>CP106724.1:73284531-74484531 GCA_025506655.1 Gossypium rotundifolium | reverse complement strand
GGAGCTATCAACACCCGCAGTTCATCTCGAAGTCCATCCTCAAACCTCACACAGCGCTCGTAATCAGTAGCAACAATCCCTCTGGCATACCGACTTAACCTCAAGAATTCTGCCTTATATTCCGCTACTGACTTACCTCCTTACACCAGATTCAAGAATGCCTTCCTCTGTGTGTCCACGTAACTAGCTCCAACGTACTTCCCCTCAAACTTTACCTTGAAGTAACTCCAATCTACTCGGTCTGCTGGAGTACCCTCTTTGACGGTAAGCCACCATTGATAGGCCTCATCCCGTAGTAGAGATACAACGCCCTTCAGCTTTTCCTCAGCAGTGTAGTCCAAATCATCCATGATCCTCTCGACTGCCTCCAACCAATACTCTACCGTATTTGGAGCCACCCCCAAGACACCTCTGAATATCTCAGCTCCATTCACCCGAAGTCTCACAGAAACAGACTTCATGGCCCCGGTACCCACATTCGCTCCCGCAACTCTTTCCAATACTCGCAGCATAGCCTGAGATACTGCATCATCTCCACCCGTCTGATCTTGAAACTCAGCTTCTATCGTGGGCGACGTCGTTTCATTCCCCGATCCATGACCAGGCCCAACTGGTTCCGATATTGACATTCTCCCCTACCATGTCCACGCGTATTACGACCTTATCCCCTAGAACTCATGTCTATCGTAGCGTTTTAATCTGTTTAAGAAATTTTATGCAATAACTTATTGTTCCACTGATTATCCACACGTAATTTTATGTAAAGACATTTAATAGTAGTTCTTTCGGTCATTCAAAGTTTTGTCTCAAGCCCTCCACCCTAACTCAGAAAATCACATTCATTCATCAATACTATCCACTACACACGTCACTACTTTGAACCTTTTCTTTCGTTCCCAACCTAGGGGTATTTTCGTAATTTATCCTATAGGGGTATTTTGGTAATTTTCCAAATCAGGGATATCTTGTAATTTTGCAAAATAGGGGTATTTTGGTATTTTTGCAAAATAGGGGTATTTTGGTAAAAATCGAGTATGGTAATTTCATACACTGGGGGTATTTTAGTAATTTTCACAAATCAGGGTACTTCGGTAATTTTGCAAATTGAGGTAATTTGATTGTTTTGCAAAATCGGGTGTTTGGTCCCTTTCGAGTTTTATTTATAGATTTGGCCCATTAACGAGTCCTTACGGTTAAGGTGAACAATCACTGTGCACCAGGTAGGATTCCAAAAAAGAGGAGGTGAGTCGCTAGGACTGCTTAAATACCAAGCTCATTCGGAATCCATGCCTAGACATGCACATGCTTGTTACCACACCTAAACTCCACGACTTATTCCCGGGTTTGGTGAAATAAGTTAAGTCTTATGAAATTTAGTGTTGGGGTAAGCTAATCCTAGAGTTCAATAGTTCCTAACTTACTAATCTACTATCCCATATCACCCCTCACTTTACATATAAATCATGCAACGGTTTGAAGTACTTACCTGGTGGACATCGGGCCGGAGACTCAGGTGCCATGCCAGAAAACCTGAATAGCTTGTGAAAATACAAGTTTTAGTAAAACCCATCTTCGAAAGACGTTTTGGACCTAAAAGCCCTCAAAGTCGAGTTTGGAACCGGTCTCTGATACCAAACTGTAACACCCCAAACCCGGCCCAAAACGCTACGGTCGAATTCAGAATGCTACAAGGAAATATGGTTGAAAAGAATTTGATTTAATGGGTGAAAACATGTTTTGAATTTTAAATATTTACTTAGTTTATAAAAGAATGAAAACTTTGAAGGTCGTGTGTAGTTTAAAACATTGTACGTTTGGAAATTTCAAAAGAAATCGAGTTATTTAAAATATTCAGGTTAAAACTCAAGTTTAATCTTTAAGTTGTAAATTGTTTCCAAAATCATTCCCAGTTTTTAATCGATAATCTATCACCACACAATAAAGTATAAATCCCCAAGTATTTAAATGGCCTTATTACATCAAAAGGAAATTAACCCAAAAGTAACTAAGAATTTAAGTGCATAAAATATTAAAACAACTTCTGCATGGCCACCATGAATCCACTCCAGCCCGGTCCATGTATCACACATCACCTTCATTGTTTGAGAAAATAGGGTGAGTCGAACAGACTCAGTGTTCAATTATTCACATGTTTCCCAAATGGGCTTGGCCCAAACCACACAATCTACATACCACACATGATGATGCAAAAAAATGTTACCCAACCCATCCTAATATACATCCTCTACACACCCCCGTATCCTGCCATTACAAACTAGGGGATTACTAAATCGACCCTCCATCCATTACACACCTCTTTCGCAGTCAAGCTGCTCAAAGATAATATAACGTGGCCTAGCCACCGATCACCATGTGACCAAATATATCGTGGCCTAGCCATCGATCACTATGTGACCAAATATGTTGTGGCCTAGCCACCAATCACTATGTGACCGAATCTCGATATCCACGATGTGACCCATTGTTATCATCAAACCACGATGAAGCACAAAGCAAGCATCATTCCCTCGATATGGCACATAGCCGACATCAAGTCGTGATGTGGCACATAGCCAATCATCACCACGTACATAAATGTACACCCGGTCCTTCATTTCACATACTCGATCCCATGCATGTGCATCATGCTATAATGATTATGACAGAATAATGCATGGACATATTAGGTAGACATACGACATGCTCACAAATATCCACAGTAATCAACCACAACTACACCTAAGATAGAGTACTAACCTGGTTACCGAGATACCCCATTAAGGGTAACAAATCCACCACAACCACTATGCTGGTTATCACACGCATAACACATATAATTAATTGACTAATCATAGAAACAGCGAATTAATCACACACCTGATAACCTGAAGCACTAGACTGTCGATGTCGACACTGTCCTTAAGCGATACTATCGCTATCTATCTACGATCCTGCTCCAACACTAGCCCACACCCTGGTGGCCAATCCTGAATCGTAGAAACCGAACGTTTCTTGAACTTAGGGGTAGGGACAACCCCTTCCTCCACTTGGCTGGTATTCGGCTCCATGAAACAAAATCTTGGTCAGAAGAGCTGGTTAAACTTTAAATCAAAACTCTAAACGAGACAACACTAAATCTAGATCGATTACTCTTACCGAAATAGATCCAAATTTCGAAGGCTCCTACTTGGTTATGAGAGTTGTCGAAATCCCTACATAACTTATGTTAGATTCAATTCTAACATTAAATCGATGAGAAGGAAGTGGCCTTCAGCCAAAGGTTGCGTCTTGCTTACCTTTACTGACCAAATCCTGGAAGATTCTTAATCCCCTTCAACGCTAGCCTAACAGAGATCCCGAAATTAGCCCTTCCAAGATTCGGCCACCCACACACAAACACACAGTTAGGCATCTAACTTTTGGCAACCAAAAGAGAAAGAGGAGAATTGAATAAAAGAAACCTTACCAACTATTAGATCCGATGGAATAGAGTCTGACAGATTCGGCCTAAAGTAAAAGGTTTGAGAGATAGGAGAAGAATGCGAAAAAGAAAGAGAAGAGATGCCTTAGAAGATTCGGCTAAGACTCAATGAGATAGAAGGGTTATTTGGCTTCTTAGCAAATGAAAAGAAAAGAAAGGGGGTGAAGGTTTATGGGTGTTTCGGCTATTTGAGAGAGAAAACTGAGAAGAGAAGAAGAAATTGTAAAGGAAAGAAAAGATGCACGAATGGTCACTACCCCTTTCGGTTTTGATCTTAAGAAAGAAAAGTCAGAAAATGCTATTTCCTTGCGGACACTTGCGGCAAGACTTAGAGATGAAAGAAGAGAGAATCAACAAGTTACACCACCAAAAACTAAAACAAAAAAAAAAAACCCACTCTAAGGAGTTTCGACACCCACATATCCCACTACCACCAACTGAAATGCCACCCCCCAAAGCCATATATTCGGCTAACTATTCCTCTCTCACCCAAATTCCCTTCTTTTCTCCTATTTTTCCTCTTCACCTCTCATTCAAATGAGTTTGAGTGAATCAAACTCCTACCTCCTCTCTTAGCCACAAATTTAAGCTGTTGACTCAATCCACACCTCATTCATGCAGAGTTTGCTTGCCGTCCAACTCTCCCACTCCCTTGAAGCAAAAAGCAACCCCAAAATGCTTCTTCTGCAGCTCGAACCTTGCCCCACTAGCTCCTTGAGGTGTCACTCCCATATGCACTAAGTGGCGCCTCCCAAGCCACTTCACCACATCAATTCTTGTGTCCTAAACTCCACACAAGAACTCTTAAGGCCTATCTCCCCTAGCTTTCCCCTAAAGGCTCTAAACCAAAAATTTACTTAAGGTCCGAACTTAGCCTCAAGATTTCCCGAGACCCCCAAACACATACAAACAACATATAGAGCACACTACCACATACATGTAACTTAGAAAGAAATACAAGACCCCTAAACCCCGGATGTTACATGGTGCTTGCACCTATGGGCAAGAAAAGGAGTTATTTTGTTTCTTGGTTCTTGCCTATATTTTTCCTAAATTAATTTGAGTTCTTGAACCCTCCTAATCAGATTTTAAACTCATTTCAATTAGGTAAAAACGTTCTTCATCAATTGGCCATTCGGATTTCACAAATCGTGAAGCGTAAGTGCAATTAAGGGTAACTAGTTTGTGATTTCGACATAGTTGTTGGGTAAAGGTTATGAATTGATTAAATGAAAGAATTTAATCATTAATCAGCTACTTATTTTCCAATATATTATTGATTTATATGCTGACACAAACACCCCAAATCATTCGTAAAGGCGAAGAATGATTGTACGTACGATTTGCATCGATACAGTGTAAAGAATCTAACTAGTTTGGATTCATAAAATAGTTATAATTTCAACGATTGGTTTGAAATCATAAGTGGGTATTTGGGGGCTGGTTTAATGGTAAATTTATTGAATTTATACTGAATTTTGGTATAGGTTCGTTTAAGGAATTATTAAGGAAAATTGGAAGATTCGCTAATGTGCAGCGAGGAAGCGAAAAATAAGGTGTGGGTCCTAAACTCATAAAATTGTTTGAAAATGTTAAATATCATGTTATATTTGATAAATTAGCTTGCTGATTAGATTGGATTAATATCCAAATTATTTATTTTGTTAGTTTCCGAACCAGGTATGTTTCGAGCATTAGAAGATTGACATGCCTGCAAAATTGCTAGTTTGATAGTATGAATGTTTGATTGAGTTTGTAATTGCATATTTGAGTTATGGGATATGAGAATGTTTGACTGAATGATGTAATGTTTTTAGATATTAAGCTTATGTATAATTTAAACGCATGAGATATTTTTTATATTGTGTACTGAAAGGGTGCTATTTATGCACAATGAAAATCCATAAAGTATGTGAAATTGAACGATATTGATTGATACCAACACAATGGTAATTTAAAAGATTGAAACATAGTTTCCATTTACTAAAAATATGTGATTATTAAGTTTCCATTTACTAAAAATATGTGATTATTAAGGACATGTTGAGTATTTCAAATGAATGTGAAAGGTATTAAGATATGATTATGTATGAGATTGTGTGACATATTGCATATGCATTGGGTTGGGATTTCGTGGTTGACAGAGGAGTTCCGTGGAGTACCGGTGGCAAATTAAGTCCACATTATTCATAGTCAGTGCACTACACTTGAAGTACTGAGGGGATTGGCGATTTTATCGAATATTATATGTTATTGGTGATTGTATCGTACTATTTGATACGTGGTAGATTTTCTGCATTATTGATTATTTGGTGGTTTTACCACATCAAGCTATGCTCATAATGTTTTGGAGTTTGATAGACGAGTTCTGTGAAACTCATGGTGTGTAACAGATGGTATGGGTAGGAACCTTTTTGCATTGCATCATGTGCACGACATATTCGAGTGTTATTGATTCATGCTACGCATTGCATTTTGTTGTATTGAATGGTATCAAAATTAATGATTGTTACTCGAATGAATGATGACCTATGCTTATACACCATTTGACATCAATTTGATCATGGCTATGTAATGACATGAAATTCCTATGATGGTTTTGTTTTCTTCTGTTAATGTTAATGTGTTTCACTGTGTTTGATGTTTTTTCCCGTTTAAATAATTATTCGACTCACACTGAGCTTTTCATTTGCTACCCCCAATAATGTTTAATTTTTCAGGTAAACCTCAAAATTAGGACCGAGCTTGGCATTCAGAGAATCACCTTAGACCTCGAATTGTTCTTAAAAAGTATTATTAATCTTTATTGGTTTTGGCTTGTAATTTTTAATTGTCTCTGATCTGTGGCTTGGTAACTTTTCTTTTGGGCATTTTTGTATGCATGGATTACTCAAGCATAATAACTGGATAATGCATGATATCATGCTTAAGTAAAATTTGATACTGTTCCCTAGTTTCCACTATATTGCAAAGGAACTATTTTTGAAAAACAAATCGATAAGGCAACTAATTTTCTAAAATGACTTGAAAATTGGTTTTTCCGCTACATTAGTTTAACTTCGAGTTTTTTTTTTTAAAGAAGAGCAACAAGCAAATGGTTTTTATAAAACAACACCGTCAACAATAAAATGAATCCTAAGCATACACGACCTAATGAATGAATGCTTTTAAGCTAACTCAAAGTACAACTATAGTTTTCTCTAAAATGAGTTTATTTAAAGTCTTAAAAAGTAACGTAAGTTAGCTTAGCCATTTTGGTGGCTAATATAGCCTTCTCAATCTAGCCATAACGTCTAGGTCGGGTTTGGGAGGTTACAAGTAATTAAATTAATTTTTTATTTATAAAAACATTAATGATTTTTTTCTTAATAGATGTTTTTGTTGGTGATGATGATGGTAAGTAGTAAAAAATAATTCACATGTTCTAAAAGAAGGGAGAAACACTCAGTGTTACGAGAAAAGGTTAATAAGAAACATCTTAACTTCCTACATATCTGATCCATCAAGCCAAGCTCTCTTGAACATCCTAAGAGTGAAAACTTAAGAACATTGCCATATTCCTTCCACTTTGGTGAAGCAGTTCCTTATGAAACATCTTTTGGAATGCAAGGCAAGCGTTGTTTCTAAATAAAGGTTACTCTAACTTGTTCCAAATGTGATTTGTTCTCAACATAGAGGTCATTCTGAATAAAATATTTTCTTTGGTGATGCTTTTCTAGAAAAAAAACATGTTTTAAATAGTGGCTTTTCTTTAAAAAACTTAATTGTTCTAAACACAATCTGTTTTAAACAACGGTTGTTCTTAACATAGTTGTTATTGAAATACGGTTATTGTAAACAAGAGATCTTTCGGACATTAGTTGCCCGCAACAAGAGTTGTTTATAAATGATAGCTACATTGGATGGCAATTGTTCTAAACGTGAGCTTTGTTTTAAACATAGTTGTTTCGAATATATCTATTCTCAAACTGTTGTTTTGAACAACTATTTTAAGAGTTGTTCTTTTGAAAGAGAAATTAAGTGAAACAACATTGCTACTTGTTCCTAGTTAACTTTGTTATTAACCTTGAAAGTGTAATTTCTGACACATTATTTTTTTATATTGGGAGAAGATAAAATATTAATATCCAAAACTAAGTTTCTATATTTTGCCCGAGAATTATTAGTAGAAATTATCATGCAAAAATAATGTAGTTAAAAAAAGATAAAACTCTAAACTAATAATAGAAAATTCATGTTGTGTAAAAACCGTATTTCCCATTTTTGTGTCCTCTACATGAAAAATTCTTTGGAAAAATGGTTTCATTATAAATATGTTGTTTTTCTCATATATATATATATATATATATATATTTAATGGTGCAAAATGATGTTGTTTTTCTTTTAAAAATTTGGAATACTTTCTTAAAATTCCAAATAGCAAGCTGTTATTCTTTCTTTAAAAAATGGAAAGATTATGCAATTGTGTTTCCCAAAAAAATTAGAAAAGAGTATGTCACTATTTCTCTCTTAAATTTTTATAATAATTTTTTAGAAGAGCATGTCACAAAATTTGAAAGAATAAGCTATAGCATTTCCTTAAAAACTAAGAAGAGCATACCTTACTTTTCCTTCAAATTTAAGAATAGCAAATCAATGTTATTTCTTAAAATTTTGAAATAACTGTTTATAGTATTTCTCAACAAAATGGAATACCCTAATATTGTGCTTCTAGAGTAACTTGCTATAATATTTCCCTAAAAAATGGAAATAATCTGTTACAACATTTCCCTAGAAAAGTGGAAACAACCTACTATAGTGCTTCAAGAAGAATTTCTTATTGAGTTTCTAGAACAATAAATTATAGTGTTTCCCAAAAAAAAAAATAGAAACAATATAACATGGGTATTTCCTAAAAGAAAATGTATAACATAGTTAAAATTTTAAAAAAAAAACTTTAAATTTCTTTTTCTTTTAAATTAAAAATATGTTTAAATATTAATGAGATTAGAGTGTATATATATATATCAAAGGTGTGCATCCAACTATAAAACTTTGTAAGTATGTCGGTCAAAACTTTAAAAGGAATAAAGAAAATTTTACACAACATAAAGAAATATTTTAAAATATATATCGCAGAAGCAATTTTTTTTATAAATCTAAATATATGCTATAGTAAGGTTTTTAAGTATTTTTAATAAGTTTATGTAACCTCCCCAATTCGACTCAAATATTATGGTCGAATCATGAAAGTTACCTTAGCCACCAAGATGGCAAGTAAAACGTTCCAGTTCAGTAAAAAGTGTTTGGTATAAAAAGTTTCAAAATTCTTGGAAGAAATTAACACCTAAAAAATGAACACATACCGAAGAATCAATATGATCTAAAAGTTATATCAACCCTTGAAAATTTTAATAAAACATTTTGTAGATTTCCAATATTTAAAAGTATATGTAAATATATATATTAATTCTCGTTATAGATGTGAGAGATGCTTTTGTTAAATAGGTTTGTTTTGGTTTCTAAATCATAATTAAGAATCCAATCGATTTTAAGGAAACACTAATTTGTATTAATATTTCATTTATTCAATTTTACTTGCAAAATCAATAGGAAAAATTCATAATTGTGCCAATTAAAAATATATAAAATAAGGTCTTGAAAACTTTAACCGTATTCGTATATGTTGTCAAAACATAAATAACAAAATCCTAAATTTAACCGCATTCAAAAATAATAGAGTCCATGCCTTTGTTTGTAACAATGCGAAAACCAACAAAGTTTATATAAATGGAGTTTTAAATACTTTCAAATAAAAATCCGGTGATTGTACTCCGAATGCCGAGTCTAAGTACTAACGTCACGAGTTATTTGAAAGATAGGATACTAAAGAATGAGCTATGAAGCTCAGTGTGGTCTTAACACAATAGCATATAACAATTTAAGTAGAAAAATAACATACAAATAGCAAAAAAAAAAACAAGGCATGGCAGTTAAACAGTATCATGGAAACTTTTCAAAAATTAAACAGTATGCATGCATAATAGAACAATGTTTCTACCCAATCGTCCGCTACACTCCACAATAAGAGTTCCCCAGAACTCGTCCATCCCTATACACCAAATTAATATTTTGTAGGTGAACTGCCAGTATAATAGTAGATCTAATAGGAGAACCAATCTGACATATAAAGCCTGCAGTTCCACCTTCAACATGCCAATCCTAATGCAACATTATGATATTCTTTTATTAATCAGAGAATAGTATCGGTAGCAATATTAACATGCAACTTTTATGCATTCAATGACGATTTGAAATTTTAATAGTAGTATAGGCATGCATTGACAGTAATTGCAGAACTAACATATAGAATATGTCACCACAATAACCAACATATTTGAATCAGAAAATAAGACATACTACAGTCAGATTTACCATTTGCAATAACATTACCCACTGAATTGAATTTGCAGTTTTTCAGTACCTCATCAAGGACAATTTTCAGATCAAATTTAAGATTTATTAGCAAATCGAAACCATCATAATAAATTAATCATTATAAAACAACAAAATCAGTAGCCAAATACACAAGGAGGGCTCACACATATTCGACCAAACACCAAACCATACATGGTTGTTAGATCTGGTGCCTTAGGTGTAGTATTTTCATCTAAGTGCACTTGTAACTTTTTGAACAAATTGGTTAATAAAACAAATTCATTGATTACATTAATATACTTTGTATAATTGTCCTCACACAATTTTTGCACGCAAAGCAGAATGGAAGCAAATGTTGCTCATTGGTTTTCTAAATGTTTAACTAATACTAAGCGGTATTACATGGTCGAATCGTAGTATAGAAAGATAATCTGCATTAGTAGACGAACCTAAACATGTCCTTAGTCTAATCAGAAATGAGCAAACTATTTAAAAGACTAATATGTCATCTATCAAGTCCAATTAGGGAGATGTCTTGTCTTAGGCATCGGAGCGGATAACTTCCAGAAGATAGAGACATAGATGTGACTGACTGAACTGACAGTACATCAAATAGGACCCAAGTATAATAGATCCTGAATCCACTTCTATATTTATTCACTTTTTATTTTTATAGTTTGGCATACCTAAATCCTGAGTGGATGGTAGACTATGTATGCGTGACTTGTACACTATGATGTACATAAAAGCTTGAGTTCAAATAGAGAAGAAACTGAAAGCTGGTGCATTGGGCATATGACTTCTATAGTATGTATCCCAATCACAATAGTGGAATTCAAAGCCCAAAACATGGTAAACGTGGCCACGAGTCGTCCATCTTTATGGTGGATAACATGATCACTGTTTCATAGTAATTGACTTTTCATGAAGGAAGATTTAATTGTTACCATGAGATAAAATAGGATCATATTGAAAGAATAGATATTATCTCAAAGAGATCAAGGATATCCTATGAGGGTAACACACTTGTGACAAGGTCATTGGACAAACACTAAGTAGTTGCTTTCGTAATGGTATGTTGTTTGGGAGAGCTCAGTCACGATATTATAGTGGAATTACTTTGTGACTAAATGAGTATATAATTAATAAGTGAAAAGCCAGAACTTAATTATAAATCATCTGAGCCTCAAAAACATATGTTCAATTGGTCCCTCCACTAGTTTGTTGAAACCAGAAATGAATTGCGTGTTTGGATTGAAATGAATGGAATGAATAGGAAAAGAGAAATGAGAAACATTCAGGAAGGATTATTGTTTTCTCCGAAATAGAGAAATGAAATCATTTGGACATGGATGTAGGTTTCCAAAAATGGAAATGGAAATGTTTTGTTCGCAATCATATGTGTGGATTACTTAAAAAATGATTAAAAGAATGAGTTTATGTTCTTGGACTATTTTGAAGCCCAAAAATGAAAATAAACCATTCAGTCATAGTGAACATGTTAAGTAGCTAAATATTGAACATATTTTCTTGAAATTTTACCTGATGCAAAATTATCAAAATTTTGCTAGGATTAAATTAGGTATAGGAAAATTATGTTATATATAAATATTAAAGTTTATTTTGGGAAATAAAAAATTGAATTAGGTTGGATCACGTTACAGAGTATTGAGTCAAAAAGACCCAAGAAATACTCGTAATTGGAACAGATGTGAGAGAGGCCCAAAAACCCCTCATAGACATAAAGGGGGCGGCAACCCTAGTCTTATTCTAAGTAGGATGTTATTTTTTTATTTGAAATAAACCACCTTAACTCAACAAGGGTTCTACCTTATCTTCCTATAAATAGATGACATCGGTAGAGATATTAGTACAACTTTGAGAGAGTTATTCTGCCAAAAAATAGAAAGAACTTGTTTTAGTTTTGTGTTTTGATTCAATTGGTTCGAGCCCACGCTCAAAACAATTCGTGGTACGAGAATAGCTGAGAAGATCATTTGGCTAAAAGCCTAGAACAACGAACATTCGCTAAGTTGAAAGCACATGTATAAATTTGGTTAAGGTTTATTGCTATAAATATCACAAGTTGGGTCAGTTTTAAAATTTTAATTCTTTGTTGTGTAAGAAAACCATTTTCAAATCGAGATTTTTCCAATAATGGCAACATTAGTCAAGATACACACCTTCACTAAAGATGCATGTGCAGCATTTCAAACCTTTCAATGAAATCCTATGGTTTAGATCTAACCCAATCAATCAAGATTTAACTCATTAATCGACAAACACACAAAACACACAATGTTAAATTCATTATTATCCAGATCAGATTAATACAACCGATTATCAAAGCGAGAAAGAGTAAAGCATGACAAAATTTCAATTTTGAGATCAAAGTTAAATCGATGCAAGGTGTCTCTTACCGAATTTCAAGAAGAGGATTTGGATCTAACATAGATGGTCTTAACTCATATAATATACCGACTAAACTGAGATTATTTGCAATAAAAAGAAAAGAAATCGGTGACAGTGAGAAGAGAAAATCTTAGTGTATAAGAGTTGTTTCAACAGAGAAGTGAACTAGCGAAAACAAGGGAAAAACAAGGGTAAGGTGTGGCAGTGGGATAAGGAAAAAAAGGGGAAATGGTAGTCTTATGTATAGACAAGGAGACAATGTAAGATCCTAAAAATCGGGAGTTAGTAGAATTGTGTTTGTGAAACAAGAGAGAGTGGTCATGCCCTAATTTTTGAGATTATTTGTGTATTTTTAAGGAATAAATGAGGTATTGGTTTATTGGTTAAGTGCCAATGAAACTTTCTTTGAAATCCAAGTTCAAATTCCTTCTCAAGGACCATTTTTATTATTTTGCAAATTTTGCATCAAACCCTTGTATATAACACCCTTGTTTTTAAAATAAATATTGCAAAATTATTTCAAAAATAATGAAATAACCTAGTGGTTAATTGATAAATGAAAAGCATGGAAATTAGATTAAGGTCCCAAGCTCGAATCACTTCCCTTGTAAAATAATTAAATTTTATAAAATCCATTTTTTTTAAGTGTGTGCCGCCCATGCCTAATTAAACCTAGGTGTAAATACTATTTTTTAACAAATTTGATCAGACTTTAATCTCATTTTCTTCACCCTAGCCGTCCCTCCCTTCTCCTCATCTCTCTTTTCTTTAATTTTTCTTTTTTTCCCCATGTCGCTAGCATCGGCAGTCATCGGCTTCTATTGGACACAATCGACTGTCATTGGCTTTTGTCAGACACAATCGACAGTCATATGCTTCTGTCGCATCCAATCAGCAATCATCAGCTTTTGACACACCCTTTGCGCCACCAGTCGATAGTAGCAACAACCTTTGGCGACCCATTGTTGATTCTCTCAACGTTCAACAGCCCTTATTTGCTGCCTCTTTCTTATTGCTTGAGTAAGTGTCATTTTCTTTTCCTTTTCTTGATGAATCTTTCAATAAAACACCCAATTTTCTAGATCTTGAATTTGATGGATTTTTAAGGATTTAATGGGTATTTTTTCAACCTCCTAATTGATTTTAAATGTGGTTTCAAATCAGCCCCAATTTAGTTACCGTTGGTGGTGATGCGCCCACCTATGGGAAAGAAAGGGGGTTGTTTTTCTTTAATCTCTTCCCATCTTTTTCCAGCATTATTTTGGGTTCTTGAACCCCCTCCTAATCAACCTTTAATTATGGAAAATAGATCTTGACTGTAAACTAGTTTATAGTTTTGGTTTAGATATTAGGGAAAGATCGTTAATTGATTAAATAAATAATTTTAATCAATGATTAGCTACTGATTTTACAGTATGTTAATGTGTTAGGTGTTGACTTAAATACCCCAAACCAACAGTGAAGCCAAAGATGTTCACGCGTATATTCGCATCAATTCAGTGTAAGAAATCTAACTAGTCAGGTTTCGAAAAATAGTTATAATTGTAATTGTTAAATTGAACCCATAAGTGGATTTTTGGGGCTGTTTAAAAGGCATATTAATTGAGTTTAACGCTGATTTTTATTTTAGGTTAATTTTAAAGCTTAATAGAGAAACCGTAAGATTTACAAGTGTGCTGCAGAAGAGCGTAAAATAAGGTCTGGGTCCTAACTCAAGAACTTGATTAATAATAATGATTTTATTGATATAATTGATGATTTAGTTTTTTTTATTAGGCTTGGCTAAATAGCTAAGTAATTAAAATTTTAAGTGGCTGAACCAAGTACGTTGCTAAATTGACTGAATGATTGCATGATTGATATTGTTGTGAATGGTTAGTTAATGTGATGTATGATTAGTTGTTTGTATAGCATAATTTTGAATGAAAATAAGGCATATGCATGATAGATTGTTATGAGTAATTTGCTATGTAATGTTTGAAAGACTACTATACATGCACACAGAAAACTTTGTAAGAACCCACAAAATCGTGATTTGTTAAATGATACCACCTTGATGGTAATTTGAAAGTTGGATCAATGATCTTATTCACTGAAAGTATTTGATAATTTGATGGCGTGTTGAACATGCCAATAAATTGTGAAAGTATTGAAATATAACTATGTATGAGATTGTATGACATATCGCGTGTGCATTGGGGTTGGTTATTATGGTGGTTGACAGAGGAGTTCCATGGAGATGCGACGGCATATTAAGTCCACATTTATTTGCAGTCAGTGCAGTGCATCGGAGATTCGAGGGGATTTGGAAATTTTATCACATTTATTCATTATTTGGAAAATTTTCTATAATTATACTCATTTGGTGGTTTTACCACATCGAGCTTTGCTCGCATTCATTGGAGTTTGGTAGATGGGTTTTAGGGAACTCGTGGTGTGTAGCGGATGGTTGGGTAGGAACTTCTGCATCACATCATTTACATCACCCCATGCTCATACACCGTTTAACATCGCTTTGATAATGGTTATGTAATGATATGAAATTCTAATGATGGTTCTATGTACTTCTGTTAATGCTAATATATTTCACTGTATTTGATATTTAATGCCATGTATTCATGCATTCATTCTCATCAATTTCATATATACAATTAATTTATGCAAACTAAAAATAGTTTCACATATACAGTATCTTTATGCAAATTAACATGCCTAGTTCGTCTAACACATGCCAAACAGGCTCACACGAAGGGTTTGCACATACAAGGTGCACATATGGGTTCGCACATATTGGGTTTGCATACTAAATCCCTAAGAGTTTGCATGTAGGCTCACATTCATGGGTTCAAATGCATGAGATTTGCAGGCAAGGGGTTCACATATAAGGGTTCGCTTGCAAGGGGGTTTGCATATAGGTGTTCGCAAGCAAGGGGGTTTGCATGTAAGGGGTTCAAATACAAGGGTGTTCACAGATAGGGGTTCAAATGTAAGGGGTTTGTACGCAAGGGGTTCACCTACATGGGGTTTCATATACATGGTGCTCACCTACATGGGGGTGTTCGTTACACACTACTTTCTTCTTAATACTTCAATGAATTAAACATAATGATTTAAGCCAAATTCTACAACTAATTTTGAAAACACAGAAAACCTTAATCGGATAAGGAGATTGATGTTCTACTTGGGAGGAGAGGGACGATTTTGAAAATTTTGAATTCTTTTGTTTGAAGATTGATTTGGTAATGGTAGAGAAAAATAAAGAACTTGAGAGTTTTCCTTGAAAATTTCACTAGATATCCATTCTATAGTTTGAAAAGATTAACTATTTATAAAATTCTTTTTCTCTAATTGAATAGGTTTTAAGAATTCATGCAGAATTAGGACTATTTTAAATTAAAGACTAAATTGTAAAAATAGTTTTTGGCTGGGATATTTTTAAAATTTGAAACTTTTATAAGGTAAAAATAAGAAAATAAAATATTTTGGCTGAAAGTTGCACAAGGGATTTCGAACTTAGGACCCAAGTGGAAGCTTAAGGCTTTACCACTGAACCAACAAACTCATTCTTGTTAATTTCTTATCAAAATAATTTTTTAAGGCATTCTAAATTCCTTTACTCTATGCTGAAAAAATTAAAATTTAAAATTTATCCCTATTTCTTTTAGCCTTATTTTTTGGATGTGGCAGTTTCCCAGAACACGTCCATCCCTACACACCAAATTAATATTTTGAGGGTGAACCGCCAGTATAATAGTAGATCTGATCGGAGAACCAATCTAACATTTAAAGCTTGCACTTCCACCTTCAATATCCCAAACCCAGTGCAATAGTACGACATGCTTTTATTAATTGGACAACAATATCGGTAACAGTATTAACATGCAACTTTTATGCATTCAGTGGCGGTTTAAAATTTTAACAATAGTATAGGCATGCATCGATAGTAATTGCAGAACTAACACAAAGAATATGTCACTATAATAATCAACATATTCAAATAAGAAAATAACAATATACTACAGTCAGATCTACCATTTACAATAACATTACCAACTGAATTGAATTGTCAATTTTTTGGTACCTCATTAGGGACAATTTTCATATCAAATTTGAGATTGCTTAGCAAATCAAAACAGTCAGAATAGATTAATCATTACCAAATACACAAGGAAGGCTCACACATATTCGGCCAAACACCAAACCTTACATGGCAACATCAGTCAAGAGACATACCTTCACTAAAGACGTCCATGCAGCACTTCAAACCCTCTTATGAACTCTTACAACTCAAATCTAACTCGATCCATCAAGATCTAACTCATTGATCGACAAACACACCAAACACACGATGTTAAATTTAGTGTTAGCCAAATTTGATTAATACAACTGATTAACAAAGTGAGAAAGAGTGAAGCCGAACACAATTTCAATTTTGAGATCAAAGTTAAACCGATGCAACGTGTCGCTTATCAAATTTCAGCAATAGGATTCAAATCTAATGTAGATGGTCTTAATGCCTATAATATACCGATTGAACTGAGATTATCGACAGAAAGTGTGGTGATAAGGTGACGGTGAGAGGAGAAAATATCCGTGCATGAGAGGTGCTTCGACAGAAAAGTGAATCGACAGCAGCAAAGGGAAAACAAGGGTAAGGTATGGCAGTGGGATAAGGAAAGAAGGAAAAAAATGGCAGTCCTATGAATAGAAGAGGCAACGATGACAACAAGAGAAATAAAAGGTGAATGACGATTTAAGGTGCAACGACTGTAGAGCAAAGAAAAGAAAAGAAAAAGGAACGGTGGCTCAATGATGGAGCAAGGGTCGGTGACACTCAGGGAGAAAGAAAAGAAGAAAAAAAATTGTAATAGTGAGAGGAGAAGGGGAAGAAGGGAAAAGTGATGGAAAAGAATGTTAGATATCTGGGTTAAAAATACAAGGGGCAAAGATTAGGGTTTAGAAACTAGGTATGCCGAAAATAAAAATATAATATGCGTGGAAGGGATTTAAACTCGAGTCTCTAGGACAATTTCACTAACAATTAACCTATATCACACTCCTGATTTGGCCTAGGAGTTTCAGCTAAGTTAAGGCATTATATTGATCACCAAAGTGATTATATAAAGTCATTCTTTTTTTCCTTTTTTTTTTTTTTTTTTTTTTGAGTTGGATTGTATGAAAATCGCTCTTTTATTTTAAAGGAAAACATCCATTAATTAATTTGGCTTTACTTAGCTGTTCAATTACAATATTATTAATGTGAAGTTTTGAAAAATAGTTAAAGCTAATAGGACTTTTCAAAACTTAAAGTATTTATAAAGTAGCGGAAAACATTATTAAAAATAATTATTTTCTAAACCAAATAGCATGCAATTATCGAGTATTAACTAAATATCACACTTAGAATTAATAAGCTAAATAATCCCAAACCTAAGATATAAAAGCAAGAAATAATTAATAATTTCAACCCTAAAAATGATTAAGGAAAACTTTAATGGAACTTTAAATTAATATTAAAAAACAAGCTGCTAGTATGGGGTTCCTCCAATGCCATTTCGAGTCCCAATTTTCTGCATTACCTGAGAGGTAAGGAAAAAGGAGGAGTGAGCTTATGACAGCTCAGTGTGAGTCTAATTTTTAAACCATTATATATAAATGTCCAAACAGAAAAGCATTCAATTTAAGGCATAATGGAAAATTAGGCATAATATAATAAACATATAGTAAATCAATGCATATACAAATTATATTTATGATGCAATGCAATTATAGTTTTAAGCTCCCACACGTCCATCCTATTTGCCCTCGAGCATCGCTCGACACACTAAAACACATGTCAATAATTGACCATCCCAGATTTCCCAGTGACAATGGTCGTTCTTGTCATCTGTGACGATGACTTTTACAATAATAACTTACCATCTTGGTTGCCTAGTTTTGATGGCTTTTTACACTATCATCTCGATTTATCTGATTTTGATGACATTTTCGCCTACTTCATATAGTACTGACTTTTGGTATGGACTTAATTTGCCACTTTCTCTTATGGAACTCCTTCGTCCTGCATAATCAATTTCAAGAATTATGCACATATACTTAGCATATTATGTGATTTATCATCAATTGATACATTCAGTATTTCATAGTATCATTTAATGGCATTTATTCATGCACTTATTCAAATCAATTCACATATACAATTAATTTATGTGAATTAAAAACAGTTTCACATATATAGCATCTTCATGCGAATTTAATAGGCCTAGTTCGACTAACACATACATAATATGTAAGGTTCGTGCATATGGTTTCGCACATACAGGGTTTGCACATATGGGTTCATACCTTGGGTTTCGCACATATAGGATTTGCACATACAAGGTTCGCACATATGGATTCGTACCTAGGGCTCGCACATATGGGTTTGCACCTAGGGGTTCACACATTTAAGGTTCGTACATATAGGGTTTGCACATATGGGTTTGTACCTAGGGCTCACACATAAGGTTCCACATAGTAATTCACATAGGTTCACATAACTAATTCATATAGGTCTGCATGATAACCATCAAGGGTTCGCATATATTCACTAAGGGGGGTTTGCCTAACATTCCTTAAAGGTTTGCATATACTTACTAAGTGACCACATAACATTCCTTAAAGGCTCGCAAAATGTAGTGTTCACATCATATATAGGGTACACATAACTGGTAGGGTTCCCATGATATATGGGGCTTGCATAATATATAGGGTTAGCATGATAAATAGAGTTAGCATACTTTATCATATAGGGTTCGCATCTCAAATCCTATACTAAAAATCATGAGGGTTCGCATATATGTATATACATGCTATAGTTCGCTTATCCACTTACAACAGGGTTTCCATGTATATCAATGCCTATAAGGGTTCGAATAACATGGGGGTTGCATGTCAGACTACCCTATTTTAATTAATCATACACAATGGCCTAAGTTAGATCCCACACCTATTTTGAAGACGCAAAAAGTTTTATTTGGATGAGGAGAATGACAATCTATTTGGGAGGAGAGGGACGATTTGAAAACCTCGAAATCTTTGGTTGAAAATTGATTCAGCAATAGAGGAGAAAAAAAAAAACTTTGAGAGTTTTTCTTGAAAAATTCTCTAGGTAAAAAATTATAAGGTTTGAAAAGATTAGCTATTTATAAAACTCTTTTTCCCTAATTGAAATAGGTTGGAAGAATCCTTATAGAATTAGGATTATTTTAAATTAAGGACTAAATTAAAAGAAAAACAGTTTTTGGGCTAGGCTAGTTTGAAAACTCAGTATTGTTATGAAGAAAAAATAAGAAAATAAAATATTTTGGCTAAAAAGTGCACAAGGAATTTCAAACTTGGGACCTAAGAGGAAACTAAATCCTTATCACTAAACTAGTAAACTTATTCTTGTTAATTTTTTAACAAAATTAATTTTTAAAATATTCTAAATTCTATTACTTTATGCTTAAAGAAAAAAAAAAACTCAATTTTATCCTTATTTCTACTGGCTCTATTTTTGGATGTGAGATAACCCATTAAACAAGTAACTTATTTTTATATCTAAATGCACACTACATACCAATATAAATCGAGGCATGACAGTTATAATTTTTTTTTTTAAATGGTACACTTTATTCATCGACATGCGTCAATGATTTAATATTATTATTTTTATGTGCTTCTTGCTATTACTATGAATGTAAGTAATCTAATCTACATAGCAATTTGATGTTTTAATATAAGGAAACAATTTTATGTCACATATTTTATAATTTATCATTTTTCATCATATAAAATTGTCATAAGTAATTATTGATTAATTAAAAGATAATTACTGTTTTAGAATCAATTAATTTAAAATTACAAAATTTCCATAGTGCATTAATTATCTAATAGACATATCTTTTAATAATACTATGATTTCTTCTTTTTTTTTTTCCTTAAACGTATCAACAAGGAAAATTAATTTCTCATATTAATTATGACCTCCATTATATTTTAAAAGTTGAAGATTGATATCAATTTAAAAAAAAAATCATATTTAATACAAGTCAAAAGATTCATAATTATTTAAAAGCATATCTAATATAATATTATTTAAGAAAGAAACACTCAATACTTTATTTTTATAGCAGTTGGTGATTTCCAAATTTAAATATAAAAACAAGCAAAGTGTGATTACCTAAATATTAATTTACAATTTCAAATATCATATTGTTTTTAAAATTCCACCACATATAACTATGTACAATTATAATTTTAATAAATTATTGTTTCAATACGTAACATACCAAAAATAATAAATTAATAATTAGGTAATTATGGAAAATATGTTCGTATATTAATTTTATATTTAAAGTTAGAATAAGACAACATTTATTTAAATTGATTACGACTGTTTCTTTTTAAATTAATATTGTATGAGGTATGATTTTATTAGTAAAAAAATCAGAATAAAAATCATTACTTCCTTATTAATTGATTGGAATAAGATTATAGGTGATATTAAGCATGATTTTAATAACAATAAATCAGAATAAAATTAATTAATCCTTATTAATTGATTTTATTGACTAAATTACATAATATTTCTCACAATATCATAATCCCTAATCATATCATTACAAATATTATTTAATTAAATACTACACAAAAATTTCCAAACCAGGAGGCATACATTGGCTTTGTTAAGTAAAAAACCTATACTGTTTCCTTGCATTGAAGATAATGATGCAATTGTCTTCATGGCATAAATACGCCACAATAAATAAGAAGCGATAATTCTTTTTATTTTAAATATATTTTTAATGTTACTGCTTTTTACATCATTTTAATTTTAAACTTTTATTTTATTCATTACATTGATAATATTTAATTTAATGCGATAACCCTTAAACCTTAAAACTCAATATTATAATTAAGTTTAATTATTTTAATCAATAATATTAATACATATCCCGTGTGTAGGACCCAATTTTAGCCCAAAAGTTATTACAACCTAAGACCCAATTTTTTTATTCCTAAACGAAGCCTAAATTAACCCTAACCCGTTTAGCCCATAACCTTAACATTTTTCAACTACCAAACCTAAACAAAAAAAGATGAAACCCTAACCACCAGCAGCCCCCACGCCCAACGCCACATCACCCCGCATCGAATCACCTCCAAACCCTCCGCGACATGCCCTTCTCCACCACTCCATCATGCACCTGCAAACAAAAGATCAGTTGTAAAATAGAAGGCTATAAAAGTCAAAATAGAAATCTGTAAAAGGGAGACTTTTTTTCGGATATAGAGGAGAGTATATACTTTTACAGAAAGAATCAAAATACACAAAGTCAGAAAATCAAGAAAAGCAACCAAGGTTTATTCTTTTTTTTTTTTGTTATTTTTTCCTTTTTTTAATTTTCAAATCTATGCTTTTTTTAAAAAAAGGGTTTCTTTTTTCCCTTTTATACATATTAAGGTTTTCAAATAAATCATAAAAACAAAAAAAAAATCACCTTTTTGGAGTTCCGACCACCGTGTGTGGTGGCCGGTGGCGGCGTTACGGCAGTTCGGCAATCGAACATTGGCCGGCGTACAATCGGTTTGAGAGAATTGAGAGAGAGGGATGAAGGTTTTTTTTTTTTTAGGAAAAGAAAAATGAAGGTTTTTAAAAAATTTTGGCTTTTATAGCTACACTAAACAGAGCCGTTTTGAAAGTAGGGGTCAGAGGCCAAAACGACGTCATTTTGGCCTCTGACCCGCAACCCGACCCGCACGGGGGAAGGATCCGCGTGTTTTCTTATTTTGGTCTTATTGTGCAAATAGCCCCTCTGCATTTCTGGATGTTTCAAATCAACTTATTTCGTTTTTTAAATTTTACCCTTTTTTTTTATCTGATTTTGTCCGTGCTTTAAATGTTGCGTTTAGAATTGTGGAACAATTGCGTTTTGGGTCCCTCCTGTTCTGCGCTTGTTTTAATCCAGTCCTTGCTCTCTCTTTTATTTTTGATTTTACCCAAAAACTTCTGTTTTCAATCCAATTTAGTCCCTTTTTGATTATTTTTGCTATTTTACTATTAAATTAATTAATTTGAGCTTTATTATTTTTATTATTTTTAATTTACTATTTATATTACTTTTACTTTCATTATCGCTATTATTTTATTATTATTACTATTAAAATTAATATTTATATTTTTTGTCACCATTATTTTTACTATTATTATATTATTAATGCTATTTTATTTTATTGTCACTCTTATCATTATTTTCATTATCTTGTATATATTGTTATTATTATCATTATTATTTTTCATATATAATATTATTATTATAATCATATTTCTTATATTTCTTATATTTATTGTTATCGTTATTTTTATTACTAATATTATTATTACTACTTTCAATAGTACTATTTATTATTTCTATTTTCATTAACATTTTATTTATCCCTATTAACTCTAATATTATTACTATTATTTTATTATTAATACTATTTTTATTTTCACTAATACTATTGTAGAGCCCAAATTGCCCGGGCCCAATCAAAAATAATAAAAAAAATTATTACAAGCCCAATCACAAATAAAACAAACAGCCCAATTTAAAACCAAAATGAAAAGCAGGCCCAAATGGCCCAAACCCAAACGCTCTCAAAAAAAAGCAGAAAGAAACAAAACCCTAGCAAGACTCGACTCGACCTCGACTTCGCCCCCTCCCACGCCTCCTGCTCCCCGACATGCTCTGCGCTCGCTCGTCCGACCAAATTTCACCACCAAACACGCAAGACAAAACAACAACACGCAAAGACAACAATATCAGCAGAGAAGGGACGGTTTCTTTTTGTTTTTTCTTTCTCCCCTCTCGGTTATAAAAACCGAACAAAAAACAGTGTAAAGGATCCCTTTCCTTTTGAAAAATATCAATAGAAAAGCAATTCTTTTTAAGGCGCAAAATACCAGATCCAAATACGAAAAAAACGCACAAGATTCAAAAATCCAAAAAAAATAGAGGCAAAAAAGGTTTTTTTTTTACTTTTATTTTTCGAAAGTTTCTTTTTTTAAGTAGACTTGCATAATATAAAAAAAATATGTAGTTTTTTTTTAAAAAAAAATAAAAAAAATATAAAGTTTCTTACCTTTCCGGCCACTGTAGGTGGTCGAACTCGGCAGCCGGCTGACGGCGGACGGCGGCGGCCCTCGCCGGAAATCGCTTCATCTCCCCCTGCAGAGAAAACAAAAAAGTTAGAAATGTTTTTTTTTAGGAAGCTACAGCAAATGAAAAAAAAAGGGAAAAAAGGGGTTTTATAAAGGTTGCTAAACGACGTCGTTTAGGGCCTAATGCAATGGCCCCAAAACGACATCGTTTCATCGCGACCCGCAGGCGACCCGACCCGCTCCAAAGGATCCGCGTGTTTTTCCGAAAAAATGGAAAATTTACGCGCGCGGTCCTTCCGCATTTTTTATTTTTACAATCAAGTTTTTAAATATTGCTATTTGGCCCATAAGCTTCGAGCGATTACAATTTAGCCCCTTTTAAAACGCTGCGTTTAATTGTTCTGGGTAAATTTGCGCTCCCAGTCCCCCATATTTTCGCGCGCGTCACAATAGGGTCCTCTTTCCTTTCTTTTATTATAAATCCGCCCCCGAATTTTGTTTTTAATTCAATTTGGTCCCCTCCCTTTAATTATCATTGTTATTTAATGTTTTATTGTTTATTTCTTATTATTATTGTTTTATTATTATTATTATTACTATTATTATCATTTCATTTTTTACTTTTGTTTATTTAATTACTATTATATTTATTATTGTTATTTTTTATTATTTTATTATCACTATTAAATATTATTATTATCAAGATTATTATTATTATTATTATTATTATTATTATTTTATTCCTCTATTGTCCTCTACTATTATTATTTTATTATTATTACCATTGTTATTTCATTTTTCATTACTAATACCATTGCTATTATCATTGTTATTTTTATTTTTATTCTTACTTATTTATTTATTATTATCCGCTTATTAATGTAACATTACCTATCATTATCACTTTATTATTATTTATTTATTAATATTATTGGTGTCATTATTATTCAACATTTCCATTATTAATTATTATTATTTACTATTATTATTACTTCATTACTAGTATTATTATTACTATTGTTTTTATTATTACTCCTATTTATTTTATTATTGTTCATTTTTAATATGCTATTATTTTTCATTATTAATGTACTCCTATTATCATATTATTTTATTAATATTTTCACCATTTACTTAATTTTGTTTTATATTATTTTATTCATTATCTATTTATTTGTTATCTTATTTATTTATTTGTCATTTTTTACTTATTATTTATTCGTTTGTCGCTCTTTACCTTTTAATACTTTAAAGCACTTGATTATTTATCATTTTTTATTTTTATTTATTGTTGTTATTATTATCATCATCCTATCTGTTCCTATGATTTCATTATCGTTATTCTCACTTCATTATTTATTAGCTCATTCGTTAATAAGAATTAGATTTATTCATATATTCGTTTAATTTGTTAGTATCATTACTTTGTCTAATATTAATCAATCAGATTTTCAAAAATAAAAGATGATGTTCGGTGTTTGAAAATTCGGAAGATCGAGCCCTAACTTCTGGGTTCCGTTTTTCTCGTTTATGTTAAACAACGGATATCTCCTTTAAGTCGCGATTTTCTCGTTTAATCTAAATGACTGAATGTCCTTTTTAAACAAATACATTTCTAAACAAAAGCTTAAATCTCGGAAATCTGAAATGTCGCGCCCTAACTTACTAGACTCGACACTTAGATACTTCGGGATAAGTTTCTTTTCCTAAAATAGAGGCAATCTTCCGTATTTGAAATCTCGGGAAATCAAGCCCTAACTTACTGGGTTCCGATTTTCTCAGTTGGCGAATAATGGAGGATCCTCCTCAAATGAAAACCAAGTTTCAAAAGGCGAGCTTAGCTTCGGGAGTTTAAAGCATTGTGCCCTAACTTACTGGACGTGATGCTTTACCTCTTCGAAAATAAGAAAGTCTTAACGTCCCTTCCAATTTTAAAAATAAAAAGCATTGTATTTTCGAATCCCTTTAAAGTTTTCAACAAATAGGACATCAATCAATCAGTTTGGTACCAATTTTGGGCGTGTCGAGGGTGCTAATCCTTCCTCGCACGTAATCGACCTCCGAACCCGTTTTCTCAAAGTTCGTGGACCAGAAAGCACTGTTTTAGTAAATTAAACGTTTTATTAAAACGAAGGTGATCCGATCACACCAAATAAAGATCGGTGGCGACTCCTTTCCTTTTCTATTTTTTCAAAATCGAGTCGACCGCGTCGTTTACCGTTTCACCCCCCTCAAAAAAATGGTTACGACAACTATTATTACCACTTTTATTATTTTTAATATTATTTTTCTTTCTATTTTAAACTTTTTCCATTATTATTATTACTATTTACCATCGCCGTTATTCATCACTTTTTATTATTAATTCTATCGTTTATTTCAATTTTTTCCTCCTTCTTCCTATTATATTTATTTTTATCATTCTTTATTATTATCATGTTTACATTACCACTAGTCACTAAGTAGAACTGTTTTTATGTTTTAACCGATTTTCTATTTTAAAGGTTACATCGACTTTTTTTTCCACTTTTTTACCCAAACTCATAAAAAGGATTTTTTTTAAACAATGCAATGTTTCGTATTTGGAAGTTCGAGAAATCGTGCCCAATCGTGTTGGGTTTCGATTTTTCGTTCGTCCAAATAACTAAATATCCTTTTAAGATTTTGACTGTGTTTTCTTAAAGAAGGCAATATTTCATGTTTGGAAATTCGAGGAATCGTGCCCAATCGTGCTGGGTTTCGATTTTTTTTGTTTGGCCAAATAGTGGAATACCCTTTTAAAATTGCAATGCATGGATTTTGGAAATCATGAAATGATCTTGGTATCGAGGGTTGAAACACCGTGTCCTAACGTGCTGGATGTGATATTTCATCTTTTCGGAACAAGAGAATTTCGATATCCAATTCGAATTATTCAAACATTTTCTAAAGGATTCGTATTTTAAAATCTTTTCCAATTTTTGACATTAGGACACTAATCAATGAGGAAGGTACCAATTTTGGGCGTTACGAGGGTGCTAATCCTTCCTTGTGCGTAACCGAATCCCGGACCTGTTTTCCTAAAATTCGTGTACCAAATGTTTTATAAGGTGGCCCAATCACACTTCAAAAAAAAAGATTGGTGGCGACTCCATTTTCCTTTTTAAAGTCGGCCTGTTTTCCAAACAAAAAATGGTTTCGACAGCTTGGCGATTCCACTGGAGACCAAATAGAGACAAGCCGTAAATTGATTAATTTTTGTCCTTTTGACGAAAGTTGAAAATCAGATTTGAAAGTTACGATTCTTTTATTTCATTTGTTGGGTCATTTAGTTGGTTGTAATTGGAGTGTCTAGGGTACTCTTGCATCATATTGCATGACCGTTGTGGTCACACCTTTTAAGTGGGAGTGAGAAACTATGCCTTCATGAGGTTTTCACCTCCGCATAGGCTAGTGGACTGCTTCCGGCATACATCCGTACCTATATCTTCGTGAGGTTTTCACCTCCGCATAGCCATAGGGAAATGTATTCCCCTGAACTGAACTCGATCCATATGAGCCTATAATGGGTGAGGATTGAGAATCATTGGTTGGTGTAACACCCCAAACTCGCCCAAACACTATAGCCGGATCGGCATGTCACTAAAAGATTACGTAAAAGATGTTGAAATTTTGGGATATATTTTTTTCTTGTATTCAACTGTTGTTCTAAGAACTTAATAACTTGATAAGTTTAACTAAGTTATAAATTTCTTTTGTTGTTTTATGAGTTAAAACCAAAATCTTAATATATGTCTTAGTTTAATTAAAGTTTAAGTGCTCCGGCAAGAATGAAAGCCCAAAATAAAACCCAAAATAGAGTATAATAGTCTAGTGGCCCATGGCCTTATTACAACGAGATTTAAAACCCATTAAATAAAAATATAAAATAATATATTAAAGTCTTTTTGCTGAATCCAAATGTTCTTTTGCATGGCCACCTTGCTCTTCTCTCTAGCCCGGTCTGTTGCACTAGGTGCTACCTGAAATTGTTGAAATAACAGGATGAGTCGCGAAACTCAGTGTGCAACCCTCGTGCACCATTAGATTGGGCCTTAGCCCACAGATCAAAATATAAAACACAATATAGCAGATAACATACATAAAACCCAACCCAATCCTAGGTTTACATCCGATACACGCCACCCTTACCTGTCAATCACATCATTGGGGATTTCTACAATCAACCCACACCGCTACACACCATCGATGGCAGTCATGCTACAGTTAGCTGCTCATCGTCAAGTTGTGACATAGTCACCAGGCTGAAATGGCATAAGCCACCAGAAACAGAGTTGTGACAGAGTCACTAGGCTGAAATGGCATAAGCCACCAGAAACAGAGTACTTCCCCTTTTTCATCAATTTCCCAACCCCAAGCATACAGAGAAATCGACTTATAGAGCATATTACTGAAGAAGGATAGAAATCACTAACCTGATGATTAGCCTTTACCCTCCTCGAGTTTTCAATCACAGTGTCGGGATTTCGGTATTTAACAGAGTATAACAGATTTATACAAATATATATATATATATATTAGCACTTAATCTTATAGTGTGAAAGGTTACACACCTGATTATTGTTGATACCCTTGCTAAACCGATCTACAACTTTGCTCAAAAAGCTGGAAAGATGTGAAAATAGGGCCTCTCCTATATTCGGCCATGGTTAGTGTTCTACCCGATTTTATGTATTTAAAAATAAACAATTCTCCTCACCTAAACTGATTAGATCCCGGAAGTAGGATGGTTTGAACGCTACCGGTGAAAAACCTTGACGATTGAGATCTCCTTTAAATCTCGATGTGCCGCAAAAGAAAAAGAACCCGGGATTAGTTTCCAAATAGCCATTCGGCTAAGGTTTCTAAAAGCCAGAGAAATATTGGAATCTCGAAATTGACACTTACCTATTGTTTTCTTCAAGATTCGGCACAAGCAAACTCCACTGAAGAAAATTCGGCAACTTCAGAAGGTGAGATCTTAGTGATTTCTGCTTTTTATGAAAATCCCAGAAGGATGAGCTGATATGGTTTCGGCTAAAAAGAAAAGTGAAAGAGAGCAAGGAGAAGCTTGAAGATTCGGCTAATTGAAGAAAAAGAGAAGAGAGAAAGAATAGAGTAAAAATTTCGGCAGAGAAAAGAGAAAAGATGAGAGCTTTAGCAGAAATTTTGGCACAACGGGAGAGAAAGAAGTTAGGGTTCAAATGCCAAAATTTGAAGAGATACTCTCCTATTTATAGGATTTTCGACACCTACCTATTAAAAACCGAAAGTGCCCTTCCTAATATCTAAAGCTTAAGCAAATAATAGGGAAAATTCGGCACCCCTTTTCCCATGTAGTAGCCGAATTCTTCACCCCTCTAGGTGATGAAATTTCAGCCATCACTTAGTCTCCTAGATAGCCCCTCATTCTTTCCCTTATCCTTATCACAACACCTATCCTGAAAAGACTTAAATGATTCTAACTCTTCCATCCATTATCATCTTTAATTATCCACATTAAAATCTCTAAAATTTTGCCTTGTTGTCGTCCCCTATAGCCCTCCTTGGCTGCCGAATTTTAACCTAATTTCTTGGGCTTTAAGCAACCAAAATTTGGGCCTTTCTCATGCACTAGTGACGCCAACTCCTATTCCTCCTAGTGGCACCATTTCCCTCTGGGCCACAAGCCCAATATGCCAATTAAACTACTAAAACTTCAATTCAAGCCCCTAGAGTGTCTAAACAAAATATTTAATCAAAGCCTTAGCCCAAACCTGAGCCCCATTTGCACCTCAAATCCTTAAATTAATATTTTTAAGCATATACTACCCAAAATGCACAAGCCCATAAATTCAGGATGTTACAGTTCTACCCCCCTAAAAATAAAATTCGGCCTCGAAATTTACCTGATCAAAAGAGATGAGGATACTGTTGTGTATAACATCCTCTGGCTCCCACGTCGCCTCTTTTGCGCCGTGATTTCGCCACAAAACTTTGACCAAAAGGACGGATTCCTTCTCAACACCTTTACGTCTCGATCCAAGATTTGCACGGGTTCCTCCTCAAAAGATAAATCTGGCCTTACTTCAATCTCTTCCACCGGCACCACATGCGATGGGTCAGAACGATAACGTCTTAGCATTGATACATGAAACACGTAATGTATCTGCTCCAACTCTAAAGGCAACTCCAAATGATAAGCCACTGGCCTCATGCACTCCAATACCCGATAAGGCCCAATAAATCGAGGACTTAGCTTACCCTTCTGTCCAAACCTCATTACCTTCTTCCATGGGGATACCTTAAAAAAGACTTAGTCTCCCATCAAATTCCATCTCCTTTCGCTTTAGATCCGCATAAGACTTCTGCCGATCAGACGCTTCCTTCAATCGAGCCCGTATTAACTTAACTTTCTCCTCCGTTTTCAAAACTAGTTTTGGACCCAACACCTGACGTTCACCCAACTCCGTCCAACAAGTAGGGGTACGAAATCTCCTTCCATATAACGCTTCGTACGGCACCATCTGAATAGTAGCTTGATAACTATTATTGTATGCAAATTCTGCCAAAGGTAAATACTCCTCTCAACTACCCCTAAAATTGATGATGCAACCCCTTAGCATATCCTCCAAGATCTGAATTACCTTCTCAGACTGACCATCAATCTGTGGGTGAAAAGCGGTACTAAAGTCTAACCTTGTTCCCATTGCTTGATGAAGAGCCTTCTAGAATCGTGACGTGAACCTAGGGCCCCTATCGGATATTATCGACACCGGCACACCATGTAATCTTACAACATCAGCCACGTACAACTTAGCCAACCTTGGTAGAGAATAGTCGACCCGAACCAATACGAAATGGGTAGACTTCGTCAACCGATCCACAATCACCCAAATCAAGTCCTTCTTAGTGGGTGTAAGGGGTAACCCACTAACAAAATCCATTGTGATTCTCTCCCATTTTCACTGCGAAATCTTCACTGGTTGTAGGAACCCTGAAGGCAACTGGTGTTCCGCTTTTACCTGTTGGCACGTCAAGTACTTTCCCACGAATTTTGTTATCTCTCGCTTCAGACCTGGCCACCAAAATTGTTCTCGCAAGTCCCGATACATCTTAACCCCTTCAAGATGCATAGCGTAAAGGCTACTATGCGACTCCTGAAGAATCATCTGCCTTAACTCCGCATCTTCTGGCATACAAATCTTCCCACGTAAACACAAAACTCCATCACCATTCAAACTATAATCCTCTCCTTCACCATTCTGCACTTGTCGGATTCGAGTACTCAAGACATCATCCAGAAGCTGCTTCTCTTTGATTTGATTTGTCTACACAGGTCTTACATGAAGTTCAGCTACTAAACTACCATGCTCATACAGACTAAGATGAGCGAACATTGCCCTCAAATCCGCTATCGCCTTCCTACTCAACGCATCTGCCACCACGTTACCTTACCTGGATGATACTCGATCGAACAGTCATAGTCCTTCAAAAGTTCAATCCACCTATGTTGCCTCAGATTCAACTCCTTCTGGGTAAGGATGTACTTCAGGCTCTTATGGTCAGTGTAAATAACTAACTTCTCTCCATACAGGTAATGCCTCCAAATCTTCAAAGCAAAAACCACCGCCGCCAATTCTAAATCGTGCGTAGGGTAGTTCAATTCATGCGGTCGCAACTGTCGAGATGCATATGTAACAACTTTTCCCTCTTGCATCAACACACACCCCAAACCTGTGTGTGACGCATCACAGTAGACGATAAATTCCTTTCCCTCCTCTGGCTAAATTAACACTGGCGCTTCCGTCAAAATTCTCTTCAGCTTATCAAAACTCTCCTGTTGTTTGTCAGTCCATACAAACAATACTCCTTTCCTTAACAACTTAGTTAAAGGTGCCGCTATTGAAGAGAACCCATCAACAAACCTCCTGTAATACCCCGCCAATCCCAGGGAAACTTCAAATTTCTGCCACGGACTTTGGCGGTTTCCAACGTAGTACAGCTTCTATCTTCCAAGGGTCTACCCGAATTTTCTCTACGGAAACTACATGCCCCAAGAAAGTCACTTCCTTCAGCCAGAACTCACACTTACTAAACTTGGCGTACAGCTGCTCCTCCCTTAGAACTTGCAATACCACACGAAGATGTGCATCATACTCTTCCTCCGACTCGGAGTAAACCAAAATATCGTCAATGAACACCACCACGAATCGATCCAGGTATGGTTGAAACACCCGGTTCATCATATCCATAAATGCTGCTGGCACATTCTTTAAACCGAACGGTATTACCAAGAACTCATAATGACCATAGCGTGTTCGAAACGCCGTCTTATGAATGTCCCCTTCCTTCACCTTTAACTGATGGTACCCCGACCTTAGATCAATCTTCAAAAAGACCGAAGCTCTTTTAAGCTGATCAAATAGGTCGTCGATTCTTGGCAAAGGGTACTTGTTCTTAATCGTCAACTTATTCGGTTGACGATAGTCCACGCACATACGCATGGATCCGTCCTTCTTTTTCACAAAGAGGACCGGCGCTCCCCATGGAGACACACTCGGTCGGATAAATCCACGATCTAACAGTTCCTGGATCTAGGCTTTGAGCTCCACCAACTCCTTTGGTACCATTCGATACAAAGCAATGGACACCGGAGCTGTTCCTGGAAATAGCTCTATTCCGAACTCCACTTCGCGATCTGGAGGTAACCCTGGTAACTCCTCTGGAAAGACATCCACGAAACCCTTGACTGTTCGAACCTCCTCGACAGTCACCTCCTTAGCATCCAACCCACTAATAAAAGCTAGAAATGTGTTGCATCTTTTTCGAATCATCTTAACAGCCCTCAATATCGATACTACATTGGACAAATAATTCCTTCTTTTCCCTAACACAACCACCTCCCCGCCTTTCGGGGTACTCAACATCACACGCTTGGTCTCACAATCCAACTTAGCACGATGCTTAGTTAACCAATCCATTCCTAGGATAAGATCAAACTCTCTAAATGGCAATTCCATTAAGTTTGCCGGAAACACTACCCCTTGAGTCTCTAACAGTACATCCTTAAATAGCTTGTCCACTACCCTGGATTGTCTTAGGGGACTAACCACAGTCATCTTCCTAGTAGTTGTTTCAGAGTCTATACTTAGGTTCTCAGATATCGAACATACAACATAGGAGTGGGTTGACCCAATATCAATGAAGGCAAGAAAAGGGTTATCAGTAATAAGAAACGTACCGATTATGACATCCGGTGCGTCACCATCCTCCTGTCGACAAACTGCATAAACTAGACCCGGCTGCCTCGCATCTACATTACCTGCACCTCTACCAGGTGCTCCACGATCGCGACCAGCCCCATTACCCCCTCTACTTGGGCCACGACCCCTCGGTACTGGCTGACCACCTCTTCCAGCCTGATCAGAACCTCGTCCAACTGGCTGCACCTATTCCTTTTGTGGACAGTCCTTAATCATATGTTCCGTGGATCCACACCTGAAACATCCACCGGTTCTTTTTTTACACTCCCTAAAATGTGCTTTCCCGCACCAATTGCATAATCGATTCTGATTCCCCCCAGCAGGTGTCGAAGCGCAAGCTGGCCCATCAGACCTAGACCTTTTCTGCGAATTCTCAGATGCTCCTGCCGGCCCAAAATTTCTCTTATACCTTCCCCGCTTCTTATCTCTTTCATGTCTTTCTGTCCGTTTTACCTCCTCAGCTATCTTAACATTCTCCACCAGAACAGCAAAATCTCTCTCTTTCTACGGTGCTATCAAAACCCTTAACTCATTCTGTAATCCATTCTCGAACCGAACACAACATTCATATTCGATTGCTACTATTCCTCGAGCGTAGCGGCTCAAGCGCAGAAACTCTGCCTCATATCCAGCCATAGATTTACTTCTCTATACCAAATTCAGGAATGCCTTCCTCTGTGCATCCACGTAGCTGGCCCCAACATATTTTCCCTAGAATGACTCCTTAAAGAAGTCCTAGTCAATTCGATTTGCGGCAGTACCCTCCTTCATCGTGAGCCACCACTAATAAGCCTCGTCTCGAAGAAGAGACACAACCCCTTTCAACTTTTCCTCCACCGTGAAATCTAAGTCATCCATTATGCGCTCAATTGCTTCCATCCAATACTCAGCTGTGTTAGGGGCTACGCTAGAAAATCCCCTAAACACTTCTGCCCCATTGGCTCAGAGTCGTTCAGACACAGACTTCCGAGCTTCTGAACCCGTGCCTACTCCAGCCACTCTCTCTAGAATCCACAACATTGCCTGAGAGACTGCATCGTCTCCACCCGTTTGGTCCTGAAATTCTCCTCCACATTTGGCGATTCCGGATCTGCTTCTCGACCCGTGGCGAGACCTCTCGGCTCGACACGGTCATCCTATTTCCTACCGCGTCCACACGGCGGACGTCCTTTACCTCTTGTACTCATTCTTCTGATCGACGTTTATCTGGTTAAGCGTTTTATGAATCATTAATTCGTTCCACCGATTAACCACGAACAATCTTATTAATAGTAGTTTTAGGAGTAGTTCTTTCGAATTCGCATTCACAATTCAGTCTCACGTTCGTATCCCCTAGTTCTAGGAAACACATACATTCAATCAACATACAAAAAACATCCATGAACTTACATTCATCAAATAAAGGTGTTTTCGTTGTTTCACTACCCAGGGGTATTTTCGTAATTTATCCTGTAGGGGTATTTTTGTAATTTTTCAAAATAGAGTTCCTTAGTGATTTCGTGAAATAAGGATATTTTGGTAATTTTGCAATCCAGGGGTATTTCAAAAATTTGGAAATCCAGGGGTATTTCGATAATTTTGAAATCTAGAGGTATTTCGGTTATTTTGAAATTTAGGGGTATTTCGATAATTTTAAAATCCAGAGGTATTTCGGTCATTTTGAAATCCGAGGGTATTTTGGTCATTTTGCACATCAGGGGTAGTTTGGTAACTTTTACAAATCAAGGGTGATTTCAAAATTTTTCAAAATTTTACAAAACTAAGAGAGTATCTTGGAGAATTTGATTTTAAAAGGAATATAGTAGTGTTTAGGTGTTTTTGGTTGTTGTCATGTTGTGTGAGTTATTGTTTTTTTTTTCCAAAATAAGAGTATTTTAGTAATTTTGTAAAAACAAGGTGGCTGGTCCCTTTCGGGTTTTCATTATAGGGTTTAGCCTGTCAACAGGTCCTCATGATTAGGGTGAAAGGTCACTACACACCAGGTAAGATTCCAGCAAAGAGGAGGTGAGTCGCTAGGACTGCTTAAATACCAAGCTCCCCCTGAATCCACTCCTAGACATGCGTATGCCTGCTGGCACACCCTATCTCGGCTAAGGTGAACAATACTACACACTGTAAGGTTCCAGTGAAGAGGAGGTGAGTCACTAGGATCGCTAAGTACCTGTGCTCTTCGGACCCAATCCTAGACATGCGTATGTCTGTTGCCACACCCTAGTCTTGCGACTCGTTCACGGGTTTGTTTAATGAGTTTAAGTCTTATGAGATTTAGGAAGTAGTTTAAGCTAAGCCTAAGGTCCATCAGATTCAAACTAAAATAATCTACGTCCCATAAGCCCATCAAGCCCACATATATATATATCATACAATGGTTCAGAATATTTACCTGGCGAACTTGGGCCGGAGACGCAGGTGCCATGCCGAAAAACCCATCCTGTAACATTTATAAAACATGCATACTTTGAAAACCTATTTTTAGAAAACATTTTGAGCCAAAAAAAAAACCCAGAACTGAGTTTTGAACCGGGCTCTGATACCAAACTGTAACACCCCAAACCCACCCTAAACACTATAGCCGGATCTGGCATGTCACTAAAAAGATTCTGTAAAAGATAAAAAATTTTTGGGATATATTTTTTTTCTTGTATTCAATCTTTTGTTCGGAAGAACTTAATAACTTGATAAGTTTAACTAAGTTATAAATTTCTTTTGTTGTTTTATGAGTTAAAAACTAAAATCTTAATATATGCCTTAGTTTAATTAAAGTTTAAGTGCCTGGCAGTAATGAAAGCCCAAAATAAAACCCAAAATAGAGTATAATAGTCTAATGGCCCATAGCCTTATTACAACGAGATTTAAAACCTATTAAATAAAAATATAAAATAATAGATTAAAGCCTTTTTGCTGAATCCAAATGTTCTTTTGCATGGCCACCTTGCTCTCCTCTTTAGCCCGATCCATTGCACTAGGTGCTACCTGAAATTGTTGAAATAACAGGGTGAGTCGCGAAACTCAGTGTGCAACCCTCGTGCACCATTAGATTGGGCCTTAGCCCACAGATCAAAATATAAAACACAATATAGCAGATAACATATATAAAACCCAACCCAATCCTAGGTTTCCATCCGCTACACGCCACCCTTACCTACCGGTCACACCATTGGGGATTTCTACAATCAACCCACACCGCTACACACCATCGATGGCAGTCATGCTGCAGTTAGCTGCTCATCATCAAGTTGTGACATAGTCACCAAGCTGAAATGCACCAGAAATAGAGTTGTGACAGAGTCACCAGGCTGAAATGGCATAAGCCATCAGAAACAGAGTACTTCCCCTTTTTCATCAATTTCCCAACCCCAAGCATACAGAGAAATCGACATACAGAGCATATTACTGAAGAAGGACAGAAATCACTAACCTGATGATTAGCCTTTACCCTCCTCGGGTTTTCAATCATAGTGCCGGGATTTCGGCATTTAACATAGTACAGCAGATTTATACATATATATATTGGTACTTAATTACACACCTGATTATTGTCGATACCCTTGCTAAACCGATCTACAACTTTGCTCAAAAAGCCAGAAAGATGTGAAAATAGGGCCTCTCCTATATTCGGCCATGGTTAGTGTTCTACCCGATTTTATGTATTTAAAAATAAACAATTCTCCTCACCTAAACTGATTAGATTCCGGAAGTAGGATGGTTTGAACGCTACCGGTGAAAAACCTTGACGATTGAGATCTCCTTTAAATCCCAATGTGCCGCAAAAAAAAAGAACCCAGAATTAGTTTCCAAATAGCCATTCGGCTAAGGTTTCTAAAAGCCGAAGAAATATTGGAATCTCGAAATCGACACTTACCTATTGTTTTCTTCAAGATTCGGCACAAGCAAACTCCACTGAAGAAAATTCGGCAACTTCAGAAGGTGAGATCTTAGTGATTTCTGCTTTTTATGAAAATCCCAGAAGGATGAACTGATATGGTTTCGGCTAAAAAGAAAAGTGAAAAGAGAGCAAGGAGAGGCTTGAAGATTTGGATAACTGAAGAAAAAGAAAAGAGAGAAAGAATAGAGTAAAAATTCCGGCAGAGAAAAGAGAAAAGATGAGAGCTTTAGCAGAAATTTTGGCACAATGGAAGAGAAAGAAGTTAGGGTTCAAATGCCGAAATTTGAAGAGATACTCTCCTATTTATAGGATTTTCGGTACCTACCTATTAAAAACTGAAAGTGCCCTTCCTAATATCTAAAGCTTAAGCAAATAATAGGGAAAATTCGGCACCCCTTTTCCCATGTAGTAGCCGAATTCTTCACCCCTCTAGGTGATGGAATTTAGGCCATCACTTAGTCTCCTAGGTAGCCCCTCCTTCTTTCCCTTATCCTTATCACAACACCTATCCTGAAAAGACTTAACTAACTTTAACTCTTCCCTCCATTATCAGCTTTAATTATCCACATTAAAATCCCTAAATTTTACCTTGTTGCGTCCCCTATAGCCCTCCTTGGTTGCCAAATTTTGACCTAATTTCTTGGGCTTTAAGTAATCAAAATTTGGGCCCTTCTCATACACTAGTGACGCCAACTCCTCTTCCTCCTAGTGGCACCATTTCCTTTTGGGCCACAAGCCCAATATGCCAATTAAACTACTAAAACTTTAATTTAAGCCCCTAAAGTGTCTAAACAAAATATTTAATCAAAGCCTTAGCCCAAACCTGAGCCCCATTTGCACCTCAAATCCTTAAATTAATATTTTTAAGCATACACTACCCAAAATGCACAAGCCCATAAATTCAGGATGTTACATCAGGTACCCTCCCTTTAGAACTAAGCAACATATAGTGATCCTTAATAGCCAACCCTAGATAGAGCTATATTAAACCCTAGCAGTCACCTAGATGAGTGTTTGATTTTTACCATCTGTATATGATACTAACGTGTTTTCTTTTGTTTATAACTACATTGCATTTCATCATCATAGAAAGGAGGTGTTGATTCATATTTGATTGCTAAATAGAAGAGTTTGTCATAGGAAAATGATTTTCTTGATAAAATGGGTTATAAGACGTCCATCCAAAAATAGTCCAAGTAAACAGAACGAGAAAAGATTGATAGTATATGACTTTGCCTCGTTGCCTGGGGATTCATGCCAACAAGGATTATTTGAAAGTCATCACGTCTCAATTTTCTCAAGGAAGCTTATGAGCATTGCGGAGGATAAGTGAATGAAGAGTCACGACCTGAATCAAGCAACAAGGAGCTCGATGAGGCATCTATTGAGAAGGTTCATGGGACATGACCATAACATCCGGATATGAAGAAAGGATTGGTGTCTTCACCTGGACTTTGAGGACAAAACCGCAAATGTAATCTATTTTATGTAAAGAAATTTATTTTCTAGAAAAGTTTTTCTAATGGAATTGAATTCAGAATCAGCGCCTCTCTTTCTTTTTGTATTCATTCCTTTGCATTGCATTTCATGCATTTGCATTACATCACATCATATGCATTAAATGTCATAAAAGAACCCTATTAACTAGAGATCATATTATAGTGACCCTAGAACATCACTACTACACACGAATGAAGAAACTGCTGAAGATATAATGAAGACTTTAAACATCAATGCCATATGTGAAAAGGGTTTGAAGGAAGGAAACTTAGCGGGCATTCGCCCCTATGAGCTTGGAAGTGTTCTGAACAACTGGATTGCTTAGGAAATTTCTGTAGTTTTTAGAGCTAATACGGAGTAATGTTCAAAACCCAACCCAATCCTAGGTTTCCATCCGCTACATGCCACCCTTACCTACCGGTCACACCATTGGGGATTTCTACAATCAACTCACACTGCTACACACCATCGATGGCAGTCATGCTGCAGTTAGCTGCTCATCGTCAAGTTGTGACATAGTCACCAAGCTGAAATGGCATAAGCCACCGGAAATAGAGTTGTGACAGAGTCACCAGGCTGAAATGGCATAAGCCATCAGAAATAGAGTACTCCCCTTTTTCATCAATTTCCCAACCCCAAGCATACAGAGAAATCGACATACAGAGCATATTACTGAAGAAGGACAGATATCACTAACCTGATGATTAGCCTTTACCCTCCTCAGGTTTTCAATCATAGTGCCGGGATTTCGGTATTTAACATAGTATAGCAGATTTATACATATATATATTAGTACTTAATCTAATGGTGTGAAAGGTTACACACCTGATTATTGTCGATACCCTTGCTAAACCGATCTACAACTTTGCTCAAAAAGCCAGAAAGATGTGAAAATAGGGCCTCTCCTATATTCGGCCATGGTTAGTGTTCTACCCGATTTTATGTATTTAAAAATAAACAATTCTCCTCACCTAAACTGATTAGATTCCGGAAGTAGGATGGTTTGAACGCTACCGGTGAAAAACCTTGATGATTGAGATCTCCTTTAAATCCCGATGTGCCGCAAAAGAAAAAGAACCCAGGATTAGTTTCCAAATAGCCATTCGACTAAGGTTTCTAAAAGCCGAAGAAACATTGAATCTCAAAATCGACACTTACCTATTGTTTTCTTCAAGATTCGGCACAAGCAAACTCCACTGAAGAAAATTCGGCAACTTCAGAAGGTGAGATCTTAGTGATTTCGGCTTTTTATGAAAATCCCAGAGGGATAAACTGATATGGTTTTGGCTAAAAAGAAAAGTGAAAAGAGAGCAAGGAGAGGCTTGAAGATTGACTAATCAAGAAAAGAAAAGAGAGAAAGAATAGAGTAAAAATTTCGGCAGAGAAAAGAGAAAAGATGAGAGCTTTAGCAGAAATTTTGGCACAATGGGAAAGAAAGAAGTTAGGGTTCAAATGCCGAAATTTGAAGAGATACTCTCCTATTTATAGGATTTTCGGCACCTACCTATTAAAAACTGAAAGTGCCCTTCCTAATATCTAAAGCTTAAGCAAATAATAGGGAAAATTCGGCACCCCTTTTCCCATGTATTAGCCGAATTCTTCACCTCTCTAGGTGATGGAATTTAGGCCATCACTTAGTCTCCTAGATAGCCCCTCCTTCTTTCCCTTATCCTTATCACAACACCTATCCTGAAAAGACTTAACTGACTCTAACTCTTCCCTCCATTATCAGCTTTAATTATCCACATTAAAATCCCTAAAATTTTACCTTGTTGCCGTCCCCTATAGCCCTCCCTGGCTGCCAAATTTTGACCTAATTTCTTGGGCTTTAAGCAACCAAAATTTGGGCCCTTCTCATACACTAGTGACGCCAACTCCTCTTCCTCCTAGTGGCACCATTTCCCTTTGGGCCACAAGCCCAATATGCCAATTAAACTACTAAAACTTTAATTTAAGCCCCTAGAGTGTCTAAACAAAATATTTAATCAAAGCCTTAGCCCAAACCTGAGCCCCATTTGCACCTCAAATCCTTAAATTAATATTTTTAAGCATACACTACCCAAAATGCACAAGCCCATAAATTCAGGATGTTACATCAGGTACCCTCCCTTTAGAACTAAGCCACATATAGTGATCCTTAATAGCCAACCCTAAATAGAGCTATATTAAACCCTAGCAGTCACCTAGATGAGTGTTTGATTTTTACCATTTGTATATGATACTAACGTGTTTTCTTTTGTTTATAACTACATTGCATTTCATCATCATAGAAAGGAGGTGTTGATTCATATTCGATTGCTAAATAGAAGAGTTTGTCATAGGAAAATGATTTTCTTGATAAAGTGGGTTATAAGATGTCCATCCAAAAATAGTCCAAGTAAACAGAACGAGAAAAGATTGATAGTCTATGACTTTGCCTCGTTGCCTGGGGATTCATGCCAACAAGGATTATTCGAGAGTCATCACGTCTCAATTTTCTCAAGGAAGCTTATGAGCATCGCGGAGGATAAGTGAATGAAGAGTCACGACCTGAATCAAGCAACAAGGAGCTCGAGGAGGCATCTATTGAGAAGGTTCATGGGACATGACTATAACATCCGGATATGAAGAAAAGGATTGATGTCTTCACCTGGACTTTGAGGACAAAACCGCATATGTAATCCATTCTATGTAAAGAAATTTATTTTCTAGAAAAGTTTTTCTAATGGAATTGAATTCAGAATCAGCGCCTCTCTTTCTTTTTGTATTCATTTCTTTGCATTGCATTTCATGCATTTGCATTACATCACATCATATGCATTAAATGTCATAAAAGAACCCTATTAACTAGAGATCATATTATAGTGACCTTAGAACATCACTACTACACACGAATGAAGAAACTGCTGAAGATATAATGAAGACTTTAAACATCAATGCCGTATGTGAAAAGGGTTTGAATGAAGGAAACTTAGCGGGCATTCGCCCCTATGAGCTTGGAAGTGTTCTGAACAACTGGACTGCTTAGGAAATTTCTGTAGTTTTTAGAGCTTACACGGAGTAATGTTCAAAACACACTTGTTGTTTTAAGCCTAGAAACAATAAGAATCTTTTGTGAAATAGGCTCATGTTCAAACATCTTTATTTTTAATAAAAAATGCGCTTTTGTGTTTCATGCCAGGCAATATTTTTTCTTTTTATTCTCTCGTTTCGTTCATAATCATACCATATAAATAATCATCTTGAGAATCATTTATCCTTTAGAATTTGCCTTCGTACCTACAATAAGTACCCAGATATCGAGACATGAGCAACGCTGTTGTTGACTCCCTTTTGAGTGAGATATAGGTCTAAAAAGATCTAAGGATTTTGAAGATGACAGAGATTGCAACTTATCGTTTGATTTGTTAAATATGGTAGAATAGGATGAAAATAGACTCTATCGTACAAATGGTCAGTGGACATTGCGAGTCTAGGAAAGGAGTGAAGATTGAAGCCTGGCTCACACAGAAACAAAGCAAGACGTCATTAAGTGATTCCAAGAATTCAAAGATGTCTTTGCGTGATCGCATCAAGATACGCCTAGGTGCGAGGATGCTGTAGAGTGTTCGGAAAGGCACATGCTAATAGTTTTTCGATAGTCAGGGTGATTATAAGGTTCGAGTACTGCTAGTTTACCATGAAAAGGAGATCGCATCAGTTAAGTCGTAAATGCCAAATTAAGGAAGACAAGACTTATGTGCTTCCTCCATTTTTTCCTGTACATGGGGCATAGATGTTATGGGGATGATCTCGTTAAAAGCATCTAGCTGACACCAATTCATCTTCATGATTGTCAATTACTTCACTAAGAGGGTGAAAGTCACTTCATATGCCAAAGTTACAAAGTTAACAGTTATCAAATTCAAATTTGAATTAAAAAAAAAACCCATCCAAAAAAGGATGTTTAAAGACGATCGAGACTTGTAAAGATTGGCATAGAGAAGCTACCATTTACCCTCTATGATTCTCGAATGTTAGCCAGGACCTTCGTCGGGGCAACAATTTTTCGAAATTGAGATCCCTTTTCTTTGAGCTTTGATTGAATTAAAAATTGGATGAAGCAGAATGTCTCCAGTAAGCTTGATTAAAAGTAATCATCATGATCGGATGCACCAAAAACGGATGATACAAGTTTATGACAAAAAGGTTCGCGCAAGAGAATCTCATGATGGTAAAAAAAGATCCTTCTCATGCAAAAGGGGACTTTAGAGAAAAGTGGGTGTCGAATTGGGAAGGACCTTATGCTGTAAGAAAGGCATTTCCTGAAGAAGAATTGGTGTTTGCCAAAGATGGATGGCAAGAGTCAACCAAACCCAATTAATACGAACTCAGTTAAGAAGTACTTGGCTTAAGAAGAAAAATGGGCCGAGGCGAAAACCCGCAAAGGGCGTCTTGAGTTCAAAAAAAAAAAGGAGAGGCCAATGTGAAAACCCGCAAAGGACGCTTTGAGACCAAAGGGGCTTTGAGTCAAAAACCCGAAAAGGGCGGCTCAAATTGTGATGGGATATATAGTAGTCTTGCTACACTTGAATTAACAATGAGGAAGTATGTTACGTCTTGGGGCATCGACAAAGTACTCTGGATCCCCTAAACACATTTTAAGCTTAAAATGGTCCTCAAGAAGTTTGAACAGAGAAGCTCAGGCTGCGATATCTAGGGCACCTAGTTTCCATCTTACCTATTCTGAATTTGCCATCTTTAATTATTTTATTTTACACTACCAATAAATTTTTTTCTTGATTGTATTTGCTATTTTTGCTTAACTTATTTGTTTCGGGCAATGCTCCTAATTAATTTCCTTCTTGTCCATAGTTATGATTTTTTTTCAAGTATTTTGCATTGAAATAACGATTAGTGGACTTGTAATACTTTCACAAAAGAAGTTTTGCGTATTACTCCGAAAGTCTCTAAATAATGCAGGAATCTGAAACATGACAATTATTTAGAAGTCACCAAGCTTAAAGGGCTCGAAACGCTTGAGATAAGAATATAAGTAGTAACGACATCTTCAGATTCTCTGTGGGAAGTTCAACTGAACGAGAAGTCATACATTAGGGATATCACCTTAACAAATGGCAAGCAATGACAGTCCAAGTGTTAAAAATGGATCATTCTCATAACATTTTGCATCCATTCTTATAACATTCATGATACATCTGATTAGGAGCATTTTTCATGACATCCTAATCATGTGGCATAAGCATAGACCCCATGAAATCAATTCTACAAGTAGATTCCCCAGAGGACAATGTAGCAAAATTGATTAGAATTATAGATTTTGGCAAATCTTATCTCCGTGTATCGGCAATGGAGTAGATTTAGGCCAATAGCTTTATCTCCCTAAGATAGCAGGGGAGCAAGCTGAAATTAAAAAAGTCTTATCTCTATGTATCGGCAATGGAGCAGACTGAAGATGCATATCTTATCTCCACTGAGCAGGAGTGGAGCAGATCAAAAATTACAAGTCTTATCTCCATGTACCGACAATAGAGAAGACTGAAGATTGTAGATCTTGTCTCCTCGAGATAGAAGTGGGGCAGATCGAAATGGCAGATCTTATCTCTATATATCGGTAATGGAACAGATTTAGGCCAATAGCATTATCTCCCTGAGTAGGAGCGGAGTAGGCTAATGATAGCAGATCTTATCTCTACTGAGCAAGAGTGGAGCAGATCGAAGACAGCAAGTCTTATCTCTATGTATTGGTAATGGAACAAACTGACGATTGTAGATCTTGTCTCCTCGAGATAGCAGTGGGGCAGATCGAAATGGCAAATCTTATCTTCATGTATCAGCAATGGAGCAGATTTAGGCCAATAGCATTATCTCCCTGAACAGGAGCGGAACAGGCTAATGATAGCAGATCTTATCTACACTGAGTAGGAGTGGAACAGATCAAAGACGATGAGCCTTAACTCTCTAAGCAGTAGGGCAAAAGGCTGGGAAATGACAGACCACCCTATCTCCCTAAGCAATAATTGAGTAGGCCTTAACCCCCCAATCAGTAGGGTAACAGGCTGAAAATTACAAATCTTATATTCCTAAGCAGTAGTGGAGCAGATCGATGACGATGAGCCTTAATCCCCTAAACAGTAGGGTAACAGGCTAAAATTTACAGATCTTATCTCCCTAAGAAGCAGTGGAGCAGATCGATGACGATGAGCCTTAATCCCTTAAGCAGTAGGGTAACAGGCTAAAAATTATAAATCTTATCTCCCTAAGCAGTAGTGGAGCAGATCGATGATGACGAGCCTTAATCCCCTAAGCAGTAAGGTAACAGGTTGAAAATTATAAATCTTATCTCCCTAAGTAGTAGTGGAGCAGATCGATGACTATAAGCCTTAATCCCCTAAGCAGTAAGGTAACAGGCTGAAAATTATAGACCTTATCTCCACTGAGCAGGAGTGGAGCAGATCAAAGACAGCAAGTCTTATCTCCATGTATCGGCAATAGAGTAGACTGAAGATAGCAGATCTTATCTCCACTGAGCAGGAGTGGAGCAGATCGAAGACAGAAAGTCTTATCTCCATGTATTGGCAATGGAGTAGACTGAAGATAACAGATCTTATCTCCACTGAGCAGGAGTGGAGCAGATCGAAGACAGCAAGTCTTATCCCCATGTATCGGCAATAGAGCAGACTGAAGATAGCAGATCTTATCTCAACTGAGCAGGAGTGGAGCAGATCGAAGACAGCAAGTCTTATCTCCATGTATCGACAATGGAGTAGACTGAAGATATTAAATTTTATCTCCACTAAGCAGGAGTGGAGCAGATCGAAGACAGCAAGTCTTATTTCCATGTATCGGCAATGGAGTAGATAGAAGTTAGCAGATCTTATCCCCATTGAGCAAGAGTGGGGTAGATCGAAAATGGCAAATCTTATCTCCATGTATCGGCAATGGAACAGATTTAAGCCACTAGGCTTAACCCCCTAAGCAGTAGGGTAACAGGCTGAAAATTACAGATCTTATCTCCCTAAGCAGTAGTGGAGCAGATCAAAGACGGTGAGCTTTAACCCCCTAAGCAGTAGGGTAATAGGCTAAAAATTACCGATCTTATCTCCCTAAGTAGTAGTGGAGTAGACTGAAATGAAATTCCTATACCCCTGAAGATGCAAAGGATGGAATGAAGCTACTTAAAGAAATGAAGCATCAAGAAACCAAGATTCGACAAAACAGGGCAAAATTGGCCCTTTTAAAGTCTTTGCTCTATTCTCGTTACATGACAATGAGCAAAGAGGGGCAGCTGTAGGGCTCAATTTTAGCCCAAAAGTTATTACAACCCAAGAACCAAAATTTTTTTTCTCCCTAAACGAATCCCAAATTAACCTTAGCCCGTTTAGCCTACAACCTTAACATTTTTCAGCCACCAAACATAAACAAAAAAAAAAAAAAAAGATGAAACCCTAGCCGCCAGCAACCCCCACGCCCAACACCACGTCACCCCGCACTGAACCACCTTCGAACCCTCTTCGACGTGCCCTTCTCCACCACTCCATCATGCACCTGCAAATAAGAGATTAGTTGTAAAATAGAAGGCTATAAAAACCGAAATAGAAATATGTAAAAGAGGGACTTTTTTTTCGGATATAGAGGAGAGTATATACTTTTACAGAGAGAATCAAAATATACAAAGTCAGAAAATCAAGAAAAGCAACCAAGGTTTATTATTTTTTGGTTATTTTTTCCTGTTTTTATTTTTCAAATCTATGCTTTTTTAAAAAAAAAAAAAAGGGTTTCTTTTTTCCCTTTTATACATATTAAGGTTTTCAAATAAATAATAAAAACAAAAAAATCACCTTTTTGGAGTTTAAAGCCATCGTTCGTGGTGGCCGTGGCTACAAGCTATGATAGTCCAAGCAATCGACGCGTTGGCCGGCGTCCAATCGGTTTGAGAGAGTTGAGAGAGAGGGATGAAGGGTTTTTTTTTTTTTGAGGAAAAGAAAAATAAAGGTTTTAAAAAAATGGCTTTAATAGCTACACCAAACGGAGCCGTTTTGAAAGTAAGGGTCAGAGGCCAAAACGACGTCATTTCGTTCCTCTGACCCATGACCCGACCCACACGGGGGAAGGATCCGCGTGTTTTTTATTTTGGTCTTATTGCGCAAATAGCCCCTCCGCATTTCTGGATGTTTCAAATCGACTTACTTCGTTTTTTAAATTTTACCCCGTTTTTCTTTTTTTATCTGATTTTGTCCATGCTTTAAATGTTGCGTTTAGAATTGTGGAACAATTGTGTTTTGGGTCCCTCCTATTCTGCGCGTGTTTTAATCCGGTCCTTCCTCTCTCTTTTATTTCTGATTTTACCCAAAAACTTCTGTTTTCGATCCAATTTAGCCCCTTTTTTTTATTATTTTTGCTATTTTACTATTAAATTAATTGATTTGAGCTTTATTATTTGTATTATTGTTAATTTACTATTTATATTACTTTTACTTTCATTATCGCTATTATTTTATTATTATTGCTATTAAAATTAATATTTATATTTTTGTCACCATTGTTTTTACTATTATTGTATTATTAATACTATTTTATTTTTATTATCACTCATATCATTATTTTCATTATCTGTATATATTGTTATTATTATCATTATTATTTTCATATATAATAATAATATTATTATTATAATCATATTTCTTATATTTATTATATTTATTGTTATCGTTATTTTTATTACTAATATTATTATTATTACTTTCAATAGTACTATTTATTATTTCTATTTTCATTATCATTTTATTTATCCTATTAACTCTAATATTATTACTATTATTTTATTATTAATACTATTTTTATTTTCACTAGTACTATTATTACCACTTTTATTATTTTTAATATTATTTTTCTTTCCATTTTAAACTTTTTCCATTATTATTATTACTATTTACCATCACCGTTATTCATCATTTTTTATTATTAATTCTATCGTTTATTTCAATTTTTTCCTCCTCCTTCCTATTATATTTATTTTATCATTCTTTATTATTATCATATTTACATTACCACTAGTCACTAAGTAGAACCGTTTTTATATTTTAACCGATTTTCTATTTTAAATGTTACATCGACTTTTCTTTTCCACTTTTTTACCCAAACTCATAAAAAGGATTTTTTTTTAAACAATGCAATGCTTCGTGTTTGGAAATTCGAGAAATCGTGCCCAATCGTGTTGGGTTTCGTTTTCCGTTCGTCCAAATGACTAAATATGCTTTTAAGATTTTGAATGTATTTTCTTAAAGAAGACAGTATTTCATGTTTAGAAATTCGAGGAATCGCGCCCAATCGTGCTGGGTTTCGGTTTTTTTTTTTTTGTTTAGCCAAATAGTGGAATACCCTTTTAAAATTGCAATGCATGAATTTTGGAAATCATGAAATAATCTTGGTATCGAGGGTTGAAACATCGTGTCCTAAAGTGCTGGATGTGGTATTTCATATTTTCGAAACAAGAGAATTTCGATATTCAATTCGAATTATTTAAACATTTTCTAAAGGATTCGTATTTTAAAATCTTTTCCAATTTTCGACATTAGGACACTAATCAATCAGTAAGGTACCAATTTTGGGCATTGCGAGGGCGCTAATCCTTCCTCGTACGTAACCGACTCCCGGACCTATTTTCCTAAAATTTGTAGACCAAATGTTTTATAAGGTGGCCCAATCACCCTTCAAAAAAAATTGGTGGCGACTCTATTTTCCTTTTTAAAGTCAGCCCGTTTTCAAAACAAAAATGGTTTCGACACCGTGCATAATCCACCAAAGTAGCTACTAACTCTGATGCAGGAGGATAGAGATGATCAGAAACTGAGTTGTAAACTTTCCTGTTCTGTTTTTCGCTTTCTTGCCAATTCTAAAAATGCACAGGTGAATATAAAGTTGCCTAAACGGATATACTTTTTTTTTAAATAGACTATTAAATATTCAATATTCAGTACACGGATAATATCATTTAATTAAATGAATTTGTAACACCCCTTACCCGAAACCTTTGCCGGAGTCGAGTATGTGGCATTACTAGACTTGACTACTAATTTGGGGCATAAAAATTTAAAGCTGTCCAACTGCATCATGCTGACTAAATTGACCATAACTCGAGTTACAAAACTTGAAATTTAGATCCGTAAATTTTCCTTGAAACTAGACTCATATAAATTTTTACCATAATTTTTCCAGAATTTTTCATATGGCCAATTAGTACAGTTTATTCATCAAAGTTACCCCTATTTCACTGTTTGATAATTCTGACCTATCTTTACAAAAACTCAGTTATCTTATTGCACAAAATTTCAATAATGTCCTTGTTCATTCCAATCAAAATAGGCTCATTAAGGATTCTAAACATATAAACTATGCTCTATAATTATTTTTGTACAATTTTTAACAATTTTTCCAAGACAGAACAGGGACTCACGAATTCATTCAGAACAAGTCTCACTAAAACTTAAATATCTCATAATATATAATTCCTTTGCCTACTCTGTTTCTTTCATGTAAAAATAGACACAATAAGATTTAATTCTATATCTAATTCACTTTCTAATTCAATTTATCCTATTTTTGGTGATTTTTCAAAATCACATTACTGCTGCTAACTAAAAACTATTTCATTTCAAAATATGATTAACTAGTTTATGACCGAACATACCCACATACAACTCATACTGCCCATGCATTTTAATCATTTATACAAATTAACCTGTACCTAAAACATTCACATAATATCCTAACATCATCGATTTATTAACAAAACACAACTACGGTTCCATATAATCGAGTGTACCATAAGTACTCTTATCAAATATACAAGTTTTACTCTAATACTTACCACAAAGCCATACATCTTTAAGCATTATCAATTGACATTTTAATGCTAGCAACCATATCCTATATGAAACCTAAACTTAACCAAAAACTCAAAAGCAACAGCCTTATTCGCAAGGCCATATTTATATTTACAAACCGACATCATTCTTATTTATCAAAATAAAGCCTATACATGCCTTTGATTCAAAAGTTTACAAAACTATACCAAAGAGAGTGATAGTGTGGTCGACTGTCTTGGTGATCCCCTGAGCCCGTAGTTGAAATATTGATCTATAAAATAGAACACAACATAAACAGAGTAAGCTCACTGGCTTAGTAAGTCCTAAGCACATATACTTACAATGAACATACAATTAAACACTTAACTTTTCAAACTAACAATATTGCACATAAATTTCTCTATATATATATATATATATATATATATATATATCAAATACACTAGCCGAATACTAAGGTCACATTTGTATCTATTTTCATCACTATATCACTCTGATCATAAGCTTTATCAACTTCACATATATGCTATGTATATTCACATCAAATTGATTCATAACAAAAAGAACTTAACTCACTTTCTTTCTTACTAATATAGTAGGCAAATTCTTACCCGAACATTTAGTTCATAACCACATATATATCTCACCTTGTTTGATCCTCAAAATCTCCACTTATGGCATATCATCAAGACGAAGCTCGCTAGGCATTTAAGCCCGAAATAAATCATCGCACAAAGCTCGCTAGGCATTATAGCCCTAAATGAATCACCAAGACGAAGCCCGCTAGGCATTATAGCCCGAAATAAATCAACAAGATAAAATCACACTCGCTAGGCTCAAAGCCCAAACAATATTATTATCATCTCATAACCATTACAAGAATGCTGCCCAAAATAACATAAATCACACATCATTCAAATCACTTTAACATACCAACTCGCTTAGAGATATAACAACATTTCATTTCAAATTCACTATCACTTATAATTCACGATTATATCGAATAACAAACCAAAACACTTATTCCCATCACTTTAAATAAAATTCCAACCAATCCATACCAATACTTTCACATTCGCTAACACAAGGTTTTATACAAAATTCTATTGAATAGCATCATTTAACACATTCATAAATAATTCGATAACCTATACTTGCTTAAGGACTTACCTCGGTTGTCGATAGTCCGTATGAATCGGCTTATTCGAGAACCTTCGTCTTTCCCGGTCTAATTCGCTTTTCTTTGCTCTTGATCTAAAACACATTAGAATTTAGCTCATTTAATCGCATTTCATCTCAATTTAGTCCCAAAACACAAAAATGGGCAAATTACCATTTTCCCCTAATGTTTCCCATTTTACAAATTGGTCCTATTTACACAAAACACAAAATATGCAAAATTTACCAACACCATAGCTTGGCCGAATCTTCCCATAGCCATATGTGTCCATGCATTTCATTTATTTGTCATTTTAACCCTTCACAAATTTATTTTTTCAATTTAACCCTATTTACTTGAAATCTCCAAAACTTCAACACAAAACTTATAAATCTTTAACATATATTAAATCTAAAATCATCAAACATCAAAACTATCCAAGCATGTTAATGGCCAATCCTATATACATAGTATTTTCAAAAATTTAGACATGGGTCGGGTAATATACTGAAGCAACGATCTCAAAAACGTAAAATTATCAAAACTAAAACCGACCATCCCTTAATCAAGCTTTCTAACTTGTCAAACTTGAAGCTTTAATAATGGTGTTTTCTATCCTAACATTCGCTAGGAGAGAATAAAAGAGATGATGGCTTTATTTTTATGTTTATTTTATATAAATGCATTAACATTATTATAATATATAACATAACCTTATAATAAAATTTTATATAATTAAACTAACATATATAGGTAGCTAACTTGGCCCATTGCCGTCCATTAATATGGTCAATGGGCTAATTGCCCTTTTGGGACACCCACTTAAAAAGCCACAAGCAATCTAGTACATTACACCTTAGCATGCAACTTTTACGCTTTTCGCGATTAAGTCCTTTTTTTTCAAATTAAGCACTTAAACAATAAAATTTTTCTACGAAACTTTCACACACATTAATTCACATTTAATAGACTCAAAATATAGTATTAAAATATTTCTCAGACTCGGATTCGTGGTCCCGAAACCACCATTCCGACTAGGGTCAAATTCATTCACATAACTCTCCCCTTTAGGATTTTCGTCCCCAAAATCTTACCATTAAACAAGGTCGGATATTGTTGCCTCATTGAATCCTCAGCTCCCACGTAGCCTCTTCAACTCCGTGACGATTCCATAGAACCTTCACTAACGAATTCTTTTGTTTCTTAACTCTTTATTTCCCGAGCTAAGATACGGATCGGTTCTTCATCATATGTTAAATCGATTGAGTTCAATCTCTTGCGGTGTGATCACATGAGACGGATCCGATCCAGATTACGAAGCATCAAACGTGAAATACGCCATGTATCTTTTCTAACTCGTGAGGGCAATCTCAATCTTGAAGCAACCGCCCAATACGCTCAATGACTTCAGACGGTCCGATAAATCTCTTGACTCAACTTGCCTTTCCGACCAAATCGAGTACCTTTTTCCACGGAGAAACTTTTAAGAACACCCGATCTCCGACCGAAATTCAATGTCCTTACGCTTCAAATCGGCATAAGACTTTTGACGATCCAAAGGCTTTCAAATTACTCCTAATAACAACCACTTTTCGCTCGCTTTCTTTAATCCAATCAACCCTGTATCTTATTTTCACCGAGTTCAATCCAATACAATGGCGTGCGACATTTTCGCCCGCATAAGGCTTCATAAGGCGCCATTTTATGCTAGATTGGAAGCTATTATTGTAAGCAAATTCAATCAAAGGTAGGTATCGCTCCCATCGCATTCTTCAAACTCGAGGACGCAACACCTCAACATGTCCTCAAGTATCAAAATAGTTCGCCAGATCGACCGCCCTGCTTATGGATGGAAGGTCAGACTAAAATGAAGTCTAGTACCTAGAGCATCTTGCAATTTCTTCCGTAACCGCGATGTGAATCTCGGTCCCTATCTCAAACAATGGAACTCAGACACCGTGCAACCTTACAATCTGCGACACATACAATTTGGCAAGCTTAGTAAGTGAATAGTCGGACGCATTTAGTATAAAATGAGCTGATTTAGTCACCTATCAACGATAACCCATACGGCATCTTTCTTACTCGGTGTCATAGGAAGACCGGATACAAAATCCATTGTAATTCTATCCCATTTCCATTCGTGTATCATGATTGGTTGAAGTAGTCCGGACGGCACCGATGCTCACTTTTACTTGTTGATGATTAAGCACTTGGAAACAAACTTAGATATATCTCGCTTCATGCCAGCCACCAATAGAACTGTTTCAAATCGTTATACATTTTAGTGCTACCCGTGTATCGATAGTCGACCACTATGGGCCTAACTCGTAATCACCAGATCAAATCGAGTTCTTTGAAACACACAATCGGCTTTTATAATTCAAACAATCATTTGCATCAATCAAAATCGATTCGCACTGCTTTCACATCGAATCAATAGCAATCAAATTTTGTCAACTTTCATGCATCACAAATTTTGTGAATAAACATCGGTTTTGCTCGAACTTTGCTATGATCGAACCATCACTAGACATAGCCATCTGTGCATTCATTGCATGAAGAGCAAATAATGATTTCTGACTTAACGCATCCGCAACAACATTAGGTTTTCCCGGGTGATAGTTAATCACCAATTCATAGTCTTTCAACAGTTCTAGCCACCTGCGTTGTCTCAAATTCAGGTCTTTCTGAGTCATTGGATACTTCAGAATTTTGTGATCTGAGTAAACATGGCATTTCTCGCCAAATAAGTAATGATGCCAAATCTTCTGTGTGAACACAATGGCTGCAAGCTCTAAATCATGCGTCGGGTAATTTCTTTCATGCGGCTTCAATTGTCTTGAAGCGTAGGCTACAACTTTGCCTTCCTGCATCAAAACACAGCCCAAACCATTTAAAGAAGCATCAGAATAAACAACAAATTCTTTACCCGATTCAGGCTGAACTAATATCGAGCTTCACAAAAGGGCTTTCAATGATCAAAACTTTTCTCGACACTTTTTCGACCACTCGAACCCGACATCTTCTCGCAATAACTTTGTCAACGGGTAGCTATCATAGAAAAATCTTTCACAAATCGTCGATAGTAACCCGCAAGTCCCGTAAAACTTCAATCTCTAAACATTTTTGGTGGCTTCCAATCAAGTATAGCCGAGATTTTGTTCGGATCAACTCAATGCCCGATGTCAAACAACATGTCCTAAAAGCTAACCTCTTTCATCCGAACTCACACTTACTAAACTTCGTGACACGGTGATGATTTCGCAAAGTTTGTAGCACTAACCTCAAATGTTCAACAGTGTTCAATTTCATCTTTGGAGTAGATCAATATGTCATCAATAAACACCACCATAAATCGATCCAAAACTATCTAAAACCCGATTCATCAAATCCATAAAAATAGCAGTGCATTAGTGAGTCCAAAGGCATAACAAAAACTCAACATGTCCGTACCTCGTCCTAATGCGTCTTTGGCACATCTCGTATCTCTCGACTCAAGAATCGATAATAACCCGATCTCAAATCTATTTTTGAAAATACTGAAGCCCCTTTCAACTGATCAAACAAATCATCAATCCGAGGTAATGGATACTTATTCTTTATAGTTACCTTATTCAATTGTCGATAATCAATACACATTCGCATTGTTCCATCTTTCTTTCTCACAAAAAGAACTAGTGCACCCCAAGGAGAGAAACTTGGTCGTGCAAAGCCCCTATCTGTTAACTCTTGCAACTGTGCTTTCAACTCTTTTAGCTCAGTAGGTGCCATCTGATATGGAGCTATTGAGATCGGAGTTGTTCCCTGACTAATTCAATGCCAAAATCAATCTCTCGATTGGGGTAAACCCGTAGTTCTTCAGAAACACATCCGAGTATTCACATACTATCGATAGATTCAATGCTTTTCGGACAATTTATTATCCAAGACATAAGCTAAATAAGCTTCGCACCCTTTTCTCACATACTTCCGCTAACATTGAGGATATTATCGAGGCAACCCATTTACATCACAGATTTAATTCGATGGTCTCACCGCTCGTGTCTCAAATCAATAAGCTTTCTTTTGCAATTCACCACAAGATCATGCGCGGTTAACTATCCATTCCCAAAATTATATCAAACTCATCGAAAGGCAACAAAGATTAAATCGATCGGGAAGCAAAATCCCGAATCATCAATGGGAAACTTTTACACACTTTATTAACAAACACACATCTACCCAAAGGGTTGGATACGCTGAATCACAAACTCAAGAGACTCAACTGGTAGAGTCTTCATCAATACCGTAGTTTCACATACATATGAATGAGTCGAACCAGATCAATCAATGCAATCACAGAGTATCATAAAGGGTGAAAGTACCGTAATGACGTCTCGAGAAGCAAGATCCTCCCTAGCTCGAGTGACATAAGCTCTAGCGGAGCTCTAGCCTCGATCGAATCGCTGTGTTTTTCGCCCTCTCGACTACCACCTATATTGCCGTAATGCTCGGGTGGTCCGCCTGCTAATGCATCGCTTCGGTCTAGAATTTCGTGTCAGATTCGCTTCACCTAACATCGGGCACTCTCGAATAAAATGGTCTGAGGATCCACATTTAAAGCAGGACCGATCACGAACTCTACAACTCCCAGAATGCCATTTTCCACAATGTTTGCATTCAACTCGATTCTGTGGAACGTTATCGACACTGGCCATCGAGGTAGCTCGGGAGCCCACGGAAGGTCGATCATGTCTAGGTGAATCTGAAGTAGCTTTATGTCGGCTGAAGTCATCTCTAAACTTCTTAGATGTGGAGTGAAAATTCTTGCCCGACGGTCTTTTACGAGTATCTCTAGCTTCTATCTCAGCCTTTCTTTTCTCTTTCCCAAGCTCTTCAGCTTTGCAAGCTCGCTTGACTAGTGTCACAAACTCCTTGATCTCAAGAATGCCAACTAGCAACTTTAAATCTTCATTCAAACCGTCTTCAAACCTTTTGCACATAATGGCTTCAGTTGATACACACTCCCGAGCATATCTGCTCAATCTGACAAATTTTCGCTCATATTCGGTCACGGTCATTTTCCCTTGTTTCAGTTCAAGAAATTCTTTTCGTTTCTGGTCGATGAACCTCTGACTGATATATTTCTTGCGGAATTCATTCTGGAAGAAATCCCATGTCACTTTTTCTTTTGGAACCACTGATACTAGTGTATTCCACCAATGATAGGCAGTGTCCCGAAGTAATGATATAGCACATTTTAAACATTCGTCTGGAGTGCAAGATAGCTCGTCAAGTACCCGAATAGTGTTATCAAGCCACATTTCGGCTCTCTCTGCGTCATCATCATCATTGGCTTTAAATTCTTCGGCCCCAAATTTTTGAATTTTATCAACTGGGGGCCTACTAGATCTCACCGGATCTATCATCGGGGTGCTGAAGGAATCGGAGCTGAATTATTCGGGGGTAGAGGTTGTTGTATAGCCGGATTATTCTGAACAAACTGGGTAAACCATTCATTCATCATTTGGTAGAAGGCTTGTTTAGCCTCTCCCTCGTGGTTACCCGTAATTGGTTGAGAGTCTAATGGCGCTGATCCATGTACGAGACCAGGCGCAACACTCTCCACATCATCAGCTACGGCTCTATCGGGATCGAATCCATTTACTATATAAAATACAATTGAAATTGTCAAGTCACCACACTATCACATATAAAATTCAAAGGCATGTATAGCTAGACTCTTACGCATTCACGGTAGTCCTAGAATCGACTAAACCGTAGCTCGATACCAACCAAATGTAACACCCTAACCCGAAACCTTTGCCGGAGTCGAGTATGTGGCATTACTAGACTTGACTACTAATTTGGGGCATAAAAATTTAAAGCTGTCCAACTGCGTCATGCTGACTAAATTGACCATAACTCGAGTTACAAAACTTGAAATTTAGATCCGTAAATTTTACTTGAAACTAGACTCATATAAATTTTTACCATAATTTTTCCAGAATTTTTCATATGTCCAATTAGTACAGTTTATTCATCAAAGTTACCCCTATTTCACTGTTTGATAATTCTGACCTATCTTTACAAAAACTCAGTTATCTCATTGCACAAAATTTCAATAATGTCCTTGTTCATTCCAATCAAAATAGACTCATTAAGGATTCTAAACATATAAACTATGCTCCATAATTATTTTTGTACAATTTTTAACAATTTTTCCAAGACAGAACAGGGACTCACGAATTCATTCAGAACAAGTCTCACTAAAACTTAAATATCTCATAATATATAATTCCTTTGCCTACTCTGTTTCTTTCATGTAAAAATAGACACAATAAGATTTAATTCTATATCTAATTCACTTTCTAATTCAATTTATCCTATTTTTGGTGATTTTTAAAATCACATTACTTCTGCTAACTAAAAACTATTTCATTTCAAAATATGATTAACTAGTTTATGACCGAACATACCCACATACAACTCATAACGCCCATGCATTTTAATCATTTATACAAATTAACTTGTACCTAAAACATTCACATAATATCCTAACATCATCGATTTATTAACAAAACACAACTACGGTTCCATATAATCGAGTGTACCATAAGTACTCTTATCAAATATACAAGTTTTACTCTAATACTTACCACAAAGCCATACATCTTTAAGCATTATCAATTGACATTTTAATGCTAGCAACCATATCCTATATGAAACCTAAACTTAACCAAAAACTCAAAAGCAACAGCCTTATTCGCAAGGCCATATTTATATTTACAAACCGACATCATTCTTATTTATCAAAATAAAGCCTATACATGCCTTTGATTCAAAAGTTTACAAAACTATACCAAAGAGAGTGATAGTGTGGTCGATTGTCTTGGTGATCCCCGAGCCCGTAGTTGAAATATTGATCTATAAAATAGAACACAACATAAACAGAGTAAGCTCACGGCTTAGTAAGTCCTAAGCACATATACTTACAATGAACATACAATTAAACACTTAACTTTTCAAACTAACAATATTGCACATAAATTTCTATATATGTATATATATATCAAATACACTAGCCGAATACTAAGGTCACATTTGTATCTATTTTCATCACTATATCACTCGATCATAAGCTTTATCAACTTCACATATATGCTATGTATATTCACATCAAATTGATTCATAACAAAAAGAACTTAACTCACTTTCTTCCTTACTAATATAGTAGGCAAATTCTTACCCTAACATTTAGTACATAACCACATATATATCTCACCTTGTTTGATCCTCAAAATCTCCACTTATGGCATATCACCAAGACGAAGCTCGCTAGGCATTTAAGCCCGAATTAAATCACCAAGCACAAAGCTTGCTAGACATTATAGCCCGAAATGAATCACCGCACGAAGCCTGCTAGGCATTATAGCCCGAAATAAATCACCAGCACGAAGCCTGCTAGGCATTATAGCCCGAAATAAATCACCGGCACGAAGCCTGCTAGGCTCAAAGCCCGAAACAATATTATTATCATCTCATAACCATTACAAGAATGCTGCCCAAAATAACATAAATCACACATCATTCAAATCACTTTAACATACCAACTCGTTTAGAGATATAACAACATTTCATTTCAAATTCACTATCACTTATAATTTACGATTATATCGAATAACAAACCAAAACACTTATTCACATCACTTTAAATAAAATTCCAACCAATCCATACCAATACTTTCACATTCGCTAACACAAGGTTTTATACAAAATTCTATTGAATAGCATCATTTAACACATTCATAAATAATTCGATAACCTATACTTGCTTAAGGACTTACCTCGCTTGTCGATAGTCCGCGAATCGGCTATTCGAGAACCTTCGTCTTTCCCGGCCTAATTCCGCTTTTCTTTGCTCTTGATCTAAAACACATTAGAATTTAGCTCATTTAATCGCATTTCATCTCAATTTAGTCCCAAAACACAAAATGGGCAAATTACCATTTTGCCCCTAATGTTTCCCATTTTTACAAATTGGTCCTATTTACACAAAACACAAAATATGCAAAATTTACCAACACCATAGCTTGGCCGAATCTTCCCCATAGTCATATGTGTCCATGCATTTCATTTATTTGTCATTTTAACCCTTCACAAATTTATTTTTTTCAATTTAACCCTATTTACTTGAAATCTCCAAAAACTTCAACACAAAACTTATAAATCTTTAACATATATTAAATCTAAAATCATCAAACATCAAAACTATCCAAGCATGTTAATGGCCGAATCCTATATACATAGTATTTTCAAAAATTTAGACATGGGTCGGGTAATATACGAAGCAACGATCTCAAAAACGTAAAAATTATCAAAAACTAAAAACCGACCATACCTTAATCAAGCTTTCTAACTTGCCGAAACTTGAAGCTTTAACAATGGTGTTTTCTATACTAACATTCGCTAGGAGAGAATAAAAGAGATGATGGCTTTATTTTTATGTTTATTTTATATAAATGCATTAACATTATTATAATATATAACATAACCTTATAATAAAATTTTATATAATTAAACTAACATATATAGGTAGCTAACTTGGCCCATTGCCGTCCATTAATATGGTCAATGGGCTAATTGCCCTTTGGGACACCCACTTAAAAAGCCACAAGCAATCTAGTACATTACACCTTAGCATGCAACTTTTACACTTTTCGCGATTAAGTCCTTTTTTTCAAATTAAGCACTTAAACAATAAAATTTTTCTACGAAACTTTCACACACATTAATTCACATTTAATAGACTCAAAATATAGTATTAAAATATTTCTCAGACTCGGATTCGTGGTCCCGAAACCACCATTCCGACTAAGGTCAAATTCAGTCCGTTACAGAATTGATATGGGTTTCTATTAATTAACCTTTATTTTAAATAATAATTTTTTAATTTATATATTTATCATAATACAAAATCATAATTTTAAAAATTAAATATTTATATTAGTTTATTATTATTTTCTAAATATTAGTATTGTTGAAATGTTATAAACTTTAATTGATACATACAACCAAATCCACGGTTCATTAAAAATTTGCGCCACTTGTATAAATTTTATTTTAATAAATTATTAGTTTTTTAGTAAAAATAATTTATTAGTTTTAATATGTATTGATAACGTATTATAATTTCATTTATTTAAATTAAAACTGTTTTAAAATTTTAATTATTTGACACTTTGAAAAATCAACCTATTATTAAATAATTGATTAAAAATACTTACTGTTAATAATTATTGCAAACATATGGAAACTATAACTTTAAGTTATAAAATGTTAAATTATTTACAAAATTTGTAACACCTTGAATAATTGGGTCTGTGCATTTTATGTGTTTGACTGCTTAAAATATTAATTTGAGAATTTGAGGTACAATTGGGGCTCAAATTCAATGAGGCCTTGTTTTAAATATTTTGTTTAGACACTCTAAGGGCTTAAATTAAAGTTTTAATAGTTTAAGTGACATATTGCGCTTGGCCCAAACAAATAGGAGCACGATAGAGGGGAGATTTAAGTGGCGTCACTTGAGTATGAGGAAGGCCCAAAATTTGGCTACTTGGAGCCCAAGTTTGAGGGCTAAATTTCGGCATTTAAAGGGGACAATAGGGGGGATGGCACAAGGCTATTTTTAGGATTTTAATGTTTATTTTATGTGGATAATTAGATGATAATGAAGAGAGGAATTAGGGCTATTTTGAGGAGATAATAGATCAAAGATTGGAGCCATCTTTAAGTGTTTAATGTTAATAAATTATTAAGAATTTGAAAAGAAAAGGGCATATTGGCTTAAGGTATGTATGTCAAATTCCTAGCTAGTTCTCTCATCTTTCTCTTTGCTTTGTCGAAATTCCTATGCTATTCTCCTCTCTTTTCTTTTCTTCTCTTCGCCATTTAACCTCCGACAAATTCTTTTCTCATCTCATTCAAACCCTTTAGCGAAACCTCTAAGTTTCCTTACTTTTGTTTACTTTCTTCAAAGTCAAACACCTCGCTTAGATTTTCTAAAAGTCAAAACGTGAGATCTAGTCTTCCATATGTGTGCCGAAATCATTCAGGGTACCTACCGTGCGAAATTTTGAAGAAACCAATAGGTATGTGTCGATTTTGAGTTTCTAATATTTCTCGGCTTTTCAAAGTCTCTAGAATAGCTAATCAAGTGACTAATCAAAGGTTTTTCTTATTTTTCGGTATTTTGGGATCTGAAAAGGAGTCCAACGCCTAGATCTTTAAAGTCAAGGTTCAGTAACCTTTGAGTCATGTTATTTTCGGGATTCCAAGGCTATAGATTGAGGATAAGAGATCTAGATAGCAAGGACATCGACTAAGAATATTGGATTTCGCGATATCAGGTGTGTAATTCTCCACACCATCTAGATCTGCTTGATTAATATATGTTTATAAGTCTTATATGTTTTGATAAATGCCGAAATCCCGGCATAATGATAGAAAACCAAAGAGGGTATAAGCAAATCACCAGGTTAGTGAATGTTCTGATTAAATGATATAAGTATATTGATTTTACGTGATTGCATGGGTTGGGTTTGAAGAAAGGAGGAAGTTATATATTGTAGCGGCTATTGCCGTGATTCGTTGTAGCGGTTCCTTACCGTGATCTGTTGTAGCAATTTCTACCGTGATCTGTTGTAGTGGCTAGGGCCATGATCTGATGATGAGCAGCACGACTGCCATCAAGGCGTGTAGTGGTGTGGGTTGATTGTAGAAATCCCCAATGGTGTGAATGGCTGGTACGGGGGCGTGTAGCGGATGGACACCTAAGATATGGGTTGGGCTTTGCATATTATTTTTGTTTTGTATATCAATTTTGATTATTATGTTTTATGGGACTAAAGCCCAAATCTAATGGTGCACAAGGGTTGCACACTGAGTCTCGCGACTCACCCTTTTAATTTAACAATTTCAGGTGACACCTAGTGCATCGGACCCGGCTGGAGAGGAACGCGAGGTGGCCATGCAAAAGAGCAATTGGATTCAGCTAAAAGACTTTAGTTTATTATTTTATATTTTATGGATTATTAAAATGGTTGTAATAAGGCCACGAGCCACTAGACTATTATTTTTGTTTTGGGTTTTATGTTGGGCTTTTAAGTTTTATGTTTCCAACTAAGTTAAGACATGTATGAAATTTCAGTTTTTATTTAAAATCCACCAAGATAGTTTATAACTTAATATTTTACACTTTAATGAATTCTTAAGCTTTCGAAAAAAATGTTTAAACCTAGTAATTGTTTTCCAAAATGCGACATGTTTTGGTAAAATCCCTTAAGTGACATACCAGATCCGGTGGTAGCGTTTGGGCTGGGTTTGGGGTGTTACAAATTGGTATCTGAGCCTGGTTCACAACTCAGCTCTGGGGTTTTTGGGCTCAAAATGTTTTCTAAAAATGGGCTTTCGAAACATAGATGTTTTTAAGTGATACCAGGTCTGTTAGCTCGGCATGGCACCTGCGTCTCCGGCCCAAGTCCGCCAGGTAAGTACTCTAAACCATTGTGTGAAATATATGTGGGCTTAATGGGCTTATTGGGACGTAGATTAATCAGATTAGAACTTGACGGACTCTAGGCCTAGCTTAAACCACTTCTTAAATTTCATAAGACTTAATTTCACTAAACAAACCCGTGAATGAGCCGCAAGACTAGGGTGTGGTAATAGGCATACGCATGTCTAGTATTGGATCTGGAAGAGCCTGGTATTTAAGCAGTCCTAGTGACTCACCTCCTCTTCGCGAGAATCCTACAGTGCGTGAGTATTTGCTCACCTTAGCCGAAGCTAGGGTGTGGCAATAGACATACGCATGTCTAGGAGTAGATTCAGGAGAGTTTGGTATTTAAGCGATCTGGTGACTCACCTCCTCTTCACTAGAATCTTACCTGGTGTGTAGTGACTATTCATCCTAGCTACAAGGATTGGTTGATGGGCTAAACCTTATAATTAAAACCCGAAAGGGACCAGCCACCCTATTTTTTAAAAAAAAAAATCCCCAAGTTTTGTAAAATTTTCAAAAATACATTTGAGTTATGAAAAATTTCCAATCAACCATGTTTTGAAAACTTTACCCGAAAAACCTAATGTTTACAAGAGTAACCCGGACTATGAAACTAGATTTCCCCAAAGTACCCCTGTTTTAAAAAAAAACAACAACAACAACATCGAAATATCCCTAGTTTAAAAAATTACCAAACTACCTTTGTTTTACAAAATGACCAAAATATCCCTGGTTTGTAAAATTACCAAATTACCCTTGATTTGTAAAATTACTAAATTGCTCCAAATTTCAAAATTACTGAAATACCCCCGGATTTCAAAATTACCAAAATCCCCCCCTAAATTTCAAAATTATCGAAATACCCCTGGATTGCAAAATTACTAAAATACCCCTATTTTACAAAATCACCAAGGAACCCTATTTTGGAAAATTACGAAAATACCCCTATAGGAAAAATTACGAAAACACCCTTAAATAGTGAAATAACGAAAACACCCTTACATGATGAATGTAAGTGCTGGGATGCTATTTGTATGATGGTGATTGAATATATGTGTCTTATTCTAGTTAGGAGATATGAACTTTAGACTATTTTGTGAATGCGAATTCGAAAGAACTACTTTTAAAACTATTATTCATAAGACTGTCCATGGTAAAACAGTGGAAAGAATTAATGATTCATAAAATTCTTAATCAGATAAACGCCAATCGGAAGAATGAGTACAAGGGGTCGAAGACGTCTGCCGCGTGGACGCGGTAGGGGTAGGATGACCTTGTGCGAGCCAGAGGGTCCGCCATGGGTCGAGAAACGAATGTCGATCCTCCACCGTGGAGGGAGAGTTACGGGATCAGGCGACCGGAGATGATGCTGTGTCTCAGGCGATGTTGCGAGTCCTTGAGAGAGTTGCTGGAGTAGGCATGGGCACAGGAGCCCGAAAATCTGTGTCGGAGCGGCTTAAGGCCAATGGGGCAAAAGTGTTTAGGGGCATTTCTGGAGTAACCCCTAACACAGCTAAGTATTGGATGGAAGCGACTGAGCGCATAATGGATGACTTAGACTTCACGGTAGAGGAAAAGTTGAAAGGGGTCGTGTCTCTTCTTCGAGACGAGGCCTATCAGTGGTGGCTCACGGTGAAAGAAGGTACTACTGCAGACCTAATTGACTGGGATTTCTTTAAGGAGTCATTCCAAGGAAAGTATGTTGGGGCCAGCTATATGGATGCACAAAGGAAGGCATTCTTGAACCTGGTACAGGGAAGTAAGTTTGTGGCTGAATATGAGGCAGAGTTTCTGCGCTTAAGCCGCTACGCTCGGGGAATGGTAGCAACAGAGTATAAACATTGTATACGATTCGAGGATAGGCTGTAGAATGAGTTAAGGGTTCTGATAGCACCGTAGAGAGAGAGTTTTTACGGCTTTGGTAGATAAGGTTAAAATAGCTGAGGAAGTGAAACGGGTCAAGAGACAAGAAAGGGATAAGGATCGGGGTGAGAGTAAGAGAAGTTTTGGACCATCAAGAGCATCTGAAAACTTTCAGAAGAGGCCTAGGACTGATGGGCCAGCTCGTGCTCCGACGGGCCAGAATCGAGCATGTTCTACATGTGGGAGGACGCATTATGGAGAGTGTAGAATGAAAACTGATGGATGCTTTAGGTGTGGATCCACAGAACATCTGATTAAGGACTGTCCTCAGATGGATCGGGTACAACCAGCGGGCCGAGGTTTGGATCAGGTTAGGAGAGGTGATCAGCTTGGACCAAGGGGTCGTGGTGCAGCCAGAGGAGGAAATGGATCTGGTCGAGGTCATGGAGCACCTGGTAGAGGTGCAGGTAATGTAGATGCGAGGCAGTCAAGTCTAGTGTACGCAGTTCACCGACGGAAGGATGGTGACACACCGAATGTTATAACCGGTACGTTTCTTATTGCTGATAACCCTTTTCTTGCCTTAATTGATATTGGGTCAACCCACTCCTATGTTGCATGTTCAGTATCTGAGACTCTAAGTATAGACCATAAAATAACCACTAGGAAGATGATTGTAGTTAGTCCCCTAGGACAATCTAGGGTAGTGGACAAGCCGTTAGAGACTCAAGGGGTAGTGTTTTTGGCAGACTTAATAGAATTACCATTTGGAGAGTTTGACCTTATCTTAGGAATGGATTGGTTGACAATGCATCGTGCTAAGTTGGATTGTGGGTCTAAGCATATGGTGTTAAGTACCTCAGAAGGTGGGGAGGTGGTTGTGTTAAGAGAGAGAAGGAATTATCTATCCAACGTAGTGTCAACGTTGAACGCTGTTAAGATGATTCGGAAGGGATGTAACGCCTTTCTAGCTTTTATTAGTGTTTTGGATGCTAAGGAGGTAACTGTCAATGAGGTTCGAACAGTCAAGGATTTTGCGGATGTTTTTTTAGAGGAGTTGCCAGGATTACCCTCAGATCGCGAAGTGGAGTTTGGAATAAAACTACTCCCGAGTACAGTTTCGGTATCTATTGCTCCTTATCGAATGGCGCCGAAGGAGCTGGTGGAGCTCAAAGCTCAGATCTAGGAGCTTTTGGGTCGAGGATTTATCCGACCAAGTGTGTCTCTATGGGGAGCGCCGGTCCTATTCGTGAAGAAGAAGGATGACTCCATGTGTATGTGCGTGGACCATCGTTAACTGAATAAGTTGACGATTAAGAATAAGTACCCAGTACCGAGAATCGATGACCTATTCGATCAACTTAAAGGAGCTTCGATCTTTTCAAAGATTGATCTAAGGTCGGGTTATCATCAGTTAAAGGTAAAGGAAGAGGACATTCATAAGATGGCGTTTCAGACTCGATACGGTCATTATGAGTTCTTGGTGATGCCGTTTGGGTTGGCAAACGCACCAGCAGTATTTATGGATATGATGAACTGGGTATTCCAGCCATACCTTGATCGGTTCGTCGTGGTGTTCATCGACGATATCCTGGTATATTCCAAGTCTGAGGAGGAACATGATGCACTTTTTTGGGTGGTGTTGCAAATCCTGAGGGAGAAGCAGTTGTTCGCTAAGTTCAACAAGTGTGAGTTCTGGTTAAGGGAAGTGACCTTCTTAGGGTATGTGGTTTCCGCAGAAGGAATTAGGGTGGACCCTCGGAAGATAGAAACTATATTGGATTGGAAATCGCTGAATTCAGTGGCAGAGATTCGAAGTTTCTTAGGATTAGCAGGATATTATCGAATGTTTGTTGAGGGGTTCTCTTCAATAGCGGCACCTTTAACTAAGTTGTTGAGGAAGGGAGTATCGTTCGTGTGGGCCGATAAACAACAGGAGAGTTTTGAGAAGTTGAAGAGAATCCTGACAGAATCACCGGTGTTAATTCAACCAGAGGCAGGAAAAGAATTTACCGTCTACTGTGATGCATCACACACAAGTTTAGGGTGTGTGTTGATGCAAGAAGGAAAAGTGGTGGCGTATGCGTCTCGATAGTTAAGACCGCATGAGTTGAACTACCCTACGCATGATTTGGAATTGGCGGCGATAGTGTTTGCTCTGAAGATCTGGAGACACTACTTGTACGGGGAGAAGTCAGTTATTTACACTGACCATAAGAGTTTGAAGTATCTCTTCACTCAGAAAGAGTTGAACCTAAGACAGAGAAGGTGGATCGAGCTGTTAAAGGATTATGACTACTCGATTGAGTACCATCCGGGTAAGGCAAATGTGGTGGTGGATGCGTTGAGTAGGAAGGCGATAGCGGACTTAAGGGCAATGTTCGCTCATCTTAGCCTATATGAAGATGGCAGTTTGGTAGCTGAACTTCAAGTAAAACCTTTGTGGACAAGTCAGATCAAAGAGAAGTAACTTTTGGATGATGTTTTAAGTACTCGGATCCAATAAGTGCAGAATGGTGAAGGAGGGGATTATAGTTGGAATGGTGATGGAGTTTTGTGTTTCCATAGGAAGGTTTGTATGCCAAAAGATATGGAGTTAAGACAGATGATTCTTCAAGAATCGCATAGTAGCCCTTATGCTATGCATCTTGGAGGAGTTAAGATGTATCGGGATTTGCGAGAGTAGTTCTGGTGGCCAGGTTTGAAGCGAGAAGTTACGGAATAAGTGGGGAAGTGTTTGACGTGTCAGCAAGTCAAAGCTGAACGCCAGTTGCCTTCGAGGTTGTTGCAACCGGTGAAGATTCCCCAATGGAAATGGGAAAGAATCACGATGGATTTCGTTAGTGGGTTACCCCTTCGCCCACTAAGAAAGATTCAATTTGGGTAATTGTGGATCGGCTGACGAAGTTTGCTCACTTCATACCGGTTCGAGTGGAATTTTCTCTACAAAAGTTGGCTAAGTTGTATGTGGCTGAGGTTGTAAGATTACATGGTATACCGGTGTCAATCATATCGGATAGCGACCCTAAGTTCACGTCACAATTTTGAAAGGCTCTTCAGTAAGCAATGGGAACAAGGTTAGACTTTAGTACCGCTTTTCACCCACAGACTGATGGTCAGTCTGAGAGGGTAATTCAGATCTTGAAAGATATGCTAAGGGGTTGCATCATTGATTCTAGGGGTAGTTGGGAGGAGTATTTACCCTTGGTTGAATTCGAGTACAATAATAGTTATCAAGCTAGTATTCAAATGGTGCCGTACGAAGCGTTATATGGAAGGAGATGTCATACTCCTACTTGTTGGACGGAGTTGGGTGAACGTCAGATGTTGGGTCCAAAACTAGTTTTGGAAACGAAAGAGAAAGTTAAGTTAATACGGGCTCGATTGAAGGAAGGGTCTAATCGGCAGAAGTCTTATGCGGATTTAAAGCGAAAGGAGGTGGAATTTGCAGTAGGAGACCAAGTCTTTTTGAAGGTTTCTCCATGGAAAAAGGTAATGAGGTTTGGACCGAAGGGTAAGCTAAGTCCTCGGTTTATTGGGCCTTATCGAGTGCTAGAATGTGTGGGCCTAGTGGCTTATCATTTGTAGTTGCCTTCAGAGTTAGAGCAGATACATGATGTATTCCATGTCTCGATGCTAAGACGTTATCGTTCTGATCCATCGCACGTGGTGCCAGTGGAAGAAATTGAAGTAAGGTCAGATTTATCTTTTGAGGAGGAACCAATGCAAATCTTGGATCGTGATGTAAAAGTGTTGAGAAGGAAGTCCATCCCTTTAGTCAAAGTTCTATGGTGAAATCATGGTGTAGAAGAGGCGACGTGGGAGCCAGAGGATGTTATGCGACCGCAGTATCCCCATCTCTTTTGATCAGGTAAATTTCGAGGACGAAATTTATTTTAAGGGGGTAGAACTGTAACACCCTGAATAATTGGGTCTGTGCATTTTATTGTTTGACTGCTTAAAATATTAATTTGAGAATTTGAGGTACAATTGGGGCTCAAATTGGGCTGAGGCCTTGTTTTAAATATTTTGTTTAGACACTCTAAGGGCTTAAATTAAAGTTTTAATAGTTTAAGTGACATATTGGGCTTGTGGCCCAGCAACTAGGAGCACGGTAGAGAGGAGATTTAAGTGGCGTCACTTAAGTATGAGGAAGGCCCAAAATTTGGCTACTTAGAGCCCCAGTTCGAGGGCTAAATTTCGGCATTTAAATGGGACAATAGGGGGATGGCATAAGGCTATTTTTAGGGATTTTAATGTTTATTTTATGTGGATAATTAGGCAGATAATGAAGAGAGGAATTAGGGCTATTTTTGAGGAGATAATAGATCAAAGATTGAAGCCATCTTTAAGTGTTTAATGTTAGCCGAAATTATTAAGAATTTGAAAAGAAAAGGGCATTCGGTTTTGGCTTAAGGTATGTATGCCGAAATTCCTAGCTAGTTCTCTCATCTTTCTCTTTGCTTTGCCAAAATTCCTATGCTATTCCCCCTCTCTTTTCTTTTCTTCTCTTCAGTTGGCCGAACCTCTGACAAATTCTTTTCTCATCTCATTCAAACCCTTTAGCCGAAACCTCTAAGTTTCCCTTACTTTTTGTTTACTTTCTTCAAAACTGAAACACCTCGCTTAGATTTTCTAAAAGCTGAAAACGTGAGATATAGTATTCCATATGTGTGCCGAAATCATTCTAGGGTACCTATCTGTGCCGAAATTTTGAAGAAACCAATAGGTATGTGTCGATTTTGAGTTTCCAATATTTCTTCGGCTTTTCAAAGTCTCTAGCCGAATAGCTAATCAAGTGACTAATCAAAGGTTTTTCTTATTTTTCGGTATTTTGGGATCTGAAAAGGAGTCCAACGCCTAGATCTTTAAAGTCAAGGTTCATTAACCTTTGAGTCGTGTTATTTTCGGGATTCCAAGGCTATAGATTGAGGATAAGAGATCTGGATAGCAAGGACATCGACTAAGAATATTGGATTTCGCGATATCAGGTGTGTAATTCACCACACCATCTAGATCTGTTTGATTAATATATGTTTATAAGTCTTATATGTTTTGATAAATGCCGAAATCCCAGCATAATGACAGAAACCCAAAGAGGGTATAAGCAAATCATCAGGTTAGTGAATGTTCTAATTAAATGATATAAGTATATTGATTTTACGTGATTGCATGGGTTGGGTTTGAAGAAAGGAGGAAGTTATATATTGTAGCGGCTATTGCCGTGATTCGTTGTAGCGGTTCCTTACCGTGATCAGTTGTAGCGGTTTCTACCGTGATCTGTTGTAGTGGCTACGACCATGATCTGATGATGAGCAGCACGACTGCCATCAAGGCATGTAGCGGTGTGGGTTGATTGTAGAAATCCCTAATGGTGTGAACGGCTGGTACGGGGGCGTGTAGCGGATGGACACCTAAGATATGGGTTGGGGTTTGCATATTATTTTTGTTTTGTATATCAATTTTGATTATTATGTTTTATGGGGCTAAAGCCCAAATCTAATGGTGCACGAGGGTTGCACACTAAGTCTCGCGACTCATCCTTTTAATTTAACAATTTCAGGTGACACCTAGTGCATCGGACCGGGCTGGAGAGGAACGCGAGGTGGCCATGCAAAAGAGCAATTGGATTCAGCTAAAAGACTTTAGTTTGTTATTTTTATATTTTGTGGATTATTAAAAATGGTTGTAATAAGGCCATGGGCCACTAGACTATTATTTTTGTTTTGGGTTTTATGTTGGGCTTTTAAGTTTTATGTTTCCAATTAAGTTAAGACATGTACGAAATTTCAGTTTTTATTTAAAATCCACCAAGATAATTTATAACTTAATATTTTACACTTTAATGAATTCTTAAGCTTTCAGAAAAAAAGGCTTAAACCTAGTAATTGTTTTCCAAAATGCGACATGTTTTTGTAAAATCCCTTAAGTGACATACCAGATCCGGTGGTAGCGTTTGGGCCGGGTTTGGGGTGTTACAAAATTAAAAATACTTTGAAGCGTTTGTGGCAAGCTTCATTTATTTTCAAATATTTCTACTTTTATTTTACAAAATTGTTCAATATTAATTATAAATTAGACTCATAAATAATTTAATAAATACTTTAATAAATTCGAAAAGTTGAAATCATTTTTAAAAATATTTTAACATCGTCAACATTTTGAAAATATTTTAAATTATTATGTTTAAATTTTAAATTTTTTACATTAAAATTTTTAATTGATTTTTAAAAAATAAAATTTTTAACAAACATATTTAAAACAACTTAAATTTTGTTTTTAGAATTTTACTTAAATATTTAAAAAGTGATTAAAATATGTTAAAAACATACTACAGTTTTTTAGTTTAAAATGTATAGAAATTTAAAACTATTAACATTATATTTTCAAATTATTTAAAACTATTTATATTTATAAATTTTGTTAATAAAATAGGTTTTTTCAAAAAATAATTTAAATTTAAAATCTATATAAAATGTATTTAAAATATTATACAAAAATTAGAGAAAGAACTCGATTCAACTCAAAAATTTAGAAAAAAATCAATTTTGAGTTAATCAAATCAAGTTTTCAGTTTTTATGAGTCAACTCGAATAAGTAATTCAAATTTCAATTTTGAGTCAAGTTGAATTTTATGATTAGAGTAACTCGGATAATTTGAATAACTCAAATAACATCTTGGTGTAAATATACATTCGGTCCCTCGTTAATTTTGAAAATGAGCAAATTGATCTCTCTCAATAAAAAATCAAAATAATCAAAATAATTTTTTTAAAATTTCAAAATATTTATAAAAATCCAAAATTTATATTCTTAATATATATATATATATATATATATAATTCTAAAAAATTTGAAGAATATATAAAAATTATTTTTTAAAAAATCTAAAACAATATTTTTGGATCTAAATAAGTAAATTAATTATTCAAGTTTATAATACTAAAATATTTTTCTCTTATTTTACTTTGAAAGAGTTTCCAAATATATTTGTTTCAAATTTATGTGCTCTAACATGAAATTAGTTATATTGTAATAATATTTCAAATTTTGAATTGAGTTAGGAAGATAAAATGAGACTCGTCAAATCAAAATTTTTCACTTGATTCGATCGAACACTCACTCCTACAAATAATTATATTTGGAATAAAATTTAAATAGTTTATATATTATTTATATAAACATTTTATTATTTTAAAAATTTAAACTAATAAATATTTTAAAAAATTATAAAAATTATAAAATAATTTAATATTATTTTAAATGATACATATAATCAACTCCACACATCGTTTGGGTATCCAAACTAGTTCCAATATTATTCTTAGTTTCTTACGGAGTCTTATTTATATGGCATGGAATTAAATGCTTCAAATTTTTCCTTTGATTAAAGGGGAAAGTTTTGTCCCAATGATATTGAAATAAAACTATGCTAATGCTGATTCATTCATTAAAAACGGGAAAGTTTGTACTGATTACCATAAGAGATAAATATTAAAATACAAATTTCAATTTAATGAAACATATCATACATAAATTTTGATTTATGTTGTAGAAGCCCATTTGCCCGGCCCATTTTTTTACAACCCAAATTAACCCAAAACCCAAACCTAATACACCAAAACACAATCAGAACCCAAACCCGAAGCCCATTTTACAAACCCAATAACCTGACCCAAGACCCTAGCCCCATTAGCCCCTTACATCAACAGAAACCCTAGCACAAGTGGCGCCACTTGCCTCTGACTCCTGGTCTTCTGTCCCATCCACCGCCCACTGCCACTGGCCACCGCCATCTGCAGCACCAACTCCACCAAGCACCTGCAAGCATTAAACGAGACAAGATGAAAATGCAAAAAAAAAAATGTAAAGAATGGCTATAAAAAGCCAATGGGAAACCGTAAATGGGTCCGGTTTTTGAGATCTGTTTTATCTTCTTAATCATCAATACAAAAAGCAGAGGAATTTTCATCAAACGAAAAATCAATTACAACCAAAAAAAACAGAGGTAAAAATACTAACAAATAGCAATCAGAACATCAAAGAGAGGCGAAAATCAGAGAATCAAAACACCAAAAATCAAGTTTAAACAAGGTATTTTTTTCTTATTTACAAACCCCTCCTCCTTATTTATGCACGAATAAAATATAAAATACTAAAAGAGAAAAGAAATAAACACAAAAAAAAGGGAGGAAAAAGTTACCTTTTGAATTTTCACTGCATAGTGTGCCGGCGTGGCCGACTGACGGCGACGAATTTGAATTCGCCGCCTTCCCTCTCGCAGAGAAAAACAGAGAAGAGAAGGATTTTTTTTATTACAGCAGCTGAAATGAAAATTTTTTGGGGGTTTAGGGCTTTATATAGCCCCACAAAACGACGTCGTTTTGGGTCGGGTGGCCTTTAACCCCAAAACGACGTCGTTTTGGTCTTGACCCGATCCGACCGACCCGACCCGCCTAGGATCCGCGTGTTTTTCAACCAAAGGGGAAATTGCACAATCGGCCCTTCCGCATTTTTAGTTTTTTTAAAATCAAACTTTTAATTATCGCAAGATCGCCCTAAAATTTCGAGCAGTTTTGTGATTTAGTCCCCCTTCAACGCTGCGTTTTAATTTATGGGAAAATTGCACCCTTCGCCCCCAGGGTTTTGCGCGCGTTGCTGTTTAGTCCCTTTATTGCTTATAATGTCTAATTTAGCCCTTTTACTTCTGTTTTAGTTTCAATTTGACCCATTTTTCCAAATTATTTTGTAATTTTTGCTATTTCTACTATTATTTAATATTGACTACTTGTTATTTTTATTTATATGTTTATTATTATTATTATTATTATTTTTATTATTATTCTATTATTATTCTATTATTATTATTATTGTTATTATTGTTATTAAATATATTATTTTACCATTCTTTCCTACTACTATTATTACATACACACACACATATATATATATATATATATAATATTTTATTATTATTCGTTTGCTATCATTTTGTATTATTACCATTATCTATTTTATTATTATTTTATTATTTAACTTTCACCACTAATTTTATTATTCTATTACCACTAATATTATATATGTATTATTCACATCGATATAGTATTATCATTATTTTGTATCCTTATCATAATATTATTATTTGTACTCCTACATTCACTCTATTTATATCTACGTTTATCTTTCTTAATTTCATACCAATACTACGTAAAATGTAATTTTGAAAATCATCATATTTCATTTTAAGGTTTTAAAATAAAGGTGATGTTTCGTATTTAGGAATTCGGAAAATAGTGCCCTAACGTGCTGGGTTGCGATTTTCTGTCTAACTAAATTACTTAACATCCCTTTTACAAAGTTTTGCAGATCACGAGGCGACTTTGATTTCGAGAGATTAAAACATTGCGTCCTAACGAGCTGGATGTGATGTTTATATCTTTTCGGGACAAAGAAATCTCAAGTTTTGACTCGAACCTTCTCTCGATTTGACCCGATACGAGGCATTTTGTAAAGTTGCTACCTTCCATTTAAAGGTTTTTAAAAATAAAGGCAATGTTTTGTATTTAGGAATTCGGGGAATAGTGCCCTAACGTGCTGGGTTGCGATTTTCCGTTTGACTAAATCACTAAACATCCTTTTGATAAACTTCATAAAATCATGAGATAGCTTTGATTACGAAGGTTAGAAATATCATGTCCTAACGTCTTTGGATGTGATGTTTGTACCTCTCGAACAAAGAAATCTCGAATATCCTAATATATTTTAAAGGATCCGTATTTTAAAACCTTTTCAAACTTCCGACATCAAGACACTAATTAATCATTTTGGTACCAATTTTGGGCGATCGAGGGTGCTAACCTTCCTCGTGTGTAACCGACTTAGAACTCATTTTTCGGATTTCGTAAGACCAAAATCGTTGTTTTGATAAATCAAACTGTTTATTAAAAACAACTGTTTTATGAGGTGACCCGATCACACCTTATCAAAAAGGATTGGTGGCGGCTCCCTTTTTTTTATGTTTTAAAAAACCCAAAGTCGAACCCTCCTTTTTGTCGTCTCACAAAAAAAAATGGTTACGACAGCTTGGCGACTCCACTGGGGAAGCTTTTTTTTTGGAAAGTCAAGCCATAAATTGATTATTTTTTGTCTTTTGTCGGAAGCTTAAAAGTTCAATTTGAAAATTACGATCTTTTTACTGCATGTTGTTTTAATTCTGGCATTGCATTGCATGACCATCGTGGTCACACCTTTAGGTGGGAGTGAGAAACTACTCTTTCGTGAGGTTTTCACCTCCGTAAGATAGTGAATCGCCGGATACATCCGTACCTATGTCTTCGTGAGATTTTCATCTCCGTGCAGCCACAGGGAAATGTATTCCCCTGAACTGAACTCGGTCTATATAAGCCTATAATGGGTGAGGATCGAGGAATCTGCTAGTTCAGGTACCCTTACTTTAGAACTGAACCTCATATAGTAAGCCCTAAAGAACCCACCCTAGGTAGAGCCATGCCAAACCCTAGTGGTTAACAAATTAGGTACTTTTATTCTTTGCCTATTGTGTATGAAATACTGATTTGCTTTATTTTTATTTTTGCATGGCATATTCATTAAAAAGGTGTTGATTCACGTTCAATTGCCCAAATAGATAGCTTTGTCATGGAAAAGGGGTTTCTTGATAGAGTGGAAGACAATGCGGCCGTCCGGATATGGGCCGAGACTGTGCAGCAAGAAAAAGGTGATAGCCTTGCAGAAGGGCACGTATCAAAATTATGGGACTTCACGCGTATCAGTGTCACTCAAAATAATCTTCAAGAGATGAAAGAAATATGGAGTCAATGGGACGATGAGATCAAGCAATTATTCTACTGTCATTACGGAGATCTGTCATATCTGCTCGACATCAAGGTAGACCCGCACCTATTCCGAGCTATAGCCCAATTTTGGAACCCTGCTTATAGCTGCTTTACCTTCGGGAAAGTGGACCTGGTGCCTACTATAGAAGAATACATAGTTTTCCTCCGTTGCTCAAAAATCCAAACTGACAAAGTTTATACAAGACCTGTTAACGTCCCCACCTTCTTAAAAAAGCTGATGAATATTACGGGAATGAGCGAGCAATAGGTTGCAGCACGGATAAAACAAAAAGGAGATTGTAAATGTATCCCTTGGAGAAATTTAAGGGATTTGATCATAGCACACCCGGATGTGAAGAAAAGGGTTGACATCTTTGCCTTGAGCATTTATGGATTGATTATTTTCCCCAAGGCTCTAGGGCATGTAGACGAGGCAGTCTCAGATTTATTCGACAGATTGGATAGAAGAGTCACACCCGTTCCTGCAATCCTGGCCGAAACTTTCAGGTCTCTAAGCGCGTGCCGAAGAGCGGACGAAGGTAGATTCATCGGTTGCGCACAGCTCTTGCTAGTATGGTTCAACAGTCATTTTTGGAAAGTGGAAAAGGCACCAGGACGAATCTTCTCCGAGGACTATTCCCCGTTAAAAGAATTAGCAGCCACACCAAGGCGAGACGATCTCACGGAAGAAAAATGGATGATGATTCTGCAAAACCTGTAAGAGGAAGACGTGGAATGGAAAGCTCCTTTGATGATCCCTGATGAGATCCTATATCGGTATGGAGATTTCGACTGGGTTCCTCTATTGGGAGTATGGGGAGCCATCGGATATGCTCCTCTCCTCGTGTTAAGACAGTACAGATCAAGACAGTTTATACCCGCAACATAAGGTCTAATTCAATGCGAATTCGAATACAAAGGAGACAATTGTAAGAAAAGAGTTCGTGAAATAGTAAGCGCTTGGAGTCAGACTCATAGAATGAAAAGGTTTGCCACAAACCCGATGACAACCCCTGAATATGACCGATGGAGGAGTCAGAGAGTCAACGACAACATTCCCACATCAGGCCAAGAAGACGCCCGATCCATGGAGGAGTACCTACAGGTAATCCCATTGGAGCTCGAAATCATCAAACAAGATTTTGAGAAAAGGAATGCGGAATTAGGAAAAAGGATAGAACGATTAGAAGAAGAGAAAATGCAGCTAGGATTGGACGTTGACATCCAGAAGCTGGAGGCCGAAAAGTTGAGAAAAGGGAAAAATAAGGCTGAGGAAGATTTAGACAGTTTGAAAACAGACTATAAGAAGCTGCGAAGGTCAATGAAGCTTGCTGGATTAGGAAAAACATCAGAGCAATGGAGTCAAGAACTCAGAGAGGAAAAAAATAGAGCTAGTCGATGGGAAAGAGAACTCCGAGATACTCAAGTTTGGGAAGATACTCTGAAAAGAAGTCTGGTAAAAACCCAAAGCGAGAAAGAAGAATTAAAGGCTCGGGTGGCAGAATTGAAAAGATCTTTGTATCAGTATCGCAGCCGTAACTCTACAGTTGGCTAGTCTGGGTAAAATTGAAGAAATCAAAGGGAGAATCGAAGAACTAGAGTCTGCTTTATATGGTTGTGAGCTACGGGTGGAGCTTCTCGAAGTCAATGAGGAGCGTTGGAAGCAAGAACTTCATCACTTCCGTAATCAAGTCGAGATCGGATTACATCATGGGGAAGCCGTGGCTCAAGTGCGAGAGGTCGCGGAGCATTTGCAAACCTTAGGAGTCCAAGCTGATGTACTAAGTTTGTTTTATGAATCAAAGTCAGAGCAAGGACAAGAGTTAGCTAGGCTTCTTGAAGAAGTCAAGGCCTTAAGTATTAGGGCGAGGCCTTATATGTAATCCATTCTATGTAAAGAAATTTGTTTTCTAGAAAAGTTATTCTAATGGAAATTGAATCAGAATTAACGCTTTTTTTTTTTGCATACATTGCATGCATTAGCATTACATTGCATCATGTGCATTAAAACTCACAAAAAAACCTTAAATTATGACAGTTACCCTGGAACATCGCTACAATACGCGAGGCAAAACTAAAATCATGGATCAAAGGATTGAAAGACTAGAGCAAGTGCAAAGGGAAATACAAGAACAGATGTAAGAACGATTAACCAAGATGCAACAAGATATGATAGAACGAATGCAGGAGTCCCAAAACAACATGATAAGCCAGCTGGCTCAACTATTGGCCAATGAACAAGGAAAGGGCGTCATTGCTAGCTCGTGGAATAATGACGACCTCGCTACCCTCCGTGATTTACCCCGCCAAATACCCAAGCACCACCGTAAATATGTCCCCAAAGGGCGCTTTTGTTATCGTGCCACAATGCCGGATGAGACCGCAATACCAAAGACACTTCCCTCACCGGTTCAGCACTAATCCGGAGAAGGTCCGGCTAACCCTATAGTCCCCGACTTTGATGAAATGGCTGAAATAGATAAGGTAAAGTCGAACCTACCCAGACAACTCGAGGATCGTTGCAAATGGTTAGAAGAAAAGTTTAAGGAAATAAAAACTGCTGACCATCGCTACGGGGTAGACGTTAAAGACTTGAGCCTAGTCCCAGACCTCGTGCTTTCGCCAAAGTTCAAGACCCCAGATTTTGAAAAATACAATGGGACCAGTTGCCCCGAAGCACACATCACAATGTTCTGTCGACGGATGGCGGGATATGTTAACAACAATCAACTACTTATTTATTGTTTTCAGGATAGTTTGGCCGGGGCTGCGGCCAAATGGTACAATAGCTCAGTCGCACCTAGATCAAGTCGTGGAGGGACCTAGCACAGGCCTTCCTAAAATAATACGGGCACGTAGTCGATATAGCTCCTGATCGAATCACGCTCCAAAATATGGAGAAAAAGCCAAATGAAAGTTTTAGGCAATATGCCCAGCGATGGAGGGAAGTAGCTACACAAGTTCAGCCACCGCTTCTAGAAAAAGAGACAACCATGCTGTTTGTCAATACGTTGAAAGCACCCTTCATTAATCACATGCTTGGAAGTGCCACTAAAAGTTTTTCTGATATTGTGCTGTCAGGGGAAATGATTGAGAATGCGATCAGAAGCGGTAAAATAGAGGCTGGAGAAAGTACTAGAAAGACGGCCCCGAAGAAGAGGGAGAATGATATAAACAACATAGGTAAAAGTTATTCAAAGCCTATTACTGTGAGCCAGCCAAGGACTGTGACCCCCGATCATCAGAGCCCCTTTAGACAGGAGTCCAACACAAGGCCAAATACTGAAAGAATCCAATTTACGCCAATTCCAATCACATACAAAGAGCTATACCAAATTTTATTCAATTAGCACATCGTGTCCCCGTTTTATTTACAACCATTGCAGCCCCTATACCCTAAGTGGTACGACTCAAACGCTCACTGTGACTACCATGCAGGGATAGAGGGGCATTCGATAGAGAATTGCCTCGCCTTCAAAAAGGTAGTCGAGAGGCTAATCAAAATGGGTGTTATAGCACTTGATGACTTGGTAAGAAAGGGAAACCCATTGGCCAATCGCGAGGATAAAGGGGTGAACGCGATCGGTGAGGAGATTGTGAGAAAGATCAAGAGGGACGTCACCGAAGTGAAGACCCCATTGCGAATAGTCTGGAAGGAAATGGCAAAAAGAGGATTGATAGAGTCAGATTCTACAGGAAGCGAAAGACATATGAAGAATTACTACAAATTCCATAAGACGAGGGGGCACGAGATCCAAGAATGTGCCGAGTTTAAAATTTTGGTGCAAGGCCTCATGGACAACAAAGAACTGGAGTTTTATGAAGAAGGAGAAGAGGAAGAGGAAATATGCGCGACCGAAGAAGATTTGACAAAACTCGGAGTTAATTACCCGAGAATCATCATTTTGCGGAACACAGAGGGCGGAGCACAGGGAAGACCAAAAATCACAATTCAGAAACCTGCTTCTTTTCCTTACAAAGATAGTAAAAGGGTGCCTTGGAATTATAACTGCAATGTGACAATACCAGGAGCGCAAGGTTCCACTAGTACTTCGGAGGAAGTCAAGAACGAAGGTTCTTATACGCCAGAGGGAAGCGTTATGACCTCGAAACAAGAGAATGAAAACGGCAAAATCAAGATCGTGGTCGATCAAGGTGAAAAAGAACCCAAAGCCGTTATCAATGAACCCGTAAAAGAGGAGAAGGCTAAAGAATTCTTAAAATTTTAAACACAATAATACAAAGTGTAGTGGAACAACCGCACAAACAACCAGCCCAGATCTCGTGTTAGCACTACTTAAGTTCAAGTGCACCGCAAGCATTAATGAAAGTACTAAGTGAGACCTATGTTACTAAAGATATATCCGTCAACAAGTTGGATCGTCGGTTAGTAACATAAGCGTTGATAATTTCATCTACTTCATGATGACGAAATCCCCGGAGGCATGGGATCGACGAAGGCCTTGCACATAACCACCATTGTAAGGGGTACACCTTGCCAAGTGTGCTAATAGATAATGGGTCAAGATTAAATGTCTTACCACTAGCCACGCTCAAGAGGTTGCCGATAGATAGTTCTCATATGAAATCCTGCCAAAACATAGTGAGAGCATTCGACGGCACCGAAAGAAGAGTGATGGGGAGAATAGACATACCATTATTGATAGGGCCTAATACATATGAAGTAGACTTTCTGGTCATGAATATCAAGCCTTCTTACAACTGCTTACTAGGGAGGCCCTGGATTCATTCAGCGAGGGCCGTACCTTCACATCGCACTGTAAATTGAAATTGGTAATAGAAAATTACCGGTAACTATAAACGCTGAAGAAGATATCATAGCAACTGTTACCAACGAAGCGCCATACCTAGAAACGAATGAGGAAACCATTGAATGTTCCTTTCGATCCTTAGAGTTCGTGAATGCGACTTTCATTTCAGAAGGAAATAAAGTCCCGTCGCCTAAACTATCCAAGACTACCAGGATGGGATTGCAAATGACAGTGGGAAAAGGAGCCCTACCCGGAAAGGATTGGGCAAATATCTCCAAGGAAAAGTCCAGGCCCCGATGCTGAAGGAAAAAAGAGATCGCTTTGGTTTAGGTTTCAAACCGGATGCTAAACAAATGAAGAAGGAGATGGAAAAGAAACAAGAAAGGAGAAAGGCCAGGCTGAATGGAGAAGACGCTAAGTGGGAACCGATGACATTCCCCCACATATCTCGCACCTTCGTATCAGGAGGAATGATTTACCCGGGAAGAGAATCTCCTAGAAGGGAATGTCCTCACATCAATGCCATACAGGATGAGGAGACTGATCAAAGAAATCTGTCGGGCATCCGCCCATATGAACCTGGAAGCACGTTAGACAATTGGACTGCAGAGGAATTTCCTGTAGTGTTTAGAGATTTTGCAGAGTAATATTCAAAACACTCTTGTTGTTTTTAAGCCTAGAAACAATGAGATTTCTTTTGTGAAATAGGCTCATGTTCGGACATTTTGTTTTAATGAAATGCATCTTCAATACTACTAAATATCCTCTTATTTTACATCTTTACCATTTATTCTTTGTTCTCATTCATATCATGTGAATAATTATCCTCAAATTCATTTGTTCTTTGTACACCCTTCGATACCCATTACAGGTCTCTAGACATCAATGATATGAGTTATGATACTACAGATTCAGAGGTCTGCTTTGAGCAAGACATGTGTTCGAAGAATCTCGGGACTTTGGAAATGACATGAATGCGACTTGCCTCCAGATTTGTTGAGAATGGTAGAGCAAGAAGAAAATAGATCCTACCCCATAAAGAGTTTCAGAGAAACGGTGAACCTAGGAGAGGGCAAGAGGTGAATATTGGAGCTCAGATATCTGCAGAAACCAGGCGGAACCTCATCGAATTACTCCATGAATTCAAGGATGTGTTCGCGTGGTCGTACCAAGATATGCCCGGACTAAGATCGATATTGCAAGACACTAATCGCCCATAAGAGAAGAATGCAAGCCACCCAATGAAGTTCAAGAATGCGACCGGACGTCTTGTTAAAAATAAAAGAAGAAGTCGAGAAACAATTTAATGCCGATTTCTTACAAGTGGTCAAGTACTCGGATTGGGTGGCTAACGTTGTCCCTGTCCCCAAGAAAGACGGAAAGGTACGAATGTGCGTGGACTACAGAGACCTGAACAAGGCCAGCCCAAAGGACAATTTTTCGCTGCCTCACATCGACACTTTAGTAGACAATACAGCAGGATATTCGTTGTTCTCCTTCATGGATGGTTTCTCGGGGTACAACCAAATAAAAATGCATCTTGAGGACATGGACAAGACAACGTTTATAACCATGTGGGGAACATTTTGCTACAAGGTAAAGCCATTTGGGCTAAAAAATACAGGCGCGACATATCAGAGAGCCATGGTAACCTTATTCCATGACATGATGCACAAGGAAATTGAGGTTTACGTCGACGATATGATCGCCAAATCCCAAACTGAAGAAGAGCACGTGCAGGTCTTGAGAAAATTATTCTTGAGGCTGAGAAAATTCCAGTTGAAGCTTAACCCGTCAAAGTGTACCTTCAGAGCTCGGTCCGGGAGGTTGCTCGGGTTCATAGTCAGTGAAAAAGGGATTGAGGTTGACCCAGATAAAGTCAGAGCCATACAAGAATTACCTCCACCACGTACCCAAAAAGAAGTTAGAGGTTTCTTAAGGAGACTGAATTACATCGCTCGGTTCATTTCACAACCGACCGAGAGATGTGACCCCATATTTCGCCTCCTCAAGAAACACAACCTGCACGTGGGATGAAGAATGCCAAAAGACCTTCAAAAGGTGAAACAATATTTATCTCAGCCCCGATATTAATGCGCCTCAACCGCACAAGCCCTCATCCTTTATCTAACAAGATTTGATAATTCGATGGGATGCGTCTTTGGGTCAACATGATGAATCGGGAAGAAAGAAAAAGCAATATACTACCTCAATAAGAAATTCACCGCATGTGAAATGAGGTACCCGCCAATCGAGAAATTATGTTGTGCCTTGATTTGGACAACTAGAAGGTTGAGACAATACATGCTGTATCACACGACATGGCTTATCTCAAAGCTAGATCCCTTAAGTATATGATGGAATCTACCGCTTTGAATGGAAGGATGGCGGTGGCGATCCCGCTCAATTTGACGTCGTTTATGTAAACTAAAAGGCGGTAAAAGGAGCGCGATAGCGCACTTTTTAGCCAAGAGAGCCCTTGAAGACTATGAGCCCTTAGATTTTGATTTCCTAATGAGGACTTGATGTACGTGGGCGATATTAAAGAAGGTACCTCCGAAGACCATCCTTGGAAACTAAATTTTGACGGGGCATCAAATGCCGTGGGCAATGGAATTGGGGCAGTCCTGATATCCCCAAAAGGAGACCATTATCCATTCACTTGCAAACTGGATTTCGATTGCACTAATAATATGGCTGAATATGAAGCTTGCATCATGGGGCTCTGCGCTACTATCGAATTCAAAATCAGGGTATTAGAAGTCTATGGAGATTTCGCCCTGGTAATCTATCAACTCAAAGGAGAATGGGAAACCAGGGATCCAAAATTGGTTATCTATAAAAGATTGGCCCAGGAACTTGTCAAAGAGTTCGATGACATCACTTTCAATTACTTGCCTAGGGACAAAAATCAGATGGCTGATGCTCTGGCCACCCTGGCTTCCATGGTCCGAATAAATGAAAGCGAAGATATGAAGCCAATACAAATGAGCATTCATCAAGACCCAGCCCATTGCTACAATGTCGAGGAAGAAGGGGAAACAGGCCCACCATGGTACCACGATATATTGCGGTATGTAAAGAATCGTGAGTACCCTGATCAAGCCACTGAGAATGAAAAAAAGACGTTGAGGAGATTAGCCTGTGATTACGTCTTGGATGGAGAAGTCTTATACAAGAAAAGGAAGGATCATGCTGCTGAGGTGTGTGGACGCCGCCGAAGCTAAATTAATCCTAGAAGAAGTCCATGAAGGTGTCTATGGAACTCACGCTAATGGTTTCACAATGGCCAGACAAATATGAGGTTCGGATATTATTGGTCCACCATGGAGGGAGATTGTATCAACTATGCCAAAAAATGTCATAAATGCCAGATTTATGGAGACAAGATTCACGTACCCCCGTCACCTTTACATGTTATGACTTCTCCATGGCCATTTTCCATGTGGGGCATGGACGTCATTGGGCCAATATCTCTGAAGGCATCGAATGGGCATCGATTCATCTTTGTGGTCATCGACTACTTCACCAAGTGGGTAGAAGCCGCCTCGTATGCTAACGTCACTAAGTCAGCGGTCAGTCGGTTCTTGAAGAAGGAGATTATTTGTCGATATGGAATGCCCGAGAGGATCATATCGGATAACGACCGAACCTAAACAACAAGACGATAGCAAGAGTTTGCGCCAATTCAATATTAAACACCACAATTCGTCCTCAGATCATCCAAAATGAATAGGGCAAAGGAAGCGACCAACAAAAACATCAAAAGGATAGTGGGAAGATGACCGAGACTTACAAGGATTGGCATGAAAATTACCGTCAGGCTTATGCTTATCGAACGTCCGTCTCAACTCTCATGGGCAATGCCTTTCTTATTGGTCTATGGGATGGAGGCGTTCTACCTATTGAAGTGGAAATACCTTTCTTCAAGTATTGTCGGAAGTGAAGTCGGACGGTTGAATGGATCCAGCTCGGTATGATCGGTTGAACTTAATTGAAGAAAAGAGATTGAGGGCTATCCGTCATGGTCGATGTACCAAAAGCGAATGATGCGAGCTTACAACAAAAGGTTCGCTTAAGGGAATTCCACGAAGGGGACCTCGTGTTGAAAAGATCCTTCCCATACAAAAGGATAACAGAGGAAATGGATGCCGAATCGGGAAGGACCGTATGTGGTAAAGAAAGCTTTCTCAGAGGTGCACTCGATTTCGACCGAGATGGACGGAAAAGTTTGCCCAATCCGTGAACTCGATGCGAGAAAAGATACTTTTCTTGAAATGGAAGAGGCCAAGGTGAAAACCCGCAAAGGGCACTTTGAGACTTCGGAAAAAAAAAATGGAGAGGCCAAGGTGAAAATCCGCAAAAGGGCACCTTGAGACCAAAGGGCTTTTTGAGTTGAAAATCCGAAAAGGGCGGCTCAAATTTTAAACGAACACGTCGTGATCTCGCAGCGCTATAATCAACAGAAGAGGAAGTACGTTGCATATTGGGGCATCGACAAAATACTTTGAGTCTTCTAAACACATGATGTGCTCAAAGCGCCTTCTTGAAGTTTGTATATAGAAGTCCAATCGGCGATGCCTAGGCGCCCGATTCATGTTGTTTATTTTACCAATTTTGAGTTCTTTTCTCCGTAAAAAAAAGAGGGGGATATGTCCCCAATCAATTTTCTTTGTCTCATAGATAAATTCATTTTGATTCTCTTTGAAATCGACCTACTATTATCCATCATTAAACATGCTGCATTGAAACAATAATTGATGAACTAACGACTTCACAAAGGAAAGTTCCACGTATCACTTTGAAAATCTCTAGATAAAATAGGAAGCCGAAACAGAACATTTGTTTAAAACTTCCACGAATACAAGATAAAGACATTGGAAAAAGGGGTCCATTTCTTCAAAGTCCCTCGCCCGATTCAGCAATTGTGGCAGGGTGAATAATGTTACTTGGTCATTTAGAAAAGTATGACAGGCCAATTTTCGATAGGGAAAGATTCAAAAACCCTAAATTGTTGAGGAACGAATCTGAAACAAACCAAGTCGAGTATTCTTCAAGAAGGAGTTGTGACTCCCGGGGAAGACAGCTAGAAGTCAAGGCGGACCTGTGTTCTAAGGCCTAAAATAGACTTCGAAATTTCCACAGGGGCAAGCCATTCATGTGAAAACAGTCACTGAAAGGGAAACGAAGATAAAACCTTGACAGACAAATGAGTGATAACACCTTAAATAGGAATCATACTCATAACATTCTGACTCATCATACTCATGGCATCCTAATCATTAGGCATAAGTATGTATTCATTTTACAGGTTACGTCCTCAAAAAGGACAAGACAGCTTGAGCAGATCTCGGCTCCCTGAGTATGCAAAGTGGAGCGATTAAAGATAATGATTTGACATTCACGAAGTTGCGAAGCAGATCAAGATTCAATCTGTGATCCCCGGGTTTGCGAGGATTAGATTGAAGAAGGCGATTTGACGTTCCCGGTTGCGGAAGCGATCAAGATTCACCGTGATCTCCGAAGCCATGGGATCGATTGAAGAAAGCGAGTTGACCTTCTTGAAATTGCAAGAAGCGATCGAAGATAGCAGATTTGACCTTCTTGAAGTTGCAAGAAGCAGATCGAAGATAGCAGATTTGACCTTCTTGAAGTTGCAAGAAGCAGATCGAAGATAACAGATTTGACATTCCTGAAGTTGCAGGAAGCAGATCGAAGACATCAGTCTGGTGATCCCCGAGTTTGCTGGGATCAGATTGAAGAAAGCATATTTGACCTTCTTGAAGTTGCAAGAAGCAAATCGAAGATATCAGTCTGGTGATCCTTGAGTTTTCAAGGATCAGATTGAAGATAATAGATTTAAACTTCCTGAAGTTGCAGGAAGCAGATCAAAAGCACTTTCATTTTTATATCTCTCTGAAGTCGCAATAGAGCAGATAACTACGAATCTCATTTCTTAAGGCTACAGTGAAGCGGATCAAAACAACAAGATGCGATGGACGAAATAAGGCTACAAAAGGAGTCGGGGCTTAGCAGGCCCGGGCAAAATGGGCCTTGTGAAAATCTTTGCTCCATTCTCGTTACACGACAATGAGCAAAGAGGGGCAGCTGTAGAAGCCCATTTGCCCGGCCCATTTTTTTACAACCCAAATTAACCCAAACCTAATACACCAAAACCCAACCAGAACCCAAACCCGAAGCCCATTTTACAAACCCAATAACCTGACCCAAGACCCTAGCCCCATTAGCCCCTTACATCAGCAGAAACCCTAGCACAAGTGGCGCCACTTGCCTTTGACTCCTGGTCTTCTGTCCCATCCACCGCCCACTGCCACTGGCCACCGCCATCTGCAGCACCAGCTCCACCAAGCACCTGCAAGCATTAAACGGAGACAAGACAGAAAATGAAAAAAAAAATGTGTAAAGAATGGCTATAAAAAGCCAATGGAAACTGTAAATGGGTCCGGGTTTTTTGAGATCTATTTTATCTTCTTAATCATCAATACAAAAGCAGAGGAATTTTCATCAAACGAAAAATCAATTACAACCGAAAAAATAGAGGTAAAAATACTAACAAATAGCAATCAGAACATCAAAGAGAGGCGAAAATCAGAGAATCAAAACACCAAAAATCGAAGTCGGAAACAAGGTATTTCTTTTTCTTATTTACAAACCTGCCTCCTTCTTATTTATGCACGAATAAAATATAAAACACTAAAAAGAGAAAAGAAATAAACACAAAAAAAAGGGAGGAAAAAAGTTACCTTTTTGAATTTCCGGCCACCGTGTACGGTGGCGGCCCGACGGCGACCGGTCAGAATTCCGCCGGCCTTCCCCCTCTCGCAGAGAAAAACAGAGAAGAGAAGGATTTTTTTATTACAGCAGCTGAAATGAAATTTTTTTGGGGGTTTAGGGCTTTATATAGCCCCACAAAACGACGTCGTTTTGGGGGCTGGCCTTTAACCCCAAAACGGCGTCGTTTTGGTCTTGACCCAATCCGACCGACCCGACCCGCCTAGGATCCGCGTGTTTTTCAACCAAAGGGGAAATTGCGCAATCGGCCCTTCCGCATTTTTAGTTTTTTTAAAATCAAACTTTTAATTATCGCGCATCGGCCCTAAAATTTCGAGCAGTTTTGTGATTTAGTCCCCCTTTGAACGCTGCGTTTTAATTTATGGGAAAATTGCACCCTTCGCCCCCAGGGTTTTGCGCGCGTTGCTGTTTAGTCCCTTTATTGCTTATAATGTCTAATTTAGCCCTTTTACTTCTGTTTTAGTTTCAATTTGACCCATTTTTCCAAATTATTTTGTAATTTTTGCTATTTCTACTATTATTTAATATTGACTACTTGTTATTTTTATTTATATGTTTTATTATTATTATTATTATTATTATTATTATTATTATTCTATTATTATTCTATTATTATTATTATTGTTATTATTGTTATTAAATATATTATTTTTACCATTCTTTCCTACTACTATTATTACATACACATATATATATATATATAATATATTTTATTATTAATCGTTTGCTATCATTTTTGTATTATTACCATTATCTATTTTATTATTATTTTATTGTTTAACTTTCACCACTAATTTTATTATTCTATTACCACTAATATTATATATGTATTATTCACATCGATATAGTATTATCATTATTTTGTATCCTTATCATAATATTATTATTTGTACTCCTACATTCACTCTATTTATATCTACGTTTATCTTTCTTAATTTCATACCAATACTACGTAAAATGTAATTTTGAAAATCATCATATTTCATTTTAAGGTTTTAAAATAAAGGTGATGTTTCGTATTTAGGAATTCGGAAAATAGTGCCCTAATGTCTTTGGGTTGCGATTTTACATCTAACTAAATTACTTAACATCCCTTTTACTTAAGTTTTGCAAATCACGAGGTGACTTTGATTACGAGAGATTAAAACATTGCGTCCTAACGAGCTGGATGTGATGTTTATATCTTTTCGGGACAAAGAAATCTCAAGTTTTGACTCGAACCTTCTCTCGATTTGACCCGATACGAGGCATTTTGTAAAGTTGCTACCTTCCATTTAAAGGTTTTTAAAAATAAAGGCAATGTTTTGTATTTAGGAATTCGGGGAATAGTGCCCTAACGTGCTGGGTTGCGATTTTCCGTTTGACTAAATCACTAAACATCCTTTTGATAAACTTCGTAAAATCATGAGATAGCTTTGATTACGAAGGTTAGAAATATCATGTCCTAACGTGCTGGATGTGATGTTTGTACCCTCTCGGAACAAAGAAATCTCGAATATCCTAATATCTTTTAAAGGATCCGTATTTTAAAACCTTTTCAAACTTCCGACATCAAGACACTAATTAATCATTTTGGTACCAATTTTGGGCGACGAGGGTGCTAACCCTTCCTCGTATGTAATCAATTCGAACTCATTTTCGGATTTCAGAAGACCAAAATCGTTGTTTTGATAAATCAAACTGTTTATTAAAAACAACTGTTTTATGAGGTGACCCGATCACACCTTATCAAAAAGGATTGGTGGCGACTCCCTTTTTTTTATGTTTTAAAAAACCCAAAGTCGAACCCTCCTTTTTGTCGTCTCACAAAAAAAAATGGTTACGACATATGTGATTTTGTATTATTGAGGGTTGACAACGAGAAATAATGAATAGAGAAAATTGGGCACATAAATTTATGTGAAAAAACTTACCGAATCAAGAGGATAAAAAATCACATGTAAAAGAAACTTCACTAATGAGTAAATAATCGAAGAGTACATGATGGAGAAATTCAAAAAATAAACCTTAAACCCCGAATACAAATCTCTCTGGGTAAAACACAATTCCCGTAAAGTTCTCTAAAACTCTCTCTTGATCTTCTCTCAGAATTTGATGTTATGAAGATGTTTATTCTAGGGTTGCTATGGCCCTTTTTATAGGGTAAGATTAAAGCTCTAATCATACTAAAATATTTCTGGTATAACCAGAGCTTAACTAGAAAAAATAACCCTACTGAGAGTCTAATTACGTGGTTGCTTTAAGTTAGAATTCATCACGTCGTCGTGACATCGCCTCTACTTTGCTCTATTTCGAACGTCTTCGCGTTGTTGTGATGACACCAATTTTCTCGTCACGAGTAAACTATTATATTAAACCAATATGAAAATAAATGTATGTGTTTATTTCTTTAAATTTATAAAAAAAATAATTTATTAAAAACCATAAATATTTACAAAAATAATTTATAAAAATTGTTCAAAATTAATTAAATACCATAAATTTTCATTATTATTTTTAAGTTTTATAAAAAAATATTTTTCTCATTTTTATTAAATTATTTGACTAACATAACTTGCGGGGATTAAAAATGAGAGGCAAAAGTATAACAAAAAATGTTGACTTATTTTCTAATTTTTGTCATGTCTCCCTTGTAGGTTGAATTTTTGAATGCCACACGGGCACAGTCTATCACAAGGTCTAGCTACATGGTCGTGTAACCCCCCCACAAGGTCTGGTCACACAACCATGTGTCCCTTGTAACTCAGAATTTATAGTTTTGTCCAAAATTCTATGCTTTGTTCAAATTAATCCCTGATTGATTCCCGAACTGTATTTAGTGTTTTATTTTATTCAATTAAATCCCTGATATTGTGTGCATTTTGAAATTTGTATTTAATGCCTTAAGTGCTCTTATTACATCGCATGATGCGTGAACGTTATGTGTTTTCTGATAAAGTGAAATTGTTAAATCAAAAGTGATAATATTGTTACCGCCCTGCGAAGAACATGATAAGCATGTTAAGTGTTAGTGATGAATTGAGTACATGTTACATGTCTACTACTAGTGTTGATTTGCTATAATATAAAGCATGACATAGTGCATTGCATAGGGCAAGACATTGTACAAAGGAAGAGTGGTAGTTTATTAAATCTGCAAACAAGTGGTGGCTCATCCACAAAACCCAGTGGCAGTTTATTTAATCTGCAACCATGTTGTGCACTCACAACAAAGTGGCAGTAACTACAAATGTTTTTATCTAAAATACTAGTACAAAGTGATAGTTTATGTGCAAATCAGTGGTGGCTTGTCCACAATCCAAAGTGATATGGTAGATGAGTTATGGGGAACTCATAACTGTGGTGTGTAGCAGAGTTGGGTAAGACTTTTATGTTAATTTGAAACTGCCTTGCATTCATGAACATGTGTGAATACTGAGATTGTAAAGTGAAGCGTTTTACGAGAAAAATCGTTAATCTGATGTGCCTTATGGTTGTGTTTAATCGCAAAAGTGCTAATTCATGAGCTTTGTTTGTTGTTTTGTTTCGATTTTCTTGTGACTGAACTCACACTAAGCTTAATAGCTCACTCCCTTTTAATTTCTATCTTTTCAAATAACCCACCAAGTTAGGACGCAGACACGACATCCAAAGGGACTTGGCTCGGCCCGATTTTATTTACTAACATACTTTTAAGTTATTATTTGATATCTTATTATTATTCAAAGTTTGTATTATTTTATTTTGAACTGTGGTATGGAGCATAGGATTTGTTTTCTTTTAACATGCATGACATTTAAATTGATTTTAGGATATTAATAAAAATATTAATTAATTATGCATGAGTTTCAATTTTATTAAAAATATAAACTATTATCACTTTTCCTCTGCTAGAGTATAAGTAAAATCGAGTAATAGATAAAATAAAATTATCTAAGTTTTCAAAAACAGTCACCGTTACAATAAAAATGTTAAAATTAATTAGTTTTTTTTTAACTCTTAGATTTTTCTGAAAATAAGCTAAATTTTCCTTCTAAAATAAATAAATATTTTAAATTGATTATTTTATAAACTTTGATCGTACTAAATGATTTCGGTGGTCGATTTAATCTCCTGAATTCGAATCTAATGTCTAGGCGGAGAGGGGAGGTGACACTCATATTCATAATCGGCCTTGAATTGGGTTGGGCCGCTTGTATCACATATTTTCGAGATTGAACTGAAAGATTATAACTTTCGCATGACAAGTAATAGTCTTACAATCTTGCACATTCATGAGAACTTTTACCGACTTGAAACACATTTCCTATTAGGAAAAATAAGAAAGGTTTCACTTTTTCCATAACCATGTGAACAGATATGATCTTGAGCACTATCTACTTATAAACATTATGAACATTTTTTGCAGCTATGTCCGAATTTGGTTGGCAATACTAGGACAAATGATAAAGAGGAAGAGAAAATTTATGAAGCTGATAAACGCCAACTAACCAATATTTCATATCTTAATTTATAATTACCTCTTTTTTTCATCTCAGACTCTCAACAGATGGAAGAAGAATGAAGTTTTACATACTTATTGACCTTAATTCTTCAACTTAAGTATTTCTTAGGATTGATTTCTAAAATTAAAAACTCTAATACTTAAATTTTAAAAATTTTATTATTATTATTTTTATATACAATTGTTACATCTTCACAATTAATTTTCCTTATATTGTAACACATTAGTTGTTTTACATAACTTTCTCCAAAGCTTTCTGATTAATTCATCATTAAACCATATTTATATAACATACAAAACCTAATTTTATACTCATGGATTACTCGGGTATGCAAACTAATTTATTTTTTATTACTATTTGCTTACACATGGTATATTTCATTATTCTTACAATTAAGGAAATTTTTATTTCTTATTTAACTATTATTACAATTACGTCTTTTATTTATTCTTTAAGTACTATGGTATTCAGTTGACCAAATTTATATTCGAAAATCAAAAGCTTGATTTTATTTTTTAGGTATAGTACTTCTAAAGTTAATCTATTCCATTAATGGATTTTAGTGTATGGTGATAATTATGTTGGACAAAATATGTTAGCGAATTGATATAATATAAATAATTATATTAAATATAAGATCTAAACAAATAATATAAACAAATATTTATATTTATGTAAAAACACCATGTCGAAATTATTTTTTTGTTTGAAAAATGGGCCGACTTTAAAAAGAAATACGGAGTCACCACCAATCCTTTTTTGAAGTGTGATTGGGCCACTTTTGAAAACGTTTTAGTCTACGAATTTTAAGAAAACGGGTTCGGGAGTCTGTTACGCACGAGGAAGGATTAGCACCCTCGTAACGCCCAAAATTGGTACCTAAGTGATCAACTAATGTCCTAATATCGAAAATTTGGAAGATTTTAAAATATGATTTATTTTAAAAAAAACTTGAATAAAAATGAGCAATCAGACCCTTTTATCTCGAGGAAATAAAAAGTCACGCCCAGTGAGTTAAGGTACGACATTTCAAATTCCCCAAAATTGAGCTTGTCCTTTGACTTTCAAAATTGATGAGTTCAAATTTAAGAAGGATACTCGGTTATTTGGTGTCTAATGAAAAATCAGAACCCAGTAAGTTAGGGCTCGATTTCCCAAAATATTAAACACGGAATATTGCCTTTAGTTTTTGAAATCCTTATCCCGAGATAACAAAACGTCCCATCCAGTGAGTTAGGACACGACGATTTCGAATTCTCGAGAATAAGTTTTTTTTTATTCAACTTTTTAAAAGAAAGTAATAGGTCCTTTAGATTCAAAAGAGAAATCGAAACCAGTAAGTTAGGTACGACTCCTTGAACCTTAGAACACAGAGAATGTGCTTATTTTTGAAACGAAAACTATAATGTATTGAATAAAATATGATATGATTTAAAATAAAATGAAAAACGAGTTGCTATGCTAGTTTATATAACCACATTACGTTGATCGAACATGAATAACGATAATAAGGGTAGAAATGAAATACGATAAAAAATAAAATAAACAAACCAAATGAAATATACTAATAAACAAATAACAATAATAATAATAATAATAATAATAATAATAATAATAGGTTTAAAAAATATCAATAATTAAAATGATAATAATAGCACTAGTAAAAATAAAATAGTATTAATAAAACAATAAAAGTGATAAATAGAAACATTAGTAATAATATAACGATAAACATAATAATAATAAGGATAGTATAATAATAATAATAATATATATGTAAAATAATAGTGAAGGAAAAATAAGAAAAATAATAGTGGTAAAAAAACATTAGTAATAGGTGAAAGTAATAATAAAATGTAATATTAATAATAAAATAACTACAAGAAAGATTAAAGATAGTGTTAATAATAATAAGGTAATATAATGATAATATCATATAACAAAAAAACAATATTGAAATGCATGTACATATGTAAAATAATAAACAAAAAAAAACAAAATAACAAAAATGAAAACACAACAATAAGTGAATAAAATATTAAAGCAAAAAACAAAAGTAATTTAGAGTTGTAAAAGGCTTGGGATTTAATTATAGACAAAACAAAACACGGGATACAAATTATAAAATGCAAAGAAATAACAAATCATGAGCTAGGATCAAAATAAACGCGGGTATAAAGGAGAAGGACTGATAGGGTAAATATCCCACTTAAAGCATGAATTCCAATCCTCCCCACCAACATCATTTAATTTGCTGTTTAAAAAAACAAAAAAAGTAAAAGCTGAATGGCATTCTGCCATTTTTTAAAAAAAAACTCAAGCCCTTTTATTTTTATTCCTTCGCCAGATTCATTTTAACAAAACAAAAGACCCTTTCATTTCTCTTTGGCAGATCCATTCTAACACAAAAAAAAAAAACCCAAAATCCTTCATTTCTCATCTCTGTTTCAAAAGCAAAAAGAACAGAACCCCCCTTCTCTTTGGTTTTCCCTCCGAGCCTTCAAGCTCCGACCTTCCCTCTCCGGTCGTCGGCCGTCGAAATAGGTAAAACCCCCATTTTCCTTATGTAAATGTATTCTTATATATACATAGTAAATAGAACGAAATAAAATACGAAAATATTTAAAAAAAAGAAACGCCGTAGGGGTAAAAAAGAAATAAAAATGAACCTTTGCTTCTTGATTCTGTGTTTGTTTTGCTTTTTATGTATATTCCCCCCAAAAAAAACCTCTACTGATTCTTTAGTATTCGTAAAATGCTTTGTGTGTTTCTTGTGTAAGTCGTGTAAAAAAAAAGTCCTTATTACATATTTCTATTTCAGCTTTTATAGCCTCGTTTACAACTGAGTTATTCTATTTTGCGGGTACATGTTCGAGCACGTCTCTGACGTGGTATGGTGGAGTAGCGCACGTCTTGGGGTGATGGCGTCCGGCACACGTTGCGGAAGGAAGGCCCTACTGGCAGCGGCGCAAAACAAAGCTGTTAGGGATTCTTTGTTCTGTTTCATTTCTTTGGGCCATCGGGCCTCGTTGTGTTTGGGTTGAAAATAATGGACTGTTTTTTGATTTTTGGATTTTTAGTTTTCTGGTTTGGGCCTCAGGTTTTGAAATTGGGCCTTACAGCTGCCTCTCTTTGCTCATTTTCATGTAACGAGAATAGATCAAAGATTAAAAGGGCCAATTTTGCCCCATCTTGTTGAATCTCGACTTCTTGATGCTTCCTTTCTTCAGGTAGCTTTATTCCATCTACTGTATTTCCAGGGGTATAGGAATTTTGTTTCGATCTGCTCCACTCCTGCTCAGTAGAGATAAGATCTTCTATTTTCAGCCTGCTCCACTCCTGCTCAGTGGAGATAAGGCTATAAACTTCAGTCTACTCCATTGTCGATACATGGAGATAAGACTTGCTGCTTTCGATCTGCTCCACTCCTGCTCAGTGGAGATAAGATTTGTAGTTTTTAGCCTGTTACCCTATTACTTTGGGGATTAGGCTGGAGGTTTGAATCTGCTCCATTGCCGATACATGAAGATAAGATTCATCATCTTCGATCCGCTCCACTCCTACTCAGTGGAGATAAGGCTCTAGTCTTTCGATCTGCTCTACTCCTGCTCAAGTAGAGATAAGATCTGCTGTCTTCAATCGACTCCACTCCTGCTGAGTGGAGATAAGATCTATTATCTTTAGCCTGCTCCACTCCTGCTGAGTAGAGATAACGCTATGATCTTCAGTCTGCTCCATTACCGAAACATGGAAATAAGACTTGCTATATTCGATCTACTCCACTCCTGCTCAGTGAAGATAAGATCTGCTTTCTTTCAGCCTGCTCCACTCTTGCTCAGTGGAGATAAGGCTATGATCTTCAGTCTGCTCCATTGCCGATACATGGAGATAAGACTTGTCAGATTCGATCCGCTCCACTCTCGCCGGTGAAGATAAGATCTCGCTTTCTTTCGCCTACTCCATTCCTTTCGGTGGAGATAAGGCTATGATCTTCAGTCTGCTCCATTGCCGATACATGGAGATAAGACTTATTGTATTCGATCTGCTCCACTCCTGCTCAGTGAAGATAAGATCTACTTTCTTTCAGCCTGCTCCACTCCTGCTCGGTGAAGATAAGATCTGCTTCCTTCTGTAACTCCCATCAGTCTTGCTACATTGTCCTCTGGGGAACCTACCTCTAGAATTGATTTCATGGAGTCTATGCTTATGCCAAATGATTAGGATGTCATGAAAAATGCTCCTAACCATATGTATTATGAATGTTATGAATGGATAAAAAATGTCATGAGAATGATTTAACACTTAGGCTGTCATTGCTTGGTGTTTATGAGGGTGATCCCTAACGTACGTCTTCTTTATTTAACTGATACTTCTAATAGAGAATCTGAAGATATTGTCCCTGCCTAGACCCTTATCTTAAGTGCTCCGAGCCCCTTTAAACTTGGTGAGTTCTAAATAATTGTCCTGTTTTAGATTCTTGCATGGTTTAGAGACTTTCAGAGTAATACGCAAAACTTCTTTTGTGAAAGCATTATTAGCTCAGTAATCATTACTTCAATATGAAATGCTTGGAAAAAGATTATAGAGATGGATAAAACTGAAATTTATTCGGGATGAAACCCGTGAAGAATGGATTGAACAAGGAAAACAAATTCCACTAAGGTACAAAATGGGTAAGAATGGCATTGATGCCCCAGATATCACAGCCTGAGCTCCTCTGTACGTACTTCTTGAAGACCACTCTGAATTCAACATGTGTCTAGGAGATCCGTGGTACTTTGTTGATGCCCCAAGACGTAACATACCTCCTCATTGTTAATTCAAGCGTAGCGAAACTACTATATGCCCCATCACGAGTTGATCATAATTTGAGCCGCCCTTTTCGAGTTTTCAACTCAAAGCCCCTTTGGTCCCAAAGTGCCCTTTGCGGGTTTTCACCTTGGCCTCTCCGTTTTTTTTTGTTTTTTTTTGTTTTTTGGAACTCAAGATGCCATTTGCGGGTTTTCATCTTGGCCCACTTTTAAGCGAAGTACTTCTAGACGAAATCTGCGTTAACTGGATTTGGTAGACTTTTACCGTCCATCTCAGCTAGTATCAAAGCTCCTCTAGAAAAGGCCTTCTTTACAACATAAGGTCCTTCCCAATTAGACATCCACTTTCCCCTGAAGTCTTTTTGCATAGGGAGGATTTTTTTCAACACCAAGTCTCCCTCATGGAATACTTTGGGGCGGACCTTCTTGTTGTAAGCCCGCATCATTCGCTTTTGGTACATTTGCCCATGACGGATGGCTCTCAACCTTTTTTCCTCAATTAAATTCAGCTGATCATATCGAGACTGAACCCATTCCGCTTCATCTAACTTCAGTTCTGACAAAACATAGAGAGAAGGAATTTCAACTTCAATGGGCAGGACTGCTTCTATCCCATAAACTAATGAGAAAGGTGTTGCCCCGGTGGAAGTTCTAACTGATGTTCGATAGGCGTAGAGGGCAAGTGGTAACTTTTCATGCCAATCATTGTAGGTCTCAGTCATTTTCCCCATAATTTTCTTGATATTTTTATCAGCCGCCTCAACAGTGCCATTCATTTTCGGGCGATATGGTGATGAGTTGTGGTACTTAATGTTGAACTGTTTGCAGACTTCTGCTATCGCACTGTTGTTTAAGTTCAAAGAGTTGTTAGATACGATCCTTTCTGGCATAACGTAGCGACAGATGATCTCATTTTTTAAAAACTTGCTAACTGTCGTCTTCGTGACATTGGCATATGAAGTCGCCTCTACCCATTTAGTGAAGTAATCAATAACCACAAAAATGAATCAATGTCCATTAGAAGATTTCGGTTAGATCGGCCCAATGACGTTCATGCCCCATATTGAGAAAGGCCACAGAGAAGTCATAAAATGAAGAGGTGAAGGAGGCACATGGATCTTGTCTCCATAAATTTAACACTTATGGCACTTCTTGGCATAACAGATGCAGTCTCCTTCCCTCGTGGACCAGTAATACCCGAATCTCATTATCTGCCCAGACATTGTAAATCCATTGGCATGCGTTCCGCAAACCTCTTCATGGACTTCTTCCAGGATTTTCTTAGCCTCTATAGTATCGACGCATCTTAGCAACACTCGATCCATCCTCTTTTTATACAGGATCTCTCCATCTAAGATGTAGTCATTGGCAAGTCTTCTCAATGTTCTCTTATCCTTTTCAGTCACTTGATCGGAATATTCTCGTCTCTTTACATATCGTAGAATATCATGATACCAAGGGTGATCTTCTCTCTCCTCCTCTTCGTCAATATTACAGCAGTGAGCCAGAGTCTCATAGATACTCATTTAAATGAGCTTTATACCCTCTTGATCATTTACTCTGATTATAGAAGCTAATGTGGCCAAGGCGTCAGCCATCTGATTTTCATCACGCGGGAGGTAAAAGAATGTGATATCATCAAACTCCTCGATTAGCTCTAAAACTAACTTTCGGTAACTGATCAACTTGGGATCTCTTGTTTCCTATTCTCCTCTGAGTTGATAGATCACCAACGCGGAATCTCCATATGCTTCTAGCAACTTGATTTTGCGATCTATTGCAGCTCGAATTCCTATAATACAAGCTTCGTATTCTGTCATGTTGTTTGTGCAATCAAAGTCCAACTTGCAGGTGAATGGATAATGTTCTCTATTTGGGGATACCAGAATTGCTCCAACTCCATTACGAACGGCATTTGACGCTCTGTCGAAGTTCAACTTCCAAGGATGATTTTTTAGGGTATTTTCTTCAGCTGTCACTATAAACATCATATTTTCATTAGGAAAATCAAAATTAAGAGGCTCATAATCATCTAGCGCCCTGCTGGCTAGAAAATCTGCTATCGTACTTCCCTTCACCACCTTCTAGTTCACATAGACTATGTCAAACTCAGAGAGCAAAATTTGCCATCTGGCCATTCTTTCGTTCAAGGCGGTTGACTCCATCATGTACTTAAGAGGGTCTAGTTTTGAGATTAACTAAGTCGTATGGTATAACATGTACTGCCTTAATCTCCGAGTTGTCTAGACCAATGCGCAACATAACTTTTCAATTGGTGAGTATCTCGTTTCACACTCAGTAAACTTCTTGTTGAGGTAGTATATCGCCCTCTCTTTCCTGCCTGTCTCATAGTGTTGACCGAGTACACATCCCATTGAATTATCGAATACCGTCAAGTACAAAATCAATGGTCTATCAGGACTGGGTGGCATTAAAACTGGAGTATTGGACAGGTATTGTTTAATCTTGTCAAAAGCCTTCTGGCATTCGTCATCCCAAATGCCCGGGTTGTGCTTCCTAAGAAGACGGAATATGGGGTCACATTTCTCAGTCAATTGTGAAATGAACCGAGCAATATAGTTTAGTCTTCCTAGAAAACCTCGGACTTCTTTTTGAGTGTGCGGCAGAGGCAATTCTTGTACAGCCCTGACTTTATCCGGGTCGACCTCAATTCCCCTTTTACTGACTACGAAACTGAGCAGTTTCCCTAATCTACCCCCGAAAGTACACTTGGCTAGATTGAGCTTCAGCTAAAATTTTCTCAACCTCAAGAATAGTTTCCTCAAAACTTGCACATGCTCCCTTTCTATTTGAGACTTTGCGATCATGTCGTCGACATAGACCTCGATCTCCTTATGCATCATGTCATGAAACAAGGTAACCATAGCCCTTTGGTATGTCGCTCCCGCATTATTTAGCCCAAATGGCATCACTTGGTAACAAAAAGTTCCCCATAAAGTTATGAAAGTGGTCTTTACCATGTCCTCAGGATGCATCCTTATTTGATTGTATCCAGAGAAACTGTCCATGAAGGAGAAAAATGAATACCCTACCGTGTTATCCACCAAGGTGTCGATGTGAGGCAGTGGGAAGTTTTCTTTCGGGCTGGCCTTATTTAAGCCTCTGTAGTCGATGCACATTCGTACTTTTCCATCCTTCTTAGGAACAGGGACAATGTTGGCTACCCATTCTGAGTAATTCACCACTCGTAAAAATCGAGCATCAAATTGCTTCTTAACTTCCTCCCTTATCTTTACCGCGACATCTGGTCTCATCCTTCGGAGCTTCTGTTGAACCGGCTTACATTCTCCTTTTATGGGGATACGGTGTACCGCAATGTCAGCACTCAATCCAGGTATGTCCTAATATGACCATGCGAAGACATCCTTGAACTCTAGTAGAAGTCTAATGAGGTCCTGCCTTATTTCCTTGGTTATGTAAGTGCCGATTTTCACTTCTTTCCCATCTTTTAGAAGCACATTTTCAATTATCTCTTTGTGAGCTAGAATCAGCTTCTCCTGCCGCTCTACCATCCTTAATAAATCTGGGGATAAATCATAATCTTCGTCCTCTACAAAATCTCGAGATCCCTCTAGGCACATGTCCTGCTCATAAGGGAATTCTGGGTCCATAGCACTGTTGCTCATGACGTCAATATCTGGGGACCTATAGTCAATATGAAAGAGTACCCAATGAATTTTTGAATAACTTATTTATGTTATGATTATAAATGGAATGAAAAAGAAGTAAAAGAATGATTGCACGGTATGAAAGAAAAAATGCATTTTCATATTAAAAATAACAATGTTTGAACATAAGCCTATTTCACAAAAGATCCTTATTATTTCTAGGTTTGAAACAACAAGTGTGTTTTGAACATTACTCTATTTTAGTCTTAAAAACTATAGGAATTTCTTCTGCAGTCCAGTTGTCCAGAACACTTCCAAGCTCGTAGGGACGAATACCTGCCAAGTTTTCTTCCTTAGGATCCTCTTCAAACACGGCGTTGATGCTCAAAGTTCTCATCATTTTTTAACCATTTTCTTACTCATGTTTTTTGGCCCTGAATGGATAATTCCTCCCGACACGAATGTATTAGATATATAGGGAAAAGCTATTGAACCCCACTCGATCTCAACACCGTTCAATCGTGCTATTTGCCTTTCATGTTTCCTCTTCAGCTCCTCCTTTCTTTGCTAGGCATCTGGTCTATGCCCCAAACCAAAGCGATTATGCTTGTCAACCAATCCTGGCACTTTGACTGGTCTCTAAAGGTATTTTTTGAGTCCCCTTTCAGGCAACACTCCTTTTCTTATTGTCAGCTGTAGGCCCATCCTTGTTGCTTTAGAGATTTTAGGCATCGAGATCTTGCTTCCTTCACTGATGAAAGTCGTATTTACAAACTTCAACGACCTGATGGAGCACTCTATAGCCTCCGTATCATTCTCTATGTACGGTGCATTACTGGTAACTGACGCGATGATATCCTTCTCCGTATTTATGGTTATCAACTGGCCCTCTGTCACTAACTTTAACTTTTAGTGCAATGATGATAGTACAGCTCCCACTGAGTAGATCCAAGGCCTCCCCAGTAAGTAATTATAAGAACGCTTGATGTCCATCATGAGGAAATCTACCTCGTATGTATTTGGCCCGATTAGGAGGGGTATCTCAATCCTCCCCATCACTTTTCTCTCGGTGCCATCGAATGCTCTCACTATATTTTGGCATGTTTTCATATGAGAGCTATTTATAGGAAACCTGTTCAGTGTAGATAGGGGCAAGACATTCAGTGCAGACCCGTTGTCGATTAATACCCCCGATAATGTATGCCCTTTGCATCGGGTAGTGATGTGTAAAGCCTTGGTATGCCCCCTAGTGGAATTTCATCGTCACTGAAAGAGATGAAATTAGCTGCGCTTATGTTACTAATAAGGCGGTCCAGCTTATTTACTGAAATGTTTTCAGCGACATATGTTTCATTCAACACCTTCATTAGCGCACTATGGTGTACATCTAAATTTAAGAGCAATGCCATTACTGATATGCATGCCGGCTGCTGGTGTAACTATTCTACAACACTGTATTCGCTGTACTTTAGGAACTTCAAAAACTCCTTAGCCTCATTCTCCGTTACTGGTTCATTAACCAGTGGCTCTGACTTTCCTTCCCCCTGCCCAATCATAGAGGATTTTCCTTCAATGCGTCCGGCTTCTGGGTTGGGCGTGCTGGCCAAACTCTCTTTCCTGAAAACTGTCACAGTGCAATTGTAATTCCAAGGTACCTTCTTATTATCCTTATAAGAAAAAGTCACAGGTTTTTGAATTACAACCCTCGGTGTATCTTTATGAGGGAAAGTCACGGGTTTTTGAATTATAACCCTCGCTGTATCTTTATGAGGGAAAGTCGCGGGTTTTTGAATTATAACCCTCGGTGCATCCTTATAAGGAACAGTAACGGGCTTTTGAATTACAACCCTCGGTGCCATTTTCACTCCTGCTTCACCGACCCTTGGTCGTGTGATAATCACTACTGGGTGATTGACCTTAGGGATCCTCTCTACAGACCCACCCTCTATGGCGCATATATCCTCTTCTTCGGAAAAGTCAAAGAACTCCAGATCTTTATTATCTATTAACCCTTGTACTAGGGTTCTGAATCCGTTGCACTGCTGGATCTCATGGCCTTGCTTGTAATAGAACTCACAGTAGATCCTTGTATCTCGAGATCTGTTCACATTCTTTTGCAGAACTAACCCCATTTTCTGCATTTCTTTCCAAACCTCCCTCAATGGGGTTCTGACCTCAGCAACTTTTTGCTTGGTTCTCCTCCCCCTATTTTCAATTATCGCGTTTACCCCATTATCCGTATGATTAGGTAATGGATTTCCTCCACTAGGTGCGTCGTTAAATTTTACCACACCCGCCTTGATAAGCCTCTCGACTAGCCTTTTGAATGAAGTATAATTTTCTATCGAGTGACCTACTACATCCGCATGGTATTCACACTGAGCGCTTGTGTCATACCACTTAGGATATAGAGGTTGTAGCGGCTTCAAGTAGAAAGGGGATACGACATGTGCATCGAACAGAGTTTTATACAACTCCCTATACGTCACAGGTATGTGAGTAAATTTAATTTTCTCAGCATTCTGCCTCGTGTTGGGCTCTTGTCTTGGTGAGGCCTGTTGGCTCACAGCTACCGCTCTCAGTTGACTGACAGTAATGGGTTTGGGATAACCCGAGCTTACATTACCTACTTCACTTTCCCTTTTCTTCGGAGTCGCTCTTCTCGTGTTCTCTTCAGCCTCTATTTTCCCACACCTGATCGCGTTCTCTATCATTTCACCGGACATCACCATGTCTACGAAACTCTTAGTCGCACTCCCTAACATGTAATTGATGAAAGGTGTTTTCAGGGTATTAATGAAGAGCATAGTCATTTTTTTCCAGCAGCGGTGGTTGGACTTGTGTAGTAACTTCCCTCCACCTCTGAGCATATTTCCTGAAACTTTCGCCTGACTTCTTCTCCATGTTTTGTAGCGTGATCCCGTCAGGTGTTATATTAGTTACGTGGCCATAATGCTTCATAAAGGCCTGTGCTAAATCCTTCTACGATTTGATTTGGGTGCAATTCAGCTGATTGTACCATTTAGCCACGGCTCCAGTTAGACTATCTTGGAAACAGTGAATCAACAAATGGTCGTTGTTGACATATCCCGTCATTCTCTGACAGAACATTGTAATGTGGGCCTCAAGGCAGCTGGTCTCGTTAATTTTTCAAACTCTGGCATCTTAAACTTTGGTGGGAGTACCAGATCAGGGACCAAACTCAACTTTTTGGCATCTATCTTACATTGGTAATCAGCACTTTCCAACGCTCGAAACTTCACCTCCAACAACTTGCATCGGTCTTCAAATTCTTTTGGGAGCTCCGCCCTTATTTTTCCTCTTTTGCTGAGTCATCAAAAATGGGGACCATCGATTTTGTCAAATTGACTTTTGGGTTAGAGCTCGAGCCTGCCAAGAAGTTTACCGGTACTGGGGTATCAGATTGGTACTGGGGTTTGATATTAACTGACACCCTTGGTGGTTGAACTTGGGAACTTGCCGGGGCCAAGCCTGGAGGATAAGCAGGATCTTCATTATCATCTCCAGTATCGACTATAGGCCTCTTTTCTCTTCCAAGTCCTCCAGTCAACAACTGTGTTAACTTGCTCATTATACTTTTCTGGGACTCCAACATTTGATCCCTCATGTTCTGTTGGATCTTAGCCAACTGTTCTTGCATCTGAGCCTGCAATTGGTCTTGCATTTCTTTTTGCATCTGCTCTAGCTTTTCTATTCTTTGATCCATAGCTTTCATTTTTTTCCAGGTGTAGTAGCGATGTTCCAAGATAATTATAATACAACCTTTGGTTAATAGGGTTTTCTTTTATGATATTGAGTGCATATGATGTGATGCAATGCAGATGCATGATATAAATGCAAAAATAAGATGAGTCAATTCAAGTTTAATTTCTTTTAGAATACTTATTTAAAAAACAAAATTCTTTACATAAAACAGAGTCACATATACGGCCTAGCCCTAATGCCCAAAGCTTTAACTTTCTCAAGAAGCGAAGCTAACTCTCGACCCCGGTCTGACTTTGACTCGTATACTACACTTAACACATCAGCCTGAACTGCTAAGGTTTGTAGATGATCGGCCACTTCTCGTATCTGAACCACAGCTTCGCCCATAACGTAGTCTCTTTCTTTGACCTGGTTCTGAGATCGTTGAAGTTGTTATTCCCATCGCTCATTGTTTGTCTCCAATAATTGGATCCGGAGCTCACTATTTTGTAGTGCCATTTTGAGCTCTACCACCTTTCCTTTCAACTCTTCAATCTGGTTTAGGTTTGATTCCAACTTCACCGTAGAGTTGCGACTTCGACACAATGCCCTCTCTAATTCTACTACTTGAGCTCTTAACATCTCATTTTCACTTTGGCTCTCACCCACAGTCTTTTTCAGAATATCATTTTGTGCTTGAGCCTCATGAAACCTCTTCTTCCAGTGATCGACCTTGGCCTTTTCTTCTTGAATTTCTTGACACCATTGCTCTGAGGTTTTACCCAACCCGGCAATCCTTATCGATGAATGCAATTTCTTGTAGTTAGACTTCAAACTGTCCAAATCTTCTTCGGCCTTTTTTTTCCCTTTTCTCAATTTCTCAGCCTCTGATTTTTGGACATCAATGTCTAACCTTAAGTACACTTTTTCTTCTTCCAATTGCTCTATCTTTTTTCCTAACTCTGAATTTTTACTTTCGAAGTCTTGTTTTAAGATTTCCAACTCAGAAGAGATTACTTGCAGGTATTCTTCTATCGGTCGAGCACTATCCTGTGTCAGTCTGGGGACATTATCATTGATTCTCCTACTCCGCCAAGCATTACATTCAAGGTTTGTCATGGGACCTACAGCAACTCTTTTCATTCGGCGAGTCTGATTCCAAGCATTAAAAATCTCTTTAACCCTTTTCTTGTACTTATCTCCCCCATACGTAAATTTACACTGAGCTAGCCTATGCGTCACTGGTATAAATTTCTTTGATCTGTATTGTCTCAGCACAAGCAAATGAGCATACCCAACGGCTCCTCAGATTCCCAACAGAGGTACCCAATCAAAACTCCCACATCGATAAAGAATTTCATCGGGAACCCACCAAGGAGCTCTCCACTCAACGTCCTCCTCTTTTAGATCCCAAAGAAGTATGGTCCAATTTTGTTCTGATATGCCATCTCTTCTGGGCGGGACTGTTAACTCCTTTAACGGAGAGTAATTCTTGGAAAAAACCCGATAAGAAACTTTATCCACCTTCCAGAAATGGTTATGGAACCAAACCAATAATAGCTGCGCACATCCTATAAATCTGCCTTCACCTACCCTCCTACAAGCGCTCAAAGATCTGAATGTTTCGGCAAGGATTGTAGGAACGGGTGTGACCTCTTTTCAAGTCGGTCGAAGACGAGACCGCCTCATCTACATACCCTAATGCCTTAGGGAAAACCATCAAACCATAGATGCTCAAAGCAAAAACGTCAACTTTTTTCTTCGTATCAGGATGCACTAGAATCAAATCTTTTAAAATCCTCCATGAGATGCATTTATACTCACCCTTTTATTTAACCCTCACTGCAAGTCATGGTTCACTCATCCCTGTAATATTCATGAACCTTTTCAAAAAGGTTGGGACACAAGTGGCTCTTGAATAGGCCTTGTCAACTTGGACCTTCGGGCAATGAAGTAATGCTGTATATTCTTCGACGGTAGGTACCAAATCTACCCCCCAAAGGTAAAACAACTATAGGCAGGATTCCAATACTGAGTGAGGGCCCGGAATAGATACACGTCCACCTTAATATCAAGTAGGTAAGGCAAATCCCCATAATTACCATAGAACAGCTACCTAGCATCTTCATCCCACTGGTCCCATATCTCTTTTAATTCCCGAAGGTTATTTTGCGTTACACTAATGCGGGAGTAGTCATATGACTCTGATGTATATCCCTCGACTATACTGTCCCCTTTCTCAAGTTGTGTTTGCTTCGACCATATTCGGATGGCTGCATTATCCTCTACTTGATCAAAGAACCTATTCTCCATAATAAGCCTTCTAATATAGTAACCGAACATGAACCGAAACCTCTTTAAAATGAAATGACATGCAATCAAAAAAAATGAAACAAGTCAGTATCATGTAGCAAAAAATGAGACATGCGAAAAAAATAATACAGTACCTATCTGGGTGATTGCTAAGGTTTGGCATAGCTCTACCTAGGGTAAGTTCCTAAGGCTCTTTATATGTAGTTTGGCTCTAAAGTAAGGGTACCTGAACTAGCAAATTCCTCGATCTTCACCCATTATAGGCTCATACAGACCGAGTTCAGTTCAGGGGAATATATTTCCCTATGGCTGCACAGAGATGAAAACCTCACGAAGACATAGGTACGGATGTATCCCGAAAGCGGTCCACTATTCTGCACTGAGGTGAAAACCTCACGAAGTAGTAGCTTCTCACTCTCACTTAAAGGTGTGACCACTACGGTCATGCAATATGATGCAAATGTATCCTAGATACTTAAATCGTAACAAACATATGCGATGAGAAAAAAAAGTTAAAATCATATTTTAATTTTCAATAAAAGGACACTAATCAATCAATTCTACGGCTTGACTCTCTTATATTCCCCAGTGGAGTCGCCAAGCTATCGAAACCATTTTTTTGTTTGAAAACTGGGCCGACTTTAAAAAGAAATACGGAGTCGCCACCAATCCTTTTTTGAAGTGTGATTGGGCCACTTTTAAAAATGTTTTGGTCTACGAATTTTAAGAAAACGGGTTCGGGAGTCTGTTACGCACGAGGAAGGATTAGCACCCTCGTAAAGCCCAAAATTGGTACCTAATTGATCAACTAATGTCCTAATATCAAAAATTTGGAAGATTTTAAAATATGATTTATTTTTAAAAAAACTTGAATAAAAATGAGCAATCAGACCCTTTTATCTCGAGGAAGTAAAATGTCACGCCCAGTGAGTTAGGGTACGACATTTCAAATTCCCCAAAATTGAGCTTGTCATTTGACTTTCAAAATTGATGAGTCCAAATTTAAGAAGGATACTCGGTTATTTGGTGTCTAATGAAAAATCAGAACCCAGTAAGTTAGGGCTCGATTTCCCAAAATACCAAACACGGAATATTGCCTTTAGTTTTTGAAATCATTATCCTGAGATAACAAAACGTCCCATCCAATGAGTTAGGACACAACGATTTCGAATTCTCCAGAATAAGTTTTTTTTATTCAACTTTTTAAAAAGAAAGTAATAGGTCCTTTAGATTCAAAAAGAGAAATCGAAACCCAGTAAGTTAGGGTACGACTCCCTTCGAACCTTAGAACACAGAGAATGTGCTTATTTTTGAAACGAAAACTATAATGTATTGAATAAAATATGCTATGATTTAAAAATAAAATGAAAAACGAGTTGCTATGCTAGTTTATATAACCACATTACGTTGATCGAACATAAATAACGACAATAAGGGTAGAAATGAAATACGATAAAAATAAAATAAACAAACCAAAGGAAATATACTAATAAACAAATAATAAAAGAATAATAATAATAATAATAATAGGTTTAAAAATATCAATAATTAAAATGATAATAATAGTACTAGTAAAAATAAAATAGTATTAATAAAACAATAAAAGTGATAAATAGAAATATTAGTAATAATATAACGATAAACATAATAATAATAAGGATAGTATAATAATAATAATAATAATAATAATAATAATAATAATAATAATAATAATAATAATAATAATATATGTAAAATAATAGTGAAGAAAAAATAATAAAAATAATAGTGGTAAAAAACATTAGTAATATGTGAAAGTAATAATAAAATGTAATATTAATAATAAATATTACTACAAGTAAAGATTAAAGATAGTGTTAACAATAATAAGGGTAATAATAATGATAATATCATATAACAGTAAAAAACAATATTGAAAAGCATGTACATATGTAAAATAATAAACAAAAAAAACAAAATAACAAAAATGAAAATACAACAATAAGTGAATAAAATATTAAAGCAAAAAACAAAAGTAATTTAGAGTTGTAAAAGGCTTGGGATTTAATTATAGACGAAACAAAACACGGGATGTAAATTATAAAATGCAAAGAAATAACAAATCATGAGCTGGGATCAAAATAAACGCGGGTATAAAGGAGAAGGACTGATAGGGTAAATATCCCACTTAAAGCATGAATTCCAATCCTCCCCACAAACATCATTTAATCTACCGTTTAAAAAACCAAAAAAAGTAAAAGTTGAATGGCATTCTGCCATTTTCTTTAAAAAAACTTAAGACCTTTTATTTTTATTCCTTTGCCAGATTCATTTTAACAAAACAAAAGACCCTTTCATTTCTCTTTGGCAGATCCATTCTAACACAAAAAAAAAAAAACCAAAATCCTTCATTTCTCATCTCTGTTTCAAAAGCAAAAAGAAAAGAACCCCCCTTCTCTTTGGTTTTCCCTTCGAGCCTTCAAGCTCCGACCTTCCCTCTCCGGTTGTCGGTCGTCGAAATAGGTAAAACCCCCATTTTTCTTATGTAAATGTATTCTTATATATACATAGTAAATAGAACGAAATAAAAGACGAAAATATTAAAAAAAAAAGAAAAGCCGCAGGGGAAAAGGAAATAAAAATGAACCTTTGCTTCTTGATTATGTGCTTGTTTTGCTTTTTATGTATATTCCCCCCCCAAAAAAACCTCTACTGATTCTTTGGTATTCGTAAAATGCTCTGTGTGTTTCTTGTGTAAGTCGTGTAAAAAAAAGTCCCTATTACAGATTTCTATTTCGGCTTTTATAGCCTCGTTTACAACTGAGTTATTCTATTTTGCGGGTACATGTTCGAGCACGTCTCTGACGTGGCGTGGTAGAGTAGCTCACGTCTCGGGATGATGGCGTCCGGCGCACGTTGCAGAAGGAAGGCCCTGCTGGCGGCGGCGCAAAACAAAGCTGTTAGGGTTTCTTTGTTCTGTTTCATTTCTTTGGGCCATCGGGCCTCGTTGTGTTTGGGCTGAAAATAATGGACTGTTTTTTTATTTTGGGATTTTTAGTTTTCTGGTTTGGGCCCCGGGTTTTGAAATTGGGCCTTACACACCATATTTAAATTAAACAAATTAAAGAAATATTTATTTTTAAAATATCATATCTGAAAGACCAATTAAATAAACAAGATTATGAAAAACCATAAATCGAATAAGGGAATCGAGTTTTACTAGATGTTAAGGCATATTTTCACAGTTTCCTTAAGACAGATTCGTTTGCTCCTATGGTACTTGGAGAAACATTGGTTGTTTGTCTCCCAAGATATAACAACAAGATGATCGCGGCAGTAGCACCTCTGCAGTGATCAACGAACAAACCTTGCCTTCTTCTATCACTGAAACGTTTAAAAATTTTGAGAGAAAAAGAAAAGAATTTTTGAGAGCGAAATAAATTCGTTGTGTGTCTGTTAAGAATTTTGAAGTATTCTTTAGACTTTTATAGGCATTTAATATGGAGGAATGTTTGAAATATCCATGAATAAATATACAAATCTGTATTAAAGGAGCCTTTAAATCAATTTGAATAAATAAAATCAAATTGATTGGAATCAAATCAAATTAAGATTTTGTCCTTTTGAAACAGATTCTGTATAATATCTGCTGTGAATAATAAATTACGTATTAGGCTAAAATATCCGCATACCCTTTTTGGGCCCAACTAGTCCGGATATTTCATGTCGCCTACGTTGCGCAGGTGCGCCCCCAACCCTGGCGATTTTGGATTTGTACCCCTTGGGCACGAGACAGGGTTTCAAGGTTAGTTATTCAATAACCCTCAAATGGGTTCTCATATATGTATATATATACACATATATATATATACATATCTCACACTTGGTATTTAACTAATGTGAGATCTAAGCTTTTATTTTTCTCAACCAATATTCACAAGTGGCTTACTTTGAGCATTAATTTCACATCCATCACTCATTTATTTTGAGCATATGGTATACTGTTGTAAAGGTCTTATGGAGTAGAATATAAAACCATAATTTTATGATTCAACTCCCCACCTTTACCAATCGAGAATATATCTCAAAATTTCCAAAAAATTACATTTTTCCAAAAATCCCTCACATTTTTTTCATTTCTGTAAACGATGATATACCTCACACAACTACCTCCCTGGTAAGGTTTTTAGTTCTCATGGGTATGTTCATATGACTGTGAACATCTTCCTGGTTTTGCAAGAGTTTAAGAGAACTATGCCTGAATAACCTCCTCGAAGCTGCCCCACTTCACTCTCACATAGGTGACTTATGTTGCTAGACTCACCGAAACACACAATGGTCATTAAAAGTTTTGCTTAACCTATCTCACTTTAACTCACTGTTTATATCATAGGAACAAACTTGGGATAAGAAATTCCACAGCGACCTCACAAGGTCTATGCAATTAGGTTGTCCCTTTGAACCTAGACATTTGGGCCTCCAGTTAACTAGGTTGGGTTTTCCTTCACATAGCGCCTTTAATTTCCATCGGCTTTAGTCCTATTCCTTTTGATGTTTTATCAATTTGATCTCGGTTTAAGCCTTTAATTAGCGGATCCACAATGTTATCTTTGGATTTTACAAAATTGATAGAGATAACTCCGTTTGAGATTAGTTGTCTAACGGCATTGTGTCGACGACGCATATGTCTCAACTTACCATTATATATTACGTTAGCCAGACACCCCTACACTTTCAAGTGGTTGTAGGATGGTTTTTTACCTTTCCACAACTCATATGGTGTCTTGTCCCTTTTCTTGTGGGGCACCTTATTTAAAATGTAATTAGTTCATATAAAAGTTTCCCCCCACATTTTCTGTGATAACCGAAAGCTTTCTAGCAAGGCGTTCAACATTTCCTTTAGAGTTTGATTTTTCCGTTCGGCTACTCCATTTGATTGAGGAGAGTATGGTGGTGTTACTTCATGAATAATGTCATGTTGTGTACAGTATTCATCAAATGGTTCAACAAACTCACCACCACGGTCACTTCTTACCATCTTAATCTTTTTATTAAGTTGGCTTTCAACTTCCTGCTTATATAGAATAAATTTCTCTATAGCTTCGTCTTTGATCTTAAGCAAATCTACGTAGCAATATTTTGTGCTATCATCAATGAAGGTAATAAAATATTTATTCACTCCTCTAGTTTAAACAAATTTTAAGTCACAAACATTGTTATGTATTAGGTTAAGTGGTTTTGTGCTTCTTTCAACAGTTTTAAATCAAGACCTTGTTAATTTTGCCTCAATACATGTTTCACATTTATGATTATAATTAATGTGAAACGAAGGAATGTGCTCTAAGTTAATTAATGTTCGTAAAGTATCGTAAGTAACATGTCTGAGCCTACCATGCCATAAATCAAATGACTCAAGCATATAAACAGAGGAAGAAACAACTTTCTTATTCATTATCTTTTCTTTTATAAATATTGTATTAAGTTTCCTCACGTCATTTAATAAATATCCCCTTCCCACAAATATTCCCCCTTTAGATGAAATTAGCTTTTGGGATTAAAACATCATCCAAAAACTGTGTACACTTAGAAGTGTTCTAGAAACACGGTTCTTGTGTATGTCAGGCACATAAGTCCATATCAAACACTTAGAAATTTTTTCCACAGCATTGGCCTCGTTAGCTCTAACTTTCTTTGGAATCCTACAGTTAGATGACTTGTGCCCCATATTGTTGCAATTGAAGCATTTCCCTTGAAATTTTTGCTTCTTGGAAGCGCCACCTTTGGTCCCAGTTTAGACCCATTTTGAGGTTGTTTTCCCTTCTTGAAGTCCTTCTTGACTTCTACAACGTTTGCCCTAGCACTATTGACATTTGCTGCTTTGTTGAGCCTTTTTTTCGTACCTCTAGTGCCTTCTTCAATTTGAAGTCTAACAATTAAATCTTTCACTGACATTTCCTTCCTTTTGTGCTTTGGGTAATTCTTGAAATCATTCCAAGCAAAAGGCAGCATTAATCGTCCACTACAATGCAAATAATAGCTAATTGCCACTTAGACCCTGTAACAATTATTAAATAAACATTTTAGCTAATAAAAATTATTAGTGATTTAACTTTTTCAGCTTTTACGATTTAGCCTTTGTAACTTAATTAGTCACTAATTCGACAAAATTACCTATCCAAAATTTAACTCACCTATATAAGAACTATGTAAATATTTACTAAAAATATTTACGGGCTCAGTTTACGGAAACAAAGTCTCAATACCATATTTTCTTAAACCACTAACTTTAAGGTCAAAGCACTTATACTTTAATTAACTATCAAATCACTAAAATTACTAGACCAAAATTCAATATAACACAATAATATACTAATAAATATTTACTGATTCGACCATCAGATAATGGGATTCCGAAATCACTAAAAATCGGTATTACAAATATGATTAAATCAAATAAAGAAAGTAGATTTTAGTTATTACATTTTTGATAGTTCTTTTATAACAATTGTTATTTTGCGAAAATTCACAATTCAAAGAAAAAGAAAATATGAATTTTCTCAAAATTGAAGTTCAACATTGTTCAAGAAATTTTTTTCTTGAAAGTTGGAGAGTATTGAATCAAACAAATCATTCCACGACATATCAAATATTTCATATAGAACTTTATAAAATTTGTTTTTCTTGTTATAAAAAATTAATAACCTTCTAAAAGTATATGTATATGAATGCATATAGAAGTTGTAAAAGTATCGTAAAAATATTACTACAAGCGTAGAAAAGCACGACAAGTCAACTCATAATTAATTTTCAAATAACAATACTGTAAAGAGATATAAAAGTAAGAAATTTAGAACCACAATAACTTGAATTTCATGTATGTATATACATACACTTGACTTCATCACTAAATTAAAATATATGATATTACATTACATTACCAAAGTAATTTATGTTAAACAATACTAAAATTCATATAATTAATCACATAAATACACATTATTCATAATTTAGTCCATTTCTCCCTTTTACAAGTTGAACATGTGGAGCTAAAGAAGATGCAAGCTTAGAATGGTTTCCATCATCTATTTGTTATTTTCCTCCAAAGTTTGCAACCTCTCTTGGGAGGTTTGGATGAGGTTCATAATCTCAAGTAGAGTGGTGGATGTTTTTTCAATAAAATCTATTAAATATGTTTTACTTAATGCAATTATTTTTTAGTGGAATCACTAAAATGTAAAGGATTCTATGGTAGAGAGAAGAAACATTGCAAATAAGTGAATGAAATATAATTAAAAAAAGACAGAAAAAGATTGGAGTAAATTTTGTAACACTAAGTATAATGATAGATTGAAACCGGTAAGGGAAAAATAAAAAAAATTGGTTGAGAATAAAACTCAAGAGTAAATTTAGAGAAATTTAAAGAGGAGAAATTTCACATTTCAAATCTTGAAAAGAATAAAATGGATAAATCAGCCTTCAATTCAATTCTGTTTTATCTTCTTTATCTAATATGTTAGTCAAATTAATTTCAGTTCATCCATAGAGTGTGAAGAGAGAGAGAGAAAGTAGTAAAATAAACAAGGGTAAGGGTAGGGGGTAGGGCCAGTGGTGGGCAGATGTTGTCGGAGCAGCATCGATCATGGGATGGCGCTGTTGCTGTCATCACCTTGATTGAAAGGCAATGGCAATGGCAATGCCGATGTCAAGTTGCTTCAACTCCTGCACCTTCAGCATTGACTCCCCCATTAAATTTTATAAAGAAAACAGCTGAAAATGATGAGCGATGAAGTCAAAATAATTGAAACCCTAAATTAAAGATGGTCTTGTATTGGTGTCAAGTCAATAGCAGTCCATCGGCGCGATTGAAGAGCCTTTATTTTATTGTTGTCTTCTTTCTTCATTTATTTAGCCGCCTAAAATGATTAAGTAGTCAACCCTAATTCATTTCTTCCTATTTCTCCCTAACTACTTCCATTTAATTCCTCTTGTTTGGACTTGTTAAACCTAAACTTGACAATTTTGCACAAAAATTATTTATTAAACAACCCCTGATTACATAAGTTTTGCGATTCAGTCCATATCATACCCGTAGTATGCATGTGAATCTTTATTTTATAATTTTCGTATATTGCTTTTACTGAATTCAAAAGGGAAAAGTAATTCATTAATTACAATTTTTAACTTCATTAATTTTTGGTGCAATGAGACTTAATAATTGAACCTTAAAAACTTTAATATTTGAGGAGGCTTCTTTAAATGCAATTTCAGAGATGGATGATTCATTACAAAATTTATTATGCTTCCCTTTGTGTTTGCTTTAAATGCAAATACAAATCTTGAGCTTTTAATGAAGAAAACCATTCTTCCCTTTATATTTTAGGTTGAATGTTTCAAGTTTCCCTCAAAACATGTAATGTCTTGCACAAAGTTTTTAAACTTAAAAAAAAAAATAAAAAAATGGAAGTATTGTTTTGTTTATCGGTTACTTTTGTATGATTATAATTTTAAAATCGAAAAAGAAACTAAGCCCCGAAATCCTAAACCACAACATTTGGATTATGGTTATCAATAAAGATATTCAGCCTAGACACTACAATTATGAGCATAATGATGGATTTATTTGGTGGGCCAAATTTTGTCAAATTTGGGCTTTTTGAATTGTATTATGGAAGACCAAATCTTTAGCCCATGTTAGTTTCTACGCCCAATTTGACAGCCCAAAATTAAATTATATCAACACATTTTATTTCCAGAAGAAAAAGAAAATATGATTTAAAAAATAATTGATCTGAAAGGCCATTCAATCATATGGATGTATGAAGTTGAACAAGTGAGTGGATGTTAACAATTTTTTGACACGGTTATAAGTGTTGATTTAATTATCATTTTTATAAATTTATATTTACATTTGTTTCTTTTTATTTAACAAAAACAATTAACCTTACTGCTTTTGGGAGAGAATAGAATATGATTTATTGTTGCCAGAATTTGTAATTGAGATGGTAAAATGATATAATTAGTCATATCGAATATTAAGTATAGTTTACGTTTGCTTAATTCAATGTAACTTTACTTTTTATTTAATGTTGGTTAATATGACAAAATTACAAGTTGGAATACGTGGGTTCTAAATTTACGTTGCAACCGCTGCTTTTGACTTCCATTGGCCCACCTTGGCCACACCAACATTCTACATTATGCCTTCCCTTTTCTCTATTACGCTTATAATTCTATTTTTTTTATTATATATAAATAGCCATTATTAAGAGCTTGTCGACCTTGTTTTGTGCCTAAACAAATAAAGCTAACCTTCCATCCACGTATCTCTCTCATCTTGTTTGTAGATCAATGGAGGAGAAGTCTATTACTTCAACTATACGTAAATCTGTAGGTTCCAAAGGAACAAGAAGCAAGGAGTTCTCAGATGGAGAAAGTGGGTGGACTGCCTACTTTGAAGATTTATCAAATCAACCCAAAACTTACTCTTCTACTTTCAGTTGTGGCTCTTCCTTGATCTCTGATGCCGCTACTGCACCCAAAATCTCCCACCATAACCATCATGTTTCCGCCTTTTCTTCTTCGCCCAAACCTCCCAACATATTAAGGTTCAAGCAAACAAGAACCACAGAAATCTGTGAGGATCATTCTTTGGAGGATACTGCTAGTTCTCCTGTCAATAGCCCCAAGGTAATTTTTTAGTTGTAAAAAACACTGGTGTGTTTTTTTAACGTTTAATCTTCGTTTTGAATCTTTTTTTTCTTTTGCTTCTTGATATATGTGTAATGGTTTGACTCTGATGAATTTACATTTCATAATCTTTTAGTAGGTTAGTAACTCCAAATGACACGATATGAATCCTAGGAAAAGAGAAGAAGATCAAATTAAATCATGATGATCTAATTGCTTTGTATATGTTTAAAGAATATTTGTGAGAGGGCTCCTTCTGTTTAAGTTGACCTAATTTTTTTTAAAAAAGGAAAAAGAGTTGAAGTTGAACTAATATGGGAAATTGGTGATATTATAGGTGAAGGAAATTACTGGTTCAGAAACATATCCAGAGATTCAGATTGAAGAAGAAGAAGAAAAGAAGAAGAAAATGGAAAATGGGATGACGAATAGTGATTGCAGAGAGTTAAAGAAAAGAGGGCTGTGTTTAGTTCGTTTGTCAATGTTAGTTAACTATTTTGGCTAGTTAATTAATACTCAACATTTCATCATTGAATCCCTCTAATTTCTTCATCCTCCACCAACTCCGTATATATACAACTTTAGATAATATATATTGGTTTATTACAATTTGAGCAACCCCTTTCTTAGTTCTCCATCATCTTCTCACCTGAGAAAGTTACATGGTGGAGAATGATGTGAACCTCATTCAGGTAGTAGTATATCAAGTTGATAAGATATACTAATATTTGGTAAATATATATGTGTTACTAATACGATATATGTATAAACATATATACCTACTTTTAGAACAAAATAATCCACCCTTTTTCGATTTATTGATTTTGTAAGGAAATTCAACAAAAATATTTATCAATAATTATTAGCATGTTGGACTACGTGCATGTTGATTGAGTCATTCCGAAATTTGAAGTCTCGCCAAGACGTGACCCTTGACAATAAATATTAACATAATATTTTTCGCCAAACCAAAAAGAACAATTCACTAATCATATTAGTACACAAATACGGCTAATTATTTATTTATTATGTCCGCAAAGAACAGGTGGTCCTGCTCGTGACGCGATAATAGTTGACGTGGCATCTACTCCTTGTGACAGAAAATCATGTATCTGTCCAATATAAACCAAAAATTCTGTCTCAACACATTAATTAGGGGCTTACAAATTTTAATTTAATTATTACTATATCACCTATGGAATAGGTCCTTCAACTTTTCAATTAAGGTGGTTTCAAACAAATGTTCAAAAACTTTGAGATTACACAAGTATTTCAAAGGTACTTTTTACAACAAAATTGAATTAAAGGCTAACTTTAGTAAATGAAAATTATTTGGTATATTAGTGAAGTTTGAAAGTTCTACAAAGGTATGATAAAAAGTTCAAATTTTCAAAGAATAAAACATATGTTGTGTTAAATATAAAATATTTGTTATTTTATTTTAAATGATATTTAAATTAAAAATAAAATATTTTTAATGATGGTTAACAAATTAATGAGTCTTGATTGTAGGTTGATGATTTGATATTTTGAGTGTTTAAATTTAAATTTTATGTATATATTTTATAACTCTATCCAAATTTATTTTATCTTAAACGGTCACACGCGTTTGTTTGATTGCCCTTGTACTCTTTTTCTTTTCTTTTTTTCTTTTTAAATCTTTAAGAACTATCAAGTGTAATATAAAATTTTATGTTAATAATTTTATGTTAAAATATGAAATTAATAATTTTAAAATTGACATAATGATAAATTAAGTTCTTACCGTTTACAATTTTTGGTTAATTTGGCTTTTATTCTTTTCTTTTAAAGTTAAATTTAGCCATCAATTTTTTAAAAATTCAATTTAACCATCAACCTTCCTAAAGAGTCAAATTGTTGTCTTTAATAAAAAATTGACTAAAACATTAAATTTTTTAACATGGCAACCCATATGGCAATCAACGTGTACTTTATGCTAAATGTTTTTTGAATTTTATGAATTTTAATTTTGAGTATTTTATAATTTTAAATTATTGTTGAGGTAGCATATAAGACAAACAATGTCATGTTAATTTGAAGTACACATGAATTACTATGCAGGTTGTCACACCAACATCATTAAAAAATAATGTTTTAGTCATCATTTCTATTTAAAATATAATTTCACTCTTGTTGAAATATTAATAATCAAATTTAATTAAAAATAAATAAACATCAAATTATAAAAATAGTAAACTTAAGGGCTAAATTTTTCATTATACATTGATTATTCAACTTATTATTATTATTATTATTATTATTATTATTATTATTATTATTATTATTATTATTATTATTATTATTATTATTATTATTATTATTATTAAAGTACAACCATTATTAAACAATATCACTATGTTGAATACTTTAATTTTTAATATAATATCAAATTGTTTTATAATACAAATTTAATATTTAATTTCTTTTATCAAACAATACCATCAAAGTTGTTTGAATTAGATCAAGTTGGTTGAATCGAGAACTGTTAGGGTATTGGTTCGGTCTAAGTAAAAAATTGATTAAACCAAATTTTTAATACTTGTCATGATTTTTTAATAATTTATTTAGTTGAATTAGTGATCGCCTCTGGACATACTAACGTCTAGATTGTAAATCCTGCAACCAAATATAATTGTTAGGCAGTTTCCGCAAGTATACATGTTAGGTTGTAATATAGATTTATACAACGAAGTATTGAAGTACTCCGAGAATCGTACCCAAGGGAGGCAAAACTAAAGTAATTCTAATCTCTATGTTAATAGATCTAATTAGTAATTTAATTAAATTATATTACGATGAATCTTAAGGTGAAGAAAAATCATATTTTATAAAAATAATTAAAATGCATAAGGACAAAGAAGAGAATATAATTTGTAGATTTTATCGATTCCAAGAACGAAAGACTAACTTGTTTTAGTGGTCATAACTAACTCCTATTTCGGGTTCTATTCAACCAACTAGTCATTAACCTAGCAAGATCTCTCAATCTTCTACTAAACTAATGAGTCGAAAAGAACTACTTATCGCTCGACCTCACAATCCAGACCGAATTGGGGTAAAGTGTTCACAGATAGGTAATACCAATTTTGGGTTCATTCCCACTTAGATGACTTCCTACGGTTGTTAGGCCTAGGGTTTTGAGTTCTTCCTATCCCAACCAGCTAATCCGCTAAGAAACCCTACATAAGAGTTAATTACTCCTACATCCACTTGTTAATCCCCCATAAAGGGATTAGTTCCTCATGGATTTAATAAAATTCATAAACTTAATTGCAAAGACAAACATAAAGAACACATTAAGTAAAGAGTTTAAAAAGAATCCTTCTATATTGATTTAGCATGAACGATAATCCGCAAAGATTCTATTGTCTCCACAAATTAGATTCTCTGAAGAATGAAATAGAAGCAAAAGTAAAATTACAATGATAAGAGAAATCTAAGTACAAATAAACTAGAAAGAAACTAAAAATAAAACTAAATGAAAGTAGTCTACTCAAACTTGAATAAAAACTGTTTATGAAGTGTTTAGAGTTGTCTATTTATAGGCTTAGGGTTGACCATCGTCCATTGAACTAAATCGGCCGACATTTTTGAATTAAAGTTTATTGTGCGGACCAAAACGCCCTTGGCTTATTATTTCACCTCGTCACGTTAGTGTTGCGACACCTTCTTGCCTGTGTCGCGACATTGATGACAATTTACAAGCTCAGGCTGGATTATAGGGCTATGTCGTGACACACTCAGTCTATGTCGCGACACTAGAGGCAGTTTGCTCCTTTTGAGTGCTCTGCTCACTAAGTTGCGACATCGACACTCTATGTTGCAACATTGCGGCCAGTTTCGTGTTCTTATGCCTCTGAATGATGTCTTGCACACTCACCGAATACGTTAGCCTTCATTTAGGCCTATTTTGGCCCCTAAGGTCATATAAATGGCTCAAATCACACATTTATTATTTATGAACTAAAATTAAAAATTAAGTAAAAATATAACTAAATTGCTTTAATACGAGCTCTTCAAATACAGAAAATGGTTTAATATGCTACAACGGATTGCGACAGATCAACTAGACATACCGATCAGACCGATTAAACAGATGAACCGATAACCTAAGCAATTCGACCTTCAATTTTAAAAACATTCAATACTATAACAAAAATATTCTAACATATATTTTTACATATTTAACAAAAATATTGATTTGGCACGCAAGTAATGGTCTGGTGAGAAAGAGAATTAGACGGACAAAACCTAGGTAATTAAGGGATATAAGTTCCTTGTACCATGAAAGGAAAAACAATAAATAAACAAAGACAAAAGTTTAAATAATATTTAATAATCCAACCTCCTGAAAGACATTGAATTAAATTATTGAGAAAAAAAGGGCTGCAATAGAAGACCCCTCCATGTGCACAAGCATTAAAGGCAGGTGAAGAAGCCAAAGTAGTTAAGAACATTCCGCTAAAGCACCACTATTTTATTCTTTCCACTACATTATTATTTAATCTATCATAGATGGATAATTTCATCTTAATTAAATCTCATTTTCTCATGATTCCAATTTTATTTTTATTTTATAAAGAATATCCCATTTCGAAGAATAAAAAAGAGGGGAAAGTGATTGCTTGTATTGACAAAATTATTAGTTTTGATTTTAATTTAATTTGTTATCATTTGATAAAAATTATATAATTCAAAGATGATAAAAGAGCCATTAGTAGTACTGTAATTTCTCTGAATTTATCTTAATAAGTTTGAACTATTTTATTTTATAAATATTGTTTTGTTATTCAATTAATTCTAAAAAGCTTGATTAGTTAATTGCAAAGAAAAATAAATAAAAGCTACATTAATTGTCACATAACGAGAGACCTAGTTTACTTTGAAAACATTATTTGTCGCTATATTGTTGGGCATGATTAAGGAATATGTCAATTTGGGATAATGCCTTTATACGTCATGTTGTTTGATTTAAATCTTGAAGTATGGATTTGATAAATCTAACTTTTAATGATATTGTAAGAGATTGTGATAATATTTAGTATACTTATAATTGTTATAACCTTATTATGTTTGATGATATAACGGAGATGGTTCATTCCGTGATGGATACAAAGAATCATTAAAATAGGATTGTTCACATTGTGAATTGTGTAAAGAGTTGTGTGAATTGTTGACTAGAGAAGGCAGGGAGATGCCGTAGCAAAGTTTCTGTATATTTATCTTTACTTGCCCCTCTCCTTTTCACAAAAGGGAATTTATAAATAGAGAAGGACCTAAGTTGGGCCTTCACCTTATGTTGATTTTTAGTAAAGTCCAATCCTAAACTCAATTCAGGGTGTGAGTTCGATGTGGCCTTTATTGTTAAACCGAAGGTTAAGAACAAAGTAGTTGCTTGAGGCATGAGAATCACTGTCCTTAAGAATATTTCATAAATTCACATATCTTTCAGGATTCAACAAGCACTTCTATTAATCGAAAGATAACAAGAAACAAGTAAGAACCAACCAATTAAACACTCAGCCAAAGTTGGAGAAGAAAGCTTTGAAAAAGTAAAAATTGTTTGAAAGAAAAGGTAAACAATTCACGTGTTGAGTGATTTTGAAGTGCAATCATGCATGGTACCTATAATGCATGCCAAAAATAGGAAAAACATAATGTTGGGAAAATAATAACATTGGAAGAGAAAATTTTAATAACGTTAGAAAATTTGATTCTGTTGAAAAATCAACATTATTTGACTAAAACAGTAATAAAATAAAATAAAATGGAAAAAGGAAAAAAGAATACTAAATCCAAGCTTAATATCAGGCGCCAGGAGAGAATCAACCCGTTTGAATTGAACTAAGCTTTTAAGCTTAATTCTCGCGTGTGCACACCCATCCTCTTATTTTGACTCTTATAAGTCCAATGCAAAACAATGCCATATAAACATCATCTTGAGAAGTTTCTTTAAAGGATGTCGAATTGTGTAATTCTTTGAAATACACATAACTTCCAACAATTTGCACATGATTCAAATAATTAGGAAAGAATTTTAACTGAGTATTTCGATACAATGCAATAATCCTAAAGTCTTTTGGACTATGAACCAGAACTTTTGACAAATAAAGCATAATTTGCTAAATAATTGGCGAAACAAGTTTTTATGAACCAATTATTCAGTATGTAAATTAACATTCTCATTTATCACATTATATCTATAATTCGTTCTTCAATGCGATTGTATGCTAATAGGCCATTCGCGCATCTAGCTTTCATGAGTGCTCTAGTGATAGAGGTGCTCATAGTTCAGTTAGAAACAAATTAATTGGCTAAACTGATCTAATTCGGTTAACCGGTCGATAACCGAATTTAGTTCGGTCAGAGATCGATTAATGATTTTTTTGGAATTTTTATTATCGGTTAATTCGATTCAACATCGAGTAATTAATTAAATTAACCAATGGCTTAATGACAAATTTGGTCACTAACGTTTACACGTTTTGTCAAAATGGACTTAATTGTAATTTTGAGCCTTTTTTGGCCATCAACCTTTGTTCTTTTTTTTTTTTTCAAATTTTTTTTGTAAAAATATAACATCGATAATGGCAACGTACCGCAAAGAAAAGAAAGAAAAATAAAACACACAGAATTTTACGTGGAAACCCTTTCAAGAAAATTCATGGGCAAAGGAGAAGAAAATTCACTATGTTGGATTCGAATGATATAAGAGGAGAGACGATTACGTTTATTTATAGGTTTAAAAACCTTATTCTAATCAAATTCAAATAGAAGCAATGCAGTAAGATTAAAACACTTTATTCTAATTAACATCAAATAGAGAAAGTAAACTTCTATATGAATTTTACTTGTGCACCCTGTACCGTACCGAAAAGGCCTCCGACACCTGTACTCCTAATTGCGACCCCAACCAGTCTGTTGCTTATTTGAAACTACAATAGGCTGCAACCTTCACCCTCATAGATCCCCCTATCTTGCTACTTGTATTTTATTTTAATAAGAATTTGGGTCACACAACTTCTAACAACCTCCGCCTTAACACAAGTTCTCCACATCTTCCATGAAACCCTTAAGGGTTTATCTACAACAATGAACACCAAATAACCCTTAAGGGTTTATCTACAACAATGAACACCAAATAAGTCTAAATAATGCTCAAACTTAGTTATAAGAACTGAATCATCATATCTTTAGGATTATCATGAGTGTAATAGCCCATTTTTGCCCGGGCCCATACAAAAAACCAAAAATAATAAACTAAATAAAATGTCCCTTTACAGTCCAATTTACAGGCCTGATATTAATCTACCTAATTCCCCAAATTACAAACCAGACTAATAACCCTCAGACCCAATCTTAGCCTAACCCAACCGACCTAGGGGCCCAAAGGCCCAAACTAAATCAGAAACCAAGGGTTTCTGAAACCCTAGGTTTCCAGTCGCGCTGCAGCACCCAGCACAGGCCCCTTGTCCAGCCTTCATCATCGCCGGATTTTTCGTCGTCCACCTGTAAAAAGGAAAGAAAAGCATATCAAAAGCAGCAAATATGGAGAGAAAACAGAAGATAATATTTATTGTATTTTATTTTTCGGGATATAAAAACCCCAATGAAATCTGTAAAGACAAACAATATACGGGAAACATACAAAAAAATACAGAAAACCTAACAGCAAAAGGTGATTTTCATTTATTCTATTATTTTTTTCGATATATGCTATTTTTATACATATGATGTTAAAAAAATAACAAATATAGAGACTACTTTCGATTTAGCTTCAAAACGGGGAGATTTGACCTTCCGGCCGTCGTGTGTGGCGGCACGTGTGGCGGCGTGTGTGGCAGCACGTGTGGCGGAGCTTAGGCCAGATTCTGGCCTCAGGCTGAAGGCTAGAGAGAACCTTTGAGGGCCTCTGATTTGTTTTTTTTAAGGGGTGTTAAAAATGATTTTTTGGATTGATTTTTAGTTTATATAGCTTATCTATACGACGTCGTTTTGGGGGTTACCTTTAAACGCCAAAATGACGTTGTTGAAAGGCTATGACCCGCACGTTGACCCGACCCGGGGAGGATCTGCACGTTTTTGTTAAAAGGTCTAATTTCTCAATAGGCCCTTCCGTATTATTTCATTATAATTATATCCAGTTACATTTTTTTTCTTTATTTACAATTGGGCCCAGAATTATGGCTTCTATTTCAATTTGGTCCCTCGAGCTATTTAAAGGCTGATAACAGAAACGGCGCCGTTTAGGAGATAGGGCATAGTTGCCCTATAGGTCCCTACAGTTTGGCGTACGCTCCAATATCACCCTTTTTAACAATTTTACCTTAGTTTTTTATTATTTTAATTTAATCCCTATTTCTTGGATCAATTTTATTTATTTTTGTTTTCACTGTTTTTTTAATTATTTTAGTATTGCATATATATATATATATATTAAATTTTTATTATGTATTATTTAAATTAGATTATTTTACTAAATTCAATATTACTCATATATTATATCTTATTTTAAATTTTGCACATGAGTTATTATATTACACTTTTTATTTTAATATTATATATTATTACATTATATTATATATAACTTTTAATTTGTTTTATCCTTAATATGGTATAAAATTTCATATATTGTATATTGTTTATATTGTTATATGTATTAGGTTATTGCATTATTAATATATTTTTATTCAAAATCATATACTTTTTATTTATAACTGCTTTTATTATATATTATCATTTATATTTATATATATATATATCAAATTATTGAATTATATATCCCTATATTTTTATATAAATACTCTAAGATTTTAATATTTATTTTTGAATTTTTATATTTCATGAAAATTTTTAATTGCCGTTGCTTATTTTATATCTCATATTTATCTATTTATGTTCTTTTATTCGTTTATTATTGCTTTAGCATAGTTCTTTTATTTGTTTATTCATGTTATATTATTCTTTAATTATCTATATCGGTAGTGATTGTTAATATGATTGGTAGTTATGGTGAATTGCTATTAGGTATATATGTTGTAATGTATTAATGCAACATCTTACTCAAACCATTTTTTTTTTTTTTATAAAAAACACATTTTGCTAAATTGACGCATTTTATTCAAAGGTTTCTAAATACAACGATACGTGATATTTGGGGACTTCGAGAAAATTATACCCTAACTTACTGGGTTTTAATTTTTCTCGTGGAACTTAAGGTATCAAGTATCCTTTTTTTTAACCCTATAAATTTCAAATTAAAATTTATTTTCGAAAATGCATAATGTTATATCTTAACTTATTAGATATAATGTTTTGTATCTCGAGGTAAGGATTTTCTACAAAATAAAGGCAAGCTTAGTTTCGAAGTCTTGAGATGCTACATCCTAACTTATTGGGTGTGATATTTTATTTTCTTGTGATAAGTGAGTTCTAGCTTTCTTACAAATAAAAGGATTGTATTTTAAATTTTTCTAAATTTCAACAGTAGGACATTAATTAATCAAATCGGTACCAATTTTGGGTGTTTCGAGGGTGCTAATCCTTCCTCGTATGTAACTGACTCCCGAACCCGATTTTCTAAACTTCGTAGACCAAAATCATTGTTTTAATAAATCAAAATGTTTTTTTATTGAAATGATCAATTTCAAGGTGACCCAATCACACCTCGAAAAAAGATTGGTGGCGACTCCATTTTCCTTTTTAAAGCAGATTCCCTTTTTTTTTCAAAACAATTAAAAAATGGTTTCGACAGCTTGGCGACTCCACTGGGGACCAATAAGAGAGTCAAGCCGTAAAATTGATTATTTCCTGTCCTTTTGTCTAAATTTGAAAATCTGATTTGAAAAATTATGATCCTTTATTACATGTTGTTCTAATCTTTCCGCATTGCATTGCATGACTGTTGTGGTCACATCCTTTTAAGTGGGAGTGAGAAGCTACTCCTTCGTGAGGTTTTCACCTTTGTGCAGGATAGTGAATCGCTTTCGGGATACATCCGTACTTATGTTTTCGTGAGATTTTCATCTCCATGCAGCCATAGGGAAATGTATTTTCCTAAACTAAACTCGGTCTGTATGAGCCTATAATGGTGAGGATCGAGGAATCTGACGGTTCAGGTCCTCTGCTTTAGAACCAAACCGCATGTAGAAAGCCCTAAGAGCGAACCCTAGATAGAGCTATATTAAACCCTAGTGGTCACCCAGATAGGTGTTCTATGTTGTTTATTGTGCCTGTGCTAACGTGTTTTGTTTTGTTTTGGTTACATTGCATTTACATCATAGAAAAGAGGTTTTGATTCAAATTTGATTGCTAAATAGAAGAATTTGTCATGAGAAAATGGATTTCTTGATAAAGTGGATTATAATACGGTCGTCCGAATATGGTTTAAGTAAACACAACGAGAGAAGGCTAATAGTCTGTGAAGGAATACAAGACTTTATTGCCCAAGGATTCAAGATGACAAAGACTATTCGAAAATCACCACGTCTCGGTTTTCTTGAAGAGGCTAACGAGCATAGTGGAAATAAGTGAGCAGTAAGTTGTTGCCCAGATCAAGTAAAAAGAGCTAGTAGAGACATTTATTAGAAAGTTTGCGAGATTGGACCTTGATATCCGGATAAGAAGAAAGGGATTAATGTTTTCGCTTGGAATATGAGGGAAAGGCCGTATAAATATCCGTTTTATGTAAAGGAATTTATTTTCTACAAAGGTTGTTCTAATAGAATTGAATTCAAAATCAACGCCTATTTTTCTTTTAGCATTCATTTCATGCATTTGCATTACATCGCATCATATGCATTAAAATCAATAGAAAGACCCTAATTAGGTAAAATTATTCCAGCTAACTTGGGAATCGACAAAATTCTATTGAGCTGAGCATCGTTACGGTACTCATGCAAGTATAAAAGCCATGGACTGAAGGTGGGAAAGAATAGAAAAAATGCAAATGCAGATGTAGGGGCAATTGACCAAAATTCAACAAGAAATGCGAGAACAAATGCTAGATTTCCAAAGGAATATAATGGGCCAGTTAACTCAGTTACTAGCCAGAGGACTTGAAAAAAGGAGTGGCCCAGTGGTCAACAGTGGGGATGATGATGAAGACATCATTTATTCCCCATGTTTTTCCCCAATAAGTGTCCCGACCCAACCAGACACGCATTCGTATGGGGTATCTGTCATTATTGGACCCCAATGTCAGACATACTTTGACCCTGTTGAACTTTCCGATGAGCTCAGGTTTTAACCCAGAGGATAATCGAGCCAAACCGGTTGTTCTGGCAGAAACAAAGGAAAGGGGAGAGTGGACTTTAAAGGCCCCGAAGAAGAAGGAAAAGAAAGTGAATAGAACGAGTAGGTATAACAAGGGCCATTCGGAGCCGATTATAGTAAGCCAGTCAAGGACAACAACTACCATCCATCAGGTATCCCCAAGGCAAGAACCCAATCCAAGACCGAACTAAAAAAAACCCCAGTTTATACCCATCCCAATCACGTATAAGGAGTTGTACCAAATTTTTTTTGACGTACATGTTGTATCCACTTTTTATATAGAACCAATAAGGCCCTCATACCCTAAATGGTACGACGTAAATGCCCAATGTGAATACCATGGAGGAATCATAGGGCATTTGATCGAGAACTGCGCTGCTTTTAAAAAGATAATCGAAAGACTCATCAAATTGGGTGTCGTAAAATTCGATGATCCCCCTGGTGAAGAAATTTCGTTACCCAACCTTTCTATTAAAGGAAAAACATTCTGAGTTCCACGATAGATAAGGGGCAAGGGATCCAAGAATGCATCGAGCTTAGGGCCCTAGTGCAAGGCTTGATGGATAATAAATTGAGGAGATCAAAAGTCCTGATGGGAATGTTGGGGAATCTAAGAATTAACGACATATTCGAAGAGAGAACCGGGGAATAAAAGTTTCCCCCTTACATACTTGGAAAGATTTTAAACAATGGAACTGTGGAAGGAATTCTTGTATTTTTAAGTCTAATCTAGAGTAATATTCAAAACGTGCTTGTTGCCTTAAGCCTAGAGACAATAAGAATCCTTTTATGAAATAGGATTATGTTTAGAATTTTTATTTCAATAAAATGCATCTTTTTAAGCAAATATTCTTTTATTCTTTCCATTTCATACTGTACAAACAATTGTTCTTAGTTTTTTTCTTTTGTTTGGACTTTCTTTCAAGTATTCTTTCATTCTTTATTCATGACCATACAAATAATCATTATTTGAATCATTTATTCTTTGAAATCTTCCTTCGAACCTACAATAGGTCTTCAGATATCAACGATGTGAGCAACGCTGCTACTGACTTAGAGTCCACTTTCGAGTAAGATATGTGTCTAGAGAGATCTCAGGATTTAGAAAATGATAGAGATTGTGACTTATCTTCTGGTTTGTTAAGGATGGTAGAACATGATGAAAAATAGATCCTACCATACATAGGGTCAGTGTACATTGCGAGCCTAAGAAAGGGGTGAAGATCGAAGCCCAGCTCACCACAGAAATAAGGCAAGACATCATTGAGTTATTTTCAAGAATTCAAAGATGTTTTTGCACGATCATATCAGGACATGCCTGGACTACTGAGAAACGGGTACGTTGAAATCTTAAAAGAGGTCCATAAGGATATCAGAAGGGCACATGCTAATGGTTTTACAATAGTCAAGTTAATCATGCGGTTTGGGTACTGTTAATCTACATAGAAGGGGATGGTATCAGCTATGCCGTATTTAAGGAGACAAGATTCATGTGCCTTCTCCATTTCTTCACAAAATTTTCATATATGGGGCATGGATGTGATGGGGCCAATATCGTCCAAAGTTTTTAGCCAATATCGATTCATCGTCATGGTCGTCGTTTACTTCACTAAGAGGGTGGAAGTAGCTTCATATACCAACGTTACAAAGTTGATAGTCATCAAATTCTTAACAAAAAAAGATCAGGCGCATACAAAGAATGCCGAAAAGGACAAAGTTAAAAGTTTGTAGTTTGTTCAAAGATTAGACGCCATATCATAGAGCAATAAAGACAGCCAAAAAGAAAAAAGAACAAAAAAATAAAACAAGGATTGTAGGAAAGATGACCGAGACTAGTAAAGATTGGCATAAAGAAGTTACTATTTATCTTCTATAATTATCGAAAGTTGGCCAGGGCAACATCTTACCCACTAGTTTATGGAATGGAAGCATTTTTACCAATTGAACCTAATCGAATAAAATGTTAAAAGTTATCCATCACAGTCAGATGATGTAAGCTTACGACAAAGACGTTTATCCTAGAGAATTCCACGAGGGGAACCTGATCTTTCTTTTACAAAAGGATTTCAGAGAAAAGCAGATGCTAAACTAGAAAGGACCTTATGTTGTAGAGAAGGCCTGTTCTGGAGGAGCATTGATATTAACCAAGATGGATGCCAAAGGCTTGCCCAATCTGGTGAATTCAGGTTTAGTCAAGAAGTATTTTACCTGAAAGAGGAAAGGCCAAGGTGAAAACCCACAAAGGGCGCATTGAGTTCAAATTAAAAAAAAAAGAAAGAAAAGGAGAGGCCAATGCGAAAACCTATAAAAGGCGCTTTGAGACCAAAAGAGATTTGAGTTGAAAGCCCGAAAAGGGGCGACTCAAATTTTGATCAAAAGATAGGGCATGTGGTAGTCTTGCTATGCCTGAATTAATAATGAAGAAGTATGCTATGTCTTAGGGCATCGACAAAGGACTCCGGATCCTCTAAACATGTATTGAGCTCAAAATGGTCCTCAAGAAGTTTGTATAGAGAAGCTCAGACTGTGATATCTAGGGCACCTAGCTTCTATCTTACCCATTTTTGAATTTTCTATCTTTAATTGCTTTATTATTTTCAAGATACGCCCCAATCAATTTTCTTTTATTGCCTTGGTTATCTTTGATTAACTTATTTATTTCGAGCTATGCTCCTGATTAATTTCTTTCACATTCATTGTTGTGATCTTTTCAAGCATTTTATATTGAAATAACGATTAATGGACTAATAATACTTTCATAAAAGGATTTTCGCATATTACTCTAAAAGCTTTTAAATAATATGAGAATCTGAAACAGGACTATTGTTTAGAAATCACCAAGCCTAAGGGTTGGAAATATTGAAAGATGATTATCTCTTCAAATTTTATTGGATAAGACATTTCGTCAGTGATACCATCTCGATAAATGACGAGCAATATTAACCCAAGTGTAAAAGGGGATCATTCTCGGGAAAAGAAAAATGATACCTTACATTCATGCAAATTTCAGGCACATACATCGGGTCATTACACCCAGGGAATGGTGTAACAGATCAACTTGGTTGAAGATGATACAAATTCCATACCTCTGAGTGGTAACAGGATGGATGAAAGAAACCAAATGTTATTCCCCTGAAGTTGCAGTTGGAGGTACAAACTTTATGTCCCAGAAGGTATAGTGGAAGGGACTCTGAAATTACAGCAGGGCAAGCTTGATGAGCAGAATATGATCGCTTCTTTAGATTTTCTGTCAAAGATACCAGCTAAACGAGAAAGCATGGTAACGCATTAGTGATAGAACCTTGATAAACTATGAGTATTGACAACCCAAACATTAAAAAGGGATCATTCTCATGCATTTATGTAAATATCATTCATACACTTCCAATTAGGAGCATTTGATTCATTCCGGTCATTGTGTCCTAATTGTTGTACATTAAAAAAAAAGAGATCATTCTCATGACATTCTGAATTCATGTAAATGTCATCCCTAATATCGTTTAGTTAGGAGCATTAGATTCATTCCGATCATTGCATCCTAATCATTGTACATTAAAAAATGGGATCATTCTCACGGCATTCTGCATTCATGCAAATGTCGTCCATAATATATTTAGTTAGGAGCATTATAGCATCTTAATCATTTGGCATAAACATAAGCATATAACACTAAGTCTACAGAAGACAGTGTAGCAACATCGGTGAATTCACAGATCTTATCTCCCTAAGCGGTAGCGGAGCAGATCGAATTTAGCAGTTCTTATCTCGGCAATGGAGCAGATTCAAGCCACCAACCTTATCTCCTTGAGGTAGCAAGGGAGCAGGTTGAAGTTTGTATTCTCATCTTCTTGAGGTAGCAAGGAAGCAAACTGAAGATTGTAGATCTTATCTCCCTAAGTGGTAGCAGAGTAGATCGAATTTGGCGAATCTTATCTCCATGTATCGGCAATGGAGCAGATCCAAGCCACCAACCTTATCTTCCTAAGGTAGTAAGGGAGCAGGTTGAATTTGTAGTCTCATCTTCCTGAGGTAGCAAGGAAGCAGACTGAAGATTGTAGATCTTATCTCCCTAAGCGATAGTGGAGTAGATCAAATTTGGCGAATCTTATCTCCATGTATCGACAATGGAGCAGATTTAAGCCACCAACCTTATCTTCCTAAGGTAACAAGGGAGCAGGTTGAAGTTTGTAGTTTCATCTTCCTGAGGTAGCAAGGAAATAGACTGAAGATTGTAGATTTTATTTCCTTAAGTGGTACCGGAACAGATTGAATTTGGCAAATCTTATCTTCTTGATGTAGCAAGGGAGCAGGTTTTAGCCACTAGCCTTATCTTCCTGATGTAGTAAGGGAGCAGGCTGAAGATTATAGTCTTATTTTTCTGATGTAGCAAGGGAGTAGACTAAAAATGGTAGATCTTGTCTCCTTGAGATAGCAGTGGGGCAGATCGAATTTGGCGAATCTTATCTTCTTGATGTAGCAAGGGAGTAGATTTTAGCCACTAGCCTTATCTTCCTGATGTAGCAAGGGAGTAGGCTGAAGATTATAGTCTTATCTTCCTGATGTAGCAAAGGAGCAGACTAAAAATGGTAGATCTTGTCTCCTCGAATAGCAGTAGGGCAGATCGAAGATGGCGAATCTTATCTTCCTGATGTAGCAAGAAAGCAGATTTTAGCCACTAGCCTTATCTTCTTGATGTAGCAAGGGAGCAGGCTGAAGATTATAGTCTTATCTTCCTGATGTAGCAAGGTAGCAAACTAAAAATTATAGATCTTATCTCCTTGAGTTTGTAGTGAAGTAGATTAAAGATAGCAGATCTTGTTTTTCTAAAGTTGCAGGAAGCAGATCGAAGACATCAGATCTTGTTTCCCTGAGTTTGCAGTGGAGCAGGTTGAAGATAGCAGATCTTGTCTTCTTGAAGTTGCAGTGAAGCAGATCGAAGATACTAGTCTGGCATCCCTGAGTTTGCAGTGGAGCAGACTGAAGATAGCAAATCTTGTCTTCCTGAAGTTGCAGTGAAGCAGATCGAAGATGCTAGTCTGGCATCCTTGAGTTTGCAGTGGAACAGACTGAAGATAACAAATCTTGTCTTCCTGAGGTTGCAGTGAAGTAGATTGAAGCCATCAAACTTATTTCTCTGAAAGAGCAGTCAGACTTATAGTTCAATACTTCTAAAGTTGCATTTCCAATACCCTTAAAGTTACAGTTGGGTTGGAAGCCATTTGGAGAAGACGAGGACCAAGAAGTCAAGACTCAATAAGACCGGGCAAAATTGGTCCTTTTATAGTCTTTGCTCTATTCCCATTGCACGACAATTCACCAAAAAGGGGCAGTTGTAATAGCCCATTTTTGCCCGGGTCCATACAAAAAACCAAAAATAATAAACTAAATAAAATGTCCCTTTACAGTCCAATTTACAGGCCTGATATTAAACTACCCAATTCACCAAATTACAAACCAGACTAATAACCCTCAGACCCAATCTTAGCCTAACCCAACTGACCTACGGGGCCCAAAAGGCCCAAACTAAATCAGAAACAAAGGTTTCTGAAACCCTAGGTTTCCAGTCAAGCCGCAACACCCAGCACAGGCCCCTCGTCCAGCCTTCATCATCGCTAGATTTTTCGTTGTCCGCCTGCAAAAAGGAAAGAAAAACATATCAAAAGCAGCAAATATGGCGAGAAAACAAAAGACAGTATTTATTGTATTTGATTTTTAGGGTTATAAAAACCCAAATAAAATCTGTAAAGACAAACAATATACGGAAAATATACAAAAAAATATAGAAAACCTAACAGCAGAAGGTGATTTTCATTTATTCTATTATTTTTTTCGATCTATGCTATTTTTATACATATGATGTTAAAAAAATAACAAATATAGAGACTACCTTCGATTCAGCTTCAAAACGGGGAGATTTGATCTTCCGGCCGCCGTGTGTGGCGGCACATGTGGTGGCGCGTGTGGCGAAGCCTAGGCCGAATTCTGGCCTCAGGCCGAAGGCCAAAGAGAACCTTTGAGGGCCTCTGATTTGTTTTTTTTAAGGGGTGTTAAAAATGATTTTTTTGGATTGATTTTTAGTTTATATTGCTTATCTATATGACGCCATTTTGGGGGTTTCCTTTAAAGGCCAAAACGACGTCGTTTAAAGGCTATAACCTGCGCATTGACCCGACCCGGGGAGGATCCGCGCGTTTTTGTTAAAAGGTCTAATTTCTCAATAGGCCCTTCCGCATTATTTCAATTTTATAATTATATCCAATTACATTTTTTTCTTTATTTGCAATTGGGCCCAGAATTATGGCTTCTATTTCAATTTGGTCCCTCAGGCTATTTAAAGGCTGATAACAGAAACGACGCCGTTTAGGAGATAGGGCATAATTTCCCAATAGGTCCCTACAGTTTGGCGTACGCTCCAATATCACCCTTTTTAACAATTTTACCTTAGTTTTTAATTTATTTTAATTTAATCTCTATTTCTTGGATCAATTTTATTTATTTATTTTTCACTATTTTTTAATTATTTTAGTATTGCATATATATATATATATATATATTAAATTTTTATTATTTATTATTTAAATTAGATTATTTTACTAAATTCAATATTACTCATATATTATATCTTATTTTAAATTTTGCACATGAGTTATTATATTACACTTTTATTTTAATATTATATATTATTACATTATATTATATATAACTTTTAAATTGTTTTATCCTTAATATGGTATAAAATTTCATATATTGTATAATTGTTTATATTGTTATATGTATTAGGTTATTGCATTATTAATATATTTTTATTCAAAATCATATACTTTTTATTTATAACTGTTTTTATTATATATTATCATTTATATTTATATATATCAAATTATTGAATTATATATATCCTATATTTTTTATATATACTTTAAGATTTTAATATTCATTTTTTAATTTTTATATTTCATGAAAATTTTTAATTGTTCTTCGCTTATTTTATATCTCATATTTATCTATTTATGTTCTTTTATTCATTTATTATTGCTTTAGCATAGTTCTTTTATTCGTTTATTCATGTTATATTGTTCTTTAATTTTCTATATCGGTAGTGATTGTTAATATGATTGGTAGTTATGGTGAATTGCTATTAGGTATATATGTTGTAATGTATTAATGCAACATCTTACTCAAACCAGCTTTTTATAAAACACATTTTGCTAAATTGACGATTTTATTCAAAGGTTTCTAAATACAATGATACGTGATATTTAGAGACTTGAGAAAATTATACCCTAACTTCTTGGTTTTAATTTTCTCGTGGAACTTAAGGTATCAAGTATCCTTTTTTTTAACCCTATAAATTTCAAATTAAAACTTATTTTTGAAAATGCATAATGTTATATATTAACTTATTAGATGTAATGTTTTGTATCTCGAGGTAAGGATTTTCTACAAAATAAAGGCAAGCTTAGTTTCGAAGTCTTGAGATGTTACATCCTAACTTATTAGGTGTGACATTTTATTTCCTTGAGATAAGTGAGTTCTAGCTTTCTTACAAATAAAAGGATCGTATTTTAAATTTTTCTAAATTTCGACATTAGGACATTAATTAATCAAATCGGTACCAATTTTGAGCGTTTCGAGGGTGCTAATCCTTCCTCGTACGTAACCGACTCCCGAACCCGTTTTTCTAAATTTTGTAGACCAAAATCATTATTTTAATAAATCAAAATGTTTTTTTTATTGAAATGATCAATTTCAAGGTGACCCGATCACACCTCGAAAAAAGATTGGTGGTGACTCCATTTTCCTTTTTAAAGTCGATCCCCATTTTTTTCAAAACAATTAAAAATGGTTTCGACAATGAGTACTAATTTTGCTCACCACGAGCAATAATATCACAAACAAAATGATACCAAACATCAATGTGCTTTGTTCTCTCATGAAACATTTGATCCTTCGTAAGAAAGATGGCACTTTGACTGTTTCAAAATACTGTATTGATTTGAAGGTCTTTATTGAGTTCACTAAAAAGGCCATTTAACCAAATGACTTCTTTACAAGCCTTAATAATTGCCATGTACTCAGCTTTAGTGGTAGACAAAGCGACAATAGTTTGCAAAGTGACTTTCCAACTGATTGCGCAACTCTCAATCGTAAAGACATAACCTATGAAAGATTTTTTTTTATCAATGTCTCCAGCAAAATCAGCATCAACATACCCAATGACTCCATCTCTATTTCTTCCAAATTGTAAGCAAATATCAGTAGTACCTTGTAAGTATCTCAAAATCCACTGTACTACTTTCCAGTATTCTTTACTGGGATTTGCCATGTATATACTAACTACACTGATTGCATATGATAAATTTGGACGTGAACAAGCCATAGCATACACAAGAGATCCCACTACACTAGAATATGGAACATGTGGCATGTAGTCAATCTCATCATTTGATTCTGGAGACAAAGCTGATGAAAGTCTGAAATGGGCTACTAAAGGAGTACTAACAGGCTTAACACCCTGCATATTGAACCTGCAAAGAACTTTCTCAATGTACCCTTTCTGCCTTATGTACAATTTACTTGATTTTCTATCTCTAAAAATCTCTATACCAAGTATTTTATTTGCTACTCCCAAATCATTCATCTCAAATTCTTCACTAAGTTGGGCTTTGACCTTTCTTATCTCTCATTTATCTTTTGCTGTTATCAGCATGTCAACAACATAGAGGAGTAGATACACAAAAGAACCATCACTGTTTTTCTCAAAATAAACACAACTGTCAAAGCTACTTCTTTTGAAATAATGAGTAGTCATAAAAGAATCAAACCTCTTGTACCACTGCCTTGGTGATTGTTTCAAACCATAAAAGGACTTTTTTAGCAAACAAACATAGTCCTCTTTTTCTAAGACTGTAAAGCCCTCTAGTTGTTGCATGTAAATATCCTTCTCAAGTTCTCTAAGCAAGAATGCTATTTTTACATCTAACTATTCGAGCTCGAAATCATAAATGGCCACAATACTAAGCAAGGCTCGAATCGAGCTATACTTCACAATTGGAGAAAACACTTATGTAAAGTCCACACTTGGAATTTGACTATAACCCTTTGCAACAAGCCTTGCTTTATATTTGAGTTATTCAACTCTTAAAGTCTCTTTTTTCCTCTTGAACACCCATTTACAAGGAACAACCTTTTTACCTATAGAAAGCTTAACAATATTCTATGTTCAGTTCTTGTAGAGTGATTCCATCTCTTCTTTCATGACAAGCATCTACTTTTCTTAGTCTTCACAGCTAACTATCTCAAAATAAGTAGATGACTCTTGATTTGCATCTATATCTTCAGCCACATTTAAAGCATAAGCAACTAGATCAGCCTCGGCATACCTCTTTGAAGGTTTAATTTCTCTTCTAGTTTTGTTTTTGGTAATAAAATATTGTGGTGAATTTTTGTACTATCTTGAGGAGTCGACTCTGTTGTAGATATTAGATCAATCAGAAGCTCTACCTGCTTTTGTTATTCTTTATTTGAAGAGTCTTTAAGAGATAAGTTAGGAAGCATAGCAATTTCATGAAAAATAACATCTCTGCTAATTAAAACTTTTCTATTTTCAGGACACCATAACTTATATTGTTTTACACCAGCCTTATAACCAAGGAAAACACATTTAATGGATCTCGCTTCCAATTTTCCATTATTAACATGAGCATACGCAAGACACCCAAAAATTCTCCATGATCATTTTATTCATTCATTCTACAACGTCATTTTACTGTGTAGTATGACAAACTGTCAAGTGTCTCACGATTCCTTCTGATTTGCACAATTCGTTAAAAATCATCAAAACAAAAATCCAAGCCATTATCAGTGCGGAGGTGTTTTATCTGTTTTACTTTTTGTTTCTCAACCATGGTTTTCCAAGACTTGAATGCAGAAAACACATCACTTTTCTACTTTAAAAAGACGCCTAAACTTTACTGAAAAAAATCAGTAAGTGTTAGTATATAATTAGCTCCACCTCTCGAAGGTAATCTAGATGGTCCACAAAGATCAAAATGAATATAATTGAATGTTTCGTTTGTGTTATGAATTCCTCTAGTAAATCAAACTCTCTTCTGCTTCCCAAAAATGCAGTGCTCACAAAACTTCAACTTGTAAATCCCTTGCCTATCAAAAAGTCCTCTTTTGCTCAATTCTGCCATACCATTCTCACTCATATGCCCTAGACACATATGCCAAATTCTAGTAACATCATCATCTGACAATGAAGAAGGAGCGACGTTTGCATCATCGGTAATAGTAAAATCCTGCAGAACATATAACTTGGCAGTTTTTCTCTACCCTTTCATCACAGCGAGGGGACCTTTGGAAATCTTCAGAAACCTACTTTTAGCTGTATATTTGTGTCCTTTTGAATCAAGAATACTTAATGAAATCAAATTCCTCTTCAATTCTGGTACATGTCGTACACCACTAAGTGTTTTAACGACTTTATCGAACATCTTTATTTTGATTGTGCCAACACCTGCGATTTTACATGAAGCATTATTTCCCATCAAAATAACACCTTCAGACACTATTTCATAAGTTGTAAACCAATCTCAATTGGGATTCATATGAAAGGTGCAGCCAGAATCAAGAATCGACTCTTCGCTCACTTTAGAATTGTTGGTAGAAGCAACTAGGAGTTCACGATCTCTGTAGTCTTTTACAACATTAGCTTCCTTGAATTTTTCTGATTGTTTTCCCTTTTGATTCGCAGCCTCCCTTTTGATATAGTTTTGCAACTTATAGCACTCAGATTTAATGTGCCTTTTCTTCTTGCAGAAGTTACAGGTTTTACCTCTGTTTGAAAATCTCGATCTACCCTTAAATTTACTACGATGATTTCGATCATTTGTCCTCCCATGATTATCATCGGTATTTCATTATTGTCTACCACAAACAGTGAGACCTTCTCCTTGAGAGTCGAATCTAACCACAAGATGTTTCATCTTGTTATACAAGGTCAAAGAAGCATAGACCTCATCAATTGTGAGAGATTCAAGGCTATACAAAATCATGTCTCTAAAGGTTAAATAAAACGGGGCAACGAGCAAAGTAGAATCAACTCTAAATCTTCCTTACCATACTGAACCTCCATGACCTCCAAATCCGAGACAATTTCTTTAAACACAGTTAAGTGTTCGTGCACAGATGCACCTTCCTCCATACGATGAGCATAAAGAAGTTGTTTCATATGTAACTTACTAGTCAGGGTTTTCAACAGGCATAGCTGCTGCAATTTCGCCCATAATGCAGTGGTGGTCTTCTCTTTCATCACATCCTACAGAATTTCATTAGACAAATGCAGATGTAGTTGCGTAAAAGCTTTTCGATCTTTACGCTTCTTTTCTTCCAACGTCAACATCGAAGGCATCTTATCTATCCCTAGTAAGGCATCCTCCGAGTCTATTTGTGTAAGAACTGTCTGCATCTTTATCTGTCACAATACGAATCTGATGTTGCCATCCAACAGTGGAATTTCATACTTTAGTGATGCTATTATTGTGATTGAGGTAAGGAACCCGAAAAGCTCCGATACCAATTTGTAAAAATATAATGTCAATAATGATAATGTATCGCAAAGAAAAGAAAGAAAAATAGAACACACAGAATTTTACGTGGAAACTTTTCAAGAAAAACCACATGCAGAGGAGAAGAAATTTCACTACGTCGAATTTGAATGATACAAGAGGAGAGACGATTACATCTATTTATAGGTTTAAAACCTTATTCTAATCAAAGCCAAAGATAAGTAATGCAGTAAAATTAAAACACATTATTCTAATTAACATCAAATAGAGGAAGTAAACTTCTATAGGGATTTTACTTGTGCAGCTTGTACCGTACCGCGGGGGCCTTATTGGGGACCCTAGTCCAATATTTTGCTTATTGGGGATCTATGATAGGTTGCTGCCTTTGCCCTCATAGATCCCTCTATATCGCCACTTGTATTTCATTTTAACAAGAATTTAGGTCACACAACTTCTAACACTTTTTTTTTTTAACAAATTTAATGAAAGAATCATTAAAAAAGTTAACGAGATGATGTGGAATATCATATGTACAATATTTTTAATGAGATGTAATTTATTACTTAGATAACCCAATAAAATAATTACATTTGAAAATAATAAAATATATAAATAATTCATGAAGTTAAAAAATAACTCTTAATTTAAAAATAATAACTCTTTTAAAACCTCTCAATAAAAAAACGTATGCATTCATTTTGAAACTTTGTTTTAGATAATTACATTTATTTTCTTTAAATTAAGAGATATTTTTTAATTTCATGAATGATTTATTTATTTTATTATTTTCATATGTAATTATTTTATTGGGTTACCTAAGTAATAAATTACATCTCATTAAAATATTCCACATCATCCCCGCTAATTTTTTAATGGTACTTTCATCAAATTTGTTAGAAAAAGAAGTTTGAAAGAAAAGAAGGTTGATGGCTAAAAAGGTCAAAATATAATTAGGGTCATTTTGACAAAATATTTAAACGTTAGTGGCTAAATTTATCATTTAGTCCTAATTAATTAATCGAAATAAATAATAAATAATATATAATATATATAGCCCACCCCAGTATATAAATAATTAAGATGGCCTATATATGAAAGCAATGGACTGCAAAATTTTTTTTTTTTTTTTACGTAACAAGCTAATAATGTCCCAAAAATAATAAAGAACAAACATTAAAATTAAACATTTAACAAAAAAAAAAATTTAAAAGTGAAATTGAAACAGAAACAAACCCTAGCAGCCAAATTGATCTTCTTGTTGCTGTTCTTTTGGCTTAACCCTTATTTTCAACTCATTTTCAAGTTCAACTCAAGCTTCACTCAGCACCTGTAGCATCCCAACTCGACAGCAACACCTTTTTCCTTTTCGTTTCGAGTTTCGACAATCAAACATATAAAATTTAATTATCTTTTGGATTCAAAGTATCTTTCTTTTTATTTAAAATTTAATTATTAAAATGGTTGTCGCTTGTCATGCATTGGGTAGAATGTATGTAAATGAATATAAATGCATGTACATTTTAATCCATTTATATATTGTATATAAATGAATATAAATCCATTTTAATCCATTTAATTATTATATATTGTACATTTTAATTTATATTCTTGTAGAATGTCCACTTAACCAGCATTTGTTGAGAGTAGTTTTACACCTCCTACTTTGACAGATTCTGAAAATCCGACAAGCGAAGCTTCAAGCCAAACAAAGGGGGATTACTAGGAAAAAAAAAATCATCCCTCTAATTTCAGAAGTTTGGTCTCACTTCACTAAAATTATTAATAGTGAGATGCAAGTAGGATAAATGTAATTATTGTGAAAAAAACATTTGTTGTGATAGGAAAAAAAAATAGTACGGGGTCATTGAAATATTATATCGGTTCATGTAAGAAATTTTTTAACAATTTGTTTAAATAAAAAGCTTTTTAACCGGTTGAGTACCTTATTTTTAATATATATTTTAAAATAGGATTTTGTAAATTTTACCATATAAATCACAATTGAATTAAATTTTTATTTAATTTAAACACAAAATTAACAAAATTTGGTTTATTTCTTGATGGGTAAACTATAAAAATAGTGACTTTTGTTTGCCTTAGATTATATTTTAATCACTTATGTTTGAAATGTTACGTTTTGGTCACTTACGTTATCGTTTTGTTAGAAGTGGTCACTCTACCGTTAAACTCTGTTACCTCCCTAATGGAAGTCCTACGTAGCAGTCCAAATGGATTTTAAATGCCAACTTAGATGTCCAGTTGCTAGGATGAAATAAGTTTTTAATTAAATAAATTTAATTTGGAGCGCCATGTAGGACATCCAAGTTGGCATCTAAAATCCATTTGGATTGCCACATAGGACTACCGTTAGGAAGGTTACAGAGCTTAATAGTAGAGTGACCACTTCATAACAAAATGATAACGTAAGTGACAAAAACGTGACATTTCAAACATAAGTGATTAAAATGTAATTTAAGACAAAAAAATGACTATTTTTATAGTTTATCCTTTCTTGATTATATGTTATACTTTCTTATAAAGATATAAACATTAAAAGTTCTTTTTCTTAAAAATTTATTTTAATAATTAAAATTTTAATAAATATATTTTATTAATTGTATATCTATATATTATTGCATTTGGATGTTTTAAAATTTTCTCCTTTATGAAAGCATAAATTAATTTAATTCATAACATTATATATTATTTAAAATAATTTTTCATACATTTTACGAAAGGTTAGCTAGTGAAAAGTTGAAATAGTGACAAGTGAAATTTTATTTTATTATTAAAAAATGGGATATATTTTAAAATAAAATTTTAAAAAATTCTTTAAACAAATAAATATTAATAGTTTTTAAACGAATTTTAACTCGTATTATTGATTTTGTATACCCAATTTAATTATCCAAACCAATTGAAATTTTAACCTTTCTATAAATTAATTTAAATTTTTATATAAATATATTTTGCCAAAAATTAATATTTATACCACCAATTACTTAACTCTTTTGTGATAATGGCATTGAAAACAATTTTTTTTTTGTAATTTTTAATCAACACGTTTTTTTTTCATTTTAATACTCTTATTTAATTTACATTCATTTTTGTATTTAAAAATAAAATTTTATCTTATTATGTATTAATTTCATGCTTAGATTATCAATTAAATCATAAATTAATTAATATATAAATTAAATAAATATATAATATAATTCAATTAATACATACATCCAAATCCGTGTATCATATATGTAACAAAATTAATTTTTCTATAAAATTAATAAAAATTTTGCATAGGGCAAAATTTAAATGAAGACACTCAACTTTATCATTTTAATCAAGGATAATTATTTAATACACAAGTGCTAGAGTTTTTTAACTCCACAAGTAAAGTTAAATGACTTATAAGTATCCTTCATTGATATTGTAAAAATAATATATATAAAAAAGAGACATATGACAATCTCTTAGCCCAGCTTGATAAGATGGATTATATGATAGCTAGGGATGATCATAACCTTAATCTTAAGTTTAAACCTAATTAAGTATATAATTATATATTTAGAATACAATTGTGGGTAATAAATAATTATAACATAATATTTAAAATTAATTAATAATAACATATGCAATATGTAAAGTATTAAATTGAATAAAATTAGATTAAATTTTAAATAAATACATCGTATCAAGAATACTGAATATACTACAATTATTTATCATAGTGTTGTCATCAATTTTGAGTTGATATTATAACGTCCTAAATTTCTTATTTTTGTTTCTGCAAAATTTTGACACAAATGTGTATCTGCTTCAGTAGTTAAGTGTTCTAGGTGTATGTGAGAGGTCCCAAGTTCAAGCCTTAGCCTTAGCTTTAGCAATTTTTGTTATTTTTGGAATTAAGCTCTATCTTTGTTCGGTGGGCTTATATTTAATTGCCTGTAATTCTATATCAGAATGAGCTTGCTGGTTCAAGTGGCAAGGGAGTCAGAGTGTTGGAGGTTCTATGTTTGAATCCTTGCGCGAGCATGGATAATTTTTTTTACTTGGTTGACTGAGAGAGTTTCGATTCAACTCAAATTCTGAGAAAGTTGAGATCATGTGAGTATGGGAGAAAATCAAGGGAATTTGTGTCATATCTTGCTTTTATTTTTATTTTTGTCTTTTTTTTTCTATTTTCTCTTTCCCAAAAATTCCCCCTCTTTGACGTTCTGTTTCCCCTCCTCTCTGCCAAATTCTCTTGCTTTTCCCTCTCCTTTTCAATTTTCCAAAGTGACCGTTTGTTTGCGCTGTTCGGTAAGTAATTATTCTGCCTTTAGTTTATCTATTTGTGATTGGTATTTTAAATAGAGGTTGTGTAACATCCTAAATTTTTGGGCCTATGCGTTTAATGGGTGAATATGTGGAATGAGTTAATTTAAGTGTTAGGGGTCTAAATTGGGCTCAGGCTTAGGCAGAGGCCTTGATTAAAATTATCTGTTTGGGCATTATAGGGTTTAAAAGGTACTATCTATGTTTAAAATACCAAAGTGGGCTTGTGGCCCGATCTTAGGAGGTGACGCCACACACAAGGAGTAAGGGGCCCAAATTTAAGTTTCATGGAGCCCAATTCTTTTAATTTAAGTTAGCTAAATTTTGGGTTTTAGGATTAGGTGGAGTGGATGGCAACAAGGCTAAAATTTAGGAGTTTTAATGTTTAAAATATGTGGATAATAAGCAGATAAATGCTATTATTTAGGAATTTATTTTATGTGGATAATAAGCAGATAAAGGCTAAGATCTAGGGATTTTTATGATTAAAATATGTGGATAATATGCTGATAAAGGAGGAGGAGTTAGAGATAATTAAGTTTCTTTTAGATGAGCTAGTAGATTAAGATAAAGGAGAAAAGTTAGAATTTATCTACAAAGAGAGTGATGGCCAAGAATCCATCACCGAGAGGAGTAAAGAAACCACTACTACATGGCAAAGGGTTGCCGAATTTCCTATAAATAGGGGGGCTAGCTCCTTGTTTCTGACATTAAATCCTCTCCCTTTTGTGCCGGAATTCCTTAGCTTCTTTTCTCCAAATTTCTTTCTCCAATTTCTCTAAAAGCCGAAAACTCCATTATTCTCTTCTTTCTTCTAAAAGCCAAAAACTCCATTATTCTCTTCTTTCTCCTAAAAGCTGAAAACTCCATTATTCTCTTCTTTCTTCTAAAAGCTGAAAACTCCATTATTCTCTTACTTCTCTAAAAAGCCAAAATCTTTATAGTTTTTATTTTATTCATCCTATTTGAGAAATTATTCTATACTTCCGGCATTTAAATCCTCCATTGACATTGTCGAATTCTCTCTCTAGTACTAGCCGAATCTCCTAAGTTAAGGTAAGAGTAGATTTTTGATTAGTTCTCATAATCTATTCCCTATTTTTGAAAAGGCAAAAGCCAAAAGCTAATAGTTTAATGGTTTATGATGGGCGGCAAGTCGGGATTTGAAGGAAGCCTAGTCGACTAGATCTAAAAGCCGAAATTCATAAGTCTCCAATTTCGGGATTTTTAAGGCAAAAGAAAGAATCCCTAAGTTTAAGAAACGAGCAGTATCTGCTGTTCGAGATTGGCCAATTGGTTGTGGACCGACTTCTGAACAACACCTTAGGCAGATAGCAGTTGTGTCGACTAAGGATAGCGTCGATATAGAAAGCCTCGTTTTATCGGTAATCAGGTGTGTAGATTCTTGACACATTAGCTTTGTTATATTATATGTATGTTATGGGATAAAAGTTTAAAAGGTGTGTAGATCTCTATCACACTAGTTAATCTGAATTATATGTATGTTATGGGCTAAAAGCCGAAAATGAGGCTGTATGAACAGTCGTATTACCCAGAAAGGGTAGGCAAGGGATGCCAGGTACGTAATCATAGAAACTTCTCTATGTGTATCGAAGTATGTAAAAATATGTGATCTGTTTAGATAGTTTAATGTTCTGATTCTTGCATGTATGCATGGGATGGGATTGATTGATTTACGGAAGGGGAGCAGGTCGCGAGGTGATCGGTGGCTTTGCCACATAGGTTACATAGTGATCGGTCTTTATGAATGAAAGACAAATTGTCGATATATTATTAAGGTCGCACAGCGATTGGTGGCTTTGCCATATAGGTCACATAGTGATCGGTCCTTATGACAGGCAGCATAGCTGTCGATATGGTTTGTAGCGGATGGAGGGTTGATTGTAGAAATCCCCACGGTGTGATGGTTGGTACGGAGGTGTGTAGAGGATGGACTCATAGGTTTGGGATGGGCCATGTTGCATATTTTGTTACTCTTGTATACGGGCCAAGGCTCATAATGTGTTTGTGGGCCTCAAGCCTTTTTATGTGTTCTCGGGATTTGCACACTGATTCTTGGTGACTCAACCTTTTATTTTTCCCAACATTTCAGGTGAGCAGTAGATCGTGAACATGGGAGCCGAGGTGGACTCGAGGGGCCATCAAGTTTTATTTCTACAAATTATTTCGGGATTTCTTTAAGTTTATTTTATTTTTATTTGGGATTTTTTTAAAGGCCCCTAGTTTTTATTCAACTAAGAAGTTTTCAATGTTATGCAACTTATAAATTTTATGTCAAGGTTTATTTATACTTAATAATACTAATATAAGATTTTATTTTTAAAATGTCACTTATTTACTCTAATAATGTCAAATTAACTTACGACTTCCAAAACCAACAAGGCAAAAGTTTTCAATGTACAAGCCGTGACACGCCAGATCCAGTCGAAACGCATGGGCCGGGTTTGGGGTGTTACAGGTTACTTTTGGTTCTCTTGATTTAGGCGAAAGATAAGTATTGGCTAAGGCCTCTGCAGCGATTTACGAGTTTGGAGTATCTGTTCGATAACGGAAAGTATCAAGTGCGTTTTAGTGATGTTGTAAAGATTTGGTAGCGAGTTAATTTCGGATGAGTTTTGGTAGTGTTGTTAAAACTTGGGCTTTAAATATCGAGTTGTAGGTATTGGAAGTCTCGGGATAGTTTTCACATCAAAATGTTACTAGGTGTGTACTCGAAATGCAGAAAAATAGAATTTGGTGAAAGTAGAAATTGTAAACTGTCGATGCCACACTAGCGTGTGGTCACCCGTGTGGTAGGCCATGTGTGACAATACGACCGTGTGATCGATGAAGGCCAGGCCGTGCGTAAGACACAACTGTGTGATGGCTGGAGTGTGGCCGTGTGGGCCACACGGGTCAGACCGAATTGGGCGTGTAGGCTAACACGGGCACGCCACGCGAGTGTGTGATAACTGGGCCAGGTCGTGTGATTTACACGGGCTAGGCCAATCTAGACGTGTTGGCCCACACGGGCAACTCACGCGAGCGTGTGGGCCCATTTATCTAAGATTTTTCCTAAGGCTGTACGAGTCGTCCCAAACGACGGTGGGCCTACTATAGGGTTGGTAAGGGTTAACAAAACCCTAAACTATATAATTTGTTTGACTAATATTCTAAACTGAGCATGATAGTATATGCACGTTATATCTGTTATCTATAAAGAAAGCATGTTAAGCATGATTTATCCGTTAATTCTGTATGCATGTTTTGTATCTGTGATTGGGGTGGGATAATGTTTATTGGAGGAAGTGTTTTGAAAGGAAAATTATGCCTAATATCTAGCAGCAGAGCTGCATTATATCTGATATGTGCCGTATCGGCACAAGATCGTGTGTAGGGCTGGGTGGCTACTTTAAACCCCACACGGTGTGTAGGGATGGTCAAAGATGGTGTGTAGAGGGTGGGGGTAGGATATCTGATTTCTGAATCTGATCTGTATACATGCATCTGTATTTGAAATGAGCTTAGGCCCTAATATGCATCTGTATCTATGATGGGCTTAGGCCCAAATCTGTATCTGACTGACATTAATTATTATATGTGCATGATTAATTCTATGGGGTTACACACTGAGTTTACGTAAACTCACTCCTTTCTATTTAATCTTTATAGGCAATCCACAGAGTTAGGCAGATCGGTGTAGCGGAGGACTCAACGGTGACCACTCGCAATAAACTCTTTTTTTTGCTTTATGTCTTAAATTAAGTTGGCATTTAATTTGCGAGTTTGTATTTTTTGAGACTATATTGACCTTTAATGGTTGGTTTTGGTTTCACTGCCTGACTTATGCATGCTCTATTAAAGGTTTTATTTTTAAGAAGACGATTTACTAAAACGAAGCTTTCTGAAACAAGAACTGTTTTGCTAAAAGATCACAATTTTTCGTAAGCTTCCGTTTTAAATGATTTTTAAGCAAATGGAGTAATATTTTGACATTAAATACAGAAACCTAAGAATTGAATAAACGTTTTTGAGCTGTTAAAACCAAATAAGTGCTAATAAACTGAAATGATTTTACGGCGACAATTTAGTTTTCAAGCCTTTCCGTGTGACATCGCCATATTCGGCCATAACGTCTAGGTTGGGTTTGGGGTGTTACATTTAGTAGTATCAAAGCTAGTTTGCAAAATTCGGCTGTGGATTTTGGTTTCAAATTTTGTTTTTAAAGAAGTGGTTTTCAAAAGTTTTTTAAACATTCTAAAGAAAGTATATGGTACACCAAGTCTCCGGCGCTGATCCTGTAAGCATTTTTGATTTCTAATAGAAAATTCTATAAACAATATCGATAGTTTACTTGAAAACACTATAGTTAGTACACTCTGAAACTATAGTGAAACTGATTGAGACTAAAACGTCCGAAAAGAACTCTGAACTTCTGATACTTTATGCATAAAACATCTGTTAATGAATATGCATAAAATTTTCAATATAGATTAAACTTCTAAGTCACAATGAGCACATGAGGTATTCGTGGACGCGGTACTCAAGGCCGAGGAAGAGGCCGTAGGGGGGCTCGAGCTAAGTCCTTATCTCTGGGCAGCATGCTGAATCTGGACATGAGTGAGACACCTTTGTCACCTGCTACTAAGACTGGGTCTTAGAGTCGACTGGTTGGGGACGACACACTGTCCCAAGCCATTCTGAGGATATTAGAGAGGGTCAGTAACTAAGCTACTCTGGTCCAATGGAGCTGAGTTGTTTAGGGGTGTCACAGGAGTCGGCTCTAATGTAGCTGAGTATTGGTTAGAGGCCACAAAGAGGATTATAGATGATTTGGACTGCACCCCTGAGTAGAAATTGAAAGGTACGGTCTCCTTGCTCCGCGATGAGGCTTATCAGTGGTGGCTGACTGTTAAGGAGGGTACTCAGCCTGACTGTCTGACTTGGGAGTTCTTTAAGATTTCATTCCAAAGTAAGTATGTGGGATCTAGCTACATCGATGCTCGCAAGCATGAGTTTCTGAACCTCATGCAAGGTGACCGGCCTGTGGCTGAGTATGAGGCTGAATTTCAAAGACTGAGCTATTATGCTCGAGGTATGGTGGCGTCAGAATATGAGAGGTGTATTCACTTTGAGAACGGACTGAGGGATAATCTGAGGGTTCTGATTACTCCATAGAGGGAGCGAGAGTTTGCTATTCTGGTGGAGAAAGCTAAGATTGCTAAGGACATTAAGCGCGTGTAGTGCCAGAACAAAGACAAAGAGAGAGGTAAGAACAAGAGGGATTCAGAGCCCTCTAGTTCTGTTCCGTTGCCTAAAAAAAAGGTTAGATTTGATGGGCCAATTAGAGTGGTGGCCCCTGTTGCTTCTGTTATTCCTACTAGGTTACAGCTATACAGTGACTGTGGGAGATGCCATCCGGGCAAATGTTGGAGGACGATTGGGGCTTGTTTGAGGTATGGGTCCATTGAGCACCGTATTCGGGAGTGTCCAATGAGGGCGATCAGGTGCAAGCTCCGGCATCAAGTCTCAAGTAGCAACAGGGAGTAGTTAGTAGCCACCTAGGGGTTGTAGTTAGGCCATGAGTGCTAATGGTATGGGTCGAAGGCAGAGAGTACCGAGTAGAGGTACTGGTCAGACTGAGGCGAGGCAACCTACTTTGGTTTATGCTGCTCGATGTCGAGAGGACAGAGATACTCCTAATGTCATCACCGGTACGTTCTTTATTTATGATGTACCTTATTTGGCTTTGATAAACATAGGGTCAACTCACTCATACATAGCTAGTACTGTATCTGAAAATCTAGGGATCTTGGTTGAAAGCACTACGAGTGAGGTTACTATATTGAGTCCCTTAGAGGTGCAAGGAACTATTTTTCTGGTCGATCTAATGAAGCTTCTATTTGGGGAATTCTATCTGATTCTGGGTATGGACTGATTGGTCAAGCACCAACTTAGTCTGGATTGTGCGACTAAGAGGGTCGTTCTAAGAACTGAGAAAGATGAAGAGGTGGTTGTGATCGGAGAGCGTAAGGGATTATTTGTCTAACGTGATCTCTGTACTTATGGTTGAGAAACTGGTTCCAAAAAAGTGTGAGACGTACTTGGCCTATGTAAGTGTTTCTAGTTCTAGGGACTCTTTGTGGGGAATATCAGAACAGTAAAGGATTTCCCAGATGTCTTTTCTAAGGAGTTACCGGGATTACCTCCAAATCGAAACGTTGAGTTTGGGATCGAGCTTCTTTCGGGTACAGCTCCGGTGTTCATTGCTCCCTATTGAATGGCACCAAAAGAGCTTACAGAGCTTAAGGCTAAATTGCAAGAGTTGTTGGACCGTGGTTTCATTCGTCCCAGTGTGTCCTCGTGGGGAGTACCAGTATTGTTTATTAAGAAAAAAAAATAGGACCATGATAATGTGCATAGATTATCGACAGTTGAACAAGTTGACCATTAAGAATAAGTATTCACTTTCGAGGATCGACGACTTATTTGATTAGTTTCGATGGGCTTCTGTGTTCTCTAAGATCGATCTTCGTTCAGGGTATCATTAGTTGAGAGTTAAGGAGGTGGATGTGTATAAGATGACATTTAAGACTCGTTATAGACATTACGAGTTCCAAGTTATGCCTTTCGGGTTGACGAATACATCGGCTGCATTTATGGATCTGATGAATCGGGTATTTCAGCCTTACTTGGATAGTTTCATCATGGTCTTCATCGACAAGATTTTAGTTTACTCAAAGACTGAAGAGGAGCATGATGAGCATCTTAGAGTAGTGCTTCAGATTCTACATGAGAAACAACTTTATGCTAAGCTAAGCAAGTGTGAGTTCTGGCTACGTAAAGTGACCTTTATAGGGCATGTGGTTTCTGCGAAGGGGATTCGAGTTGATCCTCGAAAGATTGAGGCTGTGCTGGATTGAAAATAGCCTAAGAATGTATTTGAGATCCGTAGCTTTCTGGGTTTGGCGGGATACTATCGGCGTTTCGTTGAGGGGTTCTTTGTGATTCCTGTGCCGTTGACTAAGCTTCTGCGTAAGGGTGTGCCTTTTGTTTGGACTGATGCACAGCAAGAGACCTTCGAGAAGCTTAAGTTTATTTTAACTCAAGCTCTTGTTCTGATACAGCTTGAATCTGGAAAGGGTTTTGTAGTATACAGTGATGCGTCGCATGTCATTTTGGGATGTGTTCTGATGTAGGATAGTAAGGTTGTGGCTTATGCAACCCATCAGCTTAAGACTCACTAAGGGAATTATTGACCTCGAGTTGACTACTGTGGTCTTTGCACTAAAAATTTTGAGGCACTATCTGTATGGTGAGAGGTGCATCATTTACACTGAACACAAGAGCCTTAAGTATCTCCTTACTTAGAAGGAGTTGAACCTTAGGCAGCGGCAATGGATTGAGCTGCTTAAGGACTATGACTGTACCATCGAGTATCATCCTGGTAAGGCTAATGTGGTGGTCGACGCTCTAAGCCAAAGAGTGATGTTTAATTTGAGGGCGATGTTTGCTTGCCTTAGTCTGTTTGATGATGGGAGTCTATTAGCCGAGTTACAAGTTAAGCCGACTTGGAATGATCAGATTCCAAATAAATAGTTGGGGGATGAGTCATTAGGTTTACAGTTCTGTTAGGTTGAAAGTGGTAGCACATCGAATTTTGGATTGAATAATAATGGGGTACTCTGCTTTCGTGGTCTGTTTTGTGTATCGAATGATGTGGATCTGAGGCAGTCAATTCTGAAGGAGGCTTATAGTAGCCCTTACGCTATGCATCCCGGCGATAATAAAATGTATCGTGACTTTCGTGAGTTATACTAGTGGTCGGGTTTGAAGCGTGAGGTTACTAACTTTGTGGCTCGATGTCTGACGTTCCAGCAAGTGAAGGTTGAGCACCAGTTGCCTTCGGGTTTATTGTAGCCAGTCAAGATTCCCTTTTGGAAATGAAAACGAGTGACTATGGATTTCGTTAGTGGGTTGCCCTTGACACCCACTAAGAAGGATTCTGTTTGGGTCATCATGGATCGATTGACCAAGTCTGCCCACTTCATTCCGGTTTGAACTGATTACTCTCTACAGAAGCTAGTGAAGTTGTACATTTCTGAGATTGTAAGACTGCATGGGGTTCTTGTCTCAATCATTTCTGATAGAGATCCTCGCTTCACTTCTCGATTCTAGAAGAAATTGCACGAGGCTCTGGGCTGAAGGTTGGACTTTAGTACGGTATTCCATCCTTAGACCGATGGTCAATCCGAGAAGGTGATTCAGATATTGGGGGATATGCTTCAGAGTTGCGTGATTGATTTTCGAGGTAATTGGGAGAATTATTTGTCGCTAGCCAAGTTTGCTTATAATAACAACTTCCAGTCTAGTATCTAGATGACACCTTACGAGGCTCTGTATGGTCGTAAGTGTCGTACTCTGTTGTGTTGGACTAAGTTGGGCGAACAGCGAGTTTTGAGTCCTGAGTTGGTTTCTAAAACTGAGGATAAGGTTCGACTGATTCGGGATCGTCTGAAAGCGGCTTTTGACAAAATTGTATGTAGATCTAAAGAAACGTGAGATTGAGTATTCTGTGGGGGACTTCATGTTTCTTAATGTCTCTCCGTGGACAAAAGTTCTAAGGTTCGGTCGGAAGGGCAAGCTGAGCCCTAAGTTTATTGGACCGTACCGAATTTTGAAGTGTGTGAGACCAGTTACTTATCAGTTAGAGCTACCCCTAAAGCTGGACCGTATTCATGATGTGTTTCACATCTTGATGTTGAGGCGGTACCGCTCTGGCACATCCCATGTCTTTTCAGTTGAGGAGATTGAGGTTTGGCCGGACTTGACCTTTGAGGAAGAATCGGTTCAGACTCTGGATCACGATGTTAAAGCTCTGAGAAGGAAGTCCATACCGTTAGTAAAGGTGCTATGGCAGAATCATGGCATTGAGGAAGCCACGTGGGAACCTGAGGACTCGATGCGTCAGCAGTATCCGCACTTATTCAGATCAGGTAAATTTTGAGGTCGAAATTTCTTTTAGGGGCTAGAGTTGTAACGCCCCAAATTTCTTATGTTTGTTTCTGCAAAATTTTGACACAAATGTGTATCTACTTCAGTGGTTAAGTGTTCTAGGTGTGTGTGAAAGGTCCCAAGTTCAAGCCTTAGCTTTAGCAATTTTTGTTATTTTTTGAATTAAGCTCTATCTTTATTCGGTAGGCTTATATTTAATTGCCTGTAATTCCATATCAGAATGAGTCTATTGGTTCAAGTGGAAAGGGAGTCAGTGTGTTGGAGGTTCTGTGTTCGAATCCCTAAGCGGGCGTGGATAGTTAAAATAACTCAGTTGACTGAGAGAGTTTAGATTCAACTCAAATTCTGAGGAAGTTGAGATCATGTGAGTAGTGGGAGAAAATCAAGGGAATTTGTGACATAGCCTGCTTTTATTTTTATTTTTATGTTTTTTCTATTTTCTTTTTCCCAAAAATTCCCCCTCTTTGACGTTCTGTTTCCCCTCCTCTTTGCCGAATTCTCTTGCTTTTCCCTCTCCTTTTCAATTTTCTAAAGTGACCGTTTGCGCTCGTTCGGTAAGTAATTATTCTGCCTCTAGTTTATCTTTTCGTGATTGGTATTCTAAATAGGGGTTGCTTTTGGTTCTCTTGATTTAGGTGAAAGACAAATATTGGCTGGGGCTTCTGCAACGATTTAGGATTTTGGAGTCTCTGTTCTATAACGGTAAGTATTCGAGTGAGTTTTAGTGATGTTGTAAAGCTTTGGTAGCAAGTTAATTTCGGATGAGTTTCGTTAGTGTTGCTAAAATTCAGGCTCTAAATATCAATTTGTAGGTCTTGGAAGGCTTGGGATAGATTTCACATCAAAACGTTACCAGGTGTGTACCCGAAAAGCAGAAAAATAGAATTCGGCAAAAGCCAAAATTGTAAGCTGTCGACGCCACACAGGTGTGTGGTCGTCGATGTTGTAGGTCGTGTGTGACAATGCGTCCGTGTGATCGATGAAAGCCAGGCCGTGCGCAAGACACGATTGTGTGATGGCTGGAGTGTGGCCATGTTGGCCACACAGGCATGCCACGCGGGTGTGTGATAACTGGGACAGGCCGTGTGATCTATATGGGCTAGGCCAATCTAGGCGTGTAGGCCCACACAGGCAACCCACGCGGCATGTGTGCCCATTTATTTGAGATTTTTCCTAGGGCTGTATGAGTCGTCCCAAACGACGATGGTCTTACTGTAGGGTCGGTAAGGGCTAACAAATCCCTAAATTGTATGATCTGTTTGACTGATTTCTAAACTGAGCATGATAGTATATGCACGTTATATCTTTTAGATGTAAAGAAAGCATGTTAAGCATGATTTATCCGTTAATTCTGTATGCATGTTCTGTATCTATGATTGGGGTGAGATAATGTTTATTGGAGGAAGTGTTCTGAAAGGCAGATTATGCCTAATATTTGGCAGCACGGCTGCATTATATCTGATATGTGCCGCATCGCTACAACATGGTGTGTAGGGCTTGGTGGGTGTTTTAAACCCCACATGGTGTGTAGAGATGGTCGGAGATAGTGTGTAGAGGATGGGGGTAGGATATCTGATTTCTGAATCTGATCTGTATATATGCATCTATATCTGTGATGGGCTTAGGCCCGAATTTGTATGTGACTGACTCTGATTATTTATATGTGCATGCTTAATTTGTGAGGTTACACACTGAGTTTAGATAAACTCACTCCTTTCTGTTTAATCTGTATAGGTAATCCACAGAGTTAGGCGGATCGGTGCAGCGGAGGACTCAACGGTGACCACTTGCCATAAACTGTTTATTTTGCTTTATGTCTTAAATTAAGTTTTGACATTTAATTTTTGAGTTTGTATTTTCTGAGACTGTATGGACTTTTAACGGTTGGTTTTGGTTTCGCTGCCTGACTTATGCATGCTCTATTAAAGGTTTTATTTTTAAAATGGCGGTTTACTGAAATGAACCTTTCTAAAACAAGAACTACTGTTTTGCTAAAAGATCACAATTTTTTTGTAAGCTTCCGCTTTAAATGATTTTTAAGTAAATGGAGTAATGTTTTGACATTAAATACAGAAACCTAAGAATTGAATAAATGTTTTTGAGCTGTTAAAACCAAATAAGTGCTAATAAACTGAAATGATTTTATGGCGACAACTTAGTTTTCAAGCCTTTCCATGTGACATCACCAGATTCAGCCATAACGTCTAGGTCGGGTTTGGGGTGTTAGAGATATCGAGTTAACTTATGACACCAACTTAATCAACAACATTATCAATATTAAAAATTCTATCACACGTGTATTTTCACACGCTTAGAACACAAATGTTAGTTTTAAAAATAATATATAATAAATAATGAAATGTATAGTCTGAAACTTATTAATAATAACACATGAAAAATGTATGATATTAAAGTAAAAAAATAGATTAAATTGTGAGTAAAAAGAAATTTAAACACAAATACATCATATTAAAAATACTAAATGCACTAAAATCGTTTATCATGGTGTTGCATCAATCTTGAGTTAGCGTTGAGTTGACTTGTGACACCAACTAAAACAACAACATTAGCAATATATCCAATTGATGGTGATAATAAAATTTACATAATACAATTAAAATGTAAATATTATATTAAAATGAAACCTTGGTTCAATGGTAAAATTAATATTTTATTGATGTAAATAACATAGGTTCAAATTCAACCATATGTAAAATTTTTATTATTTTTTAAATTAAAAGATTGACTTATTTTAATTATAAAAAGACATTTTCGTAATTTTTATAATTAAATTGGTATCTGATTAACTCGTAAAACCAACACAATCAAAGAACTGAAATAATAGTATTAATAAACAAAATCATGACTATATAATTGATTTAGGATTTACATTAAATTTGAATTAATCAAATTATTATTGTTATAAATATACTGATTGTTTACGATAGAAGAATAACATAATTACGAAAAAATGAAATATAAAATATAACTTTGATAAAATAGGTTCTTATTTGAGAATAAATTGTTGGTATCGGAGAACTCTAGATTGCATACTGTAGCACATAAACGTGAAAAATGTGTGCCCCAATTTTAGAAAATTAAAATGTTATATATATATTATTTATTTATTTATTGTATTAGTACTTTTTAATTATTTTACAAATAAATCAATATTCATCTATACCTAATTAATTGTCCTTTCTATTTTTTATATGTCGAAACTATTTTTTTATCAGGTTTTAAAAAATGGGGATCGACTTTAAAAATAAGGAGTCGCCACCAATCCTTTTTGTTTAGGTGTGATCGGATCACCTATCAAAATATTTTGGTCTGCGAAATTCAAGAAGACGGGTTCGGAAGTCGGTTACGTACAAGGAAGGGTTAGCACCCTCGTAACGCCCAAGATTGGTACTAAATTGATTAATTAATGTCCTTATGTTGAAAATTGTGAAAAGTTTTGAAAATGCAATTCCTTTAAAAAAAGGGTAGAATATTTCAAATTTAAATGTAAGATTCATTCGCTCCAAAAGAACAAAACACTACACCGAGTACGTTAGGATGCAATATCTTGGACCCTCAAAGTCGAGATCATCTTATAATTTCAAAATCGTACGATTGAAAAGAATATTAAGTCTTTTGGTCAAACGAAGAAACTGCGACCCAATACGTTAGGGTACAATTTTCAGCTTTCCAAAACACCAAATTTCATTTTGAAAAATTTTGAAAATGCAATTTCTTTGAAAAAGGATGGAATATTCCAAATTTAAATATAATATTCATTCGTTCCGAAAGAACAAAACACTACACCTAGTACGTTAGGATGCAATATCTTGGACTCTCAAAGTCGAGACCATCTTATAATGTCAAAATCATATTGTCGAAACCATTTCAAAATCGGTTTAGAAAAATGGGGATCGACTTTGAAAAACGAAAATGGAGTCGCTACCAATCCCTTTTTACTTAGGTGTGATTGGATCACCTTGTAAAATTTTTATTCTTAAAGTATTCAATTTTGGTCCACGTAAACAAAAAAACAGGTTTGGGAGTCGATTACGTATGAGGAAAGGTAGCACCCTCATAACGCCCAAAAAACTGGTACCTAATCAATAAAATCATGTCCAAATGTTTGAAATTTAAAAGTATTTAAAAAAATGATTTCTTTAGAAAAACTTCGAGCACTTTAAGTTAAAATTTGAGATTTCTTGTTCCAAAGGAATATAAACATCACATCCAACACGTTAGGACATGATATTTTAAAATCTTTGTAATAAAAAATCGTCTCACGATTTACAAAACTTATTAAAAGGATATTTAGTTATTTAGCCAAACGGAAAATCGCACCCACCACGTTAGGGCACTATTTCCCGAATTTTTAAATACCAAGACATTGCCTTATTTTAAAACCTTTTAGATACAATATGGAAATTTTGCAAAAAATGTATTCATAAAACAATTAATAAATAACTACACAATGGCAATCATAAATAAAATAAATGAAAGAGTATAGGCAAATAGAATATATACACAAAACCATAAATATCGAATAGAAATTATTAAATAAATATGAAAATTTTATGCAAGATTAATAATAAATAAATAAAATAAATAAAATTACATACTTATATGATATAAACAATATATATATATATATATAAATAAAAGAATAGTATATAATGATTTTAAATAGATAAAATATAATATAAATAGTGTAAATGAAACATATTTTATAGTATGAAAATATATGATATATAATATAATACTATGTAATGTAAAAAAAATAAAAACATTTAATATAGTAATTAACATATAAAAATAATGTGTAATGAAAACAATTTTGAACTAAATAAAATAATAAATAATAATCGTTTATTACATAAAAATATGTATATATTTATACTATTAATATATTAATCTATAAATAATAAAGAAAATAATATAGACAATTTAATATAATAAAATAATTCAAAATAATAAAATACAAGGATAAAAAAACATGGGTTTAAAAAAAATTAAAACATATACAAAAGGACTTAATTAAAATGTAAATTAAATTACAGAGGTTAAAGCGGCAATTAAGTCTCTTTTTCAAAACGGCATCGTTCCCATTTTTTACCTTTAGACTGCCTGAGGATTCAATTGAAACAGAATATGAAATTTGGGGTCAAATTAGAAATAAAAAAATTAAATTAAACGGAATTAAAAATAATAAAAATGCGGGAGGACTGAAATGGAAATTAATCCATTTAATAAAAACGCGCGGATCCTTCCCCGGGTTGGGTCAACTGCGCGCAGATCCTTAGTGAAACGATGTCGTTTTGGCCTTTAAAGGCAACCCCCAAAACGACGTCGTTCCCATACCCTATATAAGTCAGAATTTGGCCAAAAAAAATCATTTTACAACTTGTTTTTAAAAAAAATTCTAACAAATGCTCTAAAAGGTCCTCAGCCAAGCGATTTTCGGCAGTCTCCGACGAGGCTCCGACTGTCGTCCGCCACCGTTGTCGGCCATCACACGCGGTGGTTGGAACCCTAAAAACGTAAGGATTTTTTTTTTATTTTTTATATTATATATATATATATATATGCTATATATATGATAAAAAATAAATATAAAATATAAAAAAACAGTATATGAAAATAAGGATAAAAATAAAACAAAACCTTTGCTTTTTTTTTTTTCTGAATCTCTCTGTGTATTTGCCTATCTCTGTTTTTCTCTAATAATCTCTATGTGTGTCCTCTTTTACATGTTTTTTAAGGCTTTTTATAGCCTCTGAAATAAATAACAAAAAAAAGAAACAAAATACTGCCATGATTTCTGTGATCTGTTTCCTTTTTCGTGCAGTTGAAAAGTGACAAGGATCTCGCCGATGGTGGGGCTGTGAAGGCGGCGCGATTCGCGACTTGACGAGGGCGCAAGAAGTGCGGCACAATTGTTGAGTTATTGTCTTCTGCGGCGCCTAGGGTTTCAGAAAACCCTAGGCCTTCTGATTTTTGTTTTAAACTTTTGGGCCTCTTTGGGCCATGTAACTTGGGTCTGGGTAAATGGGTCAGTCTTTAGGATTTGGGTTTAGGTTGCTGGGTAATCTATTTAGGAGTTGGGCTCGGGTGTACCTGATTTGTGGGTTTGTAAGTGGACTGAAAAAATGGACTTTATTTTATTTTGGTTTTGGTTTGCTTATTTTAGTTTTCAAAGGCCCAGGCAAAATTGGGTGCTTACAGCTGCCCATCTTTGCTCATTGTTGTGTAACGAGAATAGAGCAAAGACTATAAAAGGACCAATTTTGTCTGGCCTTGGCCGAGCCTTGACTTCTTGGTCTTCTTCAAGTGGCTTCTAACTCTATTGCAACTCTAGGGAAATAAAAGTGTCTTTATGATCTGCTTCCTGCAACTTCAGGAAGATGAGATCTTCTTTCTTCAATCTACTCCACTGCAACCTCAGGGAGATAAGACTGAAATGTCTTTGATCTTATTCCTACAACTTCAGGAAGATAAGATCTTCTATTTTCGATTTGTTCCACTACAACTTCAGGGAGATAAAATCTTTTATCTTTAATCTACTCCACTGCAACTTCAAGGAGATAAGACTAAAATGTCTTCGATTTGCTTCCTACAACTTTAGGAAGATAAGATCTTCTATTTTTGATTTGCTCCACTGCAACTTCAGGGAGATAAAATCTTCTGTTTTTAGTCTACTCTATTGTAACTTCAGGGAGATAAGACTAAAACGTCTTCGATCTGCTTCCTACAACCTTAGGAAGATAAGATCTTCTGTTTTCGATTTGCTCCATTGCAACTTTAGGGAGATAAAATCTTCTGTTTTTAGTCTACTCCACTGCAACTTCAGGGAGATAAGACTAAAACATCTTCGATCTGCTTCCTACAACTTTAGGAAGATAAGATCTTCTGTTTTCGATTGGCTCTTCTGTAACTTCAGGGAGATAAAATCTTCTGTTTTTAGTCTACTCCACTGCAACTTCAGGGAGATAAGACTAAAACGTCTTCAATCTGCTTCCTACAACCTTAGGAAGATAAGATCTTCTATTTTCGATTTGCTTCACTACAACTTCAAGGAGATAAAATCTTCTGTTTTAGTCTACTCCACTGCAACTTCAGGGAGATAAGACTAAAACGTCTTCGATCTGCTTCCTACAACCTTAGGAAGATAAGATCTTCTATTTTCAATCTGATCCCTTTAAGCTCAGGGATCGCCAGATTGATGTCTTCGATTAGCTTCTTGCAAGCTCAGGAATTGCCAGATCTGCTATCTCCAATCTGCTCCACTGCAAACTCAAGGAAGTCAGACTGGAATCTTCAATCTTACTACATTGTCCTTTAGAGGACATAACTTGTAGAATGGATATATGCTTTTGTCTAATAATTAGGATGCCTTGATCGAAATGCATCAAATGCTCCTAATTGGACATGCTATGATATGTAAAAATGATATGAGTATGGTTCCCACTCAAGGTGTTATCACTCATTTAGCCGTCAAGGTTTCATCTTCTTTCCCCTTGAAGTATCATTTTTTGCTCAATTAGCTTGCCCCTATGTAATTTCTGAGTCAGCCCCGCTTGAACCTTGGGACATGAAGTTGGTATCTCCCACTGCAACTTTAGGGGAATGACATTTGGTTTCTTCCATATTTCTGTTACCACTCTGAGGTACAGAACTTGTATCACTTTCAATATGTTACACCATTCCCTGGGTGTAATGACCAGATGTATGTGCCTGGATAGATGTAGGGTATCCCAACAATGATCCTTCTTTTACACTTGGATTGACCTTGTTCGTCATTTGCCGATATATCACCAATGAAATTGTCTTATCCAATAAAAATCTGAAGAGATAATCATTTTTCAATGTTTCCAGCCCTTAGGCTTGGTGAGTTCTAAATAATAGTCATGTTTCAAATTCCTCATATTATTTAGAAGCTTCCAAAGTAATATGCGAAACTCCTTTTATGAAAGTGTTACAAGTCTATTAATCGTTATTTTAATAAAATTCTTGAAAAAGATCACAACAATAAACATGAAAGAAATTAATCAGGAGTATAACTCGAAGCAAATAAGCTAATCAAAGATAACCAAGGCAATAAATGAAAATTGGTTGGTGTATCTTAAAATAAAGTAGGCAAAGATAGCAAAGGCTATAAAAGGAAATTGATTAGGGTGTAAAAAGAATAAAGTAATCAAGGATAAATTTAAAATGGGTAACTAGGTGCCCCAGATATCGTAGCCTGAGCTTCTCTGTTCAAACTTCTTGAGGACCATTTTAAACTCAATATATGTTTAGGGGATTCGAAGTACTTTGTCAATGCCCTAAGACGTAACATACTTCCTCATTGCTAATTCAAATGCATCAAGACTACTTTATGCCCCACTTTTGGTTAAAATTTGAGCCGCCCTTTTTGTGTTTTCAACTCAAATCCCCTTTGGTCTCAAAGCGCCCTTTACGGGTTTTTGCCTTGGCCTCTCCTTTTTTATTTTTTTTCGAGGTGCCCTTTACGGGTTTTCACCTTGGTCTTTCTTCTTTCAGGTGAAATATCTCTTGACTAAACCTGAATTCACCGGGTTGGGCAAGTCTTCGTCATCCATCTCGGTCAATGCTTCTCTAGAACAGGCCCTACCAACATAAGGTATTTCCCAGTTCGGAATATTCTTTCCTCTGAAATGTTTTGTAGAAAAAAGATCTATTTCAACATCAGGTTCCCCCTTGTGGAATTCTCTAAGATGAACCTCTTTGTCGTAAACTCGCATTATCTGATTGTGATGGATAGCTTTAACCTTTTCTTCAACTAGGTTCAATTAGCAAAACACTTCAATTCCATAAACCAATGGGTAAGACGTTGCCTCCAACGAAGGTTCTGGCCGACATTCAATAAGACAGGAGGTAACAGTAGCTTCTTATGCCAATCCTTACAAGTCTAAGTCATCATTTTTTTGGAAACTTTTGCTGTACAGTGATATGCTGCCTGATCTTTGGACAAACTGTAAACTTTGACTTTGTATAGTTATGTATTTTGTGTTGGCATCTGATCTTTTTTTTTTTTTTTTGAAATTTGATGACTAACGACTTTGTAACATTGGCATATGAAGCTACTTCCACCCTCTTAGTGAAGTAAACGATGACTATGCCGATGAATTGATATTGACTGAAATCTTTTGACGAGATTGGCCCCATCACATCCATGCCCCACATATAGAAAAGCCTATGAAGAAAATAGAAGAGTCACATAAATCTCATCTTCTTCAGTTCAGTATTTGCGGTATGACTGATGCAATCCCCTTCCATGGTAAACCAACAGTGTCCCATCATTTTGTTTAGCCCGCGTCTTATTAGCCCAAGCATGTTCTGAAATGATCGTGCGAAAAAATTTTTGATGTCTCGCATTATGGCAAGCTGGGCTTCGATTTTTACCCTTTTTCTAGAATCGCAATATCCAATGACCCTTCATAGAGTAAGGTCTGTTTTTCATCTTGTTAAACTATTCTTAACAAGTGAGAAGATACATCACAATCTCTGTCATCTTCAGAATCCTGAGATCCCCTAGACCCATATCTTGTTCAAAAAGGGAGTCAGTAACAATGTCACTCATGACGTTGATATATGGGTACCTAGGTACAAGGGCGAACAAATCCAAAGAATAAATGATTCTAAGGATGATTATTGGTATGGTCATGAATGAAAGAATATTCTAAAAATAAAAGAATGTACAGTATAAAAGAATATGTGCTCAAACAGATGCATTTTATTAAAATAAAATTTTGAACATAAGCCTATTTTACAAAAGGGGTCTTATTGCCTCTAGGCTTAAGGCAACAAGCATGTTTTGCACATTACTCTAGATTAGTTCTAAAATATAGAGGTCTCTTCCTCAATTTTATTATTCAAGGCACTCCCAAGTACGCAAGGGCTTGGAAACTTCATTCTTTGATTCCCTCTTTGATTTCTTCAAGGAGTAGTAACCTTCTTGTCTCCTCCTTCAATCACTGCATTTACTACCTTATTAAAGTAATCAAGTTTTGATGGATCATCGAACTTCACAACTCCCATTTTAATAAACCTTTCGACCAACTTTTTAAACGTATTGCAGTTTTTGATTGAGTGGCCCTTTATTCCTGCGTGGTACTCACATTGGGCATTCTCGTTATACCATTTTGGGAATAGAGGTTGCAAAGGTTTCGAATAAAATGAGGACACCACGTGTGCGTCAAACAAAATTTGATATAGCTCCTTATACGTCATGGGGATTGGCGTAAATTGGAGCCTTTCAGAGTTTTGCCTTGGGGAAACCTGATTGCTGGTAACTACCATCATTGGCTGATTTATTGTAATCAGCTTTGAATGATGCTTGTTATACTTACCGGCATTATTCATTTCCTTTTCCTTCTTTTTCAGAGCTTTTGAGGTCCATTCTTCTCTTTCCTTCATTTCTGCCAGAGCAACCGGTTTGGCTTGATCATCACTCGGGTTAAAACTTGAACCCATTAGAGAGTTCAATAGGGCTGAAGTATGACATTGGGGTCCCATAATGATAGGCTCCCCATGCAAATGCGTGTCTGGATGAGTCGGGATACCCATTGGAGAATAAACGATGTCTTCCTCATCATCCTCACTATTGTCCACTGGGCTACTCTTTTTTTTCAAGTCCTTTGGCTAGTAACTGAGTTAGCTGGTCTATCATATTCCTTTGGAATTCCCGCATTTCTCGTTGGATCTCGGTCAATTGCCCCTGCATCTATACTTGCATTTGCTTCATTCTTTCCAACCTTTGCTCCATGGTTTCCAGGTTAACTAAAATATTTTTACCTAATTAGGGTCCTTTTATATATGTCTAATGCAAATGATGCAATGTAATGCAAATGCATGAATGCAAAGAGGCATCGATTCTGATCAACTTCATTGTAGAAAACTTTATTAGAAAACAAATTCTTTTACATAAAATGGACTACAAATAAGCTTCTGCCCTAAATCCTAAAGTTTTGACTTTCCTACACAACAAAACCAACTATTGACCACGATCTAACCTTAGCTCATACTTCGTGCTCAATGTATCAGCCTGTGATGCCAAAATCTGAAGATGATCAACTACCTCTCAAATCTGAGTCGTTGCTTGATCCATGAAGTAATCTCAACTTCTAACTTGGTCATGGGAATGATGAAATTCTTCTTTCCAATGCTCCTTTCTTATTTCTAGAAACTCGATCCGAAGTTTACAACTGTTGATTCTAATTCTTCAATCCTACCCTTCATTTTCTCAATCTTGTTCAGACTTGACTTTAACTCGATTGCGAAATTACAACTTCAATGGTAGTAAAGATACTATCTAAGATTAGCATCGATCTTCAAAAATATTGATCATTCACCCTAGCTAGAGCCATACTCAGATAGATTCTTCTGCTTCCATGGCTTATAAAGATCAGAATTTTTTTGGACAAAGAAAGAACTGTGGAGCTCTAGGAAGTTAAATTGTATCTGTTCAAACATTTTTTTAACTCTAACCACAAGTGAAAGGCACCTATTTTGGTTCCTCTCATTGAATATATCAAATGGGAGATCACTATGAATTCATTTCATTTCTCCGAATCAAATCCCTTGCAATATTGTTTGGATCACCACGAGGAGCCAAATAGCCCATCCTTCAATCTTAGATGGCTTCACCAATTTCTTGTTGTTAAAATTCTAATTACCACCATTGCCCCTTTTTAACCTTGGTGCTGGCAAAATGCGTCCATCCACTTGGGTAAAATTAGAGTTGACAAGACATTCATCCTTTCTTGTGGCATTTGCCTCAAATTTCCAATGTAACAGCCCGATTTAGGGGCTACTCGGAATAGTGATTTTGAGATCACTATTTTGAGATCAGAGAAATTATTTTCATGATATATTATGAGTTAGAGCATGATAGCATATGAGCATTAAAATTTTTGTATTTTAACTTTAACGTTTTCGTGTTTAATTTGCGAAAAAGGACTAAATCGCATAAAGTGCGAAAGTTCCATTCTATATGCTAAGAGTACAAAATGGCTATGGATTGTTAAATGGGGGTATTTAAAAGGCAATTTAGCCTTTGCAAGAGGCTTGGCCGACCATAAGAGAGCATGGGAGATAAAATTATCAATTAGTGTCAAAGTTAGTAGTAGTAGGTGGACTAATTTGACTTTTAATAATAGAATAAGGAGAGAAAAGTTATCATCTTTTTCTCCTATCATCTTCCACCAAAAATTTTCAGCAAATAAGGGGTTAAAACCTTCAAAAATTTCAGCAAACTCTCATCCATTCAAGTAAGTGTTCTAGTGAACTTTTCTTGAAAATAATTGTACTTTTTAGGTCCCTAAAGCTTAAGCTTTCAAATGAGGGGACTATTGTGCAATGTTGTGAAAGGTTTAGAGTTTTACCATGAGAACTACTTTAGTTTTTTATTTCATTTTTAAGGAAGAACTTGAGTCTTAGTTGTTAGATGAACAACTTTTAAAAAGGGTGTTGGCATGAGGACACTAAATAGGACCTTAATGAAAAGGTTATGAACTTGGTAGTAAGTATGTGAAATATTGATTGTTGATGATAGCTTTAAGAGTATTAAATGTTTGCCTAGGCTTGTTGAAGATAAAAATGTTATTAGAATTAATTTCTGAGCCTAGGGGCAGAACAGTCATTTTGCCAAAATCTAGGGGTAAAATGGTAATTTTACCTAAGTAGGATTATTGAGATGCTTATATTAATAAAATGATTAAAATGAGCTAATTTGCTATTATAGAGCAAGAGGAGACGAGAATTCACCTCAATCGCGGAAAGGATAAAGTCGTGGACTAAACCGAATAACTAACTCATTTTGAAAACGAGGTAAGTTGTATGTGATTTATTACAATATTATATTAGCATAATTGAGAATGCTTGATGTCATATTGATGCATGATACTTCAATGAGTTGAGAAACTTTTTTGAATATGATAATGAAGTCATAATGGACTATGATGAATACGAAAAATGCTATCGGCCATATTATGAGGGTCAGTGTAAGACCATGTCTGGGACATGGCATCGGCCATATTATGAGGGTTAGTGTAAGACCATGTCTGGGACATGGCATTGGCCATATTATGAGGGTCAGAGTAAGACCATGTCTGGGACATGGCATCGGCCATATTATTAGTGCCAGTGTAAGACCATGTTTGGAACATGGCACCGGCATTGAGACAAGAGCAGGCGTAAGACCATATCCGAGATGACATTAACACATAGAGGTAATTCCCTATAAGACCATGTCTGGGACATGGCATCTATACCTAAAGGAGATTCCATTATATGGTGGAATAAGCAGATGAATTTAAAAGTAGAAATGTGAATGAATACAAGTGCCAATGAATGAGTCACTAGATATTGGCTCTATTTGTGTTTCCGTAAATGTTAGATAAGGGCGAGTGTAAGTAAGTATTGTCAAGAAGTCTTGACTTGTGTACGATTAATTAATGTTATGGATGAATTATTCTTTTATGAAGATTACGATTTCTAATTATTTCCATGCAACTTACTAAGCTTATCACTTACCCCTTTTTCATGGCCCTTCTTTCTTATAGTATTGCCAAGATAGCTCGAAGATCGTAGACGAAGGGGTTCAAAAATCACACTATCAACAACACTTTGGTATAACAATTTTAGACTTGTTTTGAATATGGCATGTATAGGACTAGGGTGTTTTGTCAAGTTGTAATTGTTAGTTAAAGTGTTGGTGGCAAATCATTTTGTAATGGGTTCTTGATTCAGGCAAATGTTTGGCAAACTCTTCTTTTTGAAATAAAGATAATATTAATGAGGTGTATGCCCCTTTTAATTATTCTTTTGTGTTGACTATTTGGTGGCGCCGTAATTGTCTATGTACGTAGGTTTATTGAGGTCAATGTAGTATGTCTTATTATTTACGATAAATGTATTGGATTGATCCTGATTTCAGGGTGGCAAATGGCTTGGTAAATAGCCCTTAAGTGCCAGTATGGTTGGACACACGGGCGTGTGTCTAGGCCGTGTTAACCCTGCACCTTAGTATTATTATTCAGAATAGGCCATAGGCAAATCCCACGGCCATGTGTGTATGCCGTGTAATACACACGGTTTGGACATGGACGTGTGCCCAGACCGTGTTAATTTAGTCAGTATATCAAGGGTTAGCACATGGTCTAAGCCCACGGGCGTGTCATGGCCGTGTGAAATTAGTCAGTAAGTCCATACAGGTAGAAGACACGGGCGTGTCAAGGCCGTGTGAGTATAGTCAGTAACTACTCACGGTTGGAGGACATAGGCGTGTCTAGGAGTACACGGGCATGCCTCAAACCACATGGGCGTGTGACCCCTGCTTCCAAGAAAGGTTTTTTGATTAAGTTTCGAAAGTTTTCGAACATGAGTTTAAGGCCTCGTAGGCCCCTAAGATGTATGAATCATTTGAGAGAGAGAGGTTCTTGATCGGGAACAAAATTTTATGGCCCGTAATTTCATGAATAAGCAAGTTCTAGTATAGTAATGTCTCATATTCGGTCTAGGCCTTGGACTCGGGTATGGGGTGTTACATCCAACCAAAGAAGCTCTTTGGGAAAGTTGATAAACTATTGGACCAATTTGAATTACAAAGGCCTCCTTGAGTGGCTCTGAAACTTGAATGGAAACCCCTATAGCTAAGGGCCTCTCCTCTAATATCTGTGAAGTTGTTCTGATTGAAAGATTGGCGAACAAGTAGGCACCGCATGCTACCTTAAATTGATATCCAACACCCTCAGTGCTTCTTAAGAGTTTTTAGATTCCTGTCCATGCAGAGCATTTTGAATGGCTTGTATGGGAATATTTGCAACAAAGCTGATCTTCACCTTAAAGGTCTTTGACTGATAAGGCCATTTTATTCTCTTCCTGTCTTGCCCATCATGGACATCAGGTTTTGCATTACCGTTGTTTCTGTTATATGTAACATCCTCAAATACAACTGTAAACTCATACTTGTTATTTGGAAGAGCACCAATAGTAAATAAACCTTCCTCCCCATCATAAGCAAAGTCTTTCCCAGCCAATTCATTGCCATATGTCTCTTGCACCCTCTCTATCACTTTTCTTCCAACACCCTTGCCATCAACTAGATGACCATCTTCATATGAAAAAGAAATGCTGTAATGGAAGAAGTGCCCATCTGTACTCTCCATACTCACTTTGAAGTGATTGGTGAATATAGTTACCTTCTACGTTTTAGTTCTAACACCACGCCTAGCCATAGAGTGTCATACAATCTTCTTCGCATTCAATTCAGCTTTGATCAGAAAAACATCAAGAAGCACAGATGGCTGAGATTTTAACACTGTCCCATTTCCTCTTGCTCAAATGGATCCATACGCTTCTAACTGCCTATGTTCTAACTATATACGAACGACTGCATTGTCTTCTACTTTATCAAGGAACCCATTCTCCATAACCAACTTTCTAACTTAGAAACTGACTGTGAATCGATACCTCTTAAAATATGAAATGACATGCACAAAAAGATAAAACACAATGAGTTAGTACCATAGAATAAAATATAAAGCAAGTAAAATAAACAAAAACCTATATGGGTGACCACATAGTTCTTCCTTAGGGTGGGTTCTTAAGGTTTACTTATATGTGGTTTAGCTCTAAAGTTGAGGTACTTGAACCAGCAGATTCCTCGATCCTCACCCATTATAGGCTCATATGGACCGAGTTTAGTTCAGGGGAATACATTTCCCTATGGCCATGCGGAAGTGAAAACTTCACGAAGACATAGGTACAGATGTATCCCGAAAGCAATCCACTACCCCATGCGGAGGTGAAAACATCAAGAAGGCATAGCTTCTCGCTCCCACTTAAGGCTGTGACCACAACGGTCATGTAGTGCAATGCAGAGCAATATATTTAAAACCATATGCAATAAAAGGATCATATTTTTAAAATCAGAATTTTTAAATTTGAACAAAAGGACATGAAATTATCAATTTTACGGCCTGACTCTCTAAGTCCCCAGTGGAGTCGCCAAGCTGTCGAAACCATTTCAAAATCGGTTTAGAAAAATGGGGATCGACTTTGAAAAATGAAAATGGAGTCGCCACCAATCCCTTTTTACTTAGGTGTGAATGGATCACCTTGTAAAACATTTTATTCTTAAAGTATTCAATTTTGGTCCACGTAAACAAAAAAAACGGGTTCGGTAGTCGATTACGTATGAGGAAGGGTAGCACCCTAATAACGCCCAAAAAACTGGTACCTAATCAAAAAAATCATGTCCAAATGTTTGAAATTTAAAAGTATTTAAAAAATATGATTTCTTTAAAAAAAAACTTCGAGCACTTTAAGTTAAAATTTGAGATTTTCTTGTTCCAAAGGAATATAAACATCACATCTAACACGTTAGGACATGATATTTTAAAACCCTTGTAATCAAAAATCGTCTCACGATTTGCAAAACTTGTTAAAAGGATATTTAGTTATTTAGTCAAACGGACAATCGCACCCAGCACGTTAGGGCACTATTTCCCGAATTTCTAAATACCAAGACATTGCCTTATTTTAAAACCTTTTAGATATAATATGGAAATTTTGCAAAAAATGTATTCATAAAACAATTAATAAATAACTACACAATGGCAATCATAAATAAAATAAATGAAAAAGTATAGGCAAATAAAATATATACACAAAACCATAAATATCAAAATAGAAATTATTAAATAAATATGAAAATTTTTATGCAAGATTAATAATAAATAAATAAAATAAATAAAATTACATACTTATATGATATAAACAATGCAATATATATATATATATATATATATATAAAGAATAGTATATAACGATTTTAAATAGATAAAATATAATATAAATAATGTAAATGAAACACATGTTATAGTATGAAAATATATGATATATAATATAATACTATGTAATGTAAAAAACATTTAATATAGTAATTAACATATAAAAATAATATGTAATGAAAACAATTTTGAACTAAATAAAATAATAAATAATAATCGTTTATTACATAAAATATGTATATATTTATACTATTAATATATTAATCTATATATAATAAAGAAAATAATATAGACAATTTAATATAATAAATAATTCAAAATAATAAAATACAAGGATAAAAAATAGGGTTTTAAAAAATTAAAGCAGATACAAAAGGACTTAATTAAAATGTACATTAAATTACGAGGGTTAAAGCGGCAATTAAGTCTCTTTTTCAAAACGGCATCATTCCCATTTTTTACCTTTAGACCGCCTGAGGATTCAATTGAAACAGAATATGAAATTTGGGGTCAAATTAGAAATAAAAAAATTAAATTAAACGGAATTAAAAATAATAAAATGCGGGAGGATTGAAATGGAAATTAAACCATTTAATAAAAACATGGGGATCCTTCCCCAGGTCGGATCAACTACGCGCAGATCCTCAGTGAAACGACGTCGTTTTGGCCTTTAAAGGCAACCCCCAAAATGACGTCGTTCCCATACCCTATATAAGTCAGAATTCGGCCAAAAAAATCATTTTACAATTTGTTTTTAAAAACATTCTAACAAATGCTCTGAAACGTCCGCAGCCAGGCGATTTTTGGCAGTCTCTTGCGAGGTGTCGACTGCCGTCCGCCACCGCATACGGTGGCCAGAACCCTAAAAACGTAAGGATTTTTTTCTTTTCTTTTTTATATTATATATATGCTATATATATGATAAAAAATAAATATAAAATATAAAAAAAACAGTATACGAAAATAAGGATAAAAATAAAACAAAACCTTTGCCTTTTTTATTTTCTAAATCTCTCTGTGTATTTTCCTATCTCTGTTTTTCTCTAATAATCTCTATGTGTGTCCTCTTTTACATGTTTTGTAAGGCTTTTTATAGCCTCTGAAATAAATAACAAAAAAAAGAAACAAAATACTGCCATGATTTTTGTGATCTGCTTCCTTTTTCGTGCAGTTGAAGAGCGACAAGGATCTCGACGATGGTGGGGCTGTGAAGGCGGCGCGATTCGCGACTTGACGAGGGCGCAAGGAGTGCGACGCAACTGTTGAGTTCTTGTCTTCTGCGGCGCCTAGGGTTTCAGAAAAAACCTAGGCCTTCCGATTTCTATTTTAAACTTTTGGGCCTCTTTGGGCCATGTAACTTGGGTCTCGGTAAATGGGTCAGTCTTTAGGATTTGGGTTTAGGTTGCTGGGTAATCTATTTAGGAGTTGGGCTCAGGTGTAGCTGATTTGTGGGTTTGTAAGTGGACTGAAAAAATGGACTTTATTTTATTTTGGTTTTGGTTTGCTTATTTTGGTTTTCAAAGGCCCATGAAAATTGGGTGCTTACACATATGATTGAAAAGGAATATTAAAGCTTTTGGTCAAACGAAGAAACTGCAACCCAATACGTTAGGGTACAATTTCCTGGATTTCCAAAAAACCAAATATCACTTATTTTGAAAATCTTTCAATGATAAATCAAAATATATTTTAATTTGTTTGGATGAAAACTTTGCATGAGTAAGTTTGAAGTTTTAACCACAATACAATATCAAAGATGAAAATAATTAGTAAATGAAATAATGATATAAATGAATTTGCAAATAAATATTACATACAAAGAAAATCAAAACAAATAATGTAGAAAATAACATGTTAATCTATAATATATGAAACAAAACTTAATATTAATAATTTATATATGAAAATAATAATATATAATGATTTTCAAAATAAACAAAATATATAATGAAATATGGACTTAAGAGGAAATAAATTATGTTAATAGATAAATTTAAAATATACCTAAACATATAAATAAATTTAAAAGAAAATACATATATAAAATAATATGAAATTAATAATATATGCATAAAAATAATTTAATAGAAACTTGTAAGTTAATAAATGAATAAAATACAATACACAATAGTTTGAATATAATAAAACAATAATAATAATATTAACAATAATAATATTTAAATAATGGCAAAATAGCAAAATAATTGAAGAAAGCAAAATATATAAAAAAGACTAAATTAAAATGAAGGCAGGAATTTGGGGTAAAAATTGAAAATAAAAGAAAACCAAAGGACTCAAATGAAATGCATGCAAACGATCAGGGACTGAACTACCAATTATTCCGATGACCAAAACGCAACATCTAAATGAGGACCGAATTGAAATGGCGCTTAAAATTCAAGGTAAAAATAGCAATAAACAAAAGACACAGCCAAAAGGACTCAATCAAATCATCACAAAACAGGGAAGGACCAATTGAGGAAACATCCCAATTTTCAAAAACGCGCGGACCCTGAGAGCGGATTCGGGTTGACGCGCGGGTTATATGATATCGGGTCGGGTCAACTCATAAGGTCTATATGTCATCGTTTCGCGCTTTTTAAAAAAGGTTAATAAGCTTTAAACTAATCAGATTTTTTTTAAAACCCTCCTATCCTTAAATCAAACCCTATTCCCTTTACTATCGTCTTCAGCCGCCACGAAGAACCAAACGTCAAAGGATCTCCCTGACGGGCATGTGCTTTTGGAACCGGCAAAAGCGTGGGATAGAGGCCGGATATGACGCCTCTGCGCACATGCACACAAGGGCTATCACCCTCCTACCCAGATTCTCTTTTTAACTTTGATTTCGGCGAAGTAAAAAGGAATCCAGCGACGATAATAAACGGGTCAGTATCTCTCCTCCTTTTTATTTTCGCATGTACAAAAGAAATCAATCGAAAGTAAACAAAACCGTCTTTTAAAAATTGAAATAGATTAAAATCAAGAAAACCTTCAAATTTTCGTTCATGATTTGTATTTCTCTGTGTTTGTATTGCATATGTAATTAAAAAAGAATCAGCCTCCCCCCAAATGAAACCCAATCGGCTTCTTTTATAGCCGAACTAAAAATAAAAATAAAAGATACAAAAATCCTTTTTTTGCCTAGCTGTATATTCTGTTATTTGCTATCGCTGCTTTCTTTTCTGTTCATTTGCAGGTATGAGCATCGTGAAAGCGTGCGTGCAGAGGGCTTGAAACTGTTGCGGCGCTAGCTGCTTCTAGAAACCACTAGGATTTTCTAAAAATTTCGGGCTACTTGGGCTAGCTTAGTATCGGGCTAATTTGGGGTTAATTGGGTAATGAATTTGGGCCACTGTCTTGTAATGGACTGTGTTTATTAGACTTTATTATTTGGATTGGCTTTTTATTTCTGTTTTGGTTTTATTTTTATTTTGTTTTTGGTTAAAAATGGGCCCGGGCGAAAATGCGGTTTTACAGCTGCCCTTCTTTGCTCATTGTTGTGTAACGAGAATAGAGCAAAGACTTCAAAAGGGACCATTTTTGCCCGATCTTTGAGTCTTGGACTTTTTCAGTGCTTTTCATCTTTGAGTAGCTTCAATCTGTCCCATTGCATCTTCAAGGGCCCGGGAACTAGCGCTTCCATCCCAATTCAAGAAATTAGACTTGAAGCTCCAATCTACTCCGCCGTAACTTCGGGGAGATAAGCCTTGCTATCTTCAGTCTGCTTTGCTGCAACTTCAAGAAGATGAAACTTTCTATGGTAACTTTGATCTGACCAACTGCAACTTCAGAGGTATAGGATTCGTCGTTTTAATTCGCTCCACTGCAACTTCAAGGAGATATGATTAATTGTCTTCAGTCCGCTCTACTGTAACTTCAGAGAGATAAGACTTGTGACTTCAACCTGCTCCACTACAACTTCAGGGAGATAAGGCTTGTTTTGATCTGCTCTACTCCAACTTCAGAGAGATAAGATATGTAATTTATAGCTTCAATCTGTTCCTCTACAACTTCAGGGAAATAAGATTCGCTATCTTCAGTCTGCTCCACTGCAACTTCAGGGAGATAAGACTTGCGACTTCAACCTGCTCCACTTCAACTTCAGGTAGATAAGGCTTGTTTTGATCTGTTCTGCTGCATCTTCAGAGAGATAATATCTATAATTTATAGCTTCAATCTGTTCCACTGCAACTTTAGGGAAATAAGATTCGCAATCTTCAGTCTGCTCCACTGCCATTTCAGGGAGATAAGGCTTGTATGGTAAATTCAATCTGACCTACTGCAACTTCAGAGGTATAGGATTCATTGTTTTAATCCGCTCCACTGCAACTTCAGGGAGATTAGATTAACAGTCTTCAGTCTACTCCACTACAACTTCAGGGAGATAAGACTTGTTTTGATCTGCTCTACTGTATCTTCAGAGAGATAAGATCTATAATTTATAGCTTTAATCTGTTCCACTGCAACTTTAGGGGAATAAGATTCGCTATCTTCAGTCTGCTCCACTACAACTTCAGGGAGAAAAGGCTTGTATGGTAAATTCAATCTGACCTACCGTAACTTCAGAGGCATAGAATTCATCGTTTTAATCCGCTCCACTGCAACTTCAGGGAGATAGGATTAACTTTCTTCTGTCTGCTCCACTGTAACTTCAGGGAGATAAGACTTGTTTTGATCTACTCTACTGCATCTTCAGAGAGATAAGATCTGTAATTCATAGCTTCAATCTGTTCCACTGCAACTTCAGGGAAATAAGATTCACTATCTTCAGTCTGCTCCACTACAACTTCAAGGAGATAAGGCTTGTATGGTAAATTCAATCTGACCTACTGTAACTTCAGAGGTATAGGGTTCATCATTTTAATCCGCTCCACTGCAACTTCAGGGAGATAGGATTAACAGTTTTCTGTTTGCTCCGCCGCCACTTCAGGGAGATAAGACTTGTTTTGATCTGCTCTACTGCATCTTCAAAGAGATAAGATCTGTAATTTATAGCTTCAATCTGTTCCACTGCAACTTTAGGGAAATAAAATTCACCATCTTCAGTCTGCTCCACTACAACTTTAGAGAGATAAGACTTGTAGGTTCGTCAATCTTGTTACACCGTTCTCTGGGGACCTATCCTGTAAAATCAATTTTATGTGTTTATGCTTATGCGAAGCGGTTAGGATGCAATGATCAGAATGAATATAATGCTCCTAACTAAATGAATTATGGATGATATTTGTATGAATGCAGAATGTCATGAGAATGATTTCTTACAATGATTAGGATGCAAAAATCAGAATGAATCAAATGCTCCTAACTGGATGACATTTGCATGAATGCAAAATGTCATGAGAATGATTTCTTACAATGATTAGGATACAATAATTGGAATGAATCAGATGCTCCTAACTGGATGACATTTCCATGAATGCAAAATATCATGGGAGTGATCTTTTTTAAATGTATAATGATTAGGATGCAATGATCAGAATGAATCAAATGCTCCTAACTAAATGTGTTTTGCATGAATGTAGAATTTCATGAGAATGATCCATTTTTAAATGTATGATGATTAGGATGCAATGATCAGAATGAATCAAATGTTCCTAACTAAGTGCAGAATTTCATGAGAATGATCCCTTTTTAAATGTTTAGGGTGCCATCACTCATTGTTTATCAAGGTTTTATCGCTGACGTATTATGCTGCCATCTTGTTCGGCTAGTATTCTCGATAGAAAACTCGAGGAAACAATTATAACTGATCAACAGATTTGCCCTACTGTAACTTCAGGGTTCATCTCATTATGACTTAGGGGTACAGGATCTGAATCTTTTCCCATCCATCTCACTGTGACTTCAAAATGTAGGATTTGTTTCTTCTTCAATCCATCCCATTACTTTTCAAAGGTATATGATCTGTATCAGCTTCCATCTATCCAACTATAACTCAGGGGTATAGGATCTGTAGCTTGTTCTATTAACTAATCACTTACCGGGTGACCCAACCAGATGTGTATGCATGATGCTCGCATGGGTGCAGAATATCATTTTTTCGAGAATGATTTCCCTTTTACACTTGGGTTAACATTTCCCATTTCTCGTCAAGATTGTATTACTGACGCAATATCTTGTCATTTGATTCAACCACAATTTTTGACAAAAATCCGGGGAGGTAATCTCAGTTTAGACTCTTCATTAAACTTGGTGAGTTTTAAAGAATAGTCCTATTTCAAGTTCTTGTATTATTCAGAAGCTTCCAGAGTAATATGCAAAACTCCTTTCATGAAAGTGTTATTAGTCCACTAATCATTATTTCAATGCAAAATGCTTGAAAAGTTCATAACAATGGACATGAAAGAAATTAATTAGGAGCATAGCTCGAAGCAAAGCTAGAAAATACAATCATAGAAAATTTATTGGTAGTGTATTTTGAAATGAATAAGATAATTAAAGATAACAAATTCAGAATGGGTAAGATGGAAACTAGGTGCCCCAGATATTGCAGCCTGAGCTTCTCTTGTTTAAACTTCTTGAAGACCATTTTAAACTCAATATGTGCTTAGGGGATCCAGAGTACTTTGTCGATGCCCCAAGACGTCACATACTTCCTCATTGTTAATTGAAGTGTATTGAGACTACTGTATGCTCCACTCTTGATCAAAATTTGAGCCGTCCTTTTTGGGTTTTCAACTCAAATCCCCTTTGGTCTCAAAGCGCCCTTTGCGGGTTTTCGCCTTGGCGTCTCCTTTTTCTTTCTTCTTTTTTATTGAATTTTTTTGATTTTTTTATTTTTATATATATATATATATTTTTAAAAAAGGTCTCAAGGTGCCCTTTTCGGGTTTTCACCTTGGCCTCTCCTTTTAGACGAAATCTGAATTCACCAGCTTGAGCATGTCTTTGCCATCCATCTTGGTCAAAGTTAATGATCTTCCAAAACAAGCCTTATAAAGTTTTTCCAAATTTGGCCTCAAGGAACCTTAACTTTCAACAATAGCTTTCCCTTTCATAACCAATGAGAAAGATGTTGTCCAGGTGAAGGTCCTGGCCAACATTCAAGAAACATAGAGGGTAAATGGTAACTTCTCTATGCCAACCTTTACAAGTCTTAGTCACTTTTCAAAAAAGTTTTGAATGGTTTTTTTTGGCTGCTTTTGCTGCACTGATATGGTGTCTGATCTTTGAACAGACTATAAATTTTTTGACATTGCGCAATTATGTTAAACATGTTCTGGCACTCTTTACTACCACTCGTTTTTTTTTGTTTTTTTTAATCTGAATTTGATTTTGATTTTGAATTTGGATTTGGATTTGGATTTGGATTTGGCTTTGAATTTGAATTTGGATTTAGACTTGGATTTAAATTTGATGACTGTTGACTTTGTAATTTTGGCATATGAAGCAGCCTTTACCCTCTTAGTGAAGTAATCGACAGTCCGAAGATGAATTGGTATTGACTAGATGATTTTGACGAGATTTGTCCCATAACATCTATGCCCCACCTATAGGAAGAATGGAAGAGGCACATAAGTCTTGTCTTCCCCAATTTGTCATTCACGGTGTAACTGATGCAATTTCCAAGTAGCCCGAGCCTCTTGGTTAGCCTAATCATTGTAGAACCATTAACATGGGTTATTTTAATAGCATACCCATATTTCAAGCCTAGCGTTCCTCGATATGATTGTGCAAAAGTATCTTGAAATTCTTGAAAATAACTCAATGATGTCACGCCTGATTTCTGTGGTGAGTTAGGCTTTGATATTTACCTCTTTCCTAAGCTCGCAACGTCCACTGACCCTTTGCAAGGTAGAGTCTATTTTCATTTGTTCTACCATCCTTAACAAATCAAAAGATAGGCTACAATCTCTGTCATCTTCAAAGTCCTTAGATCCCTTAAACCCATATCTCATTCAAAAAGGGAGTCTGTAACAACGTCGCTCAAGTCGTTGATATCTAGGTACCTAGGTACAAAGGCAATCCAAAGAATATATGACTCTAAGGAAAATTATTTATGTAGTATGGTTATGAATAAAGAATGAAAGAATATTCTAAAAGAATATGAAATGGAAAGAATGAAAAAGATGCATTTTATTGAAATAAAAATTCTGGACACAAGCCCATTTCACAAAAGGATTCTTATTGCCTCTAGGCTTAAAGCAACAAGCATGTCTTGCATATTACTCTAGATTGACTCTAAAAATACATGGATCCTTTCCATAATCCCATTGTTTAAAAAATTTTCCAAGTATGTAAGGGCTTGAAAACTTTTATTCCTCGACTCCCTCTTCAGATATAGCATTGATATAGACATTGCCCAACATTGTTATGAAGTCTTCTTCTTTTGGCGCCTTCGGCTCAGCATGAATGACCCCTCCCAACACAAAGGTTTTGGATATGTGTGGAATTATCGTGGGTTCCCACTTGATTTCTTCTCCACTCAAATGAGCCCTTCTTCTTTCTTGCATTTTTTCCAACTCTTTCTTTCTTTGTTTTGCATCTGGCCTGAATCCTAAGCCAAAGCGATCTTGCTTTTCTTTCAGTATTGGAGCCACAATTCTCCCCTGAAGATATTTTCCAAGCCCTTTTCCTGGCAAAGCTCTATTTCCTACAGTCATCTACAATCCCATTCTCGTAGTTTTAGAGAGTTTTGGTACTAAAATTCTGTTTCCTTCCATAATGAAGGTTGCATTCACGAATTCCAAGGATCGAAAAGAGCACTCGATTGCCTCGTCATTTGTCTCCAGATAGGGTGTATCACTGGTTACAGCTGCGATAATATCCTCTTCAGCATTTATTGTCACTAGTCGGCCCTTTGATACTAACTTTAGCTTCTAATGTAGTGATGAAGGTACTGCTCCCGCTGAATGAATCCACAGTCTTCCTAGTAAACAGTTATAGGAAGGTTTGATATCCATGACCAAGAAGTCCACCTCATATGTTGTCGGACCGATTAGCAGTGGTATTTCAATCCTCACCAGAACTTTTCTTTGCGTGCTGTCAAATTCCCTAACTATGTTCTGGCATTCTTTTACGTGGGAACTATCCACAGGTAATCTGTTTAATGTGGATAAGGGTAATACATTTAACGCCGACCCGTTGTCTATCAAAACCCCTGGCAGTGTGTACCTTTTACATCTAGTGGTAATATGCAAAGCCTTAGTAGATCCTCTGCCACCTTGCAGAATTTCATCATCATTAAAGTAAATGAATTTATCAGCGGTTATAATGTTGACTAGCCGGTCCAGCTTACTAACTGAAATATCATTGTCCACATATGTCTCATTCAAGACCTTCATTAGTGCATTTCTGTGTACCTCTAAACTCTGAAGCAAAGCTAACATAGATATGCGCTCTGGCTGTTTATGCAGCTGTTCTACAACACAGTATTCACTGTGTTTTAAAAATTTTAGGAACTCCCTAGCTTCCTCCTCTCTCACTAGCTCATTGACGGGCAACTCAGGCTCGACTAATTTTTTTTTCTCTTGCTCCATCATTGGAGCTTTCCCTTTTACCAGATCATAGCGTCTCTCACTATGAGTATGAGAACCTACATCTTGATCCTCCTTTGAAACACTAGCTGGATTCTCTTTTCCTCGGATCGTCACATTACAATCATAGTTCCAAGGGACTCTCCTGCTATCCCTATACGAAAAAACTACTAGCTTTTGAATTATAACTTGTGGTGCTACCTATGTTCTGGCTTTATTGACTCTTGGCTTCGAGATGATCACTATTGGGCAGTTGACCTTTTGGACCCGTTCCATTGATCCTTCTTCTGAAGTATAAACCTTCCGCCTTTCTGATTCCTTAATCCCCTCGTAAAATTACATCTCTTTATTATCCTACACTATGGCTCTGAACTCAATTCAGTAGACTTTCGTCGATTCCCCAAGTTGCTGAAATAATTTCAACTAATTATGGTCATTTTGTAAAAACAAATGCAAATAATGCAGTGTAATGAAAATGACGCAATGCAATGCAAATGCATGGCATGAATGCAAAAAGAAAAAGAGGCGTTGATTATAAATTCAATTCCATTAGAAGAACTTTTCTAAAAAATAAATTTCTTTACATAAAATGGATTTCATATGCGGCTTTGTCCTCATAGTCCAGGTGAAAACACCAATCCTTTTCTTCGTGTCTGAATGTTATATCATGTCCCGTGAACTTTCTCAATAAATGCCCGTTCTAGCTCCTTGCTCGGTCCAAGCCGTACCTCTTCACTCGCTTATCTTCCATAATGTTCATAAGCTTCTTTAAGAAAATTGAGACATGATGACTCTCAAATAATCCTTGTCGGCTTGAATCCTTAGGCAAAGTCTTGTATTCTTTTGTAGACTATCAGCCTTCTCTCGTTGTTTACCTGGACTATGTTCGAACAACCGTATTATAATCCAATTTATCAAGTAACCCATTTCCTTATGACAAACTCTTCTATTTAGCAATCAAATATTAATCAACACCTCATTTCTATGATGATGCAATGTAATGCAATCAAAACAAAAAAAAAAACACGTTAGTATCATATACAGACGGTAAAAATCAAATCAAACACAAAAAACAGTCAATCACCTATCTAGGTGACTGCTAAAGTTCGGCATAGCTCTACCTAGGGTGGGCTCCTAAGGTTCACTATATGTGGTTTGGTTCTAAAGAAAGGGTACCTGAACCAGCAGATTCTTCAATCCTCACCCATTATAGGCTCATATGGATCGAGTTCGGTTCAGGGGAATACATTTCCCTATGGCCATGCGGAGATGAAAATCTCACGAAGCACATAGGTACATATGTATTCCGAAAGCAGTCCACTAGCCCATGCGGAGGTGAAAACCTCACAAAGGCATAGCTTCTTACTCCCACTTAAAGGTGTGACCACAACGATCATGCAATGCAATGCCAAAGTATTTTATGAGACTCGACATTATTGCAATTATAGCACAAAACAAATGCATCAAAAGAAACATGATTTTTCAAAATAATTTTCCAAATTTCCAATCAAAAGGACAAAAATTAATCAATCTATGGCCTAACTCTCAACCAGTCCCAAGTGGAGTCGCCAAGCTGTCGAAACCATTTTTTTATCGGGTTTTGAAAAATGGGGATCGACTTTAAAAATAAGGAGTCGCCACCAATCCTTTTTGTTTAGGTGTGATCAGATCACCTATAAAAACATTTTGGTATGTGAAATTCGAGAACACGGGTTCAGAAGTTGGTTACGTACAAGGAAGGGTTAGCACCCTCGTAACGCCCAAGATTGGTACCAAATTGATTAATTAATGTCCTTATGTCGAAAAGTTTGAAAAGTTTTGAAAATGCAATTCCTTTGAAAAAAAGGGTAAAATATTCCAAATTTAAATGTAAGATTCATTCGCTCCAAAAGAACAAAACACTACACCCAGTACGTTAGGATGCAATATCTTGGACGCTCAAAGTCGAGATCATCTTATAATTTCAAAAGTGTACGATTGAAAAGAATATTAAGTCTTTTGGTCAAACGAAGAAACTGCGACCCAATACGTTAGGGTACAATTTCCAGCTTTCCAAAACACCAAATTTTATTTTGAAAAATTTTGAAAATGCAATTTCTTTGAAAAAGGATGGAATATTCTAACTTTAAATATAAGATTCATTCGTTCCGAAAGAACAAAACACTATTCCCAGTACGTTAGGATGCAATATCTTGGACTCTCAAAGTCGAGATCATCTTATAGTATCAAAATCATATGATTGAAAAGGTATATTAAATCTTTTGGTCAAACGAAGAAACTGCGACCCAATACGTTAGGGTACAATTTCCCAGATTTCCAAAAAAACTAAATATCACTTTATTTTGAAAATCTTTCAATGATAACTCAAAAAATATTTTAATTTGTTTGGATGAAAACTTTGCATGAATAAGTTTGAAGTTTTAACCACAATACAATATCAAAGATGAAAATAATTAGTAAATGAAATAATGATATAAATGAATTTGCAAATAAATATTATATACAAAGAAAATCAAAACAAATAATGTACAAAATAACATGTTAATCTATAATATATGAAACAAAACTAAATATTAATAATTTATATATGAAAATAATAATATATAATGATTTTCAAATAAACAAAATATATAATGAAATATGGACTTAAGAGGAAATAAATTATATTAATAGATAAATTTAAAAATACCTATACATATAAATAAATTTAAAAGAAAATACATATATAAAATAATATGAAATTAATAATATATGCATAAAAATAATTTAATGGAAACTTGTAAGTTAATAAATGAATAAAATACTATACACAATAGTTTGAATATAATAAAACAACAACAATAATAATATTAACAATAATAATATTTAAATAATGGAAAAATAGCAAAATAATTGAAGAAAACAAAATATATAAAAAATACTAAATTAAAATGAAGGCATGAATCTGGGGTAAAAATCAAAAATAAAAGAAAATCAAAGGACTGAAATGAAATGCGTGCAAACGATCAGGGATTGAACTAGCAATTATTCCGATGACCAAAACGCAACGTCTAAATAAGGACCGAATTGAAATGGCACTTAAAATTCAAGGTAAAAATAGCAATAAACAAAAGACACAGCCAAAAGGACTCAATCAAATCATCGCAAAATAGGGAAGGACCAATCAAAGAAACATCCCAATTTTCAGAAACGCGCGGACCCTGAGGGTGGATTCGGGTTGACGCGCGGGTTATATGATATCGGGTCAGCTCAACTCATAAGGTCTATAGGCGTCGTTTCGCATTATTTAAAAAAGGTTAATAAGCCTTGAACTAATTAGATTTATTTTAAAACCCTCCTATCCTTAAATCAAACCCTTTTCCCTTTACTATCGTCTTTAGCCACCGTAAAGAACCAAACGTCAAAGGATCTCCCCGACGGCCATGTGCTTCCAGAACTGACAAAAGCGAGGGATAGAGGCCGAATATGACCCCTCTGCGCACATGCATGCAAGAGCTATCACCCTCCTACCCAGATTCCTTTTCTAACTTCGATTTCAGCGAAGTAAAAAGGAATCTGGCAACGATAGTAAATGGGTCAGTATCTCTCCTCCTCCTTCTTATTTTCTCATGCACAAAATAAATCAATTGAAAGTCAACAAAACCGTCTTTTAAAAATTGAAAGAGATTAAAATCAAGAAAACCTTCAAATTTCTGTTCTTGATTTGTATTTCTCTGTGTTTGTATTGCATATGTATTTCAAAAAGAATCGGCCTCCCCCCAAATGAAACCCAAACGGCTTCTTTTATAGCCGACTCAAAAATAAAAATAAAAGATACAAAAATCCTTTTTTTGCCTAGCTGTATATTCTGTTATTTGCTATTGCTGCTTTCCTTTCTATTCATTTGCAGGCATGAGCATTGTGGAAGTGTGCGTGCAGAGGGTTGGAAGCTGCTGCGGCGCTAGCTGCTTCTAGAAACCACTAGGATTTTCTAAAAATTTCTGGCTACTTGGGCTAGCTTAGTATCGAGCTAATTTGGGGTTAATTGGGTAATGAATTTGGGCCACTGTCTTGTAATGGACTGTGTTTATTAGACTTTATTATTTGGATTGGCTTTTTATTTCTGTTTTGCTTTTATTTTTATTTTGTTTTTGGTTAAAAATGGGCCCGGGCGAAAATGGGTTTTTACACTATAGCAGTAATATTTTTGTGTTTTTTAAATTTATTGGAGGTTACGTTTTATTCATTTTTACAATTATTTACAAACAAATCACAATTTCTCTTAATAGAAACATATATACTAATTTTATTTTACTTATATATTAACTTAATGATATTAAAAATAAATTAAAACTCCAAAATGAATAACTTGCATTGCTTAATTCATACAATGAACTTTTGATTGTATATAATGTTGAAAAAATAAGCTACTGCAACAAATTTGTTAGCACTAACTGGAAAATAAATAATGAAATTAGAAATTTATTGTGCCGTAGTAAATTCATTGCCTTAGAAATGATTTCACCCTGATCGGTGTAATCATGTAGTGGATATCATCCCCAAGGTTAACATAGTACTTCGATATTCGTACACTCGAATATGGAATATGGAACTCGATTGGTGTTGCTCTTATTGAGAAATCACAGTAGGATCAATTTCCAAGAAAGTTTGGAGGGGTCATAGGTGATCCCGCTTAAAACCCAAACTCCTAAGACAGAATTTCCTCTAAAGTGATTTGTGAAAAATTGACAAAGTTTATAAGAAAAACAGAAAGAAAGGTAGAGGGGAAAATATTTTTCAGAGAGACTAGGGTTGTGTTTTCTGTTCTGTGTGAAAAATGAGGAAATCAACCCTCTATTTATACTAGTAACAAAAGGGAAAAATAGTAATTAGATAAGTGCAAAAGAGTAAAAAATGCACTAAAACTGCCCTACTATTTCTGCGCCCAACGGTAAAAAAATACAAGATTTTTTGAAACAATAAACTAGAAAAAATAAAACTGATTAGGATTTTATTTTCTAAAAAATAATAAAACTTTTATCTAAAAAGTTATACACAAAATATGTGTTAACACGAACATAGAACAGGTGGGCAGCGACGACGCGCGCTTGTGGTAGGCCTATGACCCAATTACTCAATGAGAGTAAGAAGTAAAGATATATAAAAACTCTCATGATAGGTTGTACTTAACCAATGTGGGATATACCCACTAACACCAACCTTTTACATTACTATCAATCCCCCACTAATGTAAATTGATTTGAAGATTTTCAAAACACGAGGAAATATAGATTTTTATTCTTTCTTCAATTAAAAATGTGAGAAGAGAAATAATGAACTTAGTTGCTTAAGAACTAGTATCTTGTGGATTTGAACTAGTATATAGTGAAATATGTGATTCTTCTCTTTTACAAGTGAACGAATCTTGAACTTGTTAAGATAGGAGTTAACTCATGACACACAACTAATATCAGATACAATTGATGTTCCACAATAACTCAACAAGTTTTAGCCAATGTACCTTGGGATGCTGGTAAGTGCTCTAGAAAAACTACCCAATAATGTTTTCCATAGAAGGTAGCTAGTCCTTCACACTTACGTAGGTGATTTCATCAAGTTTATCTCAATATAGACCACTCTACTCAGGGCTATGAAATCAATAAGAGCTTTCATTAAGCTCATCCTCTCAAATTTAAGTTCGATGAATTTCTAACAACCAAAAACCCGGCCTAGAAGTTTAGACCGAACATCAGATGCTACATTGATCACCAAAGTGATCGTAAGTAAATTTTTACAAAACAATTTTCATGTCGAATCGTAATACTTGATCGTTTAAAACTAGTTATTAAAATTTCAGTTTAGACAGTATAGGTATATGTAAGCAGAAATAAAACGATTAAAAACTAGCTCAAAATTTGTACCACAACTTAATAAAATCTTACAATTCAAAAATCGTTTAACTAAATATAAACTGATAATCATTTATTTCCACCGGAACTATTTGAGACCTCCGCATATCGAGTCCAGCATCAAAATTTTGAGATGTACCTGTAAAGGAAATACTAAGAGGGGGTGAGCTACTCGAGCTCAGTGTTAAAGCTCATCCAACCAATCACACCAATTAAGACCTCGGAAGGCCCAACCAACGCTACACACCACATACGTGGACTAAGCCACTCAGATAATAATACACAGCAGGGCTATTGTATGTGTTGTACTATGCAATGCGGTAGTCCAAAGTACAGGCTAGATCAGGTAATAGCACGCAGCAAAGCTGACGCACGTACAATACAGTGCAATGCGGTAATCTTTTGTACAATCATGTTGCAGTTAAATTGCCAGATTAGATAAAGGTACATAGCATAGCTAACATATATACCGTACAGTAAGATGCGGTAAACCGCTATACTGGTAAATTGCAGCTTAAACTGCCGGATCAGACAAGGGTACGTAGCATAGCTAACATACATACGGTACTATACCGGTAAATTGCAGCTTAACTGCCAGATCAGATCAGAATCAGTCTCCCTTCTCTTCACAATCCCAACCCAAAATATTTTATGTAGATGTATGTATGCATACAATCTCATAGATCATAAACACAATATCAGACAATCAAATAGAGCAGCTGTTCACACACACTCAACAGAACAGATTCGGATTCAAACACTTCACATGACAGTCACACAGATACACTTAGGCTGAACCCTAAATCAGAATTCTTAACCACCCTGACTAAAGATCAGCCAAGGGAAAACACAAAGACAGATGCTCATATCAAAAACACCCAGAATCAAATTAGGTGTCCTAGAGCCACAAGCCCGTGTACTCTGGCCGTGTGGACATGCTTAGGCCGTGTGAGAGGTCACAAGCCCGTGTAAAAAGGGGCATACGTCCGTGTGACTGTGGCACATGCCCTTGTGAAGAGAGGCACGGCCGTGTGGCTGAATCACATGCCCGTGTGGACTAGGGACATGGCCGTGGGAATAGGCCGTGTAACTCTCTGTCCATTTGAAATAATTTCGAGTACATGGCTAACACGGTCGTGTGAGGGTCTCACACACCCGTATGCCCACCAGACACGACCATGTGTCCCAAAACACACGCCCGTGTGGAATCCCTAAACCCCCAAATTAGCCACACGACTGTGTGGTACCCAATCACTCAAGCCGTCATGCCCAATCTCACATGCCCGTGTGCCTGAGGGACTCGGCCGTGTGAGAAATGATAAAATCCCCAAATCGGCCTCACGATTGTGTGGCATCAAAATTGGGCAAAAAACCCTAATTCCTAAAAGTACACAGTCATGTGAACTGGCACACGCTTGTGTAGAAACTCTAGTGGCCATGAAACCACCCCTAAACAACCTAAAAAACCAAATTTTCCTGTCACTAAAATGACCTCCAATCGCGCCACTTCTAGAAGCAACCATAACACACTACCCTCCAGACGATTTCAATAAACACGAGCCTAAAATGCCCAATTACCAATATGCTAAAAGATTGCCAAAATCCTACGGCAAATCAATAATTTTGCAGATACAATAAAGAAGTTTCGAATCCAACACTTGTTTCGACGACGGCAAAGTAAAATTCTTCGAAGTATACGCCACGAAAATCGTTCCCCACCAAAAAGAAAGAAAAAGCCAAAACCAATCGAAAAAGAAAAAACCTAAGAAAAAAAATAGAAAGAGGGAGGAAAAAAATAATAAACAAAAATAAATATAACATAAATAATAAATAACACAAAATCATTATTTTTTACTACAAACAACAAAATAAAGTGGTTATCCCAAAATACACACCCAAGGACTCGAACCCAGAACCTTGAGATTATCTGCACCCAACCAAACCATCAGACTAGCAGGCCCATTCTGCCACTTAGATGCGAAACTATACACAATAGCACACCATTCTCTCAGACTCTGACCACCAACATCGAAACTTCTAACCCCAAAATTTGGGGTGTTACAACTCACCCTTCTTAAAGAAATTTCGTCCTCGAAATTTCCAATTAACAGAACAGTGGTATAACCTAAGCTACACCATTATGCTCCCGCTGCACACTCTAACTCAAGTAGAAGAAAATCCACTTTAAGGGTAAAGATTGAACCCAAGACCTCTCATACACACTCATAACACTTAACCACTAAAGTAGATACACATTTGTATTATTACACACACAAACATTATCCAACGAATAACCATCAAGGTCATTAACATAAAACATACCATTCAGAAAAATCTACATTCATACCTGTCTTAATTTCGTCGCGGACACTCCCTAACTAGATGCTCCCTGGACGTACATCTAAAACACGCTCCCAACTTTCTCTAACAGTCGCCCGAATGGTGCTTCTTACAATGTTCACAAGACGGAACGCTCGCACCACCACTAACACCCTCTAAGGAACCTCTATCACAAATTGAATGGGTCCTAACACACTTTGCAGTTTGAGGCTCCATCCTCGAAGGACTGCAATCTCTCTTCTTTCCACAATCCACACACCTACTTTGTACTAACTCTTCATGCCTGTCCAACCTAGCCTTGAGCACCTGCTCAAGCACTTCCCTCACTACTCGAGTCAGCGTCTCAGCCCCAACCTCCAGGTGATCGCTACTCGAAGCTACTGGAACCACATTGACCTCTGACTCCTGAATAGACTTATGTCCCTGAGAAGTAGACAACCCTTTGCGATCTTACTTATCTTCAGAATCCATATCAGTCTTGTCCCTAACTTAGGATATCTACACTTTTAGAGAACAAACACAGAATAAATACAAAATTCTAAATTTCTAATCTTAGAATTTTAAAATTCTACCTGACTAGCATCGGAATCTCAGATAGTTCATTTCCGTAAAACATTTTTCAAAACACAATTATTTCAACTTACCGTGGTAAAGTTTCTTAAAATTTTTTTTAAAACCAGTACGTGCGCACATGGATACGTAGAAACACAAGCCGTGTTTTTGCAAACCTGGCTCTAATACCACTAAATGTAACACCCAGAACTCAGCCTAAAAGTTTAGACCGAATCTCGAATGCTACATTGATCACCGAAGTGATTTTAGATAAATTTTTACAAAATAATTTTCATGTCGAATCGTAATACTTGATCGTTTAAAACCAGTTATTAAAATTTCAGTTTAGATAGTATAGGTATATGTAAGCGAAAATAAAATGATTAAAAACTAGCTCAAAATTTGTACCACAATTTAATAAAATCTTACAATTCAAAAATTATTTAGTTAAATATAAACTGATAATCATTTATTTCCATCGAAACTATCTAAGACTTCCACATACTGAGTCCAGCATCAAATTTCTAAGATGTACCTGCAAAGGAAACACTAAGAGGGGGTGAGCTACTCGAGCTCAATGTGAGTCCGAAACCACACTAAAGGCAGAAACTCATAATTTAATTTAGCGGTGTAACAAACTTACAGTCATGAGCAAAAACGTATACCAAATGCAATCGAGCAGGACACACCCAATACACAGAACACTTACACACGGTCGTTCAGACAATAGAACGCAGACAGATATTCGTACACTCAGAACACACAGACAAATATGCATATGAAATGCAGTCAGATAATATAACCCACCCATCCAGTCAATACACCTCTCCATCCCCCGATCACACCTCATAAGAACTGTTAAAGCTCATTTAACCAATCACACCAATTACGACCTCGGAAGGCCTATCCAACCCTACACACCATATACGTGGACTAAGCCACTCAGATAATAATACGCAGCAGGGCTAACGTATGTGTCTTGATGCAATGTGGTAGAACCAAGATGCAGGCGATCGTAATAATAATCGTAGTAAAGGCGATGCATGTACAATACAATGCAATGCAAGAATCGCAGACTGATCATGTTGCGATAAACTACGGATCGAGATAAAGGTACGTAGCATAGCTAACATACATACGATACAGTAGATGCGATAAACCGCTATACTGGTAAATTGCAACTTAAACTACCAGATCAGACAAGGGTACGTAGCATAGCTAACGTACATTTAGTACAGTGCGATGCAATAAATCGCTATACCGATAAATTACAACTTAACTGCCAGATCAGATCATAATCAATCTCCCTTCTTTTCAAAATTCCAACCCAAAATATTTTATGCACATGTATGTATGCATACAATCTCATAGATCAGTGACACAATATCAGATAGTCCAACAGAAAAGCTGTGCACACACACCCAACAGAACATATTCGAATTCAAACACTTCACATGGCAGTTACACAGATACACTCAGGCCGAAGCCCAGATCAGAATTCTTAACCACCCTTACTAAAGATCAGCCAAGGCAAAACACACAAACAAATGCTTAGATCAAAAACACCAAGAATCAAATTAGGTGTCATAGAGCAACACACCCGTATACTCTGGCCATGTAGACATGCTTAAGCCATATGGAAGGTCACAAGCCCATGTAAAAAGGGGCACACGGCCGTGTGACTGTGGCACATGCCTATGTGGCTGAATCACACGTCCGTGTGGACTAGGGACATGGCTGTGTAACTCTCTGTCCATTTGCACTAATTTTGAGTACAGGGCTGACACGGTCGTGTGAGGGTCTCACACGTCCGTATGCCCACCAGACACGGCCTTGTGTCCCAAAACGCACGCCCATGTGGAATCCTTAAATCCCCAAATTAGCTACACGATCGTGTAGCACCTAATCACTCAATCCCTAACGCCCGTGAGCCCGAGGGTCACGGTCGTGTGAGAAACAATAAAATCCCCAAATCGGTCACATGACCGTGTGGCACCAAAATTGGCCCAAAAACCCTAATTCCTAAAAGTACACGGCCGTGTGAACTGGCATACGCCCATGTAGAAACACCAGTGGCCACGAAACCACCCCTAAATAGCCTGAAAAACCAAGTTTTTTGGTCACTAAAATGACCTCCAGTCTCACCATTTCTAGAACCAAACATAATGCACTACCCACCAAACTATTTCAATAAACACGAGCCTAAAATGCCCAATTACCAACAGGCTAAAAGATTGCCAAAATCCCACAGCAAATCAATTGTTTTGTAAATAAAATAAATAAGTTTCAAATCCTACACCTGTTTCGACGACGACAAATCAAAATTTTACGAAGTATGCGCCGCAAAAATCGTTCCCAACAAAAAAGAAAGAAAAACCCAAGAAAAGAAACAGAAAGAATGCAGAAAAAGAATAATAAACAAAAAATAAAAATAACATAAATAATAAATAACACAAAATCATTATTTTTGACTAAAAACAAAACAAAATAAAGAGGTTCTCCCAAAATGCGCACCTAAGGATTCGAACCCAGAACCATGAGATTAACTGCACCTAACCAAGCCACCAGACCAGCAGGCCAATTCTGCCACTTAGACGCGAAACTATACACAATAGCACACCTTTCTTTCAGACCTTGACCACCAGCATCGAAACTTCTAACCCCTAAAATTCGGGGTGTTACAACTAACCCTCAAAGAAATTTCGTCCTCGAAATTTTCAACTAACAAAACAGTGGTATAACCCAAGCTACACCACTACGCTCCCACTGCGCACTCTAACTCAAGTAGAACCAAATCTACCCTAAGGGTAAAGCTTGAACCCAAGACTTCTCACACACACCCATAACAGTTAACCACTAAAGTAGATACACATTTGTCTTATTACACATACAAACATTATCCAATGAATAACCATCAACGTCATTAACATAAAACACACCAATTCAGAACAATCTACATTCATACCTGCCTTAATGTCGTCACAGACACTCCCTAACTCGATGCTCCCTAGACCCACATCTAAGATACGCTCCCAACTTTCTCCAGCAGTCGCCCAAATGGCGCTTCTTACAGTGCTCTCAAGACAGAACCTCGCACCACCAATAACACCCTCTAAGCAACCTCTATCGCCACTCGAATGTGTCTTAACATGCTTCGCAGTCTGAGGCTCCAACCTCGAAGGGCTGCGATCTCTCTTCTTTCTACAATCGACACACCTACTTTGTACTAACTCTTTATGCCTGTCCAACCTTACCTTGAGCACCTGCTCAAGTAGTTCCCTCACTACTTGAGTCAGTGTCTCAGCACCAACCTCCGGGTGATCGCTACCCGAAGTTTGCGAAACCACATTGACCTCTGACTCCTGAACAGACTCACGTTCCGGAGAAGTAGACTACCCCTTGCGATCTTGCATGTCTTCAGAATCCATATCAGTATTATCCCTAACTTACAATATCCACACTTTTAGAGAACAAACAAAGAATAAATGCAAAATTCTACATTTCTAATTTAAAATTCTGAATTTCTACCTGACTAGCATCGCAGTCTCAGATAGTTCATTTTCGTAAAACATTTTTGAAAACACAATTCTTTCAACTTACTGTGGTAAAGTTTCTAAAAATTTCTTTTTAAAACCACTACGTGCACACACGGATGCATAGAAACACATATTGAGTTTTTGTAAGCCTGGCTCTGATACCACTAAATGTAACACCCGAAACTCAGCCTAAAAGTTTAGACCGAATCTCGGATGCTACATTGATGCCAAAGTGATTGTAGGTAAATTTTTACAAAACAATTTTCATGTCGAATCGTAATACATGATCTTTTAAAACCAGTTATTAAAATTTCTGTTTTGATAGTATATGTATATGTAAGAGAAAATAAAACGATTAAAAACTAGTTTAAAATTTATACCACAACTCAATAAAATCTTACAATTCAAAAATCGTTTAGCTAAACCTAAACTAATAATCTTTTATTTCCATCGAAACTGTCTGAGACCTACGTATACCGAGTCCAGCATCAAAATTCTGAGATGTACCTATAAAGGAAGCATTAAGAGGGTGTGAGCTACTCGAGCTCAGTGTGAGTCGAAACAACACTAAAGGCAGAAACTCATAATTTTATTTAGCAGTGTAACAGACTTACAGTCATGAGCAGAAACAGATACCAAATGCAATCGAGTAGAGCACACCCAATACAAAGAACACTTACACATGATCGTTCAGACAATAGAACACAGACAAATATTCGTACACCCAGAGCACACAGACAAATCTGCATATGAAATGCAGTCAGAAAATATAACCTACCTATCCAGTTAATACACCTCTCTGTCCCCTGATCACACCTCATAAGAACTGTTAAAGCTCATCCAACCAATCACACCAGTTACGACCTTGGAAGGCCCATCTAACCCTACACACCACATACGTAGACTAAGCCACTCAAATAATAATACGCAGTAGGGCTAACGCATGTGCTGTACTGTGCAATGTGGTAGACCGCAGTACAGGCCAGATCAGGTAATAGTACGCAGCAAAGCTGACGCACGTATAGTACGGTGCAATGCAATAATTCGCTGTACAACCATGTTGCAGTTAAACTGTCAGATCAAATAAAGGTACATAGCATAGTTAACGTAGATACGATACAGTGTGATGCGATAAATCGCTATATCGCTAAATTGCAGCTTAAATTGCCAAATCAGACAAGGGTACGTAACATAGCTAACGTACATACGGTAAAGTGGGATGCGGTAAACCACTATACCTGTAAATTACAGCTTAACTGCCAGATCAGATCAGAATCAGCCTTCCTTCTCTTCACAATCCCAACCCAAAATATTTTATACAGATGAATGTATGCATACAATCTCATAGATTGGAGACACAATATCAGGCAGTCAGATAGAATAGCTGTGCACACACACCTAATAGAACAGATTTGGATTCAAACACTTCACATGGCAGTTACACAGATACACTTAGGCCGAAGCCCAGATTAGAATTCTTAGCCACCTTGACTAAAGATCAGCCAAGGTAAAACAGACTGATCAAAAACACCCAAAATCAAATTAGGTGTCCTAGAGCCACATGCCCTTGTACTCTAGCCATGTAGACATGCTTAGGCTGTGTGGGAGGTCACAAGCCCGTGCAAAAAAGGGTACACGACCATGTGAAGAGAGGCACATAGCCGTGTCGTTACAGCAAATGCCTGTGTAGAACAGGGACATGGCCTTGGGAGCAGGCCGTGTAACTCTCTGTCCATATGCACTAATTTTGAGTACAGGACTGACACAGCCATGTGAGGGTCTCACACGCCCGTGTGCCCACCAGACACAGCCGTGTGTCCCAAAACATATGCCTGTGTAGAATCCCTAAATCCCTAAATTAGCGACATGGCCGTGTGGCGCACAATCACTCAAGTCCTAATGCCCAATCTCACACGCCCGTGTGTCCGAGGGATACGACCATGTGAGAAATGATAAAATCCCTAAATCGGCCACACGACCCTATGGCACCAAAATTGACCCAGAAACCCTAATTCTCAAAAGTAAACGGCCGTGTGAACTGGCACACGCCTGTGTGGAAACTCCAATGGCCACGAAACCACTCCTAAACAACTTGAAAAACCAAGTTTTTCGGTCACTAAAATGACCTTCAGTCACGCCACTTCTAGAACCAACCATAACGCACTACCCTCCAGATAATTTCAATAAACACGAGCCTAAAATGCCCAATCACCAACACGCTAAAAGATTGCAAAAATCCCACAGCAAATCAACAGTTTTACAAATAAAATAAAGAAGTTTCGAATCCTACACCTGTTTTGGCAACGAAAAAGAAAAATTCTTCGAAGTATGCGCCGCAAAAATCATTCCCCACCAAAAAGAAAGAAAAAGCCAAAACCAATCGAAAAAGAAAAAACCAAAGAAATAGAATCGAAAGAGGGAGGAAAATGAATAATAAACAAAAATAAAAATAACATAAATAATAAATAACACAAAATCATTATTTTTGACTAAAAACAAAACAAAACAACCCAAAATGCACACCCAAGGACTCGAACCCAAAACCTTGAGATTAACTGCACCCAACCAAACCACCAAACTAGTAGGCCCATTTTTGCCACTTAGACGCGAAACTATACACAATAGCACACCTTTCTCTCAGACCTTGACCACCAACATAGAAACTTCTAGCTCTCAAAATCTGGGGTGTTACAGAATTCATTAAGTCCATCTCAATAGAACCACCCAAACACTGGGATATGAACTTATTAAGACTAATAAACTCAACCTCTTAAGTCAGTAAATTCATCAAGTCCATCTCAATAGGACCACCCAAATTCTGGGCTATGAATTCATTAAGAGTGAAAATTCATCTTTCTTTATGTACATTATTCATCACAGGGATATGTAAAACGTACACTATGTCCATGGTTTCATTTGACCATATTGAACTTAGAAACTAAGTTGGGAATCCACCAAGAATTCCTCAACTATTGAGCTTAAGACCCATCCCCCTCAACGAATCAAGAATCATTTTCCTACTTAACTTTTTGGTTAGTGGATCAACTAGGTTCCTTTCAGACCTCACGTACTCCAAAGCGAGTACTTCATTCTTTATTAAATGTCTCACAGATTCATGTCTTATTCGAATATGTCTCTTCTTACCATTGTAAGTTTGACTCTTAGCAACACAAATTGCTGCTTGCGAGTCACATAATAAAGATACAGGAAGAACTGGTTTTCCCCATATAGGAATCTCTACAAGTAGATTCCTAAGCCACTTAGCCTCTTACCTTACTAAGTCAAGAGCTATAAACTCTGACTCCATAATGAAGTAAGTAATACAAGTCTGTTTTGTACACTTCTATGAAATGACTGCTCCATCCAAAGAAAAGACATACCCACTTATCGAGCTTCCTCGTCATTATCAGTTATCCAGTTTGCTTTACAATAGGCTTCAAGGACTGCAGGATACCCGAAAAATTCCAACTCTCAAGTTATAATATCTTTAAGGTTTATAAACAAATGCATTAGAGCATTCTAATGCTCATTGCTTGGATTATGGGTATACCTACTTTCTCTACTAACCGCATAAGCAATGTCCGATCGAGTGTAGTTCATCAAGAATATAAAACTTCCAATAATCTTAGCATACTCTAATTGAGAAACATTATATCCTCTATTCTTTAATAGTTGTATGTTAGAATCATAAGGTGTTCTCCCAAGAATTACTTCAAAACTATTAAAAAAATTTAACACTTTCTCTATATAATGAGATTGGTTTAATGAAAATCCCTTTTCTGATTTTGTAACATTAACTCTTAAGATTACATCCTCCTCTCCCAAATCAGTCATTTCAAATCTAGTAGATACGTATTTCTTGGTTTTATTAATAGTTTCTATATTGGAACTGGAAATTAACATGTCATCTTCATACAGACTAATGATGACACAATCAGAATCAAACATTTTAGAAATACACATGCATCTGAACCATTAACTATAAAATCGAAACTGAGAATAGTCTTATAAAATTTCTCATGCCATTGTTTTGGAGTTTGTTTGAGACCATACAGAGATTTTTTAAGTCTGAAAATTTTTTCTTCCATACCAGGTGCCACAGATCCTAAAGATTGCTCTGTATAGATCTCCTCATCCAAATCACCATTTAAGAAAGTTGTCTTTACATCCATCTGATGTGCCAACAGATTATGAATGGAAGATAAAGTAAACAAAACATGACTGGTAAAGATCTTAGTCACAGCAAAGTATGTATCAAAATAATCTACAAATTTCTAAGTAAACCCTTGAAGCACTAGTCTTGTCTTATATTTTTTTATTGACCCTTCTGGGTTAAGTTTCTTTCTAAAGACTCATTTATTACTATTAAGTTTAAAACCTTTAGGCAAGTCTACTAATTCCCAAGTGTGATTAGACATAATATATTCAAGCTCATTATTAATAGCATTTCTCCAAAAACTAGCATGTATTGAACTTTGGCTTCATCATAAGTTTTTGGATCCTTATCTATAAAAAATGCACAAGCAATAGAATCATTTATTAAGTCTAAATCATTAACTTTAGTTATAAAAAAAGTAATAAAATCAAGTTCGAAACTAGTGGCAGTCTTTTGTATTTTACTTCTCCTAGGTTCCACATCATCATCATTAAGAATATCTATATTATGTGTACTAGAAAAAGAAACATGCTCATTTAATTGTGTACCAGGACTTACACCAGATTTCTTTAGAGGGAAACTATTTTCAAAGAAAACGACATCTCTAGATTCATATATGGAAGAATCATGCAAAGACATGAATCTATATGCAATACTATTCAGAGCATAACCAACAAAAACAACTTCAAAAATTTTAGATCCAATAGTGTTCTGTTTAAAAGCATAAGCCTTCTTTTGCTAGGCACCCCACACTTTCAAGTACTTCTGATAAATGGCATAACCTTTCCACAATTCATATGCGGTACAATCTATTTTTTTATGAGGTACTCTATTATGGATACGATTCACAAAAATTACGACATCCCCTCACATGTGATCAGGTAAACTATAACTAAGTAGTAAAGCATTCATCATTTCTTTTAGAGATCTGTTTTTCCTTTCAACTATACCATTTTGTTGTGGAAAATAGAGAGCAAAAAATTTATCTATAATTTCGTGTTTTTCACAAATCTCCTTAAGGAAGTTAGTGCCATACTCGCCCCCTTTTTCAGATCTAAGACGTTTTATTTTCCTATCAAGTTGGTTTTCTACTTCTTCTTTATAAATGAGAAAGGCTTGTTCAGCTTCATCTTTTGTTCTTAAAAGATAGACCTTTGTGTACTTAAGGTAGTCATCTACAAATGTAATATAGTAGTGTTTCCAATTTTTACTTTCTGTGTTTCTAAAGTATACTAGATCAGTATGAACTAATTCCAAAATTTTAGTTTTTCTATCAATGATAAGTTTTAAGGAAGGTCTAGCATACTTGGCTTCAACACATATTTCACATTTATTAAAGCTACTATTATCTAGATTAGAAAGTAGATTCATTTTTACAAGTTTCTTTAAAAAAATGAATATTCACGTGTCCTAATCTATAATGCCACATGTCAAATGATTCAACAATATAAGCAGAAGTGGTGGCTTTATTATTATTAAACATATTCTCAATTACAAATAAACCCTCACTTAAATAACCTTCCCCACATAATCCCCATTTCGGGAAAGTACAAGTCTATTGGATTCAAAGACTAGTTTAATGCATGCCTTATTCAATAGACCACCACTAATCAGATTTCTATGAAGGGTAGGTACATACAGAACATTACTCAATGCCAGCGTTTTACCAAAAGCGAGTTTGAGTAAAATCATTCCTTTATCGAGTACTTCCAAAGTGCTTGAATTACCTATGTAGACTTACTCACCTTCAGTTAACTTTTGCAAATTTGGTGAACATTTCTCTGTTGGTGAAGAAATGTTTAGAGGTGCCTATGTCTACAATCCACTCAGTGTTTTTTTTACCATGTTTACTTCGAAAACCATAACAACTATAACCTCATTTGAATTTTTAACTAATTGTGCTTGTGGTTTGTTTTCATTCTGGTGGTCAGAACATTGGTAGCATTGGTAGGCTTTGTGTCCATCTTTGCCACACACGTAGCACTTTACATATTTGTTGGGTTTCTTATTCTTCCCAAGTTTCTTGAAGTTGATAGACTTTTAATTCTGGAATTTTATTGCCTTCTTTGAACTCCCAATGTCTTTATTCCTGCTAAATTTGTAACTAGAACCAAATTCGACAAAGTTATTTTTTAACGGGAATTGGGTTGAGGTAACTAAAGCCTTATCTTTAAGACGATTGACTTCCTCAATCTTCATATGGCTAATCAGTTCTTTCAAAGGAATGTCATGTTTTTTGTGCTTTAAGAGATTACGATAGTTAGACCAAGATTTCAGTATCTTCTCAATCAAAACATTTTCTTGGAGAATCTCACTTATCTCTATCCTTTCCACTAGAATATCAAAAACCAACTTCTCATAAATATGGACTTGATCCATAATTGACTTATCACCAGTCATTTGGAACTTGAGCCACTCACCAACAACATATTTCTTGACTCAAGCATCATCAGCTCCATATTTCTTCTCCAAAGTAACTCAGATGGATTTAGCAGATTTATTTTTGACAAACAAGTCAAAGAGGTTGTTAGTCATATGGCTTAACATGTGACCTCTTACCATTTTTTTGTCTTTTTCAAATTTAGCTTTTAAAGCAATGGCCTCTAGATATTTGGGAACAGTGGCTGAATCTCTAGGTTTCTCGGTGGCAGGTAGATTGAAGAGGACGTAGTCAACTTCAAGTTGTTTGAATAAGATGACCATCCTCTAAGACCAGTGATGATAGTTAGTCCTATTGAGAGTTTCGAGCTTGGATAGATCAGGGATGTATTTGTTGATCGAGGTAGACATGTTTTAGCAATAGTTCATTTCTAAATTGTTGGAAAATAAGCTACTGCAAAACAAATATGTTAGTATTGACTGAAAAATAAATAATGAAATATGAAATCAAAAATTTATTGCGCCGTGGCAAATCCACTATCTCAGAAAAAAATTCACCCTAATCAGTGTAATCGTGTAGTGGATGACGTCCCCCAAGGTTAACACAATGCTTCTATAACACCCCAAACCAGGCCTGGACGTTATGGTTAGATCTAAAGATACTATAAAAACAGTTGTAAATTCAATACTCGTAAACATCGTAAACTTTTGTTACTTGAAAACCCGTTTTATGAGAAAACATATTTGACACAACTATTTAATTAAAAACGTTGTTTGTTTACATTTTCTAAATAAAACTTTTAATTTTGTAACAGAAACTTTTAGAGCGTTGATTTTTGAAAACACAGTCTATTGTTTGAAACCTATTACTTTTGCAGGAAAACAAATTTCATCGATAGAATATTTAAGCAGTATTTTATGAAACATGAAAATAAAGTTCAAAACCCAAACAACCAAAATGTCCAGACAGTCTAAAATTTACAAAAACACTTTAACCCAAATTAATTAAGGATAATAAACAAACTAAATGAAAAACTTAATAATCGAGCTTTGCTGCACCGACCCGCCTAATATTGATGATCACTTGAAAATATCAGACAAATGGAGCATGAGTTATCAAAACTCAGTGTATAACAGATAACTTAACAGTAAATTTATATAAGACATATTTTACAGAAACAGGATCATATCAGAGCAAAATAGATACAAACATGCTTTCCTACCCCCATTTGCTACACACCATCTCTGACCATCCCAACACACCATATGGATACAAAACACCCATCCAACCCTACACACCACTTAGTGTTATTATGACACTTTTCAGAATATTTGCAACTGTGCTGCAAGTATAATGGGCGAGATGTCGCCTCTTATAAAAACACTTCCTCCACATAATATATCTTATTCTAGAACCAAATATATTCAGAACAAAGATCATAAATAACATTTGATATACAAATCACATATGTATTTAACATTACACTCGATTGTAATTACCATATGTCAGCTCAAATACACTTGCAGATATCATAAATTATAGTAACAAATGACCAAATTTTATGTTTTTTTAGCATATTTAATCACATACCGACCCTAAAGAAAGTCCATGGTCGATCAGAACGACGTGTACGACCTTAGGGAAAAATTCTAAATTTTGGGTCCACACAGCCCAAATAGCCCAGCTTGTATAGCCCACACGACCTGGCACACGACCTACACACACCTGTGTGGTCCACACGACCCAAAATAGCCCAGATCGTGTGTCACACACAGTCCAGCACACGGTCTGTCACACTGCCATGTGTCATACACGGCCTGACACATAGCCGTGTGGCGTCGATAGTGTTGTTTTCCAACTTTCGCCATTCGCTGTTTTTCAGGTTTCTCATTACACCTCAATTCCATTCTAAATACCAAAACATTCCATGAAAAAAAATACAACAAAACCTCAAACATTCATAACAGTTCCAAATTGACATAACCACTTACCCTTGGACGAACAACACTTCTACAAATCCTAAATTCGTTGATGGATTAAACGTATCTTGAACTTCACCTAAAACAAACCCATCTATTAACGATGACGAAACACCCAAACACACCTAAACATAACCATCTCTAACAAGAGAATCGAATAACAAACACAAAAAATAGGGCACGTAGCCCACAAAACAAGGATTAACGCTTCAAGAATTAGCAGTAGCAAAAATTGAAGAATAAAAGAAAAATGAAAAACGAAATGGAAAGGAAAAATCAAATAAAGAAGAAAGTAGATTTCGATAGCAAAGAAAAGAACAAGCGGCGTGTAAAACAAATGGGAAATGAGGGGTAACCAACTTGAAACAAAAAATAAGAGTAAATTTTTGAGAGAATTAAGAAAAAATAAAATAAAATAAAACCAAATAAGATAATGGCCTTTTTCTATTATTATCCTAATGATATTCAAACATATCCCAATACCCTACTCTCATCACCCTTTCAAATGTTTCAATTTGAATAAAACCATACAATAAGGTAGACATATTCTAGAACCAACAAAAAGATTAATTTTGTCGACACAAAGATTCGAACACCAAACCTCAGCCATAGAACTAAAACTCCCCAACCACTGAAGTATATATTTTATTGATGACAAAATTAACAAAACAGATACCAAAATTTTGAGACGTTACAACTTCAATATCCGTTCACTCTATGGAAGATGGAACTTGATTGGTGTTGCTCTTCTCGAGAAACCACAATAGGATCAATTCCCAGAAAAGTTTGAAGAGGTCGAAGTCGATCCCGCTTAAAACCCAAACTCCTAAGACATAATTTTTCTCTAAAGTGATTTTGGAAGAATTGACAAAGTTTATAAGGAAAATGGAAAGGAAGACAGAGGAGAAAGATATTTTTTTAGAGAGAGTAGAGTTGTATTTTCTGTTCTGTGTGAAAAATGAGAAAATCAACCATTTATTTATACTAGTAATGGAAGGGGGAAACGGTAATTAGGCAAGGGAAAAAGAGTAAAAAAATGCACTAAAACTACCTTACTATTTCCTCGCTCAATAGTAAAAAAATACCAGATATTTCGTAACAGTAAACTGGAAAAAATAAAACTGTTAAAGATATTAATTTTTGAAAAATAATAAAACTTTATCCAAAAAGAAAAAGATATACACAGAGTACGTGTTAACACAAACATGGAACGAGTGGACAACAACAGTACACACATGTGATAAGCCTATGGCCCAATTACTCAATGAGAGTAAGAAGTAAAACCATATAAAAACTTTCTTGATAGCTTGTACTTAATCAATATTGGATATACCCACTAACACCAACCCTTTACATTACCAACATATAACATTCATTTTGATTTAATTATGTTTTAAAACTTAATTAATGAATTTTTATTATAATATTTATGTATTTTAAGTTATTTAGATTGTTACCCATTTATTGTAAAAATATTAATTTATGAATATTTATTGTCATTCGTTATATTCGGTCTACATTCTCATTTCATTATGATAGTTGTTAACATTAGCTGTAACTCTTTAATAACCGCTTATTAATGCTAGGAAGTAGAATTTCAAATATATATTTTTAGAAAAGCTAGGCAATAATTAGGTTTTGATTCCATATTTATTGAAATAATTTTGATCACCTTTAGTTAAGTTTTTATGTAAAAATTAGTCATATGAATTAATGTTTAGTATTAATTTCTATCCACTTTATGAATTTGTATTTCAATTAAGTTTATTGTGTTAACATTTACTTTTCCTTATAACTTTTATATATAAATAAGTCCTTTATATCAATAACAACTTTGGTTATATGTAAAGGTTTTAACTATTTTATAAAATACCAAAACTTAACATTTTCAACTTATTACTTTTAATCTTCAGATATAAATTGTTTTGACTGTATTTTATTCTTTCAAACTCATGTTTTACTTAAAATTTATATATGTTTGATAAATTCGATATGTAAATAAAAATCTTAATTTATAATTTAATTTCTCTTAGAAATTAAGGATTCTTCTAATATATTTTTAAAAAAGTATAACAATAAATATAAAATGTTGATATAAAACAAAATCCATAAATCTTTAATCGAGAGGGATAGAGAAAGAGTATAGTTATAGAAACTATTGATGTCAGTGGTCTTATTGATTCAACCAACACTATATAATCTAATATAAAGCAAACTCTATAAGTTGGTAAAAATAAAGAATCGAAACAAAAAAAAAAAAAAAATTGATGATCCAACCAGTTAAACCAATTATGATTTTTTATTAATTATTTTGAGCCATTGATTTAATTGATGGAATTGAAAATCAATAGTCTAATTAACTCGATTGCCGATTTAATCTTTACGGCATTAATAAAAAAAATATAAACCAGAGGGGCAAGGTAGACTTTTTTATTAACATTGTTACAATCATTTTAGATTAGAGAAAATAGGATTAGACCTTGACGTCTTACCATTAGTCTGTCACATTATTCACAAGTAGATAATACATTCCCCTTCCCTCCCCTTAAAATTTTCATTTTATTAATTTATATTATAAATTAAATTATTTTTAAAAAATTTTGTACTTTTTAAATATATATATATATATATATATAACTATGTAGACTAATTTTATAAAATATTTTTTAATATTTTAAATTTATATATTTACAAATAAATAAAAATAAAAATAAAATAAATCATAAATCATAAATCATATTTTAATTTAATTTAATTTTATAATAAATGAATATTATAAAGATAAAATATTTTTTACATTGAGAAAAATAAAAGCATGCCTAACAAAAACAAAATTATTTGAAAACTTTGTTATAAGAGAAATTTCTTAATAATCAATAGTTTTATTTTTAAATAAATTTAAATTTGAATTTATGATTGATTCAAGTTTATTATAAAATCATCTCTTAAGGGGTATTTGTAACACCCCTTACCCGTGTTCAAAGCCGAAATCGGATACAAGGCATTACCGAACTTAACTTGCTTAAACATACAATATTGGGCCATAAAATTTTGTTTCAACTTAAAACTTTTCATTCATACCCATAATGTCCTCATTATGGCTACGAGACCCAAAACTTACATAAGGAATAGTTCGGGACTAAATCGGAAACTTTCGCACACTTAGAAAATTTTTGCTTAAAACAGGGCCACACACCTATGTGGAGGAAGGGACATGCCCGTGTGGAATTTCACATGCCCGTGTTCCACACCCGTGTCAATTTATTTCTTATTTCGAACCTACAGGGGTTTTCACATGGCCGGACACACGCCTGTGTCCCTGGCCCATATCCCTCACACGGCCACGACACGCCCGTGTGCAAGAACCATGGCATTCTATTTATAACGTCTGTAATAGCCCATTTTCGCCCAAGCCTAATGCACTCAAATCAGACACAAAAATAAAACCAAAATAAATACAAAAAACTAATAAATAAAAATCCAAAACTTAAAAGTCCATTAACAGTCCATTGACAATAGCCCAAATTACAAACCACTAAACCTAATCGCCTAGGCCTAATGTTGAACAGGCCCGATGACCCAAAATCTTATTAGGGTTTCAGTAACCCTAGAACCGTCTGGCGCCTCTCCCCTCACACGCACGCCACATGTGTTCAGGCCTCCATATCACCTCACGAGCGACCCCCTCCTCCGTACGGTGGTTTTACCCGCAAAAAAGGATAAAATAGCAACAATAACAGAAAATGGACAGCAAAGATGCATAGAATAAATGGAAGTTTCTTGTATTTTCTTTTGGATTTTTAAAACGACTATAAAAAGAGGCCGAAAATGATCTGTTCTGGTTACTTTTTTTACGAATAGAAATCAAAAATCAAAGAATACAAAGTTTAAAGGTATTTTACTAGAACTTCTATCTATTTTTATTCAAGTCCTAAGTATAAGAGATTATGAAAATGCTGTTGGGGAGCAATTTTACCTTATTTTTTCTGGCGATCGAAAACTGAATTTAAAGGGTCATCTGTCTTTGCTTGGGATTTCGATGTAGGATTTAGTCATTCGGTGTTTAGATCTAGGTTTAGTGCGCTTTAACGAGCCGAAGTGACCGTTTTTGAATCTCCGACCACTGTGCATGACAGCGGATGGTGGCGGAGTACGGTGGCTCAATGACTGAGTCAGGTCTGAACTCCAAGAGCTCTCAGAGGATTTTTTGAGTTTTTTTTTAGAAATCGTGGAAAAATGATTTCAGCCCTATTTTTTTTTTTTTTGTATTTAAGGATGATTCATGCGGCGTCGTTTTGGAGTGGGTCATTAGGACCTAAAATGGCGTCGTTTCATGGCTAAAGATCCACGCGTTGACCCGACTCGGGAAGGATCCGTGCATTTTTCACAAAAGGGCTATTTGCTCTTCAAGTCCCTTTTCATTTTTATTGCTATACAATTGCATCCGACTTATATTTTCCTTTTATTTTTAAATTGGTACTGAAATTCTTCTTCGGTTTCGACCTGGTCCTTAGTCCATTCAAATATGGGTATTAGAACGGCGACGTTTTGGCGATCGGGTATAATTACCCAATTGATCCTTGCGATATTTCGAGCGTTTTAATCCGGTCTTCGTTTTAATCTTTTTATTTTTTTTGTTATTCATTTTAATTAAATTATTTTGTTTTTATTGCATAATGTTATTTTTTTAATCATTGTATATATTATTTTATTTTGTTTTATTTTATTTAGTTTTAACTTCGTTTTAATGTAAAATGCAATTGTATTTAATATTTCTATTATTTGGTTAAATCTTTTTACATATTATTATTCAAGATATATGTTATTTATTTTATTCTATTACATATATATTTTTTCTATTTTAAAATTTACTATATTATTTTTTAATTGTTTTGTTTATTGTATATATTTTATGTTTTTTATTTTCTCTCGTTTGTATAAAGTTTTATTTTATTTCTTAGTTTTCATTTTTATAGATTTCTAAATCATTTACTTTTTCCTTTTTTCACTCATTTTTATAAGACTTAGATTTCATTATTTCATCACTTTTATTATTATTTCATTATTAGCCATAGCATTGTCATCGCATTATTGTTGTTGTTAGTCATTTTATGTTATAATATTCTCTTTTAATTGTTTGTATTGTCATTGAATTAGTATGTTGTGTAATTCTCTAGAAATGTTCCTTTAGTATTTGCATCTTATAATTTATTAGTGCAATGATTTTATTTACAAACCACCGTTTTAAATAAAAATGAATTTCGTTTCATTGCAATATTCTAGTTCAAAATGTTTTCACGGTGAGGCAACACTCGGGATTTAGGAGCTTCGAGAAATCATACCCTAACTTACTGGGTTTCGATTTTCTCGTCGAGTCTAAAGAACCAATTATCCATTTTAAATTAAAGTGTCTAGGTTAAATAAAAGCTTATTCTTGGGAATTCAAAAAATGTTGTGTTCTAACTCACTGAATATGACATTTTGTTATCTCGAGGTAAGGATTTCTAAAAAATGAAGGCAATATTCCGTACTTGAAATTTTGAGAAATTGTGCCCTAACTTACTGGGTTCCGATTTTTCATTTGGCCCAAATGACAGAATATCCTTTTTGAATTTAAATGCACTAGTTTTAAAAGTCAAAAGACAAGCCTAATTTCGAGGATTTGAAAACTCACTGGCATGACATTTTACTTCCTCGAAATAAGCGGGTCTTAACATCCATTTAATTTATTCAAGTTTTTTTTAAATAAAGAGGATCGTATTTTAAATTCTTTTCAAATTTTCGATAATAAGACTGTAACAGCCCGGTTTAGACCCTAGTCAGAACAGTGGTTCGAGACCACAAATTCGAGGTTGAAATGTTAATTTAATACTATTTTCTGTGTGAATAGTATGTGACATAGTCTGCGTGAAAATTCTGTGTGATGATTTGATCGTTTTAGGGTCGAATTAAGAGAAATGACCTAATCACATAAAGAGTAAAAGCTATGTGCTGATTTATAAGTACTTAAGTGTTGATGTCTTCATTATAGGATGGCATTAAGAGGCAATTAAGCGATTATTAAAGATGGTGGATGACTAAATGAAAAATTAGCCTTGATTTATAATTGTTTTATATGTTTAATGGAAGGGCAAAATGGTAAACTATGTGTTAATATTATTATAATAAAACATAAAGGAATTAAATGGCCATTTTTATCATCTTCTTTGCCTGAAAGTTGAAGAAAAAGAAAGAAAGAAAGTTTTGTGAAATTCGGCTAGGGATTAGCTTAGTTGAGGTATGTTTTTGACTAGATTTTTGATAATTTCTACGTTTTTGTGATCGTTGCTTCGTGCTCTAGCTAACCCATATAGCAATTTTATGAATTGATGATGTTTTTGAAATGTGCCATTGATAAACATGTGAGTTCTTGAATGTTTGATGGTAGAAAATGAAAGTTTGGTGTGGGATTAACATAGTCCGTATTTGAGTTTTTAATGAAATTGAGTATTTAGGGCTAATTGTGAAAAGTGTAAATTGAGGGACTAAAAAGTGAAATAAATGAAATGTGTGGGATTGTATGAGTATAGTGATATTTCGGCTAAGCTTGTACTAGGTGAAATTGTGTAAATTAATGATTTTGTGAATTAACAACTAAAGTGTCGATATGTGATGGTGTGAGGGCTATATTGCAAAAATGCCCTAAATATGTGTGTTTAGATTAAAATGAATGAATTGATCATTTAATGGATTGAATTTAAATGTGTATAGACCAAGAGAGGAGAGGTTCGGATCGAGATCGAGGCAAAGATAAAGTGCTCGATTAATCGACCGTATCGATAGTTCGATGTCTAAGGTAAGTTCGGACATAATACATATATTTAGGTTTGTTTAACATTATGAAATGAATGGTATGATATTGTTAAATGTGGATGCTATGTGATAGATTGAGTTAAACAGCACTAAGTGTGCAAATTCTAAAATGTGATCTAGATAAATAACATTGTGTGTGTGCAGAGTAATATAAGCTTCGGCTATATGGTTGGCACTGTGTGTGCGATACTGATTCAAGATCGGTTTGATATGATGCACTAAGTGTGCGATGCTAATTAAGCTTCGGTTAACTATTTAGGCACTAAGTGTGTGAATAAACTGAAGAAGGGACAAATGTCGATCTATGTCTTTCATGAATATTGAGTAGCTTAAATATTTGACAACTGAGTGTTGGCTAAGGTATGTTCAAAACATACGTGGTTGATGAAATTTCGGATGATTTTGTGAAAGGTTTATTGAATTTACTAGTTTTGGATGATATGAGATATTAGATTGTGAATTAATCTACGTGATGACATGTTTTGATTTAATGTATTTTGTTACGAACTTACTAAGCTTTGGGAAGCTTACTGTGTGAATTGTTTCTCTACCTTGCAGTGTCAGTAAAGCTAGCTCGGATCAGGGATCGTGAGCTTCTAAATCACACAATCGGCATTCTATTTTGGTACTTTTGAAAGGATGTATATAGTTGAAATATAGCATGTATAGGCTAGTTATGTGTATATGTTTATGAAATGAACTTAGCCATATGTTTTGGCAAGTTTTGAGATGATGAATGCTTGGATGAATAAGTTATGTGATCACATATTTTGGTGTGGTATGATGCATATGAAATGGTTAAGTTTTGGATATGCAAATGAATGGTTAATTCTTGTGATGATGTGAGTTTGAGTATTTGAAATTGTCATGGTAGGAATTGGTATTGAATGCATGGGTTGAATGACTATTTTTGGTATGTTTTTGGTGGTAATATGTGCGTAAGATGTTTTGGTTAATATGGCTTGTAGGTTTGACCCTTATGGGCAGCATTTTGGTCTTGTAAATGGCCTATAATGTCACACGGTTGTGGCACACGGGCGTGCCTATAGACCGTGGCTGAATTGGCAGATTGTAGTTTAGTAGCACACGGCCTCGACACGGGCGTGCTTCGTGGCAGTGTGAGAAATGGCAGTATATGATCTAGTAGTACACGGCCTTAGCACACGGGCGTGCTTGGTGGCCATTTTAATTTTGGCAGTATATGACCACGAGGAGGACATACGGGTGTGTCAAATAGCCGTGGGTGAGGCACGGCCTACCCCCACGGACGTGTATCCCTTGTATTTTGGTTAAGTTGTTATGTTTCTGAGAACTTCTGTATGTGTTTTGATTTAGTCCCGAACCCTCTTTAGCATGTTATAAAGGTCTCCTAGACTTTAATAGGGGATAACATGTTTGTATATGAGAGTGATTGAAGATGATTGACTATGTGTTGCAAACTTAGATGTAAATGTTCTGAATGATCGGTAATATCTCTTAACCCTATTCTGGTGATGGTTTCGAGTTAGGGTGTTATATTTTATTGGTATCAAAGGTACGGTTTAGTCGATTCTTCGACTAACGCAGCGTGTGTGAGTTTAGCTATACATGCCATATTATGAAATTGCGATAGTGTGATGAATTCTGACAGTTGAAATGTGTTTTAATATAGTAATGGATCCCGATCGAGCAGTTGTTGATGACGTAGAGAGTAATGTGCCTGCTCCCGCTCAAGGGACAGCGCCGACCACATCTAGGTCGAATAAAAGTAATGAGGGAGGAGAGGCTAAGCAAGCCTTCTTCCGTATGATGAGTGAATGGTTTTCAGAATTTGTTAGAACGAATCCGACTGCTCCACAACCTCCACCCCCACAAGTACGTATTGTGCCGTAAGTTGTAGATCCTAATAGAATAATAAACCACCAGTAGACAAGATTCGCAAGTACGGGGCCGAAGAGTTTAGGGCCACATTTGATGATGATACTGAGAGAGCCGAGTTTTGGCTTAAGAATACAAGCAGAGTATTTGATAAGATGTCGTTAACTCCAAACGAATGTATGAAGTGCGCTATTTCGTTGTTGAGGGATTCGGCTTATAATTGGTGGAAGACGTTGACATCTATAGTTCCGAGAGAGAGGATCACCTGGGATTTCTTTCAAGCTAAGTTCAGAAAGAAGTATATCAGTCAACGCTTTATCGATCAGAAACGTAAAGAGTTTCTAGAACTGAAATAGGGTCGTTTGTGCATTCTTGAATACGCAAGGGAATTAAATGCGATTGAGTCAATATGCTAGAGAATGTGTTTCTACTGAAGCTACTATGTGCAAATGTTTCATAGAGGGATTGAATGATGACATTAAGTTGTTGGTTGGGATATTGGATATAAATGAATTTGTTATGTTAGTTGAAAGAGCATGCAAAGCTGATGAGCTCAGTAAAGAAAAGAATAAAGCTGATTCTGAGGCTTACGATGAAAGAAAGAGATCGATGAATAAATTCTCTCAACCTTCAGCAAAGAGATACAAAGATACAAGCAATCATTCAAATGCTTCATTTGGACATTCAAATAGGGATCGTTCGAGACAAAGTACCGGTTTACAAATTCAAGCTCTGAATGAATCAAGTGTTGGCAATGTTAAGAGTAACAAGCCCGAGTGTAGACAATGTGGGAGACAACATGTGGGAGAGTGCTGGGGCAAGTATAACAATAGAGTTTGTTATAAATATGGATCCCGAGATCATTTTATTCGAGATTGCCCAAAGATGGTTTAAGAAGAAAATATTTAGAATGAAAGACCGAGTAATGTGATAGCTAGGGGTAGACCACCCCGGAACATCAAAAATATGAGCGAAAGTCAGCGAGGGACAATTGATACAGCTGTGAGATTAGAAGCAAGAGGACCTGTCCGAGCCTATGCTATACGCGCATGAGAGGAAGAATCATCTCCAGACGTCATCACCGGTATTTTCACTTTATTTGATACTGATGTTATTGCAGTGATAGATCCAAGATCAACTCATTCCTATATGTGTGTGAATCTTGTATCGAGTAAAACTATACTTGTTGAGACTACTAAAATTGTGGTTAGAGTGTCAAACCCCTTAGGCAAGTGTGTTTTGGTGGATAAAGTGTGCAAGAATTGCCCATTGGTGTTTCGTGATTTATGTTTTTCAGTTTATTTGATGTTGTTACCATTCGATGAGTTTGACATAATTCTAGGTATGGATTGGCTTACTTTGCATAATGCCATCGTGAATTGTAAGAAAAAGAGTATTGAATTGAAGAGTCAGAATAGTGAGATAGTTCAAATTGAGTCCAGTGATATGAAAGGATTACCAGCTGTTGTATCTGTGATGAAAGCTATGAACTATGTGAGAAAGGGTTGTGAAGCTTATTTGGCATATGTGATTGATACAAAAGTGTCGGAAAAGAAAGTTGAATCTGTGCCTGTGGTATGTGAGTTTCCAAATGTGTTTCCAGAAAAGTTACCGGGATTACCTCCAATTAGGGAAGTTGAATTTGGTATTGAGTTAGTACCGGGAACTGCTCCTATTGCGATAGCTCTGTATAGAATGGCACCAACAGAATTGAAAGAGTTGAAGTCTCACTTGCAAGAATTGACCGACAGAGGGTTTAAACGACCAAGTTTTTCACCTTAGGGAGGTCCTGTATTATTTGTGAAAAAGAAAGATGGAACTGTGAGAATGTGTATTGATTATAGACAATTGAACAATGTGACGATAAAGAACAAATATCCGTTACCTCAGATCGATGATTTGTTTGATCAGTTGAGATGAGCTACAGTATTTTTTAAGATAGATTTGAGATCGGGCTACTATTAGTTGAGAGTTAAAGAATCTGATGTACCAAAAACTGCCTTCAGAACGAGGTACGGACACTACGAATTCTTAGTGATGCCTTTTGGACTAACCAATGCTCCTGCAGTGTTTATGAACCTGATGAATCGAATTTTCAGATCGTATTTGGATCGCTTCATGGTAGTGTTCATTGATGATATTTTGATCTATTCGTGTGATGAGATGCAGCATGCCGAGCATTTGAGAATCGTGCTACAAACGCTGCGTGAGAAACAGTTGCATGCAAAGTTCAGTAAGTGTGAATTTTGGTTGCATGAGGTCAGATTTCTGAGGCATATCGTATCAGCTGCTGGGATACGAGTTGATACGCATAAAATCTCTGCTATTTTGGAGTGGAAGCCTCCGAGAAATGTGTCTAAAGTCCGTATTTTTCTAAGACTAGCGGGATATTATAGACGATTTGTGAAAGGCTTCTCGATGATTGCAACTCCATTGACAAAGTTGTTACAGAAGGATGTTAGATTCGAGTGGTCAGAAAAGTGTCAACAGAGTTTTGAACAGTTGAAAGTGTTGTTAACAGAAGCACCAGTATTGATTCAACCCGAATCAGGCAAAGAATTCATAGTTTATAGTGATGCATCTTTGAATGGTTTGGGCTGTGTGCTGATGCAAGAAGGGAAAGTTATTGCCTATGCTTCGATACAGTTAAAACTGCATGAAAAGAACTACCCAACACATGATCTTGAATTGGCTGCGATTGTGTTTGCATTGAAGATTTGGTGTCACTATCTGTTTGAAGAGAGGTGTCACATTTTTACTGATCATAAGAGTTTAAAGTATTTAATGACTTAGAGAGATTTGAATTTGCGACAGACAAGATGGTTAGAATTATTGAAAGATTACAAACTTGTGATAGATTACCACCCGGGTAAAGCTAATGTTGTAGCGGATGCCTTGAGTTGTAAATCATTATATGCTTTACGAGCTTTGAGTAATCAAATAGATCTGTGAGATGACGATGTGATTGTAGCTGAACTGAAAGTAATACCATTGTTTTTACAGCGGATATGTGAGGCTCAGAAGATTGATAATGAGTTGTTAGCAAGAAGATTTCAATGTAATTCGAATGCTGAATCAGAATTTAGAGTTGATAGTAATGATTTTTTGAGATTCAAAGATCAAATTTGTGTTCCAAGAAATTCAGAGTTGATTTAAACGATTTTGAATGAAGCTCACAATAGCCATTTGACTGTACATGCAGGAAGTACGAAAATGTATAATGATCTAAAACAGTTCTATTGGTGGCATGGTATGAAAAGAGATATTTTTGACTATGTGTCGAAGTGTTTAGTTTGTCAGCAAGTTAAGGTTGAACATCAAGTTCCATTCAGTTTATTACAACCAATTATGATTCCTGAGTGGAAATGGGAGAGAATCACGATGGACTTTGTGTCGGGTTTGCCCTTATCTCTGAGCAAGAAAGATGCGATCTGGGTGATAATGGACAGATTGACAAAATCAGCTCATTTTGTTCAGTAAGAACCGATTATTGTTTAGATAAATTAGCTAAACTGTATATCGATGAGATTGTGAGATTGCACGGAGTACCGCTATCTATAGTGTCTGACAGAGATCTGAGATTTACCTCGCGATTTTGGAAGAAATTACAAGATGCTTTAAGCACAAAATTGCATTTCAGTACTGCGTTTCATCTGAAAACAGATGGTCAATCTGAGCGAATCATTCAGATCCTCGAAGATATGTTGAGATATTGTATACTCAAATTTGATAGCACGTGGGAAAAGCATTTATCGTTGATAGAATTTGCATATAACAATAGTTTTCAATCAAGTATCAAAATGGCACCATATAAGGCTCTTTACAGTCAAAAGTGTCGAACTCCATTGTATTAGACTGAACTGAGTGAGAACAAGATTCACGGGGTTGATCTTATAAAAGAGACTGAGTAGAAAGTGAATGTAATTCGTGACAGTTTGAAAGTGGCCTCAGATCGTCAGAAATCCTATGCAGATTTGAAACAAAAAGATATTGAATTTGAGATTGGTGACAGAGTGTTTTTGAAAGTATCTCCGTAGAAGAAAATACTTCGTTTTGGCCGGAAGGGCAAGCTGAGTCTGAGGTTCATTGGACCTTACGAGATTATCGAACGAGTTGGGCCAGTTGCTTATAGGTTGAGATTGCCATATGAGTTAGAAAAGATTCATAATGTATTTCATGTGTCAATGCTTCGACGATACAGATCAGACCCGTCTCATATGATTTCCCCTACTGAAGTTAAGATTCAGTCAGACTTGTCGTATAGTGAATAACCAATCCAAATTATGGCACGAGAGACCAAAGAGTTGAGAAATAAGAAAATTTATTTAGTGAAAGTATTGTGGCACAAACACGGAATTGAAGAGGCTACGTGGGAGCCTGAAAACGTTATGAGAGAGCAACATCCACAACTATTCACTGGTAAGATTTTTGGGGACAAAAATCCCTAAGTGGGGAGAGTTGTAACAGCCTGGTTTAGACCCTAGTCAGAACAGTGGTTCGAGACCACAAATCTAAGGTCTAAATGTTAATTTAATACTATTTTCTGTGTGAATAATATGTGACATAGTCTGCATGAAAATTCTGTGTGATGATTTGATCGTTTTAGGGTCGAATTAAGAGAAAGGACCTAATCGCGTAAAGAGTAAAAGCTATGTGCTGATTTATAAGTACTTAAGTTTTGATGTCTTCATTATAGGATGACCTTAAGAGGCAATTAAGCCATTATTAAAGATGGTGGATGACTAAATGACAAATTAGCCTTGATTTATAATTGTTTTATATGTTTAATGGAAGGGTAAAATGGTAAACTATGTGTTAATGTTATTATAATAAAACATAAAAGAATTAAATGGCCATTTTTATCATCTTCTTTGGCCCGAAAGTTGAAGAAAAAGAAAGAAAGAAAGCTTTGTGAAATTCGGCTAGGGATTAGCTTAGTTGAGGTATTTTTTTACTCGGTTTTTTATAATTTCTATGTTTTTATGATCGGTTCTTTGTGCTCTAGCTAACCCATGTAGCAATTTTATGAATTGATGATGTTTTTGAAATGTGCCATTGATAAACATGTGAGTTCTTGAATGTTTGATGGTAGAAAATGAAAGTTTGGTGTGGGATTAACATTGTTCGTATTTGAGTTTTTAATGAAATTAAGTATTTAGGGCTAATTGTGAAAAGTGTAAATTGAGGGACTAAAAAGTGAAATAAATGAAATGTGTGGGATTGTATGAGTATAGTGATATTTCGGCTAAGCTTGTACTAGGTGAAATTGTGTAAATTAATGATTTTGCGAATTAAGGACTAAAGTGTCGAAATGTGATGATGTGAGGGCTATATTGAAAAAATGCACTAAATATGTGTGTTTGCATTAAAATGAATGAATTGATGATTTAATGGATTGAATTTAAATGTGTATAGACCAAGAGAGGAGAGGTTCGAATCGAGATCGAGGCAAAGATAAAGTTCTCGATTAATCGACCGTATCAATAGTTCGACGTTCGAGGTAGGTTTGGATATAATACGTATATTTAGTTGTGTTTAGAATTATAAAATGAATGGTATGATATTGTTAAATGTGGATGCTATGTGATAGATTGAGTTAAACGGCTCTAAGTGTGCAAATTCAAAAATGTGATCGAGATAAATAGCACTGTGTGTGTGCGGAGTAATATAAGCTTCGGCTATGTGGTTGGCACTGTGTGTGTGATACTGATTCAAGATTGGTTTGATATGATGCACTAAGTGTACGATGCTAATTAAGCTTTGGCTAACTATTTAGGCACTAAGTGTGCGAATAAACTGAAGAAGGGACGAATGTCGATCTATGTCATTCATGAATATTGAGTAGCTTAAATATTTGACAACTAAGTGCTGGCTAAGGTATGTTCGAAACCTATTTGGTTGATGAAATTTCGGATGATTTTGTGAAAGGTTTATTGAATTTACTAGTTTTGGATGATATGAGATATTAGATTGTGAATTAATCTACGTGATGACATGTTTTGATTTAATGTAGTTTGTTACGAACTTACTAAGCTTTGGGAAGCTTACTGTGTGAATTGTTTCTCTACCTTGCAGTGTCAATAAAGCTAGCTCGGATCAGGTATCGTCAGCTTCTAAATCACACTATCGGCATTCTATTTTGGTACTTTTGAAAGGATGTATATAGTTGAAATATGGCATGTATGCGCTAGTTATGTGTATATGTTTATGAAATGAACTTAGCCATATGTTTTGGCAAGTTTTGAGATGATGAATGCTTAGATGAATAAGTTATGTGATTACATATTTTGGTATGGTGTGATGCATATGAATTGGTTAAGTTTTGGATATGCAAATGAACGGTTAATGCTTGTGATGATGTGAGTTTGAGTATTTGAAATTGTCATGGTAGGAATTGGTATTGAATGCATGGGTTGAATGACTATTTTTGGTATGTTTTTGGTGGTAATATGTGCATAAGATGTTTTGGTTAATATGGCTTGTAGGTTTGACCCTTATGGGTGGCATTTTGGTCTTGTAAATGGCCTATAATGTCACATGGTTGTGGCACACGGGCGTGCCTATAGACCGTGGGTGAATTGGCAGAACGTAATTTGGTAGCACACGGCCTCGACACAGGCATGCTTCGTGGCAGTGTAAGAAATGGCAGTATATGATCTAGTAGTACATAACCTTAGCACACGGGCGTGCTTGGTGACCGTGTTAATTTTGGCAGTATATGACCACATGGAGGACACATAGGTGTGTCAACTAGCTGTGGGTGAGGCACGGCCTACCCCCACGGGCGTGTATCCCTTGTATTTTGGTTAAGTTGTTATGTTTTCGAGAACTTCTATATGTGTTTTGATTTAGTCCCAACCCCTCTTTAGCATGTGATAAAGGTCTCCTAGACCTTGATAAGGGACAACATGTTTGCGTATGAGAGTGATTGAAGATGATTGACTTTATGTTGTAAACTTAGATGTAAATGTTCTGAATGATCGGTAATACCTCTTAACCCTATTCATGCGACGGTTTTGGGTTAGGGGTGTTACAAAGACGTTACTCAATCAATGTGGTACCAATTTTGGGCGTTACGAGGGTGCTAATCCTTTCTCATGCTAACTGACTTCCGAACCCGTTTCTCGAGTTTTGTAGGCCAAAAATCATTATTTTAATAAATTAAATGCATTATTGAAATGACCAAACTACGAGGTGATCCGATCACACCTCATTAAAAAGGATTAAGGGCGACTCTATTTTCGTTTTAAAGTCGACCCCGTTTTTCAACAAAAAAAGGGTTTCGACAACGTCATCAACTCATTAAGGTCACACGGCCAAGGCAGACACCCGTGTCCTTAGACCATGTGTCCATTTAAATCCCTAATTTTAGGTGCAAACTTCACACGGCCTGAGCACACGCCCATGTCCACGGTCGTGCCTTCCACACGGCTGAGAAACACGGCCGTGTCTCTGCCCGTGTGTTTACTACTGAGCATACTAACTTGTAAACCTAGCATGGAAGGGGACACACGGCCAATCAACACGCCTATGGGGCTGACCGTGTGTCACACACGTCTGTGTGTCTACCCGTGTGGACATTTGTAAGGCTATCTACCAAGCCAAATGCCACCCTACAATGCAACCATACTTACATCAATTCAATCCAACAAGTATTAGAACTATAAAGCACTTCTAAGGACTCAAAATCAAGACATCCATACTAGCATACACTTAATGAAATTCATCATCATTGAATATGTATAAACTTGTCAAGTATTGACCCAATTCCAATGACCACTTACAAAATGAATTTGATAATATAAATAGCCAACACTTTCGCTAACAAATATGACATAACAAACTGACCAAGTCCTATACATGCCATACTTAAAATGAATCTAACTTTGCTATACCAAAGAGTAGTCAATAGTGTGATTTTCGAACTCCGACGTTCCACGAATTCTCAAGCTAACTTAGCAATGCTACAAGGAAAAGGGAAATGAGAGGGGTAAGCATAAAGCTTAGTAAGTTTGCATGAAATAAATAGCAACATAAAGCTCATAATGTCATCCGTTCATTGCATTGAGTAAAAACACAAGTCTTAAGCTCATTTCCATAACTTACTCATACTTACTCTTACCAATTACACATCATGCCACATATCGTAAACCATTCCCGTGATTTATGCACATATACCTGTATCACTTCATCATATAGTCTTAGCATTAATCTCATCTCTATCATAAGCTTAACTATTTACCCATTGTATCACTTGGGATATTCAAGGGTACATGATTATCCTCATTCACATAATTATGACGCCAATGCCACATCCCAGATGTGGTCTTATGTGAGGTCACTTCTAGATGCCGATCCCATATCCCCGATATGGTCTTATACGGGATCTCATTTCGATTGTCGATGTTATATCCTAGATATGGTCTTATACGATTCTATATTCGATGCTGATGCTATATTCCATATATGGTCTTGTATGGGATCTCCATTCGGTGCCGAGGCCATCTCCCAAACATGTTCTTATACAGGATCATACCAATCTCATGTTTCGATGATCTTATTCTCTCATTTATTAAAGTCCAACCGGGACTTTCACATCACAATTCTCATCATTTTTTCATTCAACATCATAACTCAAAATCATAGAAATATTATACAACATCACTAATATCAAACATTTAGAAATTTAATAACATGATGTTGAATTTATTACACACAAACTTACCTCGATTTCAAAATAGGCTAGATTGCCGATCTAGTTCGATACTTTGCCCTTTCCTCGGTCGAGGTTAATTCTTCGCTCTTCTTGATCTATAATAATAATTTAGCTCATTTAATCGCCACATTAATAAGTACATTACAATAATCATAATTTTGACAAAACTACCATTTTGCCCTTAAGCTTTCACAAAATGACCATTTTACCCCTAGGCTCAGAAATCAATTCTAATCAAATTTCTTTCTTTAACGAGCCTAGGTGAACCTTTATTACTCTTATGGAAAACGTCAATACTCATTATTTCCCACATTTACAACATATTTTATAACCTTTACAAAAAGGTCATTTTAGGTGTTTTCATGGTAACACCTTTCACAAAAGTTGTTTACTAAACAACTATGACTTATTTTCTTCCATAAAAATGTAGCAAACAACTTAAAAGCTCACATGGAAAATCTAAACTTTCAACCATTTTGCAAGATAGTCCCCTCTTTAGCTAGCTTAAGCTTTAGGGGTTCCAAAAGTACAAATATTATCAAGAAATGATCACTAAAACACTTACTTGTAAGGAGAAGAGTTTGTTGAATTTTTTGAGCTTTCAAACCCCTATTTACTTCTAATTTTTGGTGGAGGAGTGAAGGAGAAAAGATGATATCTTTTCTTTCTTTATTTTAATATATCTAGTCAATTAAGTCACCTAATTTCCATCCACCTTGACCAATTTGACATTGTTTGTCTCCTATGGCCAGTCACCTTATCTCTAGGGGTCTAATTGCACTTTAAGGGCCTATAATTAATATTCTATAGCTATTAGACACCTTCAGATTGTAAAACAGAACTTTCACACATTTTGTGATTTAGTCCTTTTTTGCAATTAAGCATGAAATCGCTAGAATTAAAATGTTCATGCACCTGTATAATCATGCTCTAATTTATAAAATAACATAAAAATAATTTTATTCATCTTTGGATTAGTGGTTTCGAACCCACTATTCTGACTAGCCCCTAAATGGGGCTGTTACAATTCTTCCTCTTAAGGATTTTCGTCCCCGAAAATCTTACCGGTGAAAAGGTTGGGATATTGTTTTCTCATAACCTCCTCGGGCTCCCAAGTAGCCTCTTCCACTCCGTGTATTTGCCATAATATTTTAACAAGGGCTATACTTTTGTTTCTCAACTATTTGACTTGTCGTTCCAAAATCTTAACCGGCTCTTCGCCATAAGTCATGTCCGATCAAATCTCTACCTCTGATGGTACAATCACATGCGAAGGGTCTGATCGATAGCGACGTAACATAAACACGTGGAAGACATCATGAATCTTTTCCAACTTTGGTGGTAAGGCCAAACGATAAGCTACCGACCCTATCCTCTCTGTAATCTCATAGGGTCTGATTAAACGCGAATTCAATTTGCCTTTTCGGCCAAATCTGAGGACCTTCTTCTATGGTGATACTTTCAGAAACACGTTATAACCAACTTGAAACTCAATCTCTTTCCGTTTCAAGTCTGCATAGGACTTTTGTCTATCTGTGGCAGCTTTTAAGCATTCACGTATCAATCTTACTTTCTCTTTAGATTCTCTGACTAAGTCGACCCCATGAATCTGATTCTCTCTGAGTTCAGTACAATATAGGGGCGTTTAGCACTTACATCCATACAATGCCTCATAGGGCGCCATCTTCAAACTAGACTGAAAGCTGTTATTATAGGCGAATCCCACCAACGGTAAACATTTCTCCCAATTACCTTGGAATTCCAAAACACAACATCGAAGCATGCCTTCAAGTATCTGTATTACTCTCTCTAACTGCCCATCAGTTTGTGGATGGAAAGCTGTATTAAAGCTTAATTTTGTGCCTAAAGCCTCTTGCAACTTTTTCTAAAATCGTGATTTAAATCTTAGATCTCTATTCGAAATAATCAACAATGGTACTCTGTGAAGTCTCACAATCTCTGAAATGTACAATTCGTCGAGTGAGTAGTTGACCCGTACTGGTATGAAAAGGACTGACTTCGTGAGTCTATCTACTACGACCCATACAGCATCTTTCTTTTTCGGTGTCAATGGTAAACCCGTCATGAAGTCCATAGTAATATGGTCCCATTTCCACTCGGGAACCATAATATGCTGAAGTAGACTTGAAGGTACTTGGTGTTCAGCCTTCACTTGTTGACAAATTAGGCATCTCAAAATAAACTCGAAAATGTCTTTCTTCATACTCGGCCACCAATACCATTTACTCAAATCATTATACATCTTTGTGCTGCCTGGATGTACAGCCCAACATCCACTATGTGCTTTGTGCAAAATATTCTGGATAAGCTCATCATCTTTGGGTACATAGACCCTATCTCGATACATGAAACATCCATCAGGACTTATCCGAAAGTCCGGCTCAACATTTGACTCACCTTGAACTCTTTTAGCTTGTAAATTATTGTCGCCTTTCTGAGCTTCATAGATCTCTTGAAGAAATATTAGTTTAGCCCTCAACTAGGCTAGAGTAGAACCATCATCTGACAGAGCTATCCATGTATTCATGGCTCTCAGCGCAAACAAGGATTTCCTGCTCAAGGCGTCAGCAACCACGTTAACCTTTCCAAGATGGTAGTGAATCACTAGCTCATAATCTTTTATTAGCTCTAACCATTTTCTCTGCCTTAGATTCAACGCCTTTTGAGTCATCAAGTACTTTAAGCTCTTATGATCAGTGAACACCCAACATCTCTCACCATATAAATGGTGTCTCCAAATCTTTAATACAAAGACAATTGCGGCTAACTCTAAGTCATGGGTCGGGTATATAACAACCCAAAAATTAGGGGTTGGTGATTTTTGCATAATTGTATGTTGTGTTTGCTCTGCAAGTTGTTTGAGGTTGTTTAGGGGTTCTAGGGAGGCTTGGGTTCGAGTTCAAGCCCTGGAAAAATTTTATTTTTTGGTCCTTTAGTGAAGAGGGCTATCAGAAGTAGGACTTAAGTATAAGTGAATGTGTTTTGCTAACACAAGTGAGCTAGTGGCAATGTGGTGTGGCGTCACAAGGGAAGCACGAGGGAATGGAGTTCGAATCCCACAAGCTACAACTGGTAGCTTTTATTTTGTGCTTTGGGAAAGGAGGAAGCAGAGTTGGGATCAGACTCTGCTATGGGAGTGGGAGAATTGGTCAAACAATTCAAGTGGGTGGACGAGAGAAATTCTAGTAGAAAATAGTGAAGTGGATCAAGGAGTAGGGAGAGTGGGAGATTTATGCCATGAGTGAGGACTCAATCTAGGCATTTTCGGCTAGGGGGAATGTTAAGCATTTTGGGTAGTGTGTATAGCCAAAATCTCATTTGGCTTTCTTTCCATTTTTGGCTCTTATTTTTCGTCTAGAGCATCTCGGGTTCTTCTCTTTGGGCACACTTTTTCTTCTCTTCGTACATTTTTCTCCCTTTTTTCTTTTCTTTTATTGGGCCTTGCTCGAATCTGTTGGAAATTGACCACTCGTGCATCTCCTCTTCAACCTTTCCTCTCTTTTATTTAAGCCGTTTAACCACACCTCCTCTCTTGATCGAATTTGGTAAGCCTTTGCATTCACTCTCTTCCTTTCTCCCTCACACTATTCTTTCTTTCTCTGACCAAACATGACATTCTTTCATTCTCTTTACATCTTACTTGTTTCTCTTTAAAGCATAAGCCAAAACATTCTTTCTTGGGTGTAGGCCGAATTCTTTAGTAAACAACGGGCGTACGTCGTCAACTTTGGTTTTGGTAAAGGTGAAGTTGTTCAAATACCTTTTAATTCGACGCTGGTATTATTCATGTGACCCTTTTTTTGGTGGAGTTAGCATCGGTTCCCTTCTTTCTTGTGGGAAGGCTGAATGTTGGTTCGATGCTAACCCCTTTGGTGCATCAATTACTTTCTTTTAGGAACTCGTTGCAGTAGCCAAGGAGCAAGGCTAAATATTGGTACCCTGTAAGACGGGGGTCACGTCTTGTGGTAAGTGATTCTAGTGGTGTAGTAAATTTTGAGATTATGAATTCTTTTGAGAAGTTGGGATTAACTCTTAATCATAGTTATCTTAGGGGAAACAAGGAGTAGTTCTTTTGGCAATCCAAACCAGATGTGTAATCTCACACTACCGCTGATGCTATGAATGTTGTTCTATGAATCGGCCTAAAAGTCGAAGTGCAGAAAAGCCAAAAAATCGACAACTGTGATCACTCGAGCGTGCGAGTGCTCGTAGTGATAAACTGAGTCACTAGTGATGGCGGTATATTGTTGAGAGTGTCGCGAACACTCTCGTGAATCTGAGGCCGGAATGGGCCTTATAAAGCCGAAACGAGCTAAGTGGGTCCAATGGGCTAACCGGTCCACACGAGCAAAACTGATGGAAAAGTGACCGTATAACTAGTGCGACTGCGAAGTCTATAAAATCGAGACCGAGTACGTGCTAAATGGGCCACACGAGCATGTGGACCTGTTTGGACCGAAATTAGGCTTTAGGCCCAACTACACTATTTTGACCAAAAGGGGGTCCTGAGTCGCTCGAGGTAATGGAAAGGCCGTTAGATGACTAAATTATCGAAATACCCTTTTTAGGTAAAATTACCAAAATACCCCTAAAGGGTAAATTACTGAAATGCCCTTAGTGGGTGAATTACCAAAATACCCTCGATGGGTGAAATTACTGAAATACCCCAAAGGGGTGAAAATTATCGTTATACCCTCAAGTGTGATTATATACCGTGTATGTGATTCTTTTATGTATGTTTATAAATGTTTTACACTGCATTCATACCATGTTGCATGGGTTGGGTTTGATGATTGGAGGATGTGTTTTTTTTAAGTGGCTCTACCACATACCATTTTAGTGGCTAGGCCACATATCGTTTTTAGTGGCATAGCTACATATCTCGTGATTAGCATCTTGACAGCGATATTGGTGCATTTGGCGGGGTGGGTTGACTTGATCCCCACACGGTGCAATTGGTTGGTACGGGTGGTGTGATGGTTGGATTGGGTTGGGCTGCATTTTTGTTTACTTTATCATGTCTATAGGGCTTATGCCCAGACCGACACTGTAAGGGCTCAAGCCTAGATTACGACCGTCATAGGGGATTACACACTGAGTTCTTGTAACTCACCCTTTTCTTTTAACCGTGCAGGTAATCCCCAGCGTTAGAGGATTTGGAGCTGCAGAGGACTCGGAGGTGGCCATGCATCGAAATTGCTTCTTACGGAACTTAGTAAACTCAGTTTTTAATTTATTTTACGTTATTATTTTGGGTTAATATTTTGTGTAATAAGGCCATTGTATATTTCTTCTAAATTTTCTTTTGGTAATTTTGCTAGTTAAAAATTATTAATCGGTTAATCACAGATTTTTAACCAATAACAACCGTTTTCAAAATAACATGTTTCCGTAATTCTTTGAGCTAGATTTCAACAATAAACAAAGTTTTTGAAAATAATAATAACATATTTACAAGAAGGCTTATTAAGCAAATATTATTTTCACAAGAAAAAAAAAAAGTTTAGAGTTTCAAAAAGGATACAAAGCTTTTAACGAACGCATAGCTTTTAAACAACCTTTTAATGTGACATGCTAGATCCGATCATAACGTCTAGGCCAGTTTTGGGGTGTTACATTTAATGGTATCAAAGCCAGGTTACAAAACTCGACTATGGAATGGTTTTAAAAATCTTTCCAAATCTAAATAAATTGTGGTTTACAAAAAATAGTGTTATTGAAAGTATGGCACACCGAGTCTCCGGCACCAAATCTGTAAGTTCCCTGATCTCATACTTAGTTATATGCTATAGTAACTGTATTGGAAAACTACTAGGGATAGTAGTAGTATACCGAACTCTTGGTTAGGGAAACTGAGATTATAGAGACTGAAAATTTAGAAAGTCGAGCTGTAAAAATTACTCATAGTACTATTCTTTCATAAAACATTTGTTAATAATTACTTGAACAATAAACTGATGCATAAAACTCTTAAGCAGATTAACGCGTTACATCAATATATAACAAGAGGACGCAAATGAGGTACACGTGGCCGTGGTAGAGGTTGGGGTACGAGGGCTGGATCCTCAGCATCAATTGCATATGCCTGAAAGAGAGGCACCGGCATCGCCAGTGACTGAGATGGGGTCTCATAACCGAGTCGGATGGGATGATGCTTTGTTTCAAGCAATGCTACGGGTCTTAGAAAGAGTGGCTGGAGCGAGTACTGGGTCGATGGCTCGAGGGTCAATTTCTGAGCGGCTCCGGTCAAGTGGGGCAGAAATCTTTAGGGGTATCTCTGGTGTAGCCCCGAATGTAGCGAAATATTGGTTGAAGGCTGTGGAGTGAATCATGGATGATCTAGACTGCACAGTAGAACAGAAACTGAAAGGAGCAGTGTCCGTACTGTGAGATGAAGCATACCAATGGTGGCTTACAGTAAGGGAAGGTACACAAGCTGACCAGTTGACTTGGGATTTCTTCAAAGCGTCCTTCCAGGGAAAGTATGTCGGGGCAAGTTATGTGGATACCCAGAGAAAGAAATTCTTGAATCTGGTTTAGGGAAACAAATCCATAGCAGAGTATGAGGCGGAGTTCCTGCGATTGAGCCGGTATGCTAGGGTTATAGTCGCGACCGATTATGAGTATTGTGTGTGGTTTAAGGATGGTCTTTGAGATGAGTTGCGGGTACTGATAGCCCTGTAAAGGGAAAGAGACTTCGTTGCCCTGGTAGAAAAGTCCAAGATTGCTGAGGAAGTGAAACGCTCTGAACGACAAAATTATGAGAAGGAAAGGGGCAAGAATAAGAGAGATTCTGGGTTTTCAGGTTCTTCAGGGGGACTTCATAAAAGGCCTATGTTTGATGGGCTAGCCCGAGTTGGGATTTTTGTTGCTACTGGTCGACCGCAACCTTATGTTGAGTGTGGGAAACCACATTCGAGAGAGTGCTGAAGAAGGACTGGCGGTTGTTTCAATGTGGGTCCAAGGATCATCTGTACAGAGACTGTCCTCGGGAGCCTGTTCGGATGCAAGTAGTAGGTCAGGGCTTTGTACAACAAGTGGAAGTGGTCAATATCCACTGAGAGGTCGTGTTCCACTCAGAGGGGGAAATGGGTTAGGACGTGGTCGTGGAGCGCCGGGCAGAGGTGCTGGTAATGCTGGTAATACAAAGGTGAGGCAGCTAGGATTGGTTTATACTGCTCAGCGTCAGGAGAATGGTGACGCACCTAACGTCATAACTGGTACGTTTCTCATACATGATATGCCATTTACAGCTTTAATTGATATTGGGTCTACATACTCGTATATTGCATGTACTGTGTCTGGAACTTTGGGTATACCATTTGAGATAGCTGATAGAGAAATGTCAGTGATTAGTCCTTTAGGACAGTCGGTAGTAGTGAATAAATTGTTTAGAGATGTGCCTCTCGAGGTTCAAGGTGTTGTCTTCTGGCTGATGTGATGGAACTATCGTTTGGCGAGTTTAATCTCATTATGGGCATGGATTGGTTGGCGAAACACCGTGCGAACTTGGATTGCACTGCTAGGCATATGATATTGAAGTCTTCAGAAGATGAGGAAGTGATTATGATATGGGAGAGAAGGGATTATTTATCCAACGTAATCTTAGCGTTAAGGGCCGAGAAGCTGGTTTGAAAAAGTTGCGATGAGTTCCTAGCTTATGTTAACACGACTGATGCTAAGGGTCTTTCTGTTGGGGATTTTAGGACCGTAAAGGAATTCTCAGATGTATTCCTTGAAGATCTTTCGGGGTTGCCACAGAATTGTGAGGTCAAGTTCAGTTTGAGCTATTACCGAGAACGACTCCAGTGGCCATCGCCCCTTATAGGATGGCACCAAAGGAGCTGGTAGAATTAAAGGCTCGGATCCAAGAGCTTCAGGATCGGGGGTTTATCTGACCGAGTGTGTCTCCGTGGGGAGCACCGGTATTGTTCGTAAAGAAGAAGGATGGATCAATGCGCATGTGTATTGACTACCATCAGCTGAACAACTTAACAATTAAGAACAAAAACCCGCTACTAAGGATAGACGATCTGTTTGATTAGCTGCGAGGAGCTTCAGTTTTCTCTAAAATAGATCTAAGATCAGGATATCATCAGCTAAGGGTCAAGGAGGCAGATATATACAAGACTGCATTCCGAACTCGTTATGGGCGTTACGAGTTTTTGGTCATGCTGTTTGGGTTAACGAATGCACCAGCTGCTTTCATGGACATGATGAACTGGGTTTTCCAACCCTACTTATACCAGTTCGTGGTGGTGTTTATAGACAACATTCTGGTGTATTCAAGAACTGAGGAGGAGCATGATTCACATCTTCGGGTTGTTCTGCAGATATTGAGAGAAAAGCAACTTTATGCCAAATTTAGCAAGTGCGAGTTCTGGCTGAAGGAGGTGACATTTTTGGGTCATGTTGTGTCTGCCGAGAGGATTAGAGTTTATCCTCAGAAGGTTGAGGCCGTATTGGATTGGAAGCCACCGAAGTCAGTATCAGAGATCCAGAGTTTTTTGGGTTTGGCCGGGTACTATAGGCGATTCGTTGAGGGGTTTTCATTGATTGTGGAACCTCTAACTAAGTTACTACGTAAAGGAGTACCGTTTGTTTGGACTAATAAGAAGTAGGAGAGTTTTGAGAAACTGAAGACGATTTTGACTAAAGCCCCGGTATTAATTCAGCCAGAGATGGGAAAAGAATTTGTTGTCTATTGTGATGTGCCGCACACGGGTTTGGGTTGTATGCTGATACAAGAAGGAAAGGTGGTGGCGTATGCATCTCGTCAGCTTAGGCCGCACGAGGTGAACTACCCCACTCATGACTTGGAATTAGCTGCAGTTGTATTCGCACTGAAGATATAGAGACATTATCTATATGGGGAAAAGTCAATCATCTACACCGACCATAAGAGCCGTAAGTATCTCCTTACCCAAAAAGAGTTGAATCTTAGGCAGCGTAGATGGATAGAGTTGCTGAAGGATTATGATTGCAAAATTCAGTATCATCCGGGAAAAGCCAACGTGGTGCCAGATGCATTGAGTCGTAAAGTGGGTATCTGATCTAAGAGGAATGTTTGCTCGTCTCAGCCTATTTGAAGATGGTAGTCTGTTGGTAGAACTGCAGGTAAAACCGACTTGGATTAGCCAGATTAAAGAGAAGCAAAGGTTGGATGAGTCGTTGGTTTCTCGTTTTCAATAGGTGAAGAAAGGAGAGACTGGGGACTTTGGGCTGAATAGTGAAGTGGTGTTATGTTTCCGTGGAAGAGTTTGTGTACCGAAGGACTCTGAGTTAAGGCAGTCGCTTCTACAGGAGGCGTATAGTAGCCCAAACGCTATGCATCCCAGTGCAAAAAAGTTATATCGAGATCTATGTGAACTATATTAGTGGCCCGGACTTAAGTAGGAGGTCACAAATTTTGTAAGTAAGTGTTTGACATGTCAGCAAGTGAAGGCTGAGCAACAACTACCTTTGGGGTTACTACAACCGGTGAAAATTCCACTCTGGAAGTGGGAAAGGGTAACAATGGACTTTGTCAGTGGGCTACCTTTGATGCCTACTAAGAAAGATTCGGTATGTGTAATTGTTGACCAATTGACTAAGTTTGCCCACTCCATACCGATTCGCACTAATTACTCATTTGAGAAACTGGCAAGGTTGTATGTGGCAGAGATTGTAAGGTTACATGGGGTGCAACTGTCTATCATCTCAAACAGAGACCCTAGATTCACGTCTCAGTTCTAAAGAGTGTTACATGAAGCTCTGGGTACGAGGCTAGATTTTAGAACAACGTTTCATCCGCAGACTGATGGTCAGTCGGAGAGGGTAATTCAGATTTTAGAAGACATGTTAAGAGGCTGTGTGATATATTTCGAAGGTAGTTGGGAGGACTATTTACCGTTAGTAGAATTTTCTTACAACAACAGCTAGTAATCCAATATTCAAATGGCACCTTACAAGGCATTATATGGTCATAGGTGTCGTACCCCTACTTGCTGGACAGAATTGGGTGAGTGGCGACTATTGGGTCCAGAGTTAATTTCTGAAACTGATGAGAAAGTGAAGTTGATACAGGGTCGATTAAAGGAAGCATCTGATCGACATAATTCATATGCTGACTTAAAGTGCAAAGAGATAGAATTTTTTGTGGGGGATTATGTCTTCTTAAAGGTCTCACCGTGGAAGAAGATTCTGAGATTTGGACGGAAGGGAAGCTAAGCCCTAGATTTATTGGACCTTACCGAATGTCAAAACGCATTGGACCAGTTGCCTATTAGCTGGAGTTGCCTTCTGAGTTAAATCGGATACATAATATATTCGATGTCTCTATGCTAAGGCACAACCGTTTGGATCCTTCTCATATAGTGCCAGTGGAAGAAATTGAGGTAAGACCTGACCTGACTTTTGAGGAAGAATCGGTGCAAATTTTGGACCGTGATGTTAAGGTGCTGAGAAGGAAGTCTGTTCCGTTAGTTAAGGTACTGTGGCATAATCATGGTTCAGAGGAAGTCACATGGGAGCCTGAGGAGGCAATACGACATCAATACCCTCACCTCTTTTGACCAGGTAAATTTTTAGGCCAGAATTTCTTTAATGGGGTAGAATTGTAACATCCTAAAAATTAGGGGTTGGAGATTTTTGTATAATTGCATGTTGTGCTTGCTCTGCAGGTTGTTTGAGGGTGTTTAGGGGTTTTAGGGAGGCCTAGGTTCGAGTTCAAGCCCTGGAAAAATTTTGGTTTTTGGTCCTTTAGTGAAGAGGGCTATCAGAAGTAGGACTTAAGTATAAGTGAATATGTTTTGCTAACACAAGTGAGCTAGTGGCAAAGTGGTGTGGCATCACAAGGGAAGCATGGGAGAGTGGAGTTCGAATCCCACAAACTGTAACTAGTAGCTTTTGTTTTGTACTTTGGGAGAGGAGGAAGCAGAGTTGGAATCAAACTCTGCTATGGGAGTGGGAGAATTCGTCAAACAATTTGAATGGGTGGAGGAAAGGAATTCTAGGAGAAAATAGTGGAGTGGATCAAGGAGTGGGGATAGTGGAAGAGTTGTGCCATGAGTGGGAACTCAATCTAGGAATTTTCGGCTAGGGGCAATGTTAAGCATTTTGGGTAGTGTGTATAGCCAAAATCTCACTTGGCTTTCTTTCTATTTTTGGCTCTTGTTTTTCGTCTAGAGCATCTCGGGTTCTTCTTTTTTGGCACACTTTTTCTTCTCTTCGTACATTTTTCTCTCTTATTTCTTTTCTCTCATTGGGTCTTCACCGAATCTATTGGAAATTGACCACTCGTGCATCTCCTCTTTAGCCTTTCCTCTCTTTTCTTTAAGCCATTTAACCACACCTCCTCTCTTGACCGAATTTGGTAAGCCTTTGCACTCACTCTCTTCCTTTCTCCCTCACACTATTCTTTCTTTCTTTGACCAAACACAACATTCTTTCATTCGCTTTACATCTTACTTTTTTTCTCTTTAAAGCATAAGCCGAAACATTCTTTCTTAGGTGTAGGCCGAATTCTTTAGCAAACAACAGGCGTACGTCGTCAACTTTGGTTTTGGTAAAGCTGAAGTTGTTCAAATACCTTTTAATTCGACGCTAGTATTATTCATGTGACCCTTTCTTTGTGGAGTTAGCATCGGTTCCCTTCTTTCTTGTGGGAAGGCCGAATGTTGGTTCGATGCTAACCCCTTTGGTGCATCAATTACTTTCTTTTAGGAACTTGTTGCGGTAGCCAAGGAGCAAGGCCGAATATTGGTACCCTGTAAGAGGGGGGTCACGTCTTGTGGTAAGTGATTCTAGTGGTGTAGTAAATTTTGAGATTATGAATTCTTTTGAGAAGTTGGGATTAACTCTTGATCATGGTTATCTTAGGGGCAACAAGGAGTAGTTCTTTCGGCAATCCAAATCAGGTTTGTAATCTTACACTACCGTTGATGCTATGAATGTTGTTCTGTGAATCGACCCAAAAGCCAAAGTGCAGAAAGTCAAAAAACCGATAACCGTGATCACTCGAGCGTGCGAGCGCTCGTAGTATAAATCGAGTCACTTGTGATGGCAGTAGATCATTGAGAGTGTCGCGAACAGTCTCGTGAATCTGAGGCCGAAATGGGCCTTATCGAGCCAAAATGGGCTAAGTGGGCCCAATGGGCTAACCGGCTCACACGGGCAAAATTGATGGAAAAGTGACCGAATAACTAGTGCAACTGCGAACTCTATAAAACTGAGACCGAGTACGTGCTAAATGGGCCACACGAGCATGTGGACCCATTTGGATCGAAATTGGGCTTTAGGCCCAACTACAAAGGGGTTTCGAGTCGCTCGAGGTGATGGAAAGGCCGTTAGATGGCTAAATTACCGAAATACCCTTAGTGGGTAAAATTACCAATATACCCCTAGAGGTAAATTATCGAAATGCCCTTAGTGGTTGAATTAATGAAATAACCCAAAGGGGTGAAAATTACCGTTATACCCTCAAGTGTGATTAAATACCGTGTATGTGATTCTTTTATGTATGTTTATAAATGTTTTACACTGCATTCATTCCATGTTGCATGGGTTGGGTTTGATGATTGGAGAAAGTGTTTTTTTTTTAAGTGGCTCTGCCACATACCGTTTTAGTGGCTAGGCCACATATCGTTTTTAGTGGCTCAGCCACATCTCCCATGATTAGCATCTTGACTGCGATATTGGTGCATTTGGCGGGGTGGGTTGACTTGATCCCCACACGGTGCGATTGGTTGGTACGGGTGGTGTGATGGTTGGATTAGGTTGGGCTGCATTTTTGTTTACTTTATCATGTCTACAGGGCTTAGGCCCAGACTGACACTGTAAGGGCCCAGGCCCAGATTACGACTATTATAAGGGATTACACTTTATTGTAACTCACCCCTTTCTTTTAACTGTGCAGGTAATCCCTAGCGTTAGAGGATTTGGAGCTGCGGAGGACTCGGAGGTGGCCATACATCGGAATCACTTCTTACGAAACTTAGTAAATTTAGTTTGTAATTTATTTTACGTTATTATTTTGGGTTAATATTTTGTGTAATAAGGCCATTTGAGATTTCTTCTTAATTTTCGTTTGGTAATTTTGCTAGTTAAAAATTGTTAATCGATTAATTACGGATTTTTAACAAATAACAACTGTTTTCAAAATAACACGTTTTCGCAATTCTTTGAGTCAGGTTTCAGCAATAAACAAAGTTTTCGAAAAAAATAATAACATTTTTACAAGAAGACTTATTAAGCAAATCTTGTTTTCACAAGCAAAAAAAAAGTTCAGAGTTTCAAAGAGGATACAAAGTTTTTAACGAACGATAGCTTTAAAACAACCTTTTGATGTGACATGCTTGATCAAGTCATAATGTCTATGCCGGGTTTGGGGTGTTACAAGGTAATTCTTCTCGTGCCGCTTCAATTGTCTAGAGGCATATGCAATCACCTTGTCTTCTTGCATGAGTACACAACCTAATCCATTCAGGGATGAATCGTTGTAAACTACAAATTCATTTTCCAGCTCAGGTTGTACTAAAACAGGAGCCTCAGTCAACAACGCTTTTAGTTTCTCAAAACTCTGTTGGCACTTTTCAGTCCATTCAAACTTTACATCTTTTTGTAGCAACCTCGTCATCGAAGTAGCTATCATGAAAATCCCTTGACAAAACGTCTATAGTAACTGGCTAGGCCTAGAAAGCTCCTAACCTCGGTTACATTCCTTGGTGGCTTCCATTCTACAATTGCTGAGATCTTACTCAGGTCGACTCTAATTCCATCTCCTAAGACAATGTGCCCCAAAAACCCAACTTCCTTAAGCCAAAATTCACTTTTACTAAACTTGACATATAATTGTTTATCCCTTAAAATTTGTAGAACCACTTTCAAATGCATAACATGCTCGTTCTCATCCTGAGAGTAGATTAATATATCATCGATAAAGACTACCACAAATTTATCCAAATACGGCTGAAAGATACGATTAATCAAATTTGTGAAAACTACAGGGGCATTTGTTAAACCAAAAGGCATTACCAAAAATTCATAGTGGCTATACCTTGTTTAAAATGTAGTCTTCAGCACATCCGAGTCCTTGAATCTGAACTGATAATATCCAGACCTTAAGTCTATCTTGGAAAACACCGTGGCTCCCTTCAATTGGTCAAATAAATCATCGATTCTTAGCAATGGGTACTTGTTATTCACAGTTACCTTATTGAGTTGCCGATAATCTATACATAACCTCATAGAACCATCTTTCTTCTTCACAAATAATACAGGAGCACCCCACGAAGAAAAACTCGATCTTGCGAAGCCTTTATCCATTAATTCTTGCAACTGTGCCTTTAATTCTTTTAGCTTGGTTGGAGCCATTCTGTATAGAGCAATAGAAATAGGGGCAGTACCAAGAGGTAACTCAATCCCAAATTCGACTTCTCTAACTGGAGGTAGCCCTGGCAATTCCTCTAGGAAAACATTTGGATAATCACATACTATGGGCACTGATTCAATTCTGAACTCAGTCTCTCTAGTATTCATTACAAAGGTAATGTAAGCTTCATACCCTTTTCTTAAATACTTCTAAGTCGACAAGGAAGATATTAATACTGGCAATCTGTCTTGCTCATTTGATTCAATGCGAATAAGATCCCCAATTTCACATTTTAGCTCAATAAACTTCCTTCCACAATTCACTATCATATCATAAATAGTTAACCAATCCATCCCAAGGATGACATCAAATTCATCAAACGGCAATAGCATGAGATTAGCAGGAAAAAACAATGACCCTTAATCATCAAAGGGGCAATCTTTGCATACTCTATCAACCAACACACGCTTGCCTAGGGGATTTGAAACTCTTATCACGAATTCAGTAGACTCTACAGGCATACTCATGCTAGAGACTAATTTTATGCAAATATACGAGTGGGTAAATCTTGGATCAATTAAAGCTATAACATGAGTATCATAGAGAGAAAATGTACTCGTGATCACGTCGGGGGTGGACGCCTCTCACAAGCACGAATGTCATATGTTCTCGCTGGTGCTTTACCCCCAAATCTTGCAGTCTTCTCTCTAAATGAATTATTGCTACTCATTTCATTTCCCAGGTTTCTCAGTGGTCTTCCTCTAGTAGTACTTCCCGGTCTTGCATTCTGAAGTTTCTCTTTCTCACCCACCTCGGGGCAATCTCCGATAAAATGGTCTAGAGATCCATACTTGAAGCAAGCCTTCTCATTTGCTCGACACTCACCGAGATGACGTCTGCCACACTTTGGGCATTCTGGTCTACTCGGTCGAGCGTTGGCAACACTAGCAACTGATGTAGTCTGAGCCTTAGACCCCGGGTACTGTCTACCTTTACTTCTATTTGAAGACCCAGCTGAAGTAGCTGATCGGACAGTAAACTCTCTTGACTTCTTGGACAAGGATTGGAATAACTTGCCTAACTATCTATTCTTCGAGTCTCGAGACTCAATTTCATCTTTCTTTTTTCTCTTTGACTAGTTCCTCAGCCTTACAGGCTCGATCTACCAGCACCACAAACTCTTTTAGTTCGAGGACACAAATAAACAAATGAACATCCTCATTTAACCCATCCTCAAATATTTTGTACATGATGGCTTTTGTCAATACGCACTCTTGAGCGTATTTGCTGAGCCTTACAAACTCACGCTCATATTCGGTCATCGTTATTCGACCTTGCTTTAGCTCCAAGAACTCTTTTCCTTTCTAGTCGGTGAACCTTTGACTAATGTACTTATTCCGAAATTCCTCTTGGAAAAATTCCCAGTTAACTCTCTCCCTTGGTACCACCAATACAAGGGTATTCCACCATTCATAGGACGGATCTCTCAAGAGAGATACCACACACTTCATGCACTCTTCAGACGTGTATGACAGCTCATCGAATACCCTGATGGTATTCTAAAGCCAAAACTCCGCCCTCTCCAGATCATCATCCTTACTAGCCCAAAATTCCTCTGCTCCTTGTTTCTGGATCTTATCAACCGGAGGCCTTTCTCTTCTTACTACCTCTACCATTTAAGGAGCTATTGGAGCAGGCTGAGGAATAGGTGGGGGTGGAGGGGGTTGAGCATTAGGATTTACTCGAATATACTCGGTGTACCAATTGCTCATCATATGGAGAAAGGCTTCTCGAGCCTCTTCTCCCTGACCCAAAGTCTTGGGTCTACTCTCTACTAGCGCGATCTCTTACACAAGAGGCGATGCATTACTTGCAGCATCATCGGCTGCAGCTTGATCATGATCCATTTCTATATAAAAATACAATTCAAATCGTCAGGAGTCGTCACACTATCATTATGTAAATACTCATACATATGGCATGTATAGCTAGATTCATACTTATGCTACGTTAGTCTGAGAATCGACTAAACCATAACTCTGATACCACTAAATGTAACACCTCTTACCCGTGTTCAAAACCAAAATCGGATACGAGGCATTACCGAACTTAACTTGCTTAAACATACAACATCGGGACATAAAATTTTGTTTCAACTTAAAACTTTTCATTCATACCCATAATGTCCCCATTATAGGCCTACAAGACCTAAAACTTACATAAGGAATAGTTCGGGACTAAACCAGAAACTTTAGCACACTTAGAAAATTTCTGCTCAAAATAGGGCCACACGCCCAAGTAGAGGAAGGGACACGTCTGTGTGGAATTTCACATGCCCGTGTTCCACACCTGTGTCGATTTATTTCTCATTTTGAACCTACAGGGGTTTTCACATGGCCAGACACACACCTGTGTTCCTAGCCCGTGTCCGTCACACAGGCACGGCACGCTCGTGTCTTAGCCGGTGTGCAAGAACCATGGCATTCTATTTATGATGTCATCAACTTACTAAGGTCATACGGCCAAGGCACATGCCAGTGTCCTTAGACCGTGTGTCCATTTAAATCCCTAAATTCAGGTGCAAACTTAACACGGCCTGAGCACACGCCCATGTCTATGGCTGTGCCTTCCACGTGGCTGAGACACACTGTCGTGTCTCTACCTGTGTGTTTACTACTGAGGTGTTTACTACTGAGCGTATTGACTTGTAAACCTAGCATGCAAGGGGACACACGACCGATCAACATGCCCATGGGGCTGACCATGTGTCACATACGGCCTAGACACACACCCGTGTGTCTACCTATGTAGGCATTTGAAATGCTATCTACCAAGCCAAATGCCACCCTACGCAGCAACCATACTTACATCAATGCAATCCAACAAGTATTAGAACTATAAAGCACTTCTAAGGACTCAAAATCAAGACATCCATACTAGCATACACTTAATGAAATTCATCCTCATTGAAAATGTACAAACTTATCAAGTATTGGCCCAATTCCAATGACCACTTACAAAATAAATTTGATAATATAAATAGCCAACACTTTCGCTAACAAATATGACATAACAAACTAACCATGTCCTATACATGCCATACTCAAAATGAATCTAACTTTGCTATACCAAATAGCAATCGATAATGTGATTTCTGAACTCTGACGTTCCACGAATTCTCGAGCTAACTTAGCAATGCTACAAGGAAAAGGGAAATGAGAGGGGTAAGCATAAGCTTAGTAAGTTTGCATGAAATAAATTATAATCAAAATAAAGCACATAATGTCATCCATCCATTGCATTGAGTAAAAACACAAGTTTTAAACTCATTTCCATAACTTACTCATACTTACTATATCAATTACACATCATGCCACATATCGTAAACCATTCTCGTGATTTATTCACATATACCTGTATCACTTCATCATATAGTCTTAGCAGTAATCTCATCTCTATCATAAACTTAACTATTTACCCCATTGTATAACTTGAGATATTCAAGGGTACATGATTACCCGCATTCACATAATTACGACGCCAATGCCACATCCCAGATGTGGTCTTACTTGAGGTCACTTCTAGATGTCGATGCCATATCCCCGATATGGTCTTATACGGGATCTCATTTCGATTGTCGATGCCATATCCCAGATATGGTCTTATACGATTCTTATACTCGATGCCGATGCCATATCCCAGATATGGTCTTGTACGGGATCTCCATTAGGTGCAAAGGCCATATCGCGGACATTGTCTTATACGGTACCTTACCAATCTCATGTTTTGATGATCTTATTCTCTCATTTATTAAAGTCCAACAGGGACTTTCATATCACAATTCTCATCATTTTCTCATTCAACATCATAACTCAAATTCATAGAAATATTATACAGCATCGCTAATATCAAACATTTAGAAACTTAATAACATGATGTTGAATTTATTGCACATAAACTGACCTCGATTTCAAAATAGGCTAGATTGACGATCTAGTTCGATACTTTGCCCTTTTCTCGGTCGAGGTTAATTCTTCGCTCTTCTTGATCTATAATAACAATTTAGCTCATTTAATCGCCACATTAATAATTACATTACCATACTCATAATTTTGGAAAAATTACAATAATTACATTACAATGATCATAATTTTGGCAAAATTACTATTTTGCCCTTAAGCTTTCACAAAATGACCATTTTACCACTAGGCTCGAAAATCAATTCTAATCAAATTTCTTTCTTTAACGAGCCTGGGTGAACCTTTATTACTCTTATGGTAGCCTCAATACTCATTATTTCCCACATTAACGTCATATTTTGCAACATTTACTAAAAGGTCCTTTTAGGTGTTTTCATGGTAACACCTTTCACAAAAGTTGTTTATTATACAACTATGACTCATTTTCTTCCATAAAAATGCAGTAAACAACTTAAAAGCTCACATGGAAAAACTTTAAACTTTCAATAATTTTGCAAGATAGTCCTCTCTTTAGCTAGCTTAAACTTTAGGGGTTCCAAAAGTACAAATATTATCAAGAAATGATCACTAAAACACTTACTTGTAAGGAGAAGAGTTTGTTGAAATTTTTGAGCTTTCAAACCCCTATTTGCTACTAATTTTCAGTGGAGGAGTGAAGGAGAAAGGATGATATCTTTTCTTTATTTATTTTTAATATATCTAGTTAATTAAGTCACCTAATTTCCACCCACCTTGACCAATTTGACATTGTTTGTCTCCTATGGCCGGCCACCTTATCTCTAGGGGCCTAATTGTACTTTAAGGGCCTCCAATTAATATTCTATAGCTATTAGATACCTTTATCTTGTAAAATAGAACTTTCACACTTTATGCGATTTAGTCCTTTTTTGCAACTAAGCATGAAATCGCTAGAATTAAAGCACCAAAATTTTCATGCACCTATATAACCATGGTCTAATTTATAAAATAGCATAAAAATAATTTTCTTCATCTTCAAATTAGTGGTTTCAAACCTACTGTTTTGATTAGCCCCTAAATCGGGCTGTTACAGTATTATAGTAATTTAAAGTAATTAAAAATTGTTAGATTTGTGTGACCCGAATTCTAAGAGATTGTTTGCAAGTCAAGTTAAACAAAATATATCTTCTTTCTAGAAGATTTAGTATTTATGAGTATAATATATTTAGCATTTATTAGCATAATATATTTGACTTTGATTAGAATTAGGTTTTTTCAACCTATAAATAGATGTAGTTGAAAATCCTCTTATAATCATTCGAATTTGATATAGTGAGTTTTCTTCTCCTCTGCTCGTGGTTTTTTTCCCAAAAGAGTTTTCACATAAAAATCTGTGTATTCTTTATTTTTATTTCTCTTTTTTTTTGCGATATATTGTCATTACCAACGTTCTATTTTTACAAATTGGTATTAGAGCTTCTAGGTTGTTCATCTTGATCATGGTAATGGCTTATTTGCAGTATGAAATTTCGCTGTTGGATCTCAACACCAGATTTACATTGTGGTAGATTAAGATGCAAGCAGTTCTTACGCAGATGGATCTGAAGGATGCCCTGCTAAGGATGGATAAGATACCTTTGACATTAACAGATGAAGAGAATAAGCTTAAGGATTGAAAGGCGTTAACATAATTACATCTACATTTGTCTAACGAAATTTTACATGATGTGATGAAGGAGAAGACCGTCGCTGTAATATGGAAGAGACTGGAACAAATATGTATGTCAAAAACTCTAACCAGTAAGTTACATATAAAGTAGCGTCTTTATGCTCATCGTTTGGAGGAAGGTGCATCTGTGCACGAACACTTAACAGTGTTTAAAGAAATTCTCTCAAACTTGGAGGCCATGAAGGTTCAGTATGATAAGGAAGACCTAGGGTTGATTCTACTTTGTTCATTGCCACTGTCTTATTCAAACTTTAGAGACACGATTTTATATAGCTCGAGTCTGTCATAATTGATGAGGTTTATGATTCTTTGACCTTGTATGATAAGATGAGGCATCTTGTGGTTAAACCCGACTCTAAGGGAGAGAGTCTCATTTTTCTTGGGAGACAAGAACGAAAGGCTGATGATGATTGTGGAATGACACAGGAAAATAATCCTAGCGATAAATCTTAGGGTAGATCGAAGTCTTCAAACAGAAGTAAAACTTGTAACTTCTGTAAGAAGAAATGACACATTAAATCTGAGTGCTATAAGATATATAATAAGATAAAAATGGAAGCTGTGAATCAAAAGGGAAAACAACCAAAAAATTCTGGTAAAGCTGATGTTGTAGAAGACTACAGCGATGGTGAACTTCTAGTCGCTTCTATCAATAATTCTAAAGTGAGCGAGGAATGGATCCTTGATTTGGGCTGCACCTTCCACACGAGTCCCAATCGGGTTTGGTTTATAACTTACGAAACAGTGTCTGAATGTGTTGTTTTGATGGCAAATAATACTTCGTGTAAAGTTGCAGGTGTTGGAACGATTAAAATTAAGATGTTTGACGGAGTAGTCAGAACACTTAGTAACGTGCGACATGTTCCAGAATTAAAGAGAAATATAATTTTGTTGAGTAATCTTGATTTAAAAGGATGCAGATACACAGCTGAAAGTGGGGTTTTGAAGATTTTCAAAGTTTCCCTCGTTGTGATGAAAGGGCAGAGAAAGACTGCCAAGTTATATGTTTTGTAGGGTTCTACTATTACTAGTGATGTAGCTGTCACTTCCTCTTCCTTGTCAGATGATGATATTACTAAAATTTGGCATATGCGCCTAGGGAATATGGGTGAGAATGGCATGGCAGAATTGAGCAAAAGAGGACTTCTTGATGGGCAAGGAATTTGCAAACTAAAGTTCTTTGAGCACTATGTTTTTGGGAAGTAAAAGAGAGTTCGATTCACTAGAGGAATCCAAAACACGAAGGGAAAATTGGAGTATATTTATTCTGATCTGTGGGGGCCATCCAGAGTGCCTTCGAGAGGTGGAGTTAATTATATGCTAACTTTTATTGATGATTTTTTCAGAAAAGTGTGGGCATTCTTCCTGAAGTAGAAAAGAAATGTGTTTTCTGTATTTAAGTCTTGGAAAACTATGATTGAAAAATAGGAAAACAAATAAAATACCTCCACACAAACAATGGCATAGAGTTCTATTTTGATGATTTTAATAAACTATGCAAGTCAGAAGGGATCGTGAGACACTTCATAGTTCGTCATACTGCATAGCAAAACGGCATTGCAGAACGAATGAATAGAATGATGATGGAGAATGTTTCATTTATGTTGTCAAATTCTAACTTACCAAAGTCATTTTGGGCCGAAGTAGCCTTTACTGCATGTTTTTTAATCAACCGATCTCCATCTGTTGCCATTAAGAAAAAGACTCCACAAGAGGTATGGTCTGGTAATCCTGCTGACTATTTTAATTTAAAGATCTTTGGGTGTCCAGTGTATGCTAATGTTGATAATGGAAAATTGGAACTGAGATCCATTAAATTTGTTTTTCTTGGTTATAAAGTTGGTGTAAAAAAGGTATAAGTTATGGTGTCTTGAAAATAGAAAAGTTGTGATTAGTAAAGATGTTGTTTTTGATGAAACTACTGTGCTACCTAACTTATCTTTTAAAAACTCTTCCAATAAAGAAAATCAAAAGCAGGTGGAGCATCAGATTAATCCAGAATCTACAACAGATTCAACTCCTCAAGCCAGTACAAAAATTCAAAATAGAGTTGCTTCTTTACCACAATACTCTAACACCAAAAACAGAACTAGAAGAGAAATTAAACCTATAAAGAAGTATGCTGAGGCTGATCTAGATGCTTATGCTTTAAATGTGGCTGAAGATATAGATGCAAACCAAGAGCCATCTAATTATTTTGAGGCGGTTAGTTGTGAAGACTCAGAAAAGTGGATGTTTGCTATGCAAGAAGAGATGGAATCACTCCACAAAAAAAAAAAAAAAATGGGATCTTGTGAAACTTCCTAAAGGTAAAAAGGTTTTTCATTGTAAATGGGTGTTTAAAAAGAAAGAAGGGACTCCAGGAGTTGAAGAACCCAGATATAAAGTAAGGCTTGTTACAAAGGGTTACAGTCAAATTCCAGTTCACAGATGTGTTCTCCCCAGTGGTGAAGCATAGTTTGCTTGGTATTGTGGCCATACATGATTTGGAGCTTGAGCAATTAGATGTAAAAACTGAATTTTTGCATGGAGAACTTTAGGAGGATATTTACATGCAGCAACCAGAGGGTTTTATAGTCTCGGATAAAGAGGACTATGTTTGCTTGCTGAAAAATTCCTTTTACAGTTTGAAACAGTCACCAAGACAGTGGTACAAGGGGTTTGATTCCTTTATGACTTCTCATGATTTTAAAGAAGTAGTTTTGAGAGTTGTGTTTACTTTAAGAAAAACAGTTATGGTTTTTTTGTGTATCTACTCCTTTATGTTGATGACATGTTGATAGCAGCAAAAGATAAAGGAGAGATAAGAAAGGTCAAAGCCCAACTAAGTGAAGAATTTGAGATGAAAGATTTGGGACCAGCAAAGAAGATACTTGGTATGGAGATTATCAGACATAGAAAAGCAAGTAAATTATACCTAAGTCAGAAGGGATACATTGAGAAAGTTCTTTGCAGGTTCAATATGTAGAGTGTTAAGCCTATTAGTAGCAGCCCATTTCAGACTTTCATCAGCTTTGTCTCTACAATCAAATGTTGAGATTGAGTACATGTCACATGTTTCATACTCTAGTGCAGTAGGATCTCCCATGTATTCTATGGTTTGTTGACATCCAGATTTATCATATGCAGTTAGTGCAGTTATCAAATAAATGGAAAATCCTGGTAAAGAACATTAGAAGGCAGTTTTGTGGATTTTAAGATACTTACGAGGTACTACTGATGTTTGCTTATAGTTTGGAAGAACTAGAGATGGAGTCATTAGGTATGTTGGTCCTGATTTTGCTGGAGACCTTAATAGAAGAAGATCTCTCACGGGTTATGTCTTTACAATCTGAGGTTGTGCAATCGATGGAAAGCCACTTAAGAAACTACTGATCGCTTTGTTCATCATCAAGCCGAGTACATGGCGATCACTGAGGTTTGTAAATAAGTTATTTGGTTGAAGGTACTCTATAGTGAACTCAATGAAGACGTTCAAATCTGTAAAGTATTTTGTGGCAGTTAGAGTGCCATTTTCCTTACAAAGGATCAAATGTTTCATGGGAGAACAAAACACATTAATGTTCGGTATCATTTTGTTCGTGATATTATTGCTCATGGTGATATTGTTGTGAGCAAAATTAGTACTCATGAAAATCCTGCAGATATGATGACTAATTCACTTTCTATAACCAAGTTTGACCATTGCTTAGACTTTGTTGGTGTTCATTGTCGAAGTTAAACCCTTAAGGCTTTTTATGGAAGAGGTGAAAAACTTGTTCGTTGAGAATTCGTGTCAAGGTGGAGATTATTAGAGTTGTGCGACCCAAATTCTAAGATATTGCTTGCAAGTCAAGTTAAAAAAAATATATCTTCTTTCTAGAAGGTTTAGTATTTATAAGTATAATATATTTAGCATTTATTAGCATAATATATTTGACTTTGATTAGTGTCGAAACCATTTTTAAGGTTTTGAAAAAAAAAATGGGGATCGACTTTTAAAAAACAAAAATGGAGTCGCCACCAATCCCTTTTTACTTAGGTGTGATTGGATCACCTTTGTAAAATGATTTATTTTAAAACATTTGATTTTGGTCCACGAAACAAGAAAACGGGTTCGGGAGTCGGTTACGTATGAGGAAGGGTTAGCACCCTCATAACACCCAAAAATTGGTACCCAATTTATAAAATCATGTCCTATTGTCGAAAATTTAAAAATATGATCCTTTGAAAGAAAATCAAGATTTACATATCTCAAAGAAATAAAATGCTATACCCAATAAGTTAGTGTGTAACATCTCATGACTTCGAAGCTAGGCTTATCTCTATTTGTAGAAAATCCTTACCTCGAAACACAAAACATCATACCCAGTAAGTTAGGATACAACATTTTGAATTGCCAAGAATAAGTTTTGAGTTGTTGTTGAAAGTTTAAAAAAAAAATACTTGATACTTTAAATTCCACGAGAAAAATTAAAACCCAGTAAGTTAGGGTATAATTTTCCCGAAGTCCCCAAATATCATATATTGTTGTTTTAAACATGCGTTGTTTTAAAAAAATATTTTTATAAAACAATGGATGGATAAGATATTATGACGTACATATTAAATTGCAATTTTATATAACTACAAATTATACTATCAATAAATAATAAAGAATAATATAACATAAATATATAAAGAACTATGTTAAACAATAATAAACAATCAAAAGAACCTAAATAAATAAACATGTGATATACAATAAATAGAGATAATTAAGACTTTCACAAAATAACAAAATCAAATGGAAAAGGAATAATATATTTAAACATTGAATATAAAAAAGAATATGACGATTTTTAAAATGATTTAATATATATATATATATATATATATATAATAAAAGTAAAAAAGGAGTACTTATAATAAATGTATATAATTTAATAATCTAATACATATATAAATGGTTACATATAATAAAAATAATTAGTAACTAATATATAATATTTTTATATAAAAATATATATATATATATATATATATACTAATCTTAAAATTACATATGTAATAAACAATATAAATAAAACATGTTATATAATATAAATAGATTTTATACAAAATAAAATTTTAAAAATAATATATGCTATAATATAATACTATATAATATACAAATTAAAAAAAATAATATAATAAATAATATACAAATTATAAAATAACATATAAATTATATTAAACCAAGTAAATAATATATAATAATAATTAAATATATAAGGATAATACATGTAAAATATATATGAATTTTATACTATTAGCAAAATTAATATATAAATAATAAGAATAATATAACATTTTAATAGAATATAATAAAATAATAAAATATAATATTAGAATAATTTTAAAATAAATTAAATTAAAAATAAAATAAGGATTAAAATTGTCATAAAAGAAATAAAGGGGCTGAATTAAAACGCGCATCAAACTGTAGGAGTTAATATGACAATTATGCCAAAATTTCAAAACGATGTTGTTCCTATTTTGGCCCTTAAATAACCCAAGGGACTAAATTAAAATATAGAAAAACATTTAGGGCTAAATTAAAAATAAAATAAAAATTAAATTAAACGAAATTAAAAATAATAAAATACAGGAGGACTAAAATGGAAATTAGACCATTTAACAAAACACGTGGATCCTACTCGGGTTTTTGGGTCAATGCGCGGATCCTCCTTAAAACGACGTCGTTTTTAACACTTATTGACTTAAGCGAAAACGACGTCGTTTTTAACACTCAAGGGCTCTCTCTGGCCTTTGGCCTACGGCCAGAATCCGGCCGAGGCTTCGTCACACGCGCCGTCCCCGGTGAGAATCGAAAGGTAAAACTCATTTTTTACTTTAGTATTTGTAAAAAAATTTGTCTGCATGAATCGTAAAATAAAAAGAATGCAAAAGATAAAAATATCACCTCTGTTCTAGGTTTTTATTTCTTTTTTTTTTGTGTATTTTCTGTATTTTTTTTTTTTTGTATTCTCTCTGTATCCAAAATGTGTTCTTTACATTATAGATTATATCAGGCTTTTATAGCCTGATAAATAAAAAGGAAATACATATTTTTTGCTCTTTGCTACTGCGTTTTTCCTTTTTTGTGCAGGTTGATGACGAGAGTCTCGCGAGGATAGGGTGATTTGGGTGCGGATCACGGCGCGACCGAAGGTTGGCGTGGGAGCTAGGAGCTAATTGCGGCGCGAGGCTAGGGTGCTGCGGTGCCTAGGGTTTCCTCAGAAACCCTAGGTCTTTGAGACTTGTTTAGGCATTGGGCCTTTTTAGGCCACGAGTGTTTTGGGTCTGGGTAGTTCGGGTCAGGGTGTAACGGGCCACATGTTTAGTCTGGGTTGCTGGTGATATTTGGTTTGGGGTGTAAGTGGGTTTTGGGTAGGCTGTTTTAGGTATTGGGTTGGTGATAATGATTTTGGGCTTCAATGGGTTTGTAAATGGACTTTAAAAAATATGGACTTTATTTATTATTTATTATTTATTTTGGCTTTTGTTTGAATACAATGGGCCCGAGCTAAATTGGGTTCCTACAGTTGCCCCTCTTTGCTCATTGTCGTGTAACGAGAATAGAGCAAAGACTATAAAAGGATCAATTTTGCCCGGTCTTGCCGAATCTTGACTTCTTGGTTCTCATCTTCTCCAAATGGCTTCCAACCCAACTGCAACTTCAGGGGTATTGGAACATAAGCTTGGCGGCTTCAGTTTGTTCACTGCAACTTCAGGAATGTAATATCCACTATCTTTAGCTTGCTCTATTGCAAACTCAGGGAAACGAAACTGGTGTCCTCAATCTTACTCCACTACAACTTTGGGGAGACAAGACTGATGTCTTCGATCTGTTTCCTGTAACTTCAGGAATGCCAAATCTGCTATCTTCAATCTGCTTTGCTGCAATCTCAGGAATGCCAGATCTGCTATCTTCAATCTGCTTCTTGCAAACTCAGGAAGGCCAAACTGCTATCTTCAATCTGCTTCTTGCAAGCTCAAGAATGCCAGACTGGTATCTTCAATCTGCTTCCTACAAACTCAGGAATGCTAGACTGGTATCTTCAATCTGCTCCACTGTAAACTCAAGGATGCCAGATCTGCTATCTTCAATCTGGTTCCTGCAAACTCAAGAATGCCAGACTGCTATCTTCAATCTGGTTCCTGCAAACTTAGGAATGCCAGATCTGCTATCTTCAATCTGCTTCCTGCAAACTCAAGAATGCCAGACCGGTATTTTCAATCTACTCCACTTTAAACTCAGGGATGCCAGATCTGCTATCTTCAATCTGCTTCCTGCAAACTCAGGAATGCCATACTGCTATCTTCAATCTGCTTCCTGCAAACTCAGGAATTCCAGATCTGCTATCTTCAATCTACTTCTTGTAAACTCAGGAATGCTAGATCTGTTATCTCCAATCTGCTTCCTGCAAACTCAGGAATGCCAGACTACTATCTTCAATCTGCTTCCTGTAAACTCAGGAATGCCAGATCAGTATCTTCGATTTTCTTCACTGTAATCTCAGGAATGCCAGATCTGGTATTTTAATCTGCTCCCTGCAAACTCAGCGATGTCAGATTGGTATCTTCGATCTGCTTCACTATAATCTCAGGAATGCCAGATCTACTATTTTAATCTTCTCCCTGCAAACTCAGAGATGCCAGATTGGAATATTCGATCTGCTTCACTACAATCTCAGGAATGCCAGATCTGCTATTTTAATCTGCTCCCTACAAACTCAAGGATGCCAGACTGATGTCTTTAATCTACTTCCTGCAACTTCAGGAATGCCAGATCTACAAATTCACCAATATTGCTATACCATCCACTGAGGGACATGTCCTTTAGACTCAGTTTTGTATGTTTATGTCACATGACTAAGATGCTATGATTAGACTGAATCAAATGCTTCTAGCTACATGTGTTATGAGTGGCCTGAATGTAACATATCATGGAAATGATTCCTTTTAAAGGATTAGGATTAGGATTAGGATGTAATGATCGGAATGAATCAAATGCTCCTAATGAAATTTGCTATGATAGAAAAATGTTATGAGTATGATTCCTACTCTAGGTGTTATCACTCATTTGTTCTTCATTCTTGTTCATCAATCATGTTCTGCTCAACAAGCTTGCCCCAATGTAATTTTTGAGTCAACTCCGCTTTGAATCTTAAGAACACAAGGCTTGTGCCATCCTACCACTATGGGAATTGAAACCATTTCAATCCATCCTATTTGTAATTTTTAGGGTATAGGGTTTGTTTCGAATCCAACCCATTCCACCACAATTCAGGGTTTCTTAGTTCATCACACCATTCCCCAAATGTTATGACCTGATCACATCAACTCATTATTTGGTCCATTTGGACAAAGAGTTCAAAGAAATAGTCTCTATAGAAATTCTAAATAATTGTCTTGTTTCGGTTCCTTGTCTTATCTAGAAATTTCCAAAGTAATATGTATAACTTCTTTTTGTGAAATTATTAGTTCGTCAATCATTATTTCAATGCAACACATTTATAAATAATGGGTAACAAATAAATTGACCTCAAAAAGAGTTAAATGAATTATAAAAAAATACAAAGAAAATTAACCAGGAATATATCTTTGAGAAGAAAAAGAATCCCAAGATAGTAAAATGAATAAGAAAAAAAAATCAGATGCCCTAGATATTGCCGACTGAGCTTCTATATACAAACTTTATAAAGACTGCTTTGAACTTAACATGTGTTTAGAAGACCCAAAGTACTTTGTTGATGCCCCGATATGCAACATTCTTCATTTCATTATTGATTCAAGTGTAGCAAGATAACTGCGTGTCCATTCAAAATTTGAGTCGCCCTTTTTCGGTTTTCAACTCAAAACCCCTTTGGTCTCAAGGCGCCTTTTGCGGGTTTTCGCCTTGGCCTCTCCCTTTTTTTTGAAACTCAAAGCGCCCTTTGCGGGTTTTCACTTTGACCTCTTCTCCTTTTCAAGCAAAATATTTTTTGACTGAGTCAGAGTTCACAGGGTTGGGTAAACTTTTCCCATCCATTTCGATCAAGATTAGTGCTCCTCTAGAGAAAGCCTTCTTCACCACATATGGTCCTTCCCAATTCGGCATCCATTTTCCTCTGAAATCCTTTTATATGGGAAGGATCTTTTTCAATACATGGTCCCCCTCATGAAATTCTCTTGGGTGAACTTTTTTATCGTAGGCTCGTATCATTCATTTTTGGTACATCTGACTGTGACGAATAGCCCTTAGCCTCTTTTCTTCAATTAAGTTCAACTGATCATACTGAGCCTGGATACATTCAGCCTCATCCAGCTTTATTTCTGATAAAACTCGAATAGAAGGTATTTCCACTTCAATAGGTAGGACTGCTTCCATCCCATAGACCAATGAGAAAGGCGTTGCTCCAGTAGATAGGACTACTTCCATCACATAGACCAATGAGAAAGGCGTTGCTCCAGTAGAGGTTCTAACAGACGTCCGATAAGCATAGAGTGCATATGGTAACTTCTCATGCCAATCCTTATAAGTCTCAGTCATCTTCCCTACTATCTTCTTGATATTTTTATTGGCCACTTCCACTGCCCCATTCATTTTTGGACGATACAGAGACGAGTTATGGTGTTTGATCCCAAATTGTCTACAAATTTTTGCTATCGTACTATTGTTCAAGTTCAGTGCATTGTCTGATATGATCCTCCCGGGCATTCCATACCGACAAACGAGCTCCTTCTTCAAGAATCGACTAACTGCTGACTTAGTGACACTAGCATATGAAGCAGCCTCTACCCATTTCGTGAAGTAGTCAATTACCACAAAGATGAATCGATGTCCATTCGAAGCTTTGGTGAGATTGGTCCGATAACATCCATGCCCCACATGAAAAATGGCCATGCGGAAGTCGTAACATGCAAAGGTGGCGGAGGAACATGAATTTTATCTCCATAAATTTGGCATTTGTGACATCTCTTAGCATAGTTAATACAATCACCTTCCATGGTGGACCTATAATATCCAAATCTCATTATCTGTCTGGCCATTGTGAATCCATTAGCGTGTATTCCATAAACGCCCTTATGAACTTCCTCTAGGATCGTCCCAGCTTCGACTGCATCAACACATCTCAATAATACTTGATCTTTTCTTTTTTTACAAGATATATCCGTCTAAAACATAGTCAGAGGCCAATCTTCTTAAAGTCCTTTTCTCATTCTCAGTGGCATGCTCCGGGTATTCACGATTTTTTACGTATCGTAATACATCTTGATACCAAGGGTGATCATCTTTTTTCCTCATCTTCCTTATTATAACAATGAGCTGAAACTTCAAAGATACTCATCTGAATAGGTTTCATATCCTCTGGTCTGTTTACTTTGATCATAGAAGCCAATGTCGCCAAAGCATCTGCCATCTGGTTTTCATCGCGTGGGAGATAATTGAAAGTAATGTCATCAAAATCCTCAATCAATTCCAGAACTATTTCTCGATAATCAATTAGTTTGGGATCTCTTGTCTCTCATTCTCCTTTAAGTTGGTAGATTATTAAGGCCGAATCTCCATATACTTTTAGACTCTAATCTTACGCTCTAAGGCTGCTCGAATTCCCATGATGTAGGCTTTATATTCCATCATGTTATTTGTGCAATCAAAATCCAATTTGCATGTGAATGGATAATAATCACCACTAGGGGATACCAAGTTTTCCCCAATTCCATTTCCCACAGCATTTGACGCTCCATCAAAGTTTAGCTTCCACAGACAATCTTCAGTATTTGCCACATACATCAGCTCTTTATTTGGGAAATCAAAGCTCAAAGGTTCATAATCCTCCAAAGCACTGCTAGCCAAAAATTCTGCTACTGCACTCCCTTTTATAGCCTTTTGGTTCACATAGACTATATCGAATTCAAACAGCAAAATCTGTCACCTAGCCATCCTTCTATTCAAAGAAGTGGACTCCATCATATACTTTAACGGATCAAGCTTCGAAATTAACCAGGTAGTATGATATAGCATGTACTACCTCAATCTCTGAGTTGTCCAAATTAGGGCGCAACACAATTTTTCAATCGACGAATATCTCATTTCACATTCAGTGAACTTTTTGCTGAGATGGTATATCGCCTTTTCTTTCCTTCCTGACTCATCATGTTGGCCAAGTACACATCCCATGGAGTTATTGAATACTAAAAAATACATTATCAATGGTCTATCTAGATTAGGCAGAGACAGTACTGAGGCATTTGACAGATATTGTTTGACTTTGTCAAAAGCTCTTTAGCATTCATCGTCCCATACACCTTGGTTGTGGTTCTTGAGAAGACAAAATATGGGATCATATTTCTCAGTTAATTGTGAAATAAACCAAGTAATGTAATTTAATCTTCCAAGAAAGCCTCGAACTTCCTTTTGAGTGTGTGGTGGAGGCAATTCTTGTATTGCTTTGACCTTGTTTGAGTCAACTTTGATCCCTTTCTCGCTGACCGCAAAACCCAGTAATTTTCCTTACCGAGCTCCTAAAGTACACTTTACTGGGTTGAGCTTCCATTGAAATTTTCTTAATCTCAAAAACAACTTCTTCAAAACTTCAATGTGTTCCCTTTCTGTTCTAGACTTGGCAATCATATCATCAACATATACTTCAATCTCCTTGTGCATCATGTCATGGAACAATGTTACCAAGGCCCTTTGATATGTTGCCCTAGCATTTTTTTAGTTCGAATGACATTACCTTATAACAAAAGGTACCCCACAATGTTAAAAGGTAGTTTTCTCCATATCCTCAGGGTGCATCTTGATCTAATTATATCCTGAAAAGCCATCCATGAAGGAAAACAATGAATATCCCGCCGTATTATCTACCAATGTGTCAATATGCGGCAAAGGGAAATTTTCCTTTAGGCTAGCTTTATTTAAATCCCTATAGTCCACACACATCCGGACCTTTTCGTACTTCTTAGGGACAGAAACGATATTGGTAATGCACTCTGAGTATTTGACCACCTATAGAAATCCAGCATCAAACTGTTTCTTGACTTCCTCCTTTATCTTCAGCACCACATCGGGCCTCATCCTTCGTAGCTTTTGCTGAACTGGCTTGCACTTTTCTATTATGGGGAGACGATGCAACACAATATTAGTACTTAGCCCAGGCATATCTTGATATGACCATGCAAAGACGTCCTTGAATTTCAGTAGTAACTCAACAAGGTCTTGTCTCGTTTCTTCGGCTATGTGTGTTCTAATTTTCACAACATTTCCTTCTTCCAAGGCTATGTTCTCTACCTCCTCTTCACGGGGTAAAATTTGTTTCTCCTCTTACTTTATCATTCGTAACAAATCTAGAGATAAATCACAATTTCGGTCACCTTCAAAATCCTGAGATTCCTCTAAATACATGTCTTGCTCAAAGTGGACCTCTGGATCTGTATTATCGTTGCTCACATCATTGATAACTATAGACCTATGATGGGTACCAAAGAATGTACAAAGAACAAATGAATTCGAGAAAAACTATTCACATGATATGAATGAGAAGTAAAAAAAAATTGGAATAAATTTAGAAAGTCAAAAGAATAAAACAAATGAAAGAATATTCGCTAGAATTGGTCATTAAAGATGTATTTTATTGAAACAAAATATCTAAACATGAGCCTATTTCACAAAAGAAATCTTATTGTTCCTAGGCTAAAAAACAACAGGAGCGTTCTGAATATTACTCTGTGTAATCTCTAAAAACTACAAGAAGTTCCTCTACAGTCTAATTGTTCAAAACGCTTCCATATTCATAAGGGCGAATGCCTAACAGGTTTCTTTGCTCAGCTTCTTCCCCATGTATGACATTGATGTGAGGACTTTCCAATAACCCCCTCTCAGGGTGAATTATCCCTCCGGATACAAAAGTCTAGGATATGTGGGGGAATATCATCGATTCCCACTGGACATCCTCCCCATTCAACTGTGCTCTTCTTCTTTCTTGATTCTTTTCTATTTCTCTTTTCTTTTGTTTAGTATCTGGCTTGAAACCCAAGCCAAAATGGTCTCTCTTCTCTTTCAGCATCGGCACTTGAAATTTCGCTTTAAGATGTCTGCTCAGTCCTTTTCCTGGTAAGGTTCCTTTGCCCACTATCATTTATAAGCCCATCCTCGTGGTCTTAGATGTCTTAGGCACCGGAACCTCATTTCCTTCCAAAGCGAATGTTGCATTGACGAACTCTAAAGACCAAAAAGAACATTCAATGACCTCCTCATTTGTCTCTACGTATGGCGCGTCATTGGTAACAGTCACTATGATGTCTTCCTCCGCGTTTATAGTAACCAACCGACCATTTGTCACCAGTTTTAGCTTTTGATGCAGTGATGAGGGCACTGCTCCTGCCGAATGAATCCAGGGCCTTCCCAACAAGCAATTGTATGAGGGCTTGATATCTATTACCAGGAAATCCACTTCATACGTGTTTGGCCCAATTAGTAACGGTATATCAATTCTTCCCATCGTTCTTCTTTCAGTGCCATCAAATGCTCTCACTATGTTCTGGCATGTCTTCATGTGAGAACTGTCTATCGATAACCTCTTCAATGTTGACAACGGTAAGATATTCAAGGCTGATCCATTGTCGATTAACACACTTGGCAGGGCATATCCCTTTCAACGAGTAGTTATGTGTAAGGTTTGGTCGATCCCATACCCTCAGGTGGAATTTCATCTTCACTGAAGGAAGTAAAGTTGTCAGCACTTATAGTACTAACCAATCAATCAAGTTTATTGACAGGTATATCTTTAGTAATGTAAGTCTCATTCAACACTTTCATCAATGCCTCACGATGTACTTCCAAACTTAAGAGTAAGGCTAGCACCGATATACGAGCCATTACTTGTGCAACTACTCTACCACACTGTATTCACTGTGCTTCAAAATTTTCAAAAATTCTTTAACCTCTTCCTCCTTCACAGGTTCGTTGATGAGGGCGTCAGGTCCTTTCTCTGGTTCAACTGCCACAATCTTTGATCTTACTGATTCTGTTCTGACGTTTATCGAGTCATAACGCCTTCCACTTCGTATGTAGAATCCCTCGCTTTGAACCTCCTTGGAAGTGCTAGCTGAGTTTTCCACTCTCTACGTCATCATATTACAGTTATAATTCCATGGTACCATCTTGTTATCTTTGTAAGGAAAGGACACAGGTTTCTGGATTACAACTTTTGGCGCGATTTTTGCTTCGCCTTCTGTGTTTCTCAGTCAAGAAATGATGATCCTCGGATAATTGACTTTTTGGTTTGTCAATTCTCCTTCAGTTGCACATACGTCTCTTTCCTCTGAGCCTTCTTCATAAAACTCCAATTCCTTATTGTCCATAAGGCTCTGAATCAAGACCCTAAACTCAGTACATTCCTGGATCCTATGTCCCTCTGCTTCATGGAACTCACAGTAGTTCCTTGGTTCTTTACCTCCTTCTTCAGAACTTGATTCTATCAGTCCCCTTCTTACCATTTCCCTCCAAACCATTCTTAACGGAGTTTTCACTTCTGAGACATCCTCTTTGATTTTTCTCATGACCTTCTCACCGATCGCATTTATCCCTTTATCACCATGGTTAGGTAAAGGGTTCTCTGCACTAGGTGTATCATCAAACCTTACGATCCCCATTTTGATGAGCCTCTCTACTACCTTCTTGAAGGAAACGTAGTTTTCTATTGAATGCCCGATATTCTCGCGTGGTAATCACAATGAGTGTTTGACTCATACCATTTAAGATATGGGGGCTATAGTGATTTTAGATAGAATGGGGAGACTACATGCACGTCAAACAAACTTTGATATAGCTCCTTATATGTTATTGGGATTGGCGTGAATTGGAGCTTTTCAAAATTTTGCCTTGCATTTGATTCTTGTCTGGTTGACCCCTATTGCCCAGCCGTAACTACCTTTGGCTGGCTAATAGTGATTGCCTTTGAATACCCTGTGGTGTTCACCTCATTGTCCTTTTTCTTAGAAGCAGACCTTCTAGTGGGTTCTCCCGCTTCAATCTTACCACCCCTTATGGCATTTTCTATCATTTCCCCTGCCATCACTATATCCACGAAGCTTTTAGTGGTGCTTCCTATCATATGGGTGATAAAAGGTGTCTTTAAAGTGTTTATAAACAACATGGTGGTTTCCTTCTCTAGGAGAGGTGGTTGAACTTGCATGGTAACTTCTCTCTATCTTTGCGCATATTGCCTGAAGCTTTAATTCGATTTTTTTTTCATGTTTTACAACATGATTCTATCAGGTGTCATGTCTGTAACATGATTACACTGCTTCATGAAGGCTTGGGCTAAATCTCTTTATGAGCTAATATTAGTGCGGCTGAGTTGATTGTACCACCTGGATGCTGCCCCTACTAAACTGTCTTGGAAACAATAAATCAAAAGTTGATCATTGTTCACGTAACCAGTCATACGTCTACAGAACATAGTGATGTAGGCTTCAGGGCAACTAGTCCCATTATACTTCGCAAATTCTGGCATCTTAAATTTATGAAGAAGCACCAAATCTGGAACCAGACTCAAGTCTTTTGCGTCAATACCATGGTGATGATCGGCATTTTCCAAAGCCTTGAACTTTTCCTCCAACCATCTATAGCAATCCTCTAACTGTCTCGAGGATTCAATTCTTGTACCTTCCCTTTCTGCTATATCCAAATTAGGGATAATGGGATTAGTAGGGTTATTTCCTGGGTTGGATCTTATGCCAACTTGGAGGTTCATGGGCAGTCTATTATCAGCTTGCCCTTGTTGAGGCCTAATCGTGACAGGTGGCCTTTGGGGATACTCCTCAGGTTGTACATGTGGTGTTGTGAAACCCCCAGGAAAGTTCTCATTGTCTTCAGCATTAACTAGGGGACCCTTTCCTTTGTCCATTGTCCCATTCAGCATCTGGGCCATTTGAGCCATCATGCTCCTTTGAGCTTCCAACATTTGGTCCCTCATTTCTTGTTAGAGCTTTACCATTTGTTCTTGCATCTGGTCTTGCATATCTCTTTAGAATTGTTCCAATCTTTGATCCATTTTCTTTAATTTGGCATGTGTACCTTAAGGATGTTCAGCTTCCAGATTTTTCTTCTTTTTTTCTTTCTCTCCCTCTCTCTCTATTATAATTTCAACTAATTAGACTCTCTCTATGGACTTAAATGCATATGATATGATGTAATGCAAATGCATGAATGTAAAGAGGCATCGATTCTGATTCAACTTCATTTAGAAAAATTTATTAGAAAATAAAATCCTTTACATAAAACAGATTACAAATATGCTTTCGCCCTAAGGCCTAAAGTTTTGATTTTCCCAAACAAAGAAGTTAGCTCTTGACCACGATCCGACTGTAGCTCATACTTCATACTCAATATATCAGCCTGTGCTGCCAAAGTTTGTAGACGATTAGCTACCTCTCGAATCTAAACTATTGCTTCACCCATGAGGTAATCTCGACTTCTAACTTGATCATGGGAATGATGGAGTTCTTCCTTCCAATGCCATTCTCTTGCTTCAAGTTGCTCGATCCGGAGTTCACAATTCTGCAATGCCGATTCTAATCTTTCAATCTTGCCCTTCATTTTCTCGATCTTGTTCAGACTCAACTTTAGCTCGTTAGTAGAATTATGGCTTCGGTGGTGGTGAAAAGACCATCCCAATTCAGCCACTCTAGTTTTTAATCCACTCTTTTCCTTTTGGATTTTTGCTAACCTCTTTTCTAGTGCCTCATTTTGCATCTACATCTCTAGGAACTTCTTCTCCCAATGGTCAGCTTTGGCCTTTTCCTCTTGAACCTTATGTTGCCACTGTTCCGAAGACTTTCCCAATCCAGCATTTTTCATTGACAGACGCAACTTTTTATATTCTGCCTTTAAGTCATTCAGATCTTCCTCGACCCTTTTCTTCCTTTTTCTTAGTTTTTCAGCTTTTGATTTCTAAACATCCACGTCTAACCTCAGATACATTTTTTCTTCTTCCAACTTCTCTATCCTATTTCCAAGCTCTGAACTCATCTTTTCAAAGTCTTGTTTCACAATCTCTAACTCTGATGGGACCACTTGCAAGCATTCTTCTCTTGATCGGGTGCCTTTTGGATTCAGCTTAGGGATGTTATCATTATCCTTCTAAGCCTCCATCCATTGTATTCTGAGGTCGTCATTGGGCCTGTGGATATTCTATTCATTCTGCGAATCTGATTCCAAGCACTAGAAATCTCTTTAACCCTCTTCTTATAATTTTCCCCTTTGTATGAGAACTCACACTGAGCCAGCCCATATGTCATTGGTATGAACTGTCTTGACCCATATTGCCTCAGTACGAGCAAAGGGGCATACCCAACAGCTCTCCAGATTCCAAGTAAAGGAACCCAGTTAAAACTCCCACACCGATAGAGGATTTCGTCGGGAACCATCCAAGGAGCCCTCCACTCGATGTCTTCTTCTTGAAGGTTTTGAAGGAGTGCCATCCAGCTTTCCTCGGCCACATCTTCTCTCCTTGGTGTAGCTACTATCTTCTTCAATGGAGAGTAATTATTAGAGAAAACCCGATAAGACCTTCTCTCCACCTTCCAGAAATGATTATGGAACCAAGCCAACAACAACTGAACGCATCCAATGAACCTGCCTTCACCTGCTCTCCGACATGCATTCAAAGATTTGAACATCTCGACTAAGATTGCAGGTACAGGCGTGACTCTTCTGCCAAGTCGGTCGAATAAATCAGTAACTGCTTCGTCTAAATATCTTAGAGCTTTAGGAAAGATTACCAAACCGTAAATACATAAGGCCTAGACGTCAATCTTCTTCTTTACATCAGGATGTGTTAGGACCAAATCCCTTAAACTCTCCTAAGGAATGCATTTACCTTCACATTTCTCTTGAATTCTGGTTGCAACCCACTGTTCACTTATTCCCGTGATATTCATTAACTTCTCCACAAAAGTTGGAACATTAGCAGCCCTAGAATAAACTCTGTCGACTTGGATCCTCGAACAGCAAAGCAAGGTTGTATATTCCTCCACCGTGGGCACTAAATCTACTTTCCCGAAAGTGAAACAACTATAAGCAGAATTCCAAAACTAAGTCATAGCGCGGAACAGATACTTATCTATTTTGACGTCGAGCAAGTAAGGTAGATCACCATAATTATGATAGAACAGCTGCTTTGCCTCATCGTCCCACTGGATCCATATTCCTTTCAACTCTTGAAGCTCATTTTGCGTGACACTGATACGAGCGAAATCCCATAGTTTCGATACATATCCTTCAGCTAAGCTATCCCCTTTCTTTAATTGTCTTTGCTCTAACCATATACGAACGACTGCATTGTCTTCCACTTTATCAAGGAATTCGTTCTCCATAACCAGCTTTCTAACTTTAGAAACTGACCGTGAATCGATACCTCTTTAAATATGAAATGACATGCACAAAAGAATAAAACACAATAAGTTAGTACAGCAAAATATAAAGTAAACAAACATCTATCTGGGTAACTACTAAGGTTCGACATAGTTCTACTTAGGGTGAGTTCTTATGTTTTCTACGTGTGGTTTAGCTCTAAAGTTGAGGTACCCGAACCAGCAGATTCCTCGATCCTCACCCATTATAGGCTTATACGGATCGAGTTCGGTTCAAGGGAATACATTTCCCTATGGCCATGCGGAAGTGAAAACTTCACGAAGACATAGGTACAGACGTATCTCGAAAGCAATCCACTAGCCCATGCGGAGGTGAAAACCTCACGAAGGCATAGCTTCTCGCTTCCACTTAAAGTCGTAACCACAACGGTCATGTAGTGCAATGCAGATATATATTAAAAAATCAGAACCACATGCAATAAAGGGATCATGGTTTTTTTAAATTAGAATTTTAAATTCGGACAAAAGGACATGAAATTATCGATTTTACGGATGGACTCTCTTATTGGTCCCCAGTGGAGTCGCCAAGCTGTCAAAACCATTTTTAAGATTTAAAAAAAAACGGGGATCGACTTTTAAAAAACGAAAATGGACTCGCCACCAATCCCTTTTTACTTAGGTGTGATTGGATCACCTTTGTAAAACGTTTTATTTTAAAACATTTGATTTTGGTCCACGAAAAACAAGAAAATGGGTTCGGGAGTCTGTTACATATGAAGAAGAGTTAGCACCCTCATAACGCCCAAAAATTGGTACCCAATCGATAAAATCAAGTCCTATTGTTGAAAATTTGACAATATGATCCTTTGAAAGAAAATCAAAATTTACCTATCTTAAAGAAATAAAATGATATACCCAATAAGTTAGGGTGTAACATCTCATACTTCGAAGCCAGGCTTATCTCTATTTGTAGAAAATCCTTTCCTCGAAACACAAAACATCATACCGAGTAAGTTAGGATACAACATTTTGAATTTCCAAGAATAAGTTTTGAGTTGTTGAAAGTTTTAAAAAAAATACTTGATACTTTAAGTTCCACGAGAAAAATTAAAACCCAGTAAGTTAGGGTATAATTTTCCCGAAGACCCCAAATATCATATATTGTTGTTTTAAAAATGCGTTTTTTTAAAAAAATATTTTTATAAAACAATGGACCGGATAAGATATTATGACGTACATATTCAATTGCAATTTTATATAACTACAAATTATATTATCAATAAATAATAAAGAATAATATAACATAAATATATAAAGAACTATGTTAAACAATAATAAGCGATCAAAAGAACCTAAATAAATAAACATGTGATATAAAATAAATAGAGATAATTAAGACTTTCACAAAATAACAAAATCAAATAGAAAAGGGAATAATATATTTAAACATTGAATATAAAAAATAACATGACGATTTTTTAAAATGATTTAATATATATATATATAAAAGGAAGTACTTATAATAAATGTATATAATTTAATAATCTAATACATATATAAATGGTTACATATAATAAAATTAATTAGTAATTAATATATAATATTTTAAATAAAAACATATATATATATATATATATAATGTACTAATCATAAAATTACATATGTAATAAACAATATAAATAAAACATGTTATATAATATAAATAGATTTTATACAAAATAAAATTTTAAAAATAATATATGATATAATATAATACTATATAATATACAAATTAAAAATATAATATAACAAATAATATACAAATTATAAAATAACATATAAATTATATTAAACCAAGTAAATAATATATAATAATAATTAAATATATAAGGATAATACATGTAAAATATATATGAATTTTATACTATTAGCAAAATTAATATATAAATAATAAGAATAATATAACATTTTAATATAATAAAATAATAAAATATAATATTAGAATAATTTAAAAATAAAATAAAATAAGGATTAAATTGCCATAAAAGAAATAAAGGGGTTGAATTAAAGCGCGCATCAAACTGTAGGGGTTAATATGGAAATTATGCCAAATTTTCAAAATGACGTCGTTCCTATTTTGGTCCTTAAATAACCCAAGGGACTAAATTAAAATGTAGACAAAAATTTAGGGCTAAATTAAAAAATAAAAAAATTTAAATTAAACGGAACTAAAAATAATAAAAATGTGGGATGACTAAAATGGCAATTAGACCATTTAACAAAACACGCGGATCCTACCCGGGTTTTCGAGTCAACGCGCGAATCCTCCTTGAAACGATGTCGTTTTTAACACTTATTGACTTAAGTGAAAATGACGCCGTTTCTATACTGTTATATAAGTCAAAACGGCCCCCAAAAAAATCATTTTAACACACTTTTAAAAAAAAAATTTAGAGACCCTCAAGGGCTCTCTCTGGCCTTCGGCCTAAGGCCAAAATCCGATCGAGGCTCCGTTACACGCGCCGTCCCATGTGCCACCGTCATGCTGCCATATACGGTAGCCAGAGGCCAGAAACCCCATTTTCCCGGCGAGAATCGAAAGGTAAAACTCATTTCTTACTTTAGTATTTGTAAAAAAAATTTGTGTGCATGAATCGTAAAACAAAAAGAATGCGAAAGATAAAAATATCACCTCTGTTCTAGGTTTTTATTTTGTTTCTTTTTGGTGTATTCTCTGTATATTTTTTTTGTATTCTCTCTGTATCCAAAATGTGTTCTTTACATTACAGATTATATCGGGCTTTTGTAGCCTGATAAATAAAAAGGAAATACATACTTTTTGCTCTTTGCTGCTGCGTTTTTCTTTTTCTGTGCAGGTTGATGACGAGAGTCTCGTGACGATGGAGTGATTCGGGTGCGAATCGCGGCGCGACCGAAGGTTGGCGTGGACGCGAGGAGCTAATTGCGGCGGGAGGCTAGGGTGCTGCGGCGCCTAGGGTTTCCTCAGAAACCCTAGGTCTCTAAGACTTGTTTAGGCATTTGGCCTTTTTGGGCCACGAGTGTTTTGGGTCTGGGTAGTTCGGGTTAGGGTGTAACGGGCCACAGGTTTAGTCTGGGTTGCTAGTGATATTTGGTTTGGGGTGTAAGTGGGTTTTGGGTAGGCTGTTTTAGGTATTGGATTGGTGATAATGGTTTTGGGCTTCAATGAGTTTGTAAATGGACTTTAAAAAATATGGACTTTATTTATTATTATTTTTATTTATTTTGGCTTTTGTTTGAATAGAATGGGCCCGGGCTAAATTGGGTTCTTACAATTAGAATTAGGTTTTTTCAACCTATAAATAGATATAGTCGAAACTCCTCTTGTAATCATTCGAATTTGACATAGTGAATTTTCTTCTCCTTTACCCGTGGTTTTTTTCCCCGAAAGGGTTTCCACGTAAAAATTTGTGTGTTCTTTATTTTTATTTCTCTTTTTCTTTGTGATATATTGTCATTACCGACGTTCTATTTTTACGGAAATTAATATTTAAAATAGGATTTTCATAGAAATTTGTAATTATTTAATATTTAAAACTTATAAAATATTAATTCTAAATTCATAAATATTTATAGAATTTTCAACTTCAACATTAAATAAACATTTGAAATTGTATGTTTTGAAATTAGGAGGAAAATGCTGAAAATCAAGAGGAAAAATCTAATTTGTCATTCTCCTATTGAAAAGAGATAGGGATGACGTGGAATCACAGTTTTATACAATCCTTTCTCATAAATAATATTATTATTGTTTACAACAATAAATTTTATTTATTGGATTTTTTAATTTTATTTTATATGTAAGTTGGTTTAAATTGCTTTAATATAACTCTTAAATATTCTTTATCACATGTTAATTAACTTTTACCCAAAAATATTGGTTCACCAAAAGTTACTACATGTTATATTACTCCTAACTCTAAAATTATATTATCAATCAAGCTCGTATTCAAGCTTCTTAATTTGCTTTACCATTTTAATTATTAGATGAAGCATTTTAAAACCAATTAATTCTTTAATAATCTAAATATACCTTTATACTTTTTATTATTATGGAAATAGAATCACATAAATTTTATTCAAATGAATATTTCAAAATTGAGAACTTGAGTAAATTTTTAAAATATATATATAAATTCATAGAGAATATAATTCATTGAATTTAATTTAATTTGAGTGACTTTAATGAATATAACTATTAATTAATATTTACTAATCTTTTGAACATTATAATAATTAAAATATTATTAAGTTAATTCATTTAATTATTTATCACTTTGTCATTTACATAAATAGATGAAAATGTGTTAGGTTTTTTTTAAATATTAGAATGAGGAATGGAATATATTATATTTAAATTTTAATCAAATATATTATAAAGCCAAATAAAATAAAAAAGTAAAAATGTTTTTCTAAAATTAAATTAAATTATAAATATTTTAATAAATTGGCACGTAAGAGAGAAAAAACAAAAGATTGAGCGGTTTCTTTCCCTTTTAATAATTTAGGTTTGGAGATAGATGGTGTGTATAATTTGGCTCTCTTCAAAACTTTGACAAATTGTGGATTTGTATCTAATTTTTTGGATTCATTTTTCTAAATGACTTTAATATCGTGATCTACTCTTCCAAGACTTCACTTCAATACCTTTTGTTTTTTTTAAGACATGTAACAAGCAATAATTTCATCTACATCAAAGCGCAATGATTCTAATTACCGACTTGAAAGGTCAACCTTTGATTCAAACACCCATAAATGATAGCTAAAAAAATGATAAAAGGCGTATTTCTTTTATCTTCTTCTAATTTTATAATTTAAATTAACAATTAAAGTTTTTTGTTATTATTTTGAATTATTAAAAATGATTCTTGGGGGTTGAGTTGTGTTATGCCAATTGGGGAATGATTCCTAGAAACTACTATGGTAACTCGGAAACACATACATATTCCAGTTCTTCCATAACAGCACGTTATAGGAAAAAAATACACCATTCAAAATCTTGACCATCACACTCCCCAACATTCTCTAAGTTTCATAAAATCCATTAGGCATAGCGAAAAATCTTACCTATGCATGAGTTGGCACAACTGACCGTCAAATAGTCTTAGGAAAAATGCAATCCCACACTGCATGGATCTTCGATTCATAGACGTTGCTACATCTCGAACAGTGGCTTTCATTCGCCATATGTCTCCTTACACACTTTTCATTAGTCAAAAGTCTATCTTTCCACATAATCCACATGAACACCCTAATCCTTTAAGGCACCTTGATTTCCTAGATCAACTTGCAAACATTACAGTTCACAATTGATCCATATTGATGAATACCTCCGCATGTCTCTGCCGATGAAAAGCTACTTTGTGTCTCCCATCTCTATGAAAGGAGGTAGAATAGCAGCTATTTGTAAAACAATGTGACCCAGAAGAAACGAACCCAATCCCAATTACCATTCCCATCCACTACATCGCAAACACGTAAAGTGTCATCTGGTCTATCTGATCCTCTAAAGAAAGTTCTGAGTGGACCTACCAGACAAATCCAATTGTCATTCCAAAAATTTGTAAGGCACCCATCCCCTATAGCCTAATAAACATTATTAATCACATGTATCCATATCCTTGCTAACGATCTCCATAAAACTGAGCAATTGATTCTTGCAATACTATTAGGAAGGATACCACAAACATTATACTTATTTCTCACTATCTGTACCCATAGAGCATCATTCCTAGTGAGCAATTGAAAGCCTAACTTTATCAAAAAAGTCTTATTCTGAGTAGCTAGACTTCGCACACCAAGACCGCCAACATCAATCGATTGGCAACATTCGGCCCAACTTAACAATGTTGGTTTCCTTACTTTACATGTGGATCCCCAAATAAAATTGTGAGCTAGTTTTTCAATGACCCCATATACAAAGATAGAAATGCGTACCGTAGCCATGAAATAATTGGGTATCGATAGGAGGACCAATTTTTTAAACGTTGTTCTACAAGCTAATAAGCTGTAAAAGTAACATATTTTATTCCTATTCTTAATGCATTCTTCGATGATTAATGATGTAAATTAGTGAATTTGATGCTCCTAATCCATTAAATTCATGAATCTATACTTTGGAGAGCATTTGGGAGAAAAAGGAGTGAAAAACGAGCCAAAATCAGACAAATAGAACTATTTCCAAGATCCACACAGCCTAGGCATTTCCACACTGGCTGGCTGCACGCCCAAGTGCTAGCCCGTGTTAATATTGCTCCCTGTTTCCCAAACACACGAAAAACCCCAATTTTTAGGCTTTTTGAGCATTCTAAAGTCTATAAATATCAATTAGAAAAATATCTAAAGGGCACTCAGAGAAGATTGAAGAAATCACTCGAAGAACACCATCGGAGGCAACTCAGAAGTGGATCTCCTTCAAGATTGAATATCTCTTTTTAACTTCTTATGAAGTTTTATTGAATTTCTTTATGTCTTGTGGTTTTTCTGACTTTAAGATGTTTTTATTTCATATTATGAACTAAATTCCCTAGATGCATATGGAAGATGAAACCTATGATGAATCTTATTATTTGATTTCTGATTTACATGATAAATACTTGATTCTTGTTCTCAATTATGTATGTTTATTTCGTGTTTTAATATTTTTGGGATATTAATTCATGTTGAATGTGCTTATTTCAGTGGAGCAAAAGTCCCTATTTAAGAGTAGATCTAGCATAATTGAGTGGAGTTGCATGCTATCCTAGAAATAGAACGACATAAATCTATTGGATTAGAGTCAAATCTAATAGGGGAATCCATAGATCGAGTTAATGAGACGATAGAGGTTTTAATTAGAAAGACATTTCAATTAATCAACCTAGAGTCAGTTGTTCTTACTCTCGAAAGAGATATTAACATAATTTAGGGATTTCTACGGATCAAGACACAAGTGAATAATCGTTTAATTCATATTCAAAATAATAGGTGAAGTCTAGGTGGATTCTTTCCTAGGTATTGTCTTTCTCATTGGTTGTCTTTGATTATTTTTCCCATTTCATTCTCTGTTGCATTCGTAGTTAAATTAGATTAAAAACAATCACTTCAATTTATCGGCTAAATAATAGAAAAATGGTAATTACTAGTACTTTTAGTCCTCGTGGATACGATATTCCCTACTCACCATAGCTATACTATTGTTCGATAGGTGCGCTTACCTTTGTCGTAATTATAGTTAGTTTAGTGACCATCAAGTTTTTGGCACCGTTGCCAGGGACTAAAATATTAGGAACACTTGATTTTTATTAATTTAGCCATTTATTTTTATTGTATTCTATTTTTATTTTTAGTTTAATTTTTTTCTAATTTTTCTTTTATTTGCTTCTGGCAGGTTCCTTTAATTTATGACTAGAAGAAACTTGTTGGGACCATTATTATTTGATAGTGAGATTGAAAGTACAACTTACAGAAACCGTAATGAAGCAAGGCAAAGTCGATAGAGTATAGTGGTAGAGTAAGAGGACGTTATTATTATCACTGAGGAGATGGGTGATAATCAAAATAATCAGTTACCTCCTGTGGTTGCTGCAAGTCCTGGAAATCCTGCAAATCCGAATCTTGCTCTTCATACTGTGTACGATTATGCCAAGCCCACTTTAACTGGGGCTGAATCGAGTATTGTGAGATCCACTATTACAACAAATACTTTCGAACTGAAGTCAAACACTATTCAGATGGTACAACAATTTGTTCAGTTCAACAGTTTGCAAGACGAAGATCCAAATATTCATTTGGCTAATTTTCTAGAAGTATGTGACACTTTCAAAATTAATGGCATTTTTGATGACGCCATTCGCCTACGGTTGTTCCCTTTCTCGTTGAGGAACAAAGCTAAACAGTGGTTGAATTCCTTACCACGAGATTCTATCACTACATGGGATCAAACGATAGAGAAATTCCTATTGAAGTATTTCCCACCAGCTAAGATAGCCAAGTTAAGGGATGATATCTCTTCCTTCGTTCAAATTGACTTAGAGACCCTATATGATGCATGGGAGAGGTATAAGGACTTATTGAGACGGTGCCCTCACCACGGGTTACCTCTATGGCTATAGGTTCAAACCTTCTACAACAGTTTGAATCCCTCAACTTGGCAATTGATCGATGCAGCAGCCGGTGGTACTCTAAACAATAAAATACCTAAAACGACTTATGAGTTTATAGAGGAGATGTCACTGAATAATTATCAGTGGCAAGTCATGAGAACAAAGCCGATGAAAGTAGCTGGTGTTTTTAATTTAGATGTGGTCACCATGTTATCGAATTAGGTAGAACTTTTAAATAAAAAATTGATGGTTTATGTGTTTCTATGCAAGTACATCCGATGATGCAATGTGATGCAAATAGAGGTGAAATAAATAATCTAGAAATTTACCCTTCGGTCTTAGCATGGAGAATGAGCAAATAAATTATATGGGTAATAATTCTAGACCTCAAAATAACCCTTATAATAATAACTATATTGCACGATGGAGGAACCACCCAAATTTCTCATGGGGTGGTAAAGGAAACCAACTACCACAATCCCCTCCAAGCTTTCAACAACCCTATCAACAAGAGAAGAAACCGAACCTTGAAGAGATGTTAGCAAAATTTATTTTAGTGTTAGAGATCCGTTTTGAAAATACCGAGACAGCTTTGAAAAATCAGCAAGCATCAATTCATGGGCTCGAAAATCAAATTGGACAGCTTGCTAAATTGGTTTGAGAAAGGCAACAAGGTAGTTTACCTAGTAACACCGAACCCAACCTAAAAGAGCATGTGAAATTAGTTACATTAAGGAATGGGAAAGTGCTGGCTGAACCTGAAAAGAAGCTCCAACAGGAATCTGATAAGGAAAATGATGAGGGGGTAAATCCCGAAGTAATTCAAACACCGGTACTTAAAGAATACAAACCGCCGATCCCATATCCGGAAAAGTTGAAGAAAGACCACATGGATGCACAATTTGGTAAATTTCTTGAACTTTTCAAAAAATTTCATATTAACTTACCTTTTGTTGAAGCTATTTCGCAAATGCCCACATATGCGAAATTCTTGAAGGAGCTATTAACAGATAAAAGGAAGTTTGAAGAGCTATCCACTGTGGAACTCAATGAGGAATGTTTAGCTAATCTCCAAAATAAACTACCAACTAAGTTAAAGATCCAGGAAGTTTTACTATTCCTTGTTTAATTGGTAGTTTAAACATTGAGAAAGCATTAGCTGATTTGGGTGCTAGCATTATTTTGACACCTTATAAAATGTTCAAGCAGCTTGGTCTTGGGGAACCAAAACCCACTAGGATGAGTATTCAATTAGCTGATAGATCTGTTAAATATCCTAGGGTTATTAATGAAAACGTCCTTGTAAAAGTAGATAAATTCATTTTCCCTGTTGATTTTGTAGTGCTTGACATGGATGAGGATGTTGAGGTGCCTTTAATTTTAGGTTGCCCTTTTCTAACTACTGCTCGGGCTATCATTGATGTGGGCGATAGTAAACTTGTGCTTAGAGTAGGTGATGAAAAGATTATTTTTAAAAACTATGATGCCATGCGATTCTCTAGAGAGTAAGATGATTCCTGTTATTTTATTAAATCTATTGACCATGTTATTTAAGATTCATTACAGGAAATTGTTCATAAGGACACGTTGGAACTGTGTCTTGTCCAAGGAGAGGAGGTAGATGATGATATTGCAGTGATAACTGAGACAAAAATTAATTTAGATTTTAATGAGTCTTAACTGAGAAAAAAGAATTATGAGGGCATTGAGGTAAACGACGAATTAAAATTAAAACCCTCTATTGAAGAACCTCTCAAATTGGAACCAAAGAAATTACCGAATCACCTATAGTAGGCATTTATTAGAAACAATTCTACATTACCGGTGATTATTGCTTTAGATTTGAAGCCAAATGAGAAAGATGAGTTATTGCAAGTATTAAAGGAGCATAAAAGAGCCATAGCCTGGAAGATTTCTGACATTAGAGGGATCAGTCCTTCTTTTTGCACCCATAAAATTTTAATGGAGGATGAATACAAACCATGTGTGCAAGCTTAAAGATGGCTAAATCCTAACATGAAGGAAGTTGTTAAGGCTGAGGTAATTAAACTTCTAGATGCTGGAGGTATTTATCCTATTTCTGATAGTACTTGGGTGAGTCTTGTGCAGGTTGTTCCTAATAAGGGAGGCATAACTGTTGTAGCTAACGAAAAGAACGAGTTGATTCCAATGAGAACAGTCATGAGATGGAGAGTTTGTATTGACTATAGAAAGTTGAACGATGCCACGAGGAAAAATCATTTTCCTTTGCCATTCATAGACCAAATGTTGGAAAAATTATCTGGGCATATGTATTATTGCTTCATAGATGGACTCTCTGGTTACTTTGAAATCCCGATAGCTCCCGAGGACCAAGAAAAAATGACATTTATATGCCCATATGGTACGTTTTCTTATTGAAGAATGCCTTTTAGATTATGTAATGCTCCTGCTACTTTTCAGCGTTGCATGTTGGCCATCTTTGATGAACTTGTAGAAGACATTGTGGAAGTATTTATGGACGACTTCTCGTTATTTGGTAATTCTTTTCATATTTGTCTTAAAAACTTAAAACGAGTTTTAATGAGATGTGAGGAAACGAACCTTGTGCTTTATTGGGAAAATGTCACTTTGTGGTTCGAGAAGGGATTGTGTTAGGCCATAAAATTTCTAGTAAATGTATTGAGGTTGATAGATAATTGAAACCATTAAAAAATTACCTCTCCTTAGTTCAGTAAAGGCTATTCGAAGCTTTTTAGGACATGCTGGGTTCTAGAAAAGGTTTATTAAAGATTTTTCTAAGATAGCTATGCCTTTAACGAATTTTCTAGAAAAAGATGTGCCCTTCAATTTTAGTCAAGAATGCTTAGAAGCATTCAATACTCTTAAACAAAAATTAATTAATGCTCCGATTGTGGTTGCACCTGATTGGAATTTACCCTTCAAGCTAATGTGTGATGCGAGTGACTTTGCAGTAGGTACAGTTCTTGGACAGCGAAGAGACAACCATTTTCAGCTAATTTATTATGCCAGCAAGACGTTGACAGGCGCACAAGAAAATTACACTACTACAGAAAAAGAATTGCTAGATGTGGTTTTTGCAATTAATAAATTTAGACCATATTTGATATTATCTAAAGTTTTTGTTTACACTGACCATTCAGCCCTTCGTTATCTCCTAACTAAATCAGATGCAAAACCTCGACTTATAAGATGGATTTTATTATTGTAGGAGTTTGATTTGGAAATCTAGGATAAGAAGGGAGCTAAAAATCTTGCAGCAGATTACCTTTCTAGACTAGAGAATCCACATCTCAAGGAGCTTAATGAGAATGAGATAAATGACTCGTTTCTTGAAGAGCAACTCTTGGTTATAACCGATTCTGAAGCTCCTTGGTTTGCGGATATTGCAAATTACTTAGTAGCTAACATCCTACCAAAAGGGTTGACACATCATCAAAAGAAGTGATTCTTTGCCGATGTGAAAAATTATTTTTGGGAGGATCCTTTTCTTTTTAGTGTATGTGCAGATCAAGTAATTCGGAGGTGTGTTACAAAATCAGAAGGGAGTAAAATCTTGGAACATTGCCACTCAGGACCAACGGGAGGACATTACAACTGGACTAGGACAGCACATAAAACACTCAAATCAGGTTTTTATTGGCCCATATTGTTCAAGGATGCTAACAAGTATGTTACGTCTTGTGATAGATGCCAGAGAACAGGTAATATTTCTAAACGTGATGAAATGCCTCAAACTTATATGCTCTCATGTGAAATTTTTGACATATGGGGCATTGATTTTATGGGACCATTTCCTAGCTTATTTGGTAATAAATACATCCTAGTAGCAGTTGATTATATGTCAAAATGGGTAGAAGCTCAAGCGTTACCTACCAACGATGCTAGAGTGGTAGTTCGATTTCTTAAGAAACTCTTTTCTCGATTTGGAACACATAGAGTGATTATTAGTGATAGGGTACGAGTTTTTGTAACGCTCAATTTGATAAAGTTCTTAAGAAGTATGGGGTGCATTATAGAACAACTACCCCTTATCACCCTCAAACTAGTGGACAAGTTGAAGTTGCGAATCGAGAACTCAAACGTATTTTAGAAAAATTGTATAGTCAAATAGAAAGGATTGGGCGATAAAATTAGATGACGCTTTATGGGCTTTTGGGACTGCTTATAAAACACCCATAGGAACATCTCCTTACAAACTTGTATATGGAAAAAGTTTTCATTTACCATTTGAACTAGAGCACAAAGCATTCTGGGCAATAAAATTCCTAAACTATGAGCTTAAACTTGCATGTGAGAAAAGATCGATACAACTGAACGAGTTAGATGAGTGGCAAGCGAATGCTTACAAAAACTCGCGATTATATAAAGAAGTGACAAAGCGATGTCACGATGCTCGTTTGAAGCAACCCAAACACTTCACAGTTGGAGATCTTGTCCTTCTATACAATTCAAAGCTCAAGTTGTTTCCCGAAAAGCTGAAATTAAGATGGTCAGGCCCATTCGTAGTACAAAACATTTTCCCATACTGTACGATACAGGTAACCCATCTATCATATGGCACATTCAAGGTAAATGGTCATCGAATCAAACTTTATAGTGGTGACAAATTTAGAAATCATAAAGAGGAGCTTCGGCTCCGCGAACCTTCGTAATTGAGCGCACAAGGTAAGTCAAGCTTAAACTTTAAATAAGCGCTTCTCAGGATGCAACCTGAGTGTTAACACTGCTAATTATCTTAATTTTATTCCATTTTATTTTAAAATTAATTAATTTTAAAAATAAAATAAAATAAAAAATGTATTTTGACCCACACGGGCATGTCCCAGGTCGTGTGCACTAATAGGGGTTCGATAGTGAGTTACACAGCCTGGCGACATGGCCATGTAACCCACACAGGCGTGTCCTTGGCCGTGTTGATCCTAAGACTTGATTTTAAAATTTTACGAAAATCGACAGTGAGTTACACGGCCTAGTGACATGGCTGTGTGACCCACATGGACTAGATACATGAGCGTGTCCTTTGGCCGTGTGAATCCTGGGACTTAATTTTTCTAAAAATCGAAAGAGACACGGCCTGGACACACAGGTGTGTCCTAGGCCGTGTGAAACTTGGAGCTATTTTTTTCATTTAAAAATCAAGTCAGAGAGTTACACGGGCAAGGCACATGGCCTTGTGCAAGACACGGCCAAGCAACACGGGCGTGTAGAGTTTACAAGGGCGTGGGAGAAGCGGAGGTTGCACACGGCCATGCGACACGGTCGTGTCTGAGGCCGTGTGAAGATTGGGTTGTTTTTAACCATTTTTAACCCTCAAACCCTAACTTTTTCTTTTTACTTTTATCTTCCACAAATTGCCAACCCTTAACCTTAGCAGTCATCAGCCTTTCCCTTATAAATCTGGCCATCGCCAGTCGCCCCTCTTCCTCGCAAGCACCGACCAACATCGCCCCCTCTTCTCTCCCTTTTCCTTCCCTCATGTTGCACAACCCCCACCTCGTCGCCCCGCTCACCGAACCACGCCCTCCCTTAGCCTTTCTCTACCTGCACCACCACGTGAACCTTTACAGCCCCCATCCCTCCCTTTTGCTACAACCCACCTTCAAACAACAACCCCGACCCCCACGCACACCTAACCAAGCCACCATCCATGCCCTACATGCCCTTTCTCTTCCTTTCTCCTTTCCTCCCTTTCAAAACGCCTTACATGCCCCACCACCCACATTCCTAGCCACACGCACCCCTCCTCCCCTTGCATCGGCCACCGTCACACACCTCCAACCCCCGTCGAAATCGCCACCAGTGCTATCGGTCCCCCTACTTTTGCCCTTTTCTTTTATTTATTTATTTATTTGTTATGTAATAATTTTTATTATATTATTATTTTGTTTTCTTATTCTTTTTACGTATTTTTATTATTCTTATAACTGTTATTTTTATTGTTATTATTGCTTTATTATTTATCTTTTTCATTATGTGCATTAGTTTGTCCTTTTAGTTTAGTCATTTTATTTTCTTTATTCCTTAGTATCCTTATTATTTTGCATCATTTCTCTAGTTTTAGGAATCATTGTTGACTTCCTATTCTCTTATGTTAAGGCTTCATTTTCTTGTCTTGTCATTATCTTAGTATTATTATTGGTATTATTGTTTGATTATCATTTTATTATCATTTCATCATTTATGTGTATAGTTTTCTTTTATTCTGGTCTTTGCATTATTAGGTATTAGTACATATTCTTTTAGGACTAGATTTATATTTTACCACTTGGATTTTACCTTCTTGGCCTTTGTTTGCATATTGGTGATTATTTATTTATTGATGAATTCTTTTACCTTTTTAGGCACACCATGACTAACACTAGCAGCAAATCCAAGGTCGCTGTCCCTGCTTCGAAAAGGCAGAAGACACCTGGCGCGACCTCCTCCTCAAGGGCCTCCGCCAAGGCTCGCCACCCTTATCTCTAATTTTTAGCGGGTCCCCAAGAGGAATTATTTCAGCTACTAAGATTGTGACCACTCGGCCTAGGCCGATGTATTGATTGGGCCGCGTTGGAGTAGGTCCACCTAGCTGATCACGTGCGCGCCTTTATTACCGCAGCCCCGTGGGATCGATTTTTCTTCATCATCGAGCCCACATACATGGAGCTTACTTTGGAGTTTTGTTCTAAATTTATTTTATAGCAGGTCATGACAACTCTTGACGAGCTAGGCACCATCACTTTCAGACTTAGCGGCTTGGTGTGCCATATGAGTGTCCCCGAGTTCGGTGCTGCTTTGGGACTATACACTAAGGAGTTTATAAGTACTGAGAACTTCATCCGTCTACATTGGCACATCCATTACTTTCCATCTCATTGTTGGGTAGAGCTTACGGCAAGTTTGACACCCTATGAAGCGAGTTGCTCTAAGGCGACTTCTCTCTCTCCGGCTTTACGGTATCTTTATGCCCTTTTAGCTCACACTTTGATCGGTAGGAGATAGAGCATCGGAGTCGTCAGTACTACTGACGCCTATTTTCTATGGAGCATGGCCAACGAACATATTTTTGATTTAGCATACTTCATTGCCCTAGCCTTTCGCCATCAGATAGACTACAACAGGGTCCTATCTGTTTGGGCCCTTATGTGACTCAACTTGCTCGACACTTCGGTCTCTTAGACACACCGGAGCAGTCCTATACACTTACACTCGTCGGCCAGATGTCCCCACAAGGAATATCGAGCATGACATATATGAGGATGATTGAGCAGCTTCGTGGAGTGGATCCTCCTCAGTACCTATTATTTCATTTTGATGCTTAGAATGAACCCGAGGACTTCACTGATGTTGTTCCTCTCCATCACAAGGACCCATCTTAGCCTCCACCTTCAAGTCACCGTTCTGTTTGTTCTGCTGCTACTTTAACGGACCTCTCCAAGCGGTTCACTCGTTTCGAGCAAAATTGCTTTTAGAGGTTCGATAGTATTGACGCGTCATTGCAGTAGATCTATCAGCATCTCCATATCTGCTCCTCACAACATCGACGCTTCTGATGATGAGTACCATTGAGTCTATTTGTTTTATTTTTATTTTTATGTTTATTGTTATTTTCTTAGACTTATTTTGTTTTTTATCTTTTGAACTATATTTTTATTTTATGGTTGTTTCTAATCAAGTTTTAATCCATTAATCTTCTTTACTATTTGTGTTTATTTTCTTATTAGTTTGCTTAGAATCATGCTCTACATTTAGATTTGACTACAATTCTTCTTTTCACTATTCTAAGGATTTCATCCAATATTCAGGGTAGTTTTAGTTTTCTCCCTCTCTTATGATATTCTATTTATATTGTGATTATTTATGTTTGTACATTGAGGAAGCTGTACATTTTAAATGTGCGGAGGTTATTTATATAATTATTAGAAAATCCCTGAATTATGTCTTGTGTTTAAGTAATTTTCTCATACTTCTATTAGAATGATTTTTTATTGATTTGTGATTTTTTTGATGTGTTTTGGATTAAATTTATAGATAATTGCGCAATGGTTGTTTAAAACTTTAAGACATGAGAGAATCAAGCATGATAAGTATATTTTTGGAATTAAAAACTATAGGTTGTTTCCCTGAATTGAGGTATTACTTTGAAGTTTGAGATTTGCAAGATTGACATCAAAAATCATAATTTTTTGTGTGAGATTTTGAGCCTTTAGAGCATATATTTTTCTTTCTCATTTTTATTATTGGTTACAGTTTTTGCTCATTGAGAATTTTTTTCCATTTTATTGGCTCCCCTTTTATCGAGATTTGATTTGGTTAATTGCCTAATTAAGCCCTCTTGTTTAATTTGCTGAATTATTTCTTATTATTCTAAAAAAAGATCAAAAAAATACATATATATTGATTATTATTTAATTCTATGTTAATTGAGCTTGAACAGTTAAATTCATATTTTGAGAAGAAGCTCGTGTCATTCTTGAACAGTTTTCGATTGATGTAATTGTTTTTAATTCAGCATTTATTTATTTTTCTAGTTTGGTAATTTATCAATTCGATCTCGATTTTAACCATTTTTTCAGCCTTTCTCCACACCTTTAACCTAAGCCCCATTACAACCTCTTAAAGACCTTTTGATTTGTGTATCATCTCATTTTATAGTGGTGAAGATTTGATTTTCATACAAGCATATGGTAATGACTTTTCATATTTGACTATTGTGTGCTTACTCTTGAACCTTAAACACTTTGAGTGATTTGAGTGAATTTTTAGTGAGGATGTCAATTCTTGTCGATTTTGAATTAAAGGTAATTACTTAGGTAAGGGGAAATACCTATGTTTTCATGCTTTAAAAACGTTTGACTTGGATTGTTTGAATCTTTAGTGCTATTTTAGTTAAATTTTCAATGTATGATTATTTGTGAATTAGGACGAAACATCATTGATGAGAATTATGAGTTGCGAAAGATTAATTTTAATTGTGAGTTGAGAATTTTACTCGAGGACAAGCAAATGCTTAAGTGTGGGGATATTTGATAAGCTATAAAAGTAACATATTTTAATCCCATTCTTAATGCATTTTTGGATGATTAATAATGTAAGTTAGTGAATTTGATGCTCCTAATCCTTTAAATTCATGTTTCTATACTTAAGAGAGCATTTGGGAGCAAAAAGAGCAAAAAAGGAACCAAAATCAAACAAATAGAGTTGTTTCCAGGATCCACACGGCCTGGGCATTTCCACATGGGCTGGCCACGGGCCCGTGTGAGCCACACGGGCTGGCCATACGCCCATGTGCTAGCCCGTGTCAATATCGCTCCCTGTTTCCCAAACACGCAAAAAAACCCAATTTTTAGGTTTTTTGGGCATTCTAAAGTCTATAAATATCAATTAGAAGAATATCTAAGGGGGCACTCAGAGAAGATTGAAGAAATCACTCGAAGAACACCATCAGAGTCAACTCAGAAGCGGATCTCCTTCAAGATTGAAGATCTCTTTTTAACTTCTTTCGAAGTTTTATTAGATTTCTTTATGTCTTGTGGTTTTTCTGACTTTGAGATGTTTTTATTCCATATTATGAACTAAATTCCCTAGATACCTAGGGAAGATAAAACCTATGATGAATCTTATTATTTGATTTCTGATTTACATGATAAATACTTGATTCTTGTTCTTAATTATGTATGTTTATTTCGTGTTTTAATATTTTTGATATATTAATTCATGTTTAATGTGCTTATTTCAATGGAGCAAAAGTCTTTGTTTAATAGTAGATCTACCATAATTGAGTGGAGTTGCATGCAATCCTAGAAATAGGACGACATAAATCTACTAGATTAGAGTCAAATCTAATAAGGGAAACCATATATTGAGTCAATGAGACGATAGTGGTTTTAATTAGAAAGAGATTTTAATTAATCAACCTAGAGTCAGTTGTTCTTACTCTCGAAAGAGATATTAACACAATTTAGGGATTTCTATGGATAAAGACACAAGTGAATAAATCGTTTAATTCTTATTCAAAATAATAGGTGAAGTCTAGGTGGATTATTTCCTGGGTATTGTCTTTCTCATTGGTTGTCTTCAGTTATTTTTCTTATTTCATTCTATGTTGCGTTCGTAGTTAAATTAGATTAAAAATAATTACTTTAATTTTTCGGCTAAATAATAGAAAAACGGTAATTACTATTACTTTTAGTCCTCGAGGGTACAATATTCCCTACTCACCATAGCTATACTATTATTTGATAGGTGCGCTTGCCTTTGTTGTAATTATAGTTAGTTTAGTGACCATCACCACCTAATGGCAACTTCATCGCTTCTCAACCATTCAATCTATTATGGACTTTATTAACCATGAAATCAAAGGTACTAACTCCAACTCTCTTATGAATAAGCGGCATCCCAATATACATTCCAAGATCCTCAACCAGAACAAAACCAACCTTCCTATAGATATCGGCAGTTGTTCCATTTAGTACATTTGGTGAGAAGAAAATTTGAGATTTATTTCTATTCACCTTCTGTTCCGAATAATAACAAAACATGTCCAAAATCTCAATTATATTCTCAACTTGTTCTGGCATAGCCTCACAAAATAACATTAGATCGTTCGTAAAAATTAAATACGACAATGCCGAGCCTCTCCTAGAAAGCAACAACGGTTTCCACCTCCCTTGACTCACTACATCATCTATTAGGTGACCCAATCTCTCCATGCACAACACAAACAAATATGGCAATAAATGATTTCCCTGTCAAATACCCTGGGATGGTCTAAAGGCATCAGTGGCTGCACAATTCAAGAGTAAATGAAGTGAAAATGATGAGACAGAGTTTAAGATAATAGTTACTAACATAGTTGATAAACCTACTTCAGGGATTGTGGCCCTTAAAAAATCTCATTTGATACGATCATACGCTTTCTCAAGGTCAATTTTCAATACCATCCCATAAAGTTAATTGCTTCCCGAGCTATGATAATGTTGTAACACCCCTAACCCGTGTCCGTCGCCGGATTAGGGTTAAAGGCGTTACCAGACAGATCGAAAACTTTTACAACATTTTTGAACAACCATTTATCAATCACAACCGAAGTGTCCCTTAAATAAGTCAACGAGACCTTAATCATGCTTTAGAGTAATGTCAAAACTAAACCGAACACATACAGAATTTCTCAAAAATTTAAAACTTTTCTAAGTTATACAAGACACTGCCTGAGTGTAGGCGGTGCCGTGTGTCATCCACGAGCATCAAACACCCCCATGTGTCTTGGCCGTGCCAAAACAAAGCATATAAACTGACTTTTCCACACAGCCACTAGGCACGCCCGTGTACCATTGCCATGTGCTCTTAGGCCATATACTGACTAAACCACACGGCTACTAGGCACGCCCGTGTACCGTGGCCGTGTGCTCTTAGTCCATTACTGACTTACTCCCACGGTCATCAAGCACCCTCGTGTGCCTCAACCGTGTGGAAAAATAGGCCATTTGCAAGGCCAAAATGCCACCCACATTAGGGTCATACTTACAAGCAAATAACTAATTCATTTCATGCACAATTGACATCGAAGAACATGTCAAAATAACCATTCAGTCTCTACATTCAAATCGAATCCCATTCATGATAAATTACAAGACTAAAACTCATGTAAACACAAGCATAATTCATCCATACTTACCTTTCATGAGCTCATTCATTTGATCAATCAAACATGTTCATGGTACATTCTTATGCTTACCAAATCTTTAACCATTTCATAAACTATCTAGCCATGCCAAAACATACATCACTTTCAATATTGACTCATGCATATTACAAACACTTATCAAGCCTACTCTCATGGCTATAATATACACTTCAAACATAACCAAAATGACTAGCCTATACATGCCATATTTAGCTCTATTCATATTTCAAAAGTACCAAAACAAGTTGAGTAGTGTGATGATGATCCTCAACAGTCCTAAGCCTTCAGTAGCTGTGACGATCTATAAAACAGAGCACACACACACAGAGAGTAAGCTTTCAAAAGCTTAGTAACTCATATACAAATAAACTTAACTTAAAATGCACATAGCATATTTATACAATGACAATAATGGTTCTCATAGCATATACATCTCACATAGTGTTTGGTTCAATTGCTTAGCCATAACTTATCACATACTTCAACTCAATATCACATATGCACATAGCTCATCTAAGCATAATTTTACATATCATCTCATCATTCCTTTGTACATATTCATTTTAGTAAGTTCTAATAGATACTTACCTTTGATACACATCTTGTGTACTTATCAAACATGCTTGAAACGGTTATACATTCACATAATCGTTCATGGCTCGAAATTACCCGTTGAACCGTTCAGAATATAATAGGATATACAGAATACTCAGAATAATAGTACAATGCCCACATCCCAGACTGGTCTTACATGTAATCAGATGTCGATGCCACTGTCCCTAACAGGGTCTTACACGAATTAATACGATGCCGATGTCCCAGACATGGTCTTATACATAAAGCTCATATCGATGCCAATGTCCCAAACATGGTCTTACATGATAAAACAGAACAGACACCTATGTCATGACATAGCTAATCCTATCTATTCCTAGGTTCGTACTGGACTTCTCGGACATTGTCACTATGTCGACTTATCTCGGAATTCATGTTCACATTATCTCATAAACATTCATCGTTATCAATAATCACATGAACATACATATCTCAATACAAATACGTTTATTTGCATAATGACTTACCTCGAGTTCGGTTTAACGGAAACGGATACGGCTACTCAATTACTTTCGCTTTCTCACGATCTAAGTCCGATTTCTTCGGCTCTTGATCTATACATATTCAAATTTAACTCTTTTATTCACTAACTCATCCAATTCAATCCAAATACACATATTTAGGCCAATTTACAAATTAGCCCTCATATATGTACAATTTAACAATTTAGTCCATTTTTATCAAATCATCAAATATACAAAATCACCATTTAACCATGCTTAGCCCAATGTCCATATAACTCATATAAGTCCAAACATTTCATCAAATTCACAATTTAGTCCTTTAAATTGCTATTTTCACAATTTAGCACTAATTAGCTAAATTCATCAAAAGTTCAAGAACAAAACATGTTCATTAAACACATATCTTTCATATTTCACTAATAAACAATAAAAATCACATGAGTTAATCAAAGTCTCATTTCACAAACATCATCAATTCTAAAAATTGAACATGGGTTTTGAAGTAAATAAAGTAACGATTACAGAAACGTAGAAATTATCAAAAACGAATCAAAACATACCTTGAATTAAGTCTTAAAGTAGCCGAATATGAAAAACTCAAACCCTTGCTCTCTCTCTTTTAACAATCGGTGGATGAACATAAAAGATGATGAAATTTTGGCTTTTTTTTTGTTTATTAACATTTTGTTATCACTTTACCATTTTAGCCCTTTTAAAACATATAAAACAAAATAAATTCTAAGGTTATTTAGTCATTTGTCCATCCACTAACATGAATATTGGCTTAATTGCCATTTAAAGCCTTCACACTTATAAAGACATGACAAATAAGTATCTTTTCATAAAGCATGCAAATTTGCATCTTAATGCAATTTAATCCTTTTATCAAATTAAGTACACAGATGGACAATTTAACTTACGAAACTTTATCACATGCTTAATCACTTATCAGTGACACAGAAAATAATATTAAAATATTATACGGACTCAGATTTGTGGTCTTGAAACCACTGTTCTGACTAAGGTCTAAACTGGATTGTTACAATTCTCCCCCTTAGGGATTTTTTGTCCCCGAAAATCTTACTGTTAAATAGGTTTAGATATTGTTGTCTGATTGAATCTTCTGGCTCTCACGTTGCCTCTTCTATTCCGTGTCGAAGCCATAGCACTTTTACTAACGGAATTCTTTTGTTTCTCAACTCTTTTACCTCACGGGCTAAAATACGAATCGGTTCCTCTTCATAAGTCATGTTAGATCGGATTTCAATCTCAGACGGAGTTATCACATGTGATGGATCGGATCAATATCTACGAAAATCAAAACATGGAATACATTGTGTATCTTTTCTAGCTCAGAGGGCAACCTTAATCTATATGCAACTGGCCCAACACGTTCAATAAACTCATATGGTCCAATAAACCTCGGACTCAATTTGCATTTACGTCCAAATCGGAGCACTTTCTTTCATGGAGACACCTTCAGAAACACTTTGTCACCGATTTCAAATTCAATCTCTTTTTGTTTCAAGTCTGCATAAGACTTCTGACAATCAAATGCTGCTTTCAGACTATCTTAAATGACTTTCACCTTCTGTTCTGAATATTTTATCAAATCAACCCCATGTATCCTATTTTCACTGAGCTCGGTCTAATACAAAGGTGTTCAACATTTACGTACGTACAAAGCTTCATAAGGTGCCATTTTGAAGCTCAACTGAAAACTATTATTATAGGCAAATTCAATCAAAGGTAAGTACTGTTCCCACGTACCCTCAAATTCAAGAATGCAGCATCTTAACATATCCTCAAGAATCTAAATGATCTGCTCGGATTGACCATCCGTTTACGGATGAAAAGCTGTACTGAAATGCAATTTCATGCCTAAAGTTTCTTGTAATTTCTTCCAGAACCTCGATGTAAACCTCGGATCCCTATTTGACACAATAGATTGTGGCACCCCGTGCAATCTTACAATATCAAAAATGTAAAGTTCAGCTAGCTTATCCAGTGAATAATCAGCTCGTATTGAAATACAATGGGCAGATTTTGTTAATCGATCAACTACGACCCATATCGTATCTTTCTTTCTCGGAGTCAGAGGCAATCCCGAAACAAAGTCCATCATCATTCTATCCCATTTCCACTCAGGAATCAGAATCGGTTGGAGCAAACCAGATGGAACCTGATGTTCAACTTTAACTTGCTAACAGACTAAACATTTTGATACAAAATCAGAGATATCTCTTTTCATAACAGACCACCAATAATGTTGTTTCAAATCATGGTACATTTTTGTACTTCCTGGATGAACAGATAGACGATTGTTATGTGCTTCACTCAAAATCAACTGAATCAACTCTGGATTTATCGGAACATAGATACGATCTCGTAATCTCAAGCAATCATCAACAACTCGAAATTCAGATTCAGAATTCAAACTACACTGAGCTCGTTTCGCTAACAACTCATTATCGGATTTCTGAGCATCACATATTTGCTGTATAAACAACGGTTTCGCTTTCAATTCAGCTACCATAAAACTATCATTAGACAAATCTAACTGAGCATTCAAAGCACGTAATGCAAACAATGATTTTCTACTCAATGCATCAGCAACAACGTTTGCTTTACCCAGATGATAATCTATCACAAGCTCATAATCTTTTAACAACTCTAACCATCTTCTTTGTCGTAGATTCAAATCTTTCTGAGTCATCAGATATTTCAAAATTTTATGATCTAAAAACATGTGACATTTCTCACTATACAAATAATAGCGCCAGATCTTTAGTGCAAACACAATTGCAGCTAGCTCAAAGTCATGCGTCAGATATTTCTTTTCTTGAGGCTTCAATTGTCTCGAGGCATAAGCTACAACTTTGCCTTCCTGCATCAGAACACATCCCAGACCGTTTAACGAAGCATCACTGTATATAACAAATTCTTTACCCGATTCTGGTTGTACTAACATTAGAGCTTCGGTTAATAAAACTTTCAACTGATCAAAGCTTTTCTGACATTTATCGGACCATTCAAAATTCACATTTTTCTGAAGCAATTTTGTTAATGGAGTAGCTATCACTGAAAATCCTTTTACAAATCGACGATAATAAATAGCTAAACCCAAAAAGCTACGGACTTCTAACACGTTCTTCGAGGTTTCCAATCCAGAATAGTAGACATATTACTCTGATCAACTCAAATTCCATAGGCTAACACAATATGTCCTAGAAAACTGACTTCATGCAACTAGAATTCACATTTATTACATTTCACGTATAATTGCTTTTCTCTCAGAGTTTGCAACACAATCCTCAAATGTTCAGCATGCTCAGTCTCATCCTGCAAATAAATCAAAATGTCATCAATGAATACAACAACAAATTGATCTAAACACGGTCTGAAAATTCTATTCATCAAATCCATAAAAATAGCAGGATCATTCGTTAGTCCAAAAGGCATAACTAAAAACTCATAATGCCCGTACCTCGTTCTGAAGGTAGTTTTCAGAATGTCTGAGTCTTTTACTCGCAACTGATAGTATCTCGATCTTAGATCAATCTTAGAAAATACAGTAGCTCCTTTTAACTAATCAAACAAATCATCAATCCTAGGCAACAAATATTTGTTCTTTATGGTCACTTTGTTCAACTGACGATAATCAATGCACATTCTCATCGTGCCATCTTTCTTTTTCACAAACAGGACATGAGCACCTCAAGGCAAAAAACTCGGTCTTATAAACCCTCTATCAGTCAATTCTTGCAACTGTGACTTTAACTCTTTCAACTCTGTTAGTGCCATTCTATACGGAGCTATCGAAATAGGTGCAGTACCAGGCAACAAATCAATACCAAATTCAACTTCACGTATCGGAGGCAAACCCGGCAATTCTTCAAGGAATACATTAGAAAACTCATAAACGACTGGCACTAGTTCAACTTTCTTTTCATACACTTTCAAATCAACCACATAAGCAAAATATGCCTCATATCCCTTTTTCACATATCTTTGAGCTTTCAATACAGATATTACAACAGGCAATCCATTCAAATCATTAGACTCAACTCATACAATTTCATTATTCGGACATCTTAAATCAATAGTCTTTCTTTTACAGTTTACAATAGCATCATGCAATGTCAACCAGTCCATACCCAAAATGATATTGAACTCATCAAATGGAAAAAAGCATCAGTTCAGCAGGAAAACAGATATCTCGAAACACTAACGAACAGTTCTTGCATACTTTGTCAACCAGGACACTTTTACCTATGGGGTTCGATACTTTTATAGCAAACTCAGTAGAGTCTACAGGCAAAGTCTTACTAAATACTAAATTCATGCATATATACGAATGAGTAGAACCAGGATCTATCAATGCAATTACAGAAGTATTATAAAGTGTAAAAGTACCCGTTATAACATCTGGAGATTAAACTTCCTCACGAGCTCAGATAGCATATGCTCTGGCAGACGCTTTAGCTTCGGATCTCACAACAGTATCTCTCGTAGTTCTCTGACCACCATTGACATTTCTTACATTCTTCGATGGTCTACCTCTCACAGGTGCATTATCAGATCCCGGATTCTAAACAGTCTCTAGCTCAACAGACTCAGGGCAATCATGAATAAAATGATCAAATGATTCACATCTGAAGCAAGCCCTATCATTTAATCTACAACTTCCCGAATGCCTTTTTCCACAATGCTTACATTCAGGTTTCTCGGATCGAACATTTCCAACACTTGCTACTGAACTTGCTGGTGTTTTGGAGCTCATTTGTGATTTAGCTTGATTTCTATTCAAACGTACCACATTATCTCTTGTACGACTTTGATCATCTCTGAATTTCTTCGAAGTAGACTGAAATGATCTACTTTGAAATCTCTTTCTCACATCTCTAACTTCAGACTCAGCTTTTCTTTTATCTTTCACGAGTGCCTCAGCTTTACATGCTCGATCAACGAGTACTACGAACTCTTTTATTTCTAAGATCCTGACTAACAAATAGATATCTTCATCAAGACCATCTTCGAATCTTATGCACATTATTACTTCAGATGATATACATTCTCGGGCATACTGACTTAGTCTCACGAACTCTCGTTCAGTAACAGTCATATGGCCCTGTTTTAGTTCCAGAAATTCCTTTTGTTTCTGTCGATGAATCTCTCACTGATATATTTCTTCTGAAACTCAATCTGAAAAAAGTCCCAAGTGACTCGCTCTTTCGGAACAATAGAAGTTAAGGTTTTCCAACACTGATAGGCTATATCTCGGAGCAATGATACAACACATTTTATGCATTCATCTGGAGTCAGAGACATTTCATCGAATACCCGGATAATATTTTTTAACCAGAACTCTACCTTTTTAGCATCACCATCTTTAGTAGCCCGGAACTCTTCAGCCCTATATTTACGAATCTTGTCAACTGGAGGCTTATTCAATAGATTCAGATACATAACCGATGGCATAACTATAGTCTAGGGGGATCAACCGGGGGCAGGGGTTGCAAAACAGTCAGGTTATTTCCTACTAATTGAGTGAACCACTCACTCACAATCTGAAAGAAAGCTTGTTTAGCTTCTCCCTCTTGACCGCTCGTAACCGATCTCGGATCAAAGGGCGTTGTCCCTTGCGTGGGAGCAGGCACATTACTTTCTACGTCATCAGCTACGGCTCTTTTGGGATCCATTACTATACGAAAATCACATTTTATACGTCAGGATTAATCACACTATCATAGTTCAGATATATGGCATGTATAGCTAAACTCTAACACGCTACATTAGTCCGAGAATCGACTAAACCGTAGCTCTAATACCAACCAAATGTAACACCCCTAACCTATGTCCGTCACCGGATTAGGGTTAAAGGCGTTACCAGACAGCTCGAAAACTTTTACAACATTTTTGAACAACCATTTATCAATCACAACCGAAGTGTCCCTTAAATAAGTCAACGAGACCTTAATCATGCTTTAGAGTAATGTCAGAACTAAACCGAACACATACAGAATTTCTCAAAAATTTAAAACTTTTCTAAGTTATACAAGACACACGCCCGTGTGGGCAGTCCATGTGTCATCCACGAGCATCAAACACCCCCATGTGTCTTGGCCGTGCCAAAACAAAGCATATAAACTGACTTTTCCACGCGGCCACTAGGCACGCCCGTGTACCATTGCCATGTGCTCTTAGGCCATATACTGACTAAACCACACGGCTACTAGGCACGCCCGTGTACCGTGGCCGTGTGCTCTTAGTCCATTACTGACTTACTCCCACGGTCATCAAGCACCCTCGTGTGCCTCAACCATGTGGTAAAATAGGCCATTTGCAAGGCCAAAATGCCACCCACATTAAGGTCATACTTACAAGCAAATAACCAATTCATTTCATACACAATTGACATCCAAGAACATGTCAAACTAACCATTCAATCTCTGCATTCAAATCCAATTCCATTCGTGACAAATTACAAGACTAAAACTCATGTAAACATAAGCATAATTCATCCATACTTACCTTTCATGAGCTCATTCTTTTGATCAATCAAACATGTTCATAGTACGTTCTTATGCTTACCAAATCTTTAACCATTTCATAAACTATCTAGCCATGCCAAAACATACATCACTTTCAATATTGACTCATGCATATTACAAACACTTACCAAGCCAACTCTCACGGCTATAATATACACTTCAAACATAACCAAAATGACTAGCCTATACATGCCATATTTAGCTATATTCATATTTCAAAAGTACCAAAACAAGTTGAGTAGTGTGATGATAATCCTCAATGGTCCCGGGCCTTTAGTAGCTTTGAAGATCTATAAAACAGAGCACACACACACACACAGAGTAAGCTTTCAAAAGCTTAATAAGTCATATACAAATAAACTTAACTTAAAATGCATATAGCATATTTATACAATGACAATAATGGTTCTCATAGCATATACATCTCACATAGTGATTGACTCAATTGCTTAGCCATAACTTATCACATGCTTCAACTCAATACCACATATGCACATAGCTCATCTAAGCATAATTTTACATATTATCTCATCATTCCTTTGCACATATTCATTTTAGTAAGTTCTTATAGATACTTACCTTTCATACACATCTTGTGTACTTATCAAACATGCCTGAAACGGATATACATTCACATAATCGTTCATAGCTCAGAATTGCCCGTTGAACCGTTTGGAATCTAATAGGATATACAGAATACTCAGAATATTAGTACAATACCAACGTCCCAAATGTGGTCTTACATGTAATCAGATGTCGATGCCACTGTCCCCGACAGGGTCTTACACGAATTAATACGATGCCAATGTCCCAGACATGGTCTTACACGTAAAGCCCATATCGATGCCGACGTCCTAGACGTGGTCTTACACGAAATCTCGAATCAATGCTAACGTCCCAGACGTGGTCTTACATGATAAAATAGAACAGACACCTATGTCATGACATAGCTAATCCTATCTATTCCTAGGTTCGTACAGGACTTCTCGGACATTGTCACTATGTCGATCTTATCTCAGAATTCATGTTCACATCATCTCGTAAACATTCATCGTTATCAATAATCACATGAACATACATATCTCAATACAAATACGTTTATTTGCATAATGACTTACCTCGAGTTTGGTTTAATGGAAACTGATACGACTACTCAATTACTTTCGCTTTCCCGTGATCTAAGTCCGATTTCTTCGGCTCTTGACCTATACATAATCAAATTTAACTATTTTATTCCATAACTCATCCAATTCAATCCAAATACACATATTTAGGGTAATTTACAAATTTGCCCTCACATTTGTACAATTTAATAATTTAGTCCATTTTTATCAAATAATCAAATATACAAAATCACCATTTAACCATGCTTAGCCCAATGTCCATATAACTCATATAAGTCCAAAAATTTCATCAAATTCACAATTTAGTCCTTCAAATTGCTATTTTCATAATTTAGCCTTAATTAGCTAAATTCATCAAAAATTCAAGAACAAAACATGTTAATTAAACACATATCTTTCATATTTCACTAATTAACATTACAAATCACATGAGTTCATCAAAGTCTCATTTCATAAACATCATCAATTCTAAAAATTGAAGCATGGGTTTTGAAGTAAACAAAGCAACGAGTACAGAAACGTAGAAATTACAAAAAAAACGAATCAAAACATACCTTGAATTTAAGCCTTAAAGTAGCCGAATATGAAAGACTCAAACCCTTGCTTTCTCTTTTTTAACAATCGGTGGATGAACATAAAAGATGATGAAATTTTGGCTTTTGTTTTTGTTTATTAACATTTTGTTATCACTTTACCATTTTAGCCCTTTTAAAACATATAAAACAAAATAAATTCTAAGGTTATTTAGTCATTTGTCCATCCACTAACCTTAATATTGGCTTAATTGCCACTTAAAGCCTTCACACTTGTAAAGACATGACAAATAAGTATCTTTTCATAAAGCATGCAAATTTGCATCTCAATGCAATTTAATCCTTTTATCAAATTAAGTACACAGACGGACAATTTAACTTATGAAACATTAACACATGCTTAATCACTTATCAGTGACACAGAAAATAATATTAAAATATTATACAGACTCGGATTTGTGGTCCTGAAACCAATTTTTTGACTAAGGTCTAAACCGGACTGTTACAAATGTTGTCCGCAATGTTCTTACCCATTACAAAACTCACCTGGTTCTATTTAATAAGCTTTACTATCAATCGACGTAGCTTATTAACAATTGTCTTTGTGATTACTTTATATAGAACCGTACATAGATTGATTGGTCTAAATTGTGTAATCCTTTCTGGCCCTTCAATCTTCGGTAGTAAAATAAATAAGGTTCTATTAATTCTAAGATCCAACGGACACCCTTCCATCACCCACTGCACTAGTGTACAAACCGAAGGCCTAGCAGTATCCACTGTGCTTGATAAAAGCTATCCACCCCTAGTGCTTTAAGCTAAGCCATTCCGATAACTGCACTCCGAACCTTATCCACCAAAACTACAAGTTGAAGAATTTCATTCTCAAGCAGTAACAATTCGGGAAATTTCCCCTTACATGGAAGATTCCCATTGGCTGATGAATCTAATGAATAGACAGTCTTGAAAAAACCCACCACATGTTGTTCTAATACATCAAAATCAAAGTATCACTCATTACCTTCAATTTTAAGACCCTCAATCTTGTTTTCTCTACGTCTGGAAAATGTACGGCCGTGGGATTACTTCGTGTATCTATCTCCATTCAATAGCCAATTTGATCGGGACTTTTGAAACCATAAAAGTTCCTCATGCTTTAGCACCACATCAATTTCTTTCCTCAACTCCAACTCACGATTACGAAGTCTAGGAGAAACCCTCCCTTCTAAGATCCTTTGCACCCTTATAAGTTTAACGATCAAATGACATTTACGAGTAAAGATATTACCATACACCTTTTTTTTTCCATTCCTGGACCTGCTCTTGAAACCGTTCAATATTATCCACTATTGACTCACCAGAATCCCAATTGCTATCAACCAATGCCTTAAACTCACCATGTAGCATCCAACTATCAAGACAACGAAATGGCCTCTGACCCTGCTTAATCATAGGTCTCAGAGAAACTAGAATCGTCTGATGGTTTGACTTTAAACAATGAAAATTGAGCACCACACATTTCGGAGCAAACAAATCCCTATTAGAATTAGTAATTGCTCGATCGAACCTTTGAGACAGACCTCCTCTACTCCATGTAAATTAGGAACCATTACAACTGAAATCGCGAAGGCCATTATTAAACAAAAATTCCTAGAAATAACCACATCCATTTTGTGTTATAGCTACACCGCCAGTACATTCCGAAACATCCAAAATCAAATTAAAATCCCCTGTGATAGGCCAAGGTTCATCAATCGAGCTTTCCAAAAAACCTAAGTAGTCAAAAAGTAAACGCCTTGTCGCCACTTGGGGACTAGCATACACTGTCGAATAAAGAAAACTAGAGTTGTTACCACTTTGGATCGGTGTATGAAGGACTTGCGAATGTAAATTCAAAATATCAACAGTAATCGTATCATTCCAAAGAACCCAAATAACCTGCAAACACATTAGCTTCAAATGAATTCGGAAAACCAAGTCTGCTAATAATTCCATCAACACGATACCCACTAATCCAGGTTTCAAACAAGCACAAAATATTAGGATTAAACTCATTCCTATATTCGGCAACAATTTTGTGGAATTGGGAGTGACCCGTTCCCTAACAGTTCCAAAACATCAGGCTCAAATCCATAAAACAAATGGGAAAAGAGAAAATAATGACAATCAGCAGATAAAAAAAATCCATAACAACATCAGCAACTTACCCCCACATCCTGGTTAGACTCCGCATCCGTAACCCCCACCACCGTGACAAATTTTCTGGAGCAAATTGGTTTTGCGACCGTTCGATACCTTTCACAATCTTTTCTATGGCCATTGTCAAATCCACCATGACCTGGCCAATTTTCTCTACTCCATCGTCATGTGGTTTTTTTTATTTTGGTAAACCCCTTATGATGTACTACATTTTCCTTGTTCAAAACTCCCATCCCTAGTTCCCCCAACGACGACCACATTATTCTCTTTTCCTAAACGTTTTTCAGTCTGCTGAAGCTCCGTCCCTAGTACTCTAAACGCCTTATGCTTTGATCGATTAAGAAGTGGCTGAACATTTACTGCTTGAAACTAAAAATTATTCATTCTTTCAATATTACCCGACCGACCCATTAAAGACCCATCATCAAATCCACCAACACTTTCCTTACGAACCAGACTAGCACCACCATTATTGGGATTTAAAATTTTTTGACCCGTTTTATGCCTATTACCCACTAATATTCCTTTCCCCATAGCCTAACAACATTTTGCCTGCTACTGCTTTTATCTTCAGCCTCCTCAAATCTTTCTTCTCCGTGAATCAAGCCGAAGTCCCATCCCCGTTAACAATTTCATCAGATTTCTCCTCAATCCTGGTGTGACAAGCAGAACCTGTTCGAATGCTATCTGTCTTCAACATCGAAAAGCGAGACCCACCGATACGGTTAACACCACCATCGGTTTTTACGCCTGACAAACTTCTCCATTTCCCTTTCTGCCGATTATCTACTAACATCCACAAGCCAAATAGCTCCTCCTTAACCCAGTTTTGTATGTTTGGTTTCACCCCCTCCGACTCATTTTGACCAGCAACTACCTTAGCCCTAGCTACTTGACGCCTCAAACAGAAGTTCGAACTGTGCCTATACAAACCACATGTAAAACAAATGTTTGGTAAGGACTCATATTCTACCTTTTGCAATCTGTCATTAATCCTGACCTTAGAGACCAAAGGCTTATTTAGATCCAACACACATCCATCCGGGCAAATCTTCCTATCGCTGCTGTGTTGATGTGCGCATCGATTTTAACCACGGGACCAATAACTTGGCTAATGGCTTGAAGCAAAATTTCTGAGTAGTGCCCCTCCGACAACCCAGGTAATCTAATTCATACCACTTGTTTGTCCAAAATATCATTAGCTGTAAGAAATCTGATGACCACAGCCTCACCGTTAGATAATGCCCAAAAATCACCCACGAACCACCCATCAACACCTTATCAAAATCATTCTTATCCTAAAATCTAACAAGGAAAAAAATCATTCTCTAGATCCATGAGTTGAAATATATTCCTAAGGCTCCACAACGCCGATATTTTGATCAGTAATGAGTTAAATCCTACTTTCTTCCTTATGACTCTAGCAATACTTGTGATAGCCATTTTCCGCTCAATAGACTAATGCACACGATCAAGAAATGTGATCGATGAGAAGCCATCGACCACCTCTGTAGCCACATCTTCATCCTGTAACTCAAACATCTCCTTCATATTAGTACGTGTGTTTTGATCCGAAGGTGCACCCAATAATTTTGTCTTGCACGAATCCTTAGGCATATTCCTTTCCCGCATCGCCTGCCCATTTCTATCTACAATCGAGCCATTCAGATCTGGGGGTACATCTGTGCGATGTCTTACCTTCTTCGTTGCCCTGCCAACACCACTATTCGAGCCCGTAGAACTCTTCCTCACCGCAGGGTCCACCGTAGACAAAGTCTCAACCATTTTTTTCCATTCTTTATAGATTTTTTGAATTATTTAATCAATGTTATTACTCAATCAAGATGTTAGGAATCTCATTTAAAATCAAAATCCCCTAATCATTTAATTAATAAATAATCAATATTACATAAACATATTAATCTACCATAAGAAAAGTTACCATCTTAATTTTCTAGAGATTAATCAATAAAATTTAAAAAGAAAAGAAAAATTATTATTAAATTAGAGAGACTATACTGAGTGCCAAAAGAAAATAAAAGGATTAGAGATTTTTGAGTTTTAGTGGGTGAAGAGAGATTATTTATTTTTATATAAAATAATTAATTTTCAAAAATTTGAGTAAGCCCTTTTAGTTTTTTTGTGAAACATATTTTTAAGGGACCATTTTAAATATTTTGTGGGATTAATGCATCAATTATATAATTTAAAGAAAATTATAAATAATATTGTTCCGTATTTTAGACACAAGAAGGAATAGGTGTGACGATGTAAATATTTCTCTTTGTATAGCTTGGAGTATTAGAAATATAAAGTGATTTGTGATTTTGTTAAACATAATGATTTATTTATGCCTCTAACTTTATAAAATAATTATATTAATTTTTATTTAATTTTTGTCTGTTTTAATCTTTAAATTTGTGTTTTTTAATCAAATCACCCCAAAATAGATATAAAAGTTAATAAACATTGACTTTATTGACATTGGCATATACATGGACAACCACGTAGATGCCACATAAATAATTAATTAATTTTTTAAATCTTGATTTTTAAAGCTTTTATAAAACTTTCGTTCGCACACTCTTTCTTTCGGTTTTATTTTGTTTATAGTTTTTAATTTTAAAATTTTTTCGACAATTATAAATTATGTCATATAAGATATGGTGTCTCATTTAACAGTTAAATTAATGATTTCAATAATAAAATGATCTTATTGATTTAACATCGATAATCTGAAAATATAATTAGAATGTTTTAAAGTTTAAAATCATTTTAAAACGAGAGTAATAATTTAAAGATATTTAGTACGAGTGACTCTTTAAGTAATTAATCAATAAATATTTATCAATTTCGTTCAAAATATTATTCCCTTCAAAACTTTATTTAGTCAAATAGATCCCTAACAGTCATAATTCCAAACAAACAATGTTAGACTCAATTAGAAATTAAATTTATGATGCCCATGGAATCGAAAATCGGTCTGCCATTTAGCAAGAAAGAAGAAAAAGGAAAGAAAACCGGTCTGCCATTTTTCAACATTACAGTATATATGGTTCTTTGTTCATATTTAATCAACATTCATACATTTGTAAGGTCCAAAATTCATACTGTGAATACCTTATAATATAGAATCAATAATTATCAAGGCATGTGCATGATTCACATTTTCATGTATATTTATAACAATAAGAAACAAAGCGGAACGATGACATGTTCTTCCAATTAAAAATCATTCATTACTATAATTATACGCACCATTGGAAAAGAAAAAAAATTTAAGCCTGCAATGCTTAATGACTTTTTTGCGTCATTGTCGGGCTTAAAATAATATCATGTCCCACATAAGGAAAAAAAAAAAAAAGAGAAGTAATCCATCAATTAAACTGACGAACCATGTCCATGTGCAGCCTGGTTCATTTTTTAAAAAAAAATCTTAATTAAATTTTATCAGATTATCATAGTTAATATTCCTTGTATTGACTTCACTTTCATCAACAGAAACAACAGGGCCGATGGATTCATATACCTTATATATATTAACTAGTTTTCTTTACATTAATTAAAATATATTAATTTAAATTTATTTTAATATTTTTATCAATAATATTAGAAAAAATAAAAATATATTCATTTTTATTTAAATAATTAAAACTATTTAGTGATAATATTTGACAAAATAAAAAAAATAATAGTAATCATACAAATTTAAAAATAGTGTAGAGATATATGTGGAAAATAAAATGTAACCTCCTCAATCTGGTCTAGACATTAGGCCGAATTCGAAAGATTACATTAGCCACCGAAATGACCCAATAAGCTATTGGAGTTAGTAAAACAGTCATTTTAAAATATTTGTTTATCTTAGAAATAGAAAAACTCATGAGTTAACAAGATCTGATTAAATGTAATATTTTTCTTGCAACGGTGATTACCCTTTGAAAAATTAGTTAATTTCTAACTTATTTATTACTCAAAATTTAATTATAACCTAGCAGCGGAAAAGTGATATTCAAACTAACCTTAATTGAGTTAATTTAAAATTATTTTAGACATAACCAAATCTAATTCCATGATCAATATCTTAAATTCAAATTAAAAATCATGCATGCTAAATAAAATGGAAACATAAGTCCCATGCCATATCTAAATAAAGCAATACAGTTCCAAAATAACAGGTGTCGAAACCAATTTTTGGAAAAATGGGAATCAACTTTGGTTTTGAAAACGAAAATAAAAATAGGGAGTCGCCACCAATCTTTTTTGTGGAGGTGTGATCGGGTCACCTCGTAAAACGGTTATTTTTAATAAACAGTTTGATTTATCAAAACAACTATTTTGGTCTACGAAATCCAGAAAACGAGTTCGGGAGTCGGTTACGCACGAGGAAGGGTTAGCACCCTCGATACGCCCAAAATTGGTACCAAATTGATTAATTAGTGTCTTAATGTCGGAAATTTGAAAAGATTTTAAAATACAGATCCTTTAGAAAATGTTTGGATAATTTAGGTTGAAATTTGAGATTTCTTTGTCCCGAGAGGATACAAACATCACATCCAGCACGTTAGGACACGATATTTTAAACCTTCGCGATCAAAGTTATTTCATGATTTACGAAATTTATTAAAAGGATGTTTAGTTATTTAGCCAAACGGAAAACCGCAACCTAGCACGTTAGGGCACTATTCCTCGAATTTCTAAACGCAAAAAATTGCCTTATTTAAAAATCTTTGGATGAAATATAATACTTTTGCAAGATGTATTTTTATTTAATAATGTTAAACTCAGAAAATAAATATAGATGTTTGGGTTAAAAAAATTGAGATTTCTTTGTTTCGAAAGGATATAAACATCACATCCAGCACGTTAAGACACAATATTTTAAACCCTCGTGGTCAAAGTTATCTCATGATTCATGAAGCTTGTTGAAAAGGATGTTTGGTTATTTAGTCAAACGGAAAATCGCAACCCAGCACGTTAGGGCACTATTCCCCGAATTCCTAAATACAAAACATTGCCTTTATTTTAAAAACTTTAAATGAAATATGATAATTTTACAAAATGTATTTTGTTTAATAATATAGTAAAAAACTAAGAAAACAAATATGGATGTAAATATAGTAAATATAAAAATACTACTACTAATAATAATAATAATAATATGATAATAATAACAATCGATAAACAAAATGATAAAGAAAAAGTATATATATGTATCGAGATAATAAATAATAAGAATAATAATAAGGTAGTAAAATACAAAATAATAAAGTAAGAAATAATAATAATCAAGTAAGAATGATTATGTTTATATAAAATAAATAAAATGATAATAGTAATAATAATACATAGTAATAATAATGATAAGATGAAAATAATGCAACATAATATAATAATATAATTTTAAATGTAATAATAAGGTTAAAATGATTGATGATATACAAAATAATAATGATAATGGTAATAATAGAAAATAATAATAGTAATACTTAATAATAATAGTAGTATAGTAATAATAAAAAATAATAATAATAGTATTAAATAATTAATAGCAATGAAAATAAAAATATTAAATAATGTAATAATAAAAATTGCAAAATAATAAAAAAGGGCCAAATTGAATTTAAAGCGGAGCTTAGGGACAAATTACATAAAATAAATAATAGAGGACTAAAGCGCACATGAAGATGGCCATGAAGGACTGAAATGTAATAACCCCCACAAAACGCTGCAGATGTGGGGAGCCCATTGAACTCAAAACAAAGTTATGGGCCAAATTTAAAAATAATGAAAACCTGATTGCAGAACCAAAGAAAAGCGGAAGGACTAAACACAAAAATATCCCATTTAACAGAAACACGTAGATCCTCTGGCCGGGTCGGGTCGTGCGTGGGCCATGCTCGAAACGATGTCGTTTTGGGGCCACTGAAATAGGCCCTAAACGGCGTCGTTTTGGATCCTTTATAAAAGTAAAATTTCCTTCTTTTTTTTTTTTTCAATTCTGCTGCTTGCTTTAAAAAAACTTTTTATTTTTTTTTTCTCTGTAGGTCTAGGGTCTAAACGGCGTCGTGCACGGCGGTCGAAACCCCGAAAAGGTGAGATTTTTTTTATTTTTCTTTTAAAAGTGATTTAGTATATATATATGTGTGTGTGTGTGTGTGTGTGTGTGTGTGTGTGTGTGTGTGTGTGTGTGTGTGTGTGTGTGTGTGTAAAAGGAGAGGAAACGAAAAGAAAGCTTCCGAAAATGATAAGGAAAATATTACCTCCTTTCGACTTTTTGTGTTTGATTTTTTAGTGGTTTCTTTGCGTTATAACAGATGCTTTCTTGTTTAGTCTCGGCTCGCTGCTTCTGATTTCCTTTTTCCTTGTTCTGAATCTATTTTTGTGTTTTCAAATGCTTGTATTCTCTAATTTTTCTGTTCTTGTTTGAATCTTTTTATTTTTATTAATAATAAAAAAAGGGTCATTTACAATCGGTTCCTCGATGACTTATATAGCCATATTTTTAAAACTTTTTTCTTTATTTCCCGTCACTTCTATTTTAATGCCTTGCAGGTGCAAGTGGCGGTGGCTAGTGCAGATGGGACGGTGGTCGGTGGCGTCAGAATGTCAAGGGTCAGAAGCCAGACCTAGGTGCGGCGCCTAGAGTTCCTATGCTGCCCCTTTTTTTTTATTTGTTTGGGCTAGGGTTTTTTTTGAAAATTTTCTGATTTGGGCATTGGGCTAATCGAGCCTAGTTAGTTTGGGTCTGGGAAGCTTAGTCTGTATGGGGTTATGGATTTTAGGTTTGTAATGGGCCGGGTAGAAAATGGGTTGTGCAGTTGCCCCTCTTTGCTCGTTGTCGTGTAACGGGAATGGAGCAAAGACTTTTTAAGAAAGACTCATTTTGCCCAGTCTTGCAGAGTCCTGACTTCTTTGGTGCTTCCCTTCTTCAAGTAGCCTCATTCCAGTCCACCGCATCCTATCGCTTCGATCCACTCCACCGCTACTTCAAAAAGATAGGACCTGTAGCTTCAATTTGCTCCTGCTGCAACTTTGAGGGGATGAGATTTGTTTTGATCTGCTCTATTGCAACTTCAGAGAGATAAGATCTGTAATCTATAGCTCCAATCTGTTCCACTGCAACTTCAGGGAAATAAGACCTACTATATTCAGTCTGTTCCACTGCAACTTCAGGAGGATAAGACTTGTTTTTCAACCTGCTCCACTGCAACTTCAGGAAGATAAGGTTTGTTTTGATCTGCTCTACTACAACTTCAGAGAGATAAGATCTGTAATTTATCTTCAATCTGTTCCACTGCAACTTCAAGGAAATAAGATCTGCTATCTTCAGTCTTCTCCACTGTAACTTCAGGGAGATAAGACTTGTATCTTCAACCTATTCCACTGCAACTTCAGGGAGATAAGCTTTGTTTTGATCTGCTCTACTATAACTTCAGAGAGATAAGATCTGTAATTTATAGCCTCGATCTGTTCCACTGCAACTTCAAGGAAATAAGATCTGCTATCTTCAGTCTGCTCCACTGCAACTTCAGGGAGATAAGACTTGCATCTTCAACCAACTCCACTACAACTTCAGGGAGATAAGGTTTGTTTTGTAGCCTCCATTGATCTTGCTACATCGTCCTCTGATGGACATGGGCTGTAAAATCGATTTCTTGGGCCTATGCTTATGTCAAATAATTAGGATGCTATGATCGAAATGAATCAAATGCTCTTAACTAATGTGTTATAAACGACATTTGCATGAATACATGATGTCATGGGAATGATCCTTTGTACAATGATTAGGATGCAATGATCGAAATGAATCAAATGCTCTTAATTGGATGTATATGAATGATGTTTACATAGATGTCATTTTTGGAATGGTCCTCCTTTTGATGCTTAGGTTGCCATCACTCGTTACTAACTCATTACCCTGCTCTCTTATTCAGTCGGTATCTTTGAGGGTTACAATTTTGGATCATTCTTTCTCAATTGTTCCCAACCCCCCAAACTCGATTAGTTCTAAATAGTGGTCCCACTTCAGGTTCCTGTAATATTTAAAAGTTTTTAGAGTAATATGCGAAACTCCTTTTATTAGAATATATATTGGTCCATAATCGTTATTCAATGAAAAATGCTTGAAAAGATTATCACGATGGACAAGATGGATTTTTATTGAGAGTCGAGCTCGAAAAGATCAAATTTTGACTGAGTGTAGAATAAGAATAAGTTAAGATAGCAAGTTCGCCAAGAAACAAAAATGATTTAATCAAGAATAGCAAACCGTGCTAAAACATGAAATGAGTAAGATGAAAATAGGTGCCCCAGATATCATAGCATGAGCTTCTCTACACGAAACTTCTCGAGGACCTTTTGAACCTGATAGGTGTTTGGCAGATTTAGAAGACTTTGTCGATGTCCCAAGACGTAACGTCTCTTCTTCTTGTTAATTTGGGTATAGTAAGACTACTATAAACCTCCCTTTCAATCAAAAATTTGAATTGCCCATTCTTGGGTTTTCAATTCAAAATCCCTTTGGTCTCAAAGAGCCCTTTGCGGGTTTTCACCTTGGCCTCTCCATTTTCTTTTTTTTTTTCACCCTAGCTCAAGACACCCTTTGCGGGTTTTCACCTTGGCCTCTCCCTTTTTTTTAGGCGAAGGATTTCTTGACCGAATCTGAAATCACAGGATTAGGCAAGTTTTTTCCATCCATCTCAGTCAGAATCAGTGCTTCTTCAGAGAATGCCTTCTTTACTACATAAGGTCCTTCCCAATTCGACATCCATTTTCTTCTGAAGTCCTTCTGTATGGGAAGGATCTTTTTCAAAACAAGGTCTCCCTCACGGAATTCTCTTGGGTGAACCTTCTTATTATAAGCCCACATCATTCGTTTTTGGTATATTTGACCATAACGAATAGCCTTCAGCCTTTTTTTCTTTAATTAGGTTCAACTAATCATCAGGGCTTGAATCCATTCTGCTTCATCCAACTTTAGTTCAGACAAGACTCGAAGAGAAGGGATCTCAACTTCGATAGGAAGTACCGCCTCCATTCCATAAACCAAGGAGAAAGGTGTTGTTGCGGTAGAGGTTCTGACCGATGTTCGATAAGCAAAAAGAGGAAATGGTAACTTCTCATGCCAGTCTCTGAAAGTCTCAGTCATTTTTCCCACAAATTTCTTGATATTCTCATTAGTTGCCTCGACTACACCATTCATTTTTGGGCGGTACGACGACAAGTTATGGTGTTTGATATTGAATTGACTACAAACCTCTGCTATGGTACTATTGTTCAAATTCAATGCATTGCCAGATATGATCTTTTCGGGCATTTCGTATCGGCATATATTCTCCTTCTTTAATCTGACCGCCAATTTTGTGACATTTGCATAGGAAGTTGCTTCTACCCACTTTGTGAAATAATCAATGACCATGAAGATAAATCGATGCCCATTAGACACCTTTGGCTCTATTGGCCCAATGACGTCCATCCCCCATATAGAGAAAGGCCATGGAGAAGTCATGACGTGAAGAGGTGAAAGAGGTACATGAATTTTTATCTCCATAAATTTGGCATTTATGGCACTTATTGGCATAACTGACGCAATCCTCTTCCATAGTAGACCAATAATACCCGAACCTTATGATCTGTCTGGCCATTGTAAAACCATTAGCATGCATTCCACGAACACCCTCATGAACCTCTTTCAGGATTTTCCTGGCCTCAACAGCATCCACACATATTAAAAACACCTGATCCTTCCTTCTTTTGTATGGGACCTCCCCATCTAAGACATAATCAATGGCCAGTCTTCTTAGCGTCCTCTTATCGTTCTCAGTTGTTTGGTCGAGGTATTCACGATTCTTCACATATCGTAATATGTCGCGATACCAAGGATGATCATCTTTTTTCCTTTCTTCGCCAATATTGTAACAATGTGCCGGAGCCTCATAAATACTCATCTGAATCGGTCTTACTTCCTCCTGTTTGTTTACTTTGATCATAGAAGCTAAGGTAGCCAAGGCATCGGCCATCTGGTTCTTTTCTCGTGGGAGGTAACAGAAAATGACGTCATCAAACTCCCTAATTAACTCCAAAACTAGCTTTCGATAACTAATCAACTTTGAATCTCTTGTTTCCCATTCACCTTTGAGCTGGTAGATTACTAGCACAGAATCGCCATATACCTCTAACACTTTAACTTTACGCTCAATAGCTGCGCGGATACCCATGATACATACTTTATATTCGGCCATGTTATTTGTGCAATCAAAATCCAATTTGCTAGTAAAAGGATAATGATCCCTATTTGGGGATACTAGGATTGCTCCAATTCTATTTCCCATTGTGTTTGAAGTTCCATCAAAGTTTAGTTTCCAAGGATGACCCTCCATTTAAGTATCTTCTTCGGTGGTTGCTACATACATTAGGTCATCATTCGGGAAATCAAAGTTCAGTGGCTCGTAATCTTTTAAGGCTCTGCTGGGTAAAAAGTCTGCTATTGCACTCCCCTTTACAGCTTTCTGGTTTACGTAGACTATATCAAACTCAAAAAGTAGAATCTTCCATTGGGCCATTCTTCCGTTCAGAGCAGTCGACTCCATCAAGTACTTGAGAAGGTCCAATTTCGAGATGAGCCAAGTTGTATGGTATAGCATATACTATATCAACCTCCGAGTCGTCCAAATCAAAGTGTAACACAGCTTCTCAGTTGGCGAATATCTTGTCTCACATTCAGTGAACTTCTTGCTGAGATAGTATATTGACCTTTCTTTTCTTCCCGACTCATCATGTTGGCCTAGCACGCATCCCATAGAGTTTTCAAATACCATAAAATACAATATCGTGGTCTATCTGGGTAAGGTGTCATTAACACTAGGGCCTTGGACAAGTAATGCTTGACTTTATCAAAAGCGTCCTGGCATTCCTCATTCCATACACCTGGGTTGTGTTTCCTAAGGAGACAGAATATAGGGTCACATTTCTCTGTTAGTTGTGCAATGAAACGGGTGATGTAATTCAATCTTCCTAAGAAACCTCGAACTTCTTTTTGAGTATGTGGTGGAGACAGCTCCTGTATAGCCCTTACTTTATCTGGATCAATCTCAATTCCTTTTTCGCTGACTACAAATCCTAGTAATTTTCCCGACCTAGCCCCGAAGGTACATTTTGCTAGATTGAGCTTCAGTTGGAATTTCCTCAACCTAAGGAGCAGTTTCCTCAAGACTTGTACATGCTCTTTCTCAACCCTGGACTTTGCAATCATATCGTCCACATAAACTTCGATCTCCTTGTGCATCATATCATGAAAAAGAGTTACTGTGGCTCTTTGATACGTTGCCTCCGCATTTTTCAGTCCAAATGGCATTACCTTATAATAGAATGTTTCCTACATGGTTACGAATGTGGTTTTTTCCATATCTTCAGGATGTATCTTGATGTGATTGTACCCGAAGAAGCCGTCCATGAAAGAGAAAAGTGAATAACCAGCCGTGTTATCCACTAAGGTATCAATGTGAGGCAATGGGAAGTTATCTTTTGGGCTGGCCTTGTTCAAATCCCTATAGTCCATGCACATCTGTACCTTTCCATCTTTCTTAGGAATGGGTACTATGTTTACTACCCATTCTGAGTATTTAACTACTTGTAGGAAACTAACATCAAATTGTTTCCTAACCTCTTCTTTTATTTTTAACAAAACATCAGGCCTCATCCTTCGGAGCTTCTGTTGAACTGGCCTACACTCCTCCTTTATAGGGAGTCGGTGCACCACAATATCTGTATTTAACCCGGGAATGTCCTGGTATGACCATTCGAAGACGTCCTTGAATTCTTGGAGTAACTCAATGAGATCTAGCTTCGTTTCTGTGGCAATGCTAACTTCAATCTTCAACTCTTTTCCTTCCCCTAAGCTCACAGTTTCCACTGATTCTTTGTGAGGTAAGATTTATTTCTCGTCTTGCTCTACCATTCTTAACAAATCAATAGATATGTTACGGTCCTAGTCATCTTCAAAATCCTGAGAATCTTCCACACCTGTATCTTGTTCAAAAGGAGATTCTGAGTTAATAACAGCGTCACTCATATCATTGATATCTAGGGGCCTGTTAGGAGGACAAAGAGATGTGCAAAAAAAAAATAATCTAAGAATAATTATTTGTATGATTGGTTATGAATGAAATGAAAAGAATATTCTAGTTATGAATGAAAAGAATATTTGCTCGGAATGATACAAAAAAGTTCATTTTATTGAAATAAAGACATTTGGACATATGCCATTTTAACAAAAGGTTTCTTATTGCTTCTAGGCTGAGAGCAACAAGTGTGTTCCGAACATTACTCTGAATTAATTCTAAAGGTTACAGGAATCTCTTCCATGGTCCAATTGTTCAAAACACTTCCGAGAGCGTAAGGGCAAATTCCGGATAAATCTCTTTCTTCAGTTTCTTCTTCGGATACGGTGTTACTGCTCAAATTTCCTAACATTTCCTCTGCTATTTCTCTTTTTATCATCCTTCATTCAGGGTATATAGTTCCTCCCGAAAAAAATGTTTTAAACAGATGAGGGAAGTTCATCAGCTCCCATTTGACCTCCGCTCCATTTAAACGCACCTTTCTTCTTTCCTACTTTTTCTCTACTTTTTTCCTCTTTTGCTTCATACCTGGCTTGAATCCTAAGCCGAAGCGATCTTGTTTTTCTTTTATCTTTGGTACCTCAGTCTTTTTTCTTGAAGGCATTTCCCGAGTCCTTTTCCTGGCAAGGCTCCTTTCCCAACTATCATTTGTAGGCCCATCCTCGTGGATTTGGATATTTTGAGCATGAGGATTTTGCCGCCTTCATCGACAAAGGTCGTATTGACAAATTCCAGCGATCGAAAAGAGCATTCTATTGCTTTGTCGTCTATCTCTATATACGGAGCATTACTGGTAACAGATGCTATGATATCTTCCTCGGCGTTTATTATGACCAATCTACCTTCAGTTACTAATTTTAACTTTTGATGTAGTGATGACGGCACTGCCCCGGCCGAATGGATCCAAGGCCTTCCTAACAGGCAATTGTAGGATGGCTTGATGTCCATCACCAAGAAGTCCACCCCGTATGTATTTGGGCCAATCTGAAGAGGTACATCTATCTTTCCCATGACCCTTCTCTCAGTACCATCGAATGCTCTCACAATATTCTGGCACATTTTCATATGGGAGCTATCCACGGGCAACTGATTTTGAGTGGATAAGGGTAATACATTCAAGGCTGATCTATTATCAACTAACACCCCTGACAACATATATCCCTTGCAGCGTGTGGTTATATGTAAAGCCTTCGTAGATCCCATACCCCCCAAGGGTATCTCATCGTCATTGAAGAAAATAAAGTTTTTGGCACTTATGTTGCTGACTAGACGGTCTAGCTTATTGACAGATATATCATCCGCGACATATGTTTTATTCAACATATTCATTAATGCACTTCGGTGGGTTTCTGAGCTCATGAGCAAGGCTAATATCGATATGCGAGCCAGCTGTTTGTGCAATTGCTCCACAACACTGTACTCACTGTGCTTTAGGAATTTTAAGAACTCCTTAGCCTCTTTTTCTGTCACTGGCTCATTGATAGGTGCTTTAGGTCTGATCATCTTTTCTTTCCTTTGCTCAACTATCACGATTTTTCCTTCAGCCGATTTTGCCTTTGTATTTGAGGTATAGCACTTTCCATTGCGTGTGAAGAAACCCACATCTTAGCTTTCTTCCAGAGTATTAGCTGGATTATCCTTTCCCGGGATCATTACATTACAGTCATAATTCCACGGAACCCTTTTACTATCCTTATAAGAGAAAGTTACAGGCTTCTGAATTATGACCTTTGGCATGCTTAGTAATCCAGTTTCACCCATTCTTGGTCGTGAGATAATTACCACAGGGCGATTGACCCCATAGACCTTTTTAGTCGATCCTTCTTCTGACTCGTAGACCTCTCCTTCTTCAGATCCTTTGATTTCTTCATAAAATTCCATCCCTTTATTATCCATGAGATTTTGCACTGTGGCCCTGAACTCAATGCATTCTTGAATGTCATGATCCTCCTCGGCATGGGACTCATAGTATTTTCCCACTCTTTCAGGCTTTTCTCATGATTCTTACGTGATTAATCCCCCATTTACCATTTGTTTCCAAATCCATCTCAGTGGGGTTTTTACTTTAGCCAGGTCAACCTTAATCCTCTCACCTCCACTCTTGGTTACCATATTTACCCCTTTGTCAGAATGATTGGGTAACGGGTTGCCTGCTACGTTATGCCCTGATGGGTCATTGATCTCTATGACTCTCAATTTGATAAGTTTTTCGACCACCTTTTTAAACGTAGTGCAGTTCTCAATCGAATGCCCAGCTACTCCCGCATGGTGCTCACATTGAGCATTTATGTCATACCATTTTGGGAACGGTGGTTGCATGGGTGTTATGTAGAATGGGGACACCACATGTGCGTCGAACAGGTTCTGGTACAGTTCCCTATATGTCATAAAAATCGGCGTGAATTGAATTCTTTCCCTGTTAAGCCTTGGATTGGAATCTTGCCTTGGAGTGTCTTGATGGCTGGTAGTTGCTGTCCTCGGCTGGCTTACAGTAACTAGATTTGAATAACCCTTATTGTACGTGTTCACATTATTCACTTCACTGTCCTTTTTCCTCGGGGCCGGTCTCTTGGCGCCTTCCCCCGCATCTATTTTTTTGCTCCGAATTGCATTTTCTATCATTTTGCTTGACATCACGACATCTGAAAAACTTTTAGTAGCGCTCCCCAGTATGTGATTAATGAAAGGAGCCTTCAAAGTATTGATGAAAAGCATGGTTGTTTCTTTCTCTAAGAGAGGTGGCTGAACTTGTGTTGCTACCTCTCTCCATCGCTGAGCATATTGTCTAAAGCTCTCGCTTGGCTTTTTTTCTATATTTGGGAGCATGATTCTGTCAGGCGCTATGTCTGCCACGTGACCGTATTGTCTCATGAAGGCCTGTGCCATGTCATTCCATGTCTTAATCTGGGCACGACTAAGTTGATTGTACCTCCTGGCCGCAGACCCGACCAGACTGCCTTGAAAGCAATGGATCAACAATTGGTCATTATTAACGTGTCCCGCCATTCTTCGACAGAACATCTTGATTTACGCCTCGGGACAACTAGTCCCGTTGTATTTTTCAAATTTTGGTGTTTTGAACTTTGGCGGAAGTACCAAGTTCGAGACCAAACTCAAGTCCTTAGCGTCTACCCTGTAACGATAGTCAGCAGTCTCTATTTTTTTTAAACTTCTTTTCTAACCATTTGCAACGGTCCTCAAGTTGCCTTGGCAAGTCCACCTTTGCCTTGTCTATCTCTGCCATCTCGTCGAGATCAGGGACCATAGAGTTTGCTGGGCTATCTCTTGGGTTAGAACCCGAGCCAGTTGGGAGGTGCGTTGGTATCGCGGTATCGGCCTGATACTGCAGCCTGATAGTAACAAGCGTCCTTTGAGGGTACATATCTGGTGGTGCTTGGGTGTTTAACAGGGTAAAACCTGAAGGGTAAACGGGTCATCATTATCATTTCCTGAACTAATAGCAACGCCTTTTCCCTTCTCGCGTTTTTTAGCCATCAACTGCGCCAGCTGGCCTATCAAATTATTCTGGGATTCTTGCATTCGCTCTATCATGTCTTGTTGCATTTTGTCTAATCGTTCTTGCATTTGATCCTACATGTCTTTTTTGCATCTGCTCTAACTTTTCTATTCTTTGATCCATTACTTTTGTTTTGCCACGTGTACCGTAGCGATGTTCCAGGGTAACTGCCATAATTTAGGGTTCCTTTGTGAGATTTAATGCGCATGATGCAATGTAATGCTGATACATGAAATGTATGCAACAAAAAGGCATTGATTCTGATTTAATTTCCATTAGAATAACCTTTCTAGAAAATAAGTTTCTTCACATAAAATGGATTACATATAAGGCCTCGCCCTAATACTTAAGGCCTTGACTTCCTCAAGAAGCCAAGCTAACTCTTGACCTTGCACTGACTTTGATTCATAAAATAAATTTAGTACATCAGCTCAGACTGCTAAGGTTTGTAAGTGATCTGCCACCTCTCGCACTTGAGCCACGGCTTCCCCCATAATGTAATCCCGGTCTCTGACTTGACTCTAAGAGTGATGAAGTTGTTGCTTCCAATGCTCCTTATTGACTTCAAGAAGCTCCACCCGTAGCTCACAACCATGTAAAGCAAACTCTAGCTCTTCAATTCTTGCTTTCATTTCTTCAATTTTACTCAGACTAGCCTTCAATTCGACTACAGAGTTACGGCTATGTTACTAATACAATGATCTTTCCAATTCTAACACCCGAGCCTTTAACTCCTCTTTCTCGTTCTGACTTTCTACCAAACTTCTTTTCAGAGTATCTTCTCGAACTTGAGTATCTCGGAGTTTTCTTTCCTATTAACTGGCTCTATTTTTTTCCTTTCTAATTTCTTGACGCCATTGCTCTGACATTTTTCCTAATCTAGAAATTTTCATTGACCTTCGCAGCTTCTTATAGTCTATTTTCAAACTGTCCAAATCTTCCTCAGCCTTATTTTTCCCTTTCCTCAGCTTCTCGGCTTCTAGCTTCTGAACGTTAACATCCAATCCCAGCTGCATTTTCTCTTTCTCTAATTGTTCTATCCTTTTCCCTAATTCCACATTCTTTTTCTCAAAATCCTGTTTGATGATTTCGAGCTTAGATGGGATTACTTGCAGGTGCTCTTCCAATGATCAGACGTTTTCTTGGCCTGATGTGGAGATGTTGTTGTTGATTCTCTGACTCCACCATCGGTCATATTTGGGTGTTGTCATCGGGTTAGTGGCAAACCTTTTCATTCTGTGAGTCAGGTTTCAAGCACTCGATATTTCACAAACTCTCTTTTTACAATTATCTCCTTTATATTCAAACTCGCACTGAATTAAACCTTGTGTTGCAGGCGTAAACTGTCTCGATCTGTACTGTCTCAACATGAGGAGAGGAACGTACCCGACAGCTCCCCATATTCCCAACAGAGGAACCCAGTTAAAATCTCCACATTGATATAAGATCTCGTCAGGAATCATTAAAGGAGCTTTTCATTCTGTATCTTCTTCTTACAGGTTTTGCATAATCATCATCCATTATTCTTCTATAAGATCATCTCGTCTTGGCGTGGCTGCTAATTCTTTTAGTGGGGAATAGTCCTCGGAGAAGATTCGACACGATACCTTTTCCTCTTTCCAAAAAAGACTATGGAACCATGCTAGTAAGAGTTGTGCACAACCGGTGAATCTTCTTTCGCCCGCTCTTCGGCACACGCTTAGGGACCTGAAAGTTTCTGCTAGAATTACAGGAATGGGTGTGACTCTTCTATCCCATTTGTCAAATAAGCCAGAGACTGCCTCGTCTACATGCCCTAGAGCTTTAGGGAAAATAATCAGTCCATAAATGCTCAAGGCAAAAATGTCAACCCTTTTCTTCATATCAGTATGTGCTATGATCAAATCCCTTAAATTTCTCCAAGGGATGCACTTACAATCTCCCTTTTGTTTTATTCAGACTGTAACCCACTGCTCACTCATCCCTATGATATTCATCAGCTTTTTCAAGAATGTGGGGATATTAAAAGGTCTTGCATAAACTTTGTCAGTTTAAATTTTTGGGCAACGGAGTAGAGCTGTGTATTCTTCTATAGTAGGTACCAGATCCGCTTTCCCAAAAGTAAAATAACTATAAGTAGGATTCCAAAATTGGGCTATAGCTCAGAATAAGTGCTGATCTATCTTGATGTCAAGCAGATAAGACAGATCACTGTAATGACAGTAGAATAGTTGCTTGATCTCGTCGTCTCATTGACTCCATATTTCTTTCATCTCCTGAAGATTATTTTGGGTTACGCTGATACGTGTGAAGTCCCACAATTCTGACATGTGCCCTTCTGCAAGACTATCACCTTTCTCTTACTGCACTGTCTCGGCCTATATTCGGACGACCGCATTGTCCTCCACTTTATTAAGAAACCCCTTTTCCATAACAAGCTATCTATTTAGCAATCGAATGTGAATCAACACCTTTTTTATGAATATGCCATGCAAAAATAAAAATGGAGCGAGTCAGTATTTCATACATAGTAAGCAAAGAATAAAAACACCTAATCGGGTAACCACTAGGGTTTGGCATGACTCTACCTAGGGTGGGTTCTTAGGGCTTACTATATGAGGTTCGGTTCTAAAGAGGGGTACTTGAACCAGCAGATTCCTCGATCTTCACCCATTATAGGCTCATACGGACCGAGTTCAGTTCAGGGGAATACATTTCCCTATAGCTGCACGGAGATGAAAATCTCACGAAGACATAGGTACGGATGTATCCCGAAAGCCATCCACTATCCTGCACGGAGGTGAAAACCTCACGAAGGAGTAGCTTCTCACTCCCACTTAAAGGTGCGACCAAAACAGTCATGCAATGCAATGCCGAAATTAAAACAACATGCAATAAAAGGATCATAACTTTCAAATCGAACTTTCAAATTTTTGACAAAAGACAGAAAATAATCAATTTACGGCTTAACACTCTAAGTCTAGTCCCCAGTGGAGTCGCCAAGCTGTCGAAATCAATTTTTGGAAAAATGGGAATCAACTTTGGTTTTGAAAACAAAAATAAAAATAGGGAGTCGCCACCAATCTTTTTTGTTGAGTTGTGATCGGGTCACCTCGTAAAACGGTTGTTTTTAATAAACAGTTTGATTTATCAAAATAACGATTTTGGTCTACGAAATCCAGAAAATGAGTTCTGGAGTCGGTTACGCACGAGGAAGGGTTAGCACCCTCGATACGCCCAAAATTGGTACCAAATTGATTAATTAGTGTCTTAATGTCAAAAATTTGAAAAGATTTTAAAATACGAATCATTTAGAAAATGTTTGGATAATTTGGGCTGAAATTTGAGATTTCTTTGTCTCGAGAGGATACAAACATCACATCCAGCACGTTAGGACACAATATTTTAAACCTTCACGATCAAAGTTATCTCATGATTTACGAAATTTATTAAAAGGATGTTTAGTTATTTAGTCAAACGGAAAATCGCAACCCAGCATGTTAGGGCACTCTTCCCCGAATATCTAAACGCAAAACATTGCCTTATTTAAAAATCTTTGGATGGAATATAATACTTTTGCAAGATGTATTTTTGTTTAATAATGTTAAACTAAGAAAATAAATATAGATGTTTGGGTTAAAAAAACTGAGATTTCTTTGTTCCGAAAGGATATAAACATCACATCCAGCACGTTAGGACACGATATTTTAAACCCTCGTGGTCAAAGTTATCTCATGATTCATGAAGTTTGTTGAAAAGGATGTTAGGTTATTTAGTCAAACAGAAAATCGCAACCCAGCACGTTAGGGCACTATTCCCCGAATTCCTAAATACAAAACATTGCCTTTATTTTAAAAACTTTAAATGAAATATGATAATTTTACAAAATGTATTTTGTTTAATAATATAGTACAAAACTAAGAAAACAAATATGGATGTAAATATAGTAAATATAAAATACTACTACTACTACTAATAATAATAATATGATAATAATAATAATCTATAAACAAAATGATAAAGAAAACGTATATATACATTATCAGATAATAAATAATAAGAATAATCATAAGGTAGTAAAATACAAAATAATAAAGTAGGAAATAATAATAATCAAAGTAAGAATGATTATGTTTATATAAAATAAATAAAATGATAATAGTAATAATAATGATAAGATGAAAATAATGCAACATAATATAATAATATAATTTTAAATGTAATAATAAGGTTAAAATGATTGATAATATACAAAATAATAATGATAATGGTAATAATAGAAAATAATAATAGTAATACTTAATAATAATAGTAGTATAGTAATAATAAAATAATAATAATAGTATTAAATAATTAATAGCAATGAAAATAAAAATATTAAATAACAGTAATAATAAAAAAATGCAAAATAATAAAAAAGAGGCCAAATTGAATTTAAAACGGGAGCTTAGGGACAAATTACATAAAATAAATAATAGAGGGACTAAACTGCACATGAAGATGGCCATGAAGGACTAAAATGCGCAATAACCCCCCCACAAAACGTGCAGTATCAGGGGGAGCCCATTGAACTCGAAACAAAGTTGCGGGGCCAAATTTAAAAATAATGAAAACTTGATTGCAGAACCAAAGAAAGGCGGAAGGGCTAAACACAAAAATATCCCATTTAACAGAAGCACGTGGATCCTTTGGCCGGGTCGGGTCGTGCGTGGGCCATGCTCAAAACGACGTCGTTTTGGGACCACTAAAACAGGCCCTAAACGGCGTCATTTTGGATCCTTTATTAAAGTATAATTTCCTTCTTTTTTTCATTTATGCTGCTTGCTTTAAAAAAAATTTTGTTTTTTTTCTCTGCAGGTCTAGTGTCCCCGGCATTGCTCTGGCCGACGTCCGCCGCAGGTTCCGTTGCCGACGCCTTCGGAACCCCAAAAAGGTGAGATTTTATTCTTTTTTTTTCTTTTTCTTTTAAAAGTGATTTAGTATATATATATATATGTGCTACAAAAGGAGAGGAAAAAGAAAAGAAAGCTTTCGAAAATGATATGGAAAATATTACCTCCTTTTGACTTTTTGTGTTTGATTTTTTAGTGTTTCTTTGCGTTATAACAGATGCTTTCTTCTTTAGTCTCGGCTCGCTGCTTTTGATTTCCTTTTGCTTTGTTCTGAATCTATTTTTGTGTTTTAAAACGCTTGTATTCTCTGATTTTTTTTGTTCTTGTTTGAATATTTTTCTTTCTATTGATAATAAAAAAAGGGTCATTTACAATCGGTTCCTCGATGGCTTATATAGCCATCTTTTTACAACTTTTTCTTTGTTTTCATCATACATTTTAATGCCTTGCAGTGCAAGTGGCGGTGTGATCTGACAGATGGGGCGGTGGCGGTGGCGTCGAGAATGTCGTGGGTCGAAGCGGACCTAGGTGCAATGCCTAGGGTCCCTATGCTGCCCCCTTTTTTATTTGTTTGGGCTAGGGTTTTTTTGAAAATTTTCTGATTTGGGCATTGGGCTAATCGGGTTTGGTTAGTTTGGGTTTAATTGTTTTTTAGTTTGGGTCTGGTAAGCTTAGTCTGTATAGGGTTATGGATTTTAGGTTTGTAATGGGCCGGGCAGAAAATGGGTTGTACAACAGGAATTGAAGAAATAAACCTAGTAATACTTTTATATAAATAAAACGATTCTGAGCTCTTCGAATGACGTGTCCGCGTCCTAACCTAATGGGTTATCTATAAATGTAAAAAACAAGGGAGAGTGAGCTTTAAGAAGCTCAGTGTGAATTTAATCACAAGAAAATCAATGTAAACAACAGACAAAACATACAGAATCACGGTTTATACCATAACTCGCAACAACAATTCCAAAATATCAGTATTTCAGATCAAATCATCTACATATATATCATCTCAGAATTCACAGTTTTGTATGTGCATGCTTATGATTGGCAATTTCAGTTTAACAGAAAAGATCCTACCCCACCACTGCACACCATAACAAGAGATCCCCAAAACTCTTCCATCCCTATACATCGCGTTGCGAATGAACCACCAGAGTTGCAGGTTAATACGTTGCTAAAAGGTTGTGAATGCAAAACATATTTGCAAAAAAGAGCTGCCAGAATATTTGTGGATGAACCACCACAGTTGCAGATTATTAAACTTCTAGAGCTTCCTCCTTTCAAAGTGCCCCACTCCATGCAATGTATTATGACATGTTTATAATAGATTACGACAATAAGCAACAAGTATGCTTATAACGGGTCAATATGGAAACAAGAGATATGTTTTTTTTTTTTTGCAAATCAATACAGTAACAAAGACATGCTTATCATTGGTTTGGTTTAACGGTATCATAAAGCATGTTGAACATACAATTAGAAATACAGATGAGAAAGGCATATAATATTATCACGCATGTACAGTAATAATTTATCAGAAATACAAATACAAAGACATATGTTATTCACATGTCATGCATATAATAATTTAGTTACTCAGATCATGTATTCCAATAGTCATATTATCAAGGGTCCAGTTGAAAGAAATACAACTCAAAGACAATTTGGGGACTATTCATGGACTAAACTGAATAAATCATGGATTTTGGGCAAAATGTTAAAGTAAGGGTCACATAGCGGTGTGGTCAGGCCATGTGAAATGCTATAGGCCATGTGGAAGGGTTACACAACCATGTGGCCAGGCCGTGTAACAGACCGTGGTCGTGTCTAAGATAATTTGGGGACTACTTAGGGACTAAAGTGAATAAATCATGGATTTTTGGGCAAAATCGTAAAGTAGGGGTCACATAGTGGTGTGGCCAAAGCCATGTGAGAGGCTATAGGCCGTGTGGAAGGGTTACACAGCTGTGTGGCCAGGCCGTGCAACAGACTGTGGTCGTGTGGCAATTGCAAAATTAGCCTACAAGAGATGCTCGGTTGTGTAACAGGCCGTGTGAAATTTGAACTACCCTAGGGTTTCAAAGGTACATGGTCATGTGAGGGTCATGTGATGCACCCGTGTGGTCCATACGCCCATGTGAGAGACCATGTGGTCCTATTCCTAGACACGGTTTGCCTCGATTCGCTTGGGAAAAAACACACACCTTTTGTCGAGAGCTCAATCAATGTTCCTTACGGTCAAATCTGATTCGATGCACCTAAAACAGGTCCTTCAAATGACATTTATACAAGAGTTAACACTTTATTTCAAGATTTATCAAGATCATCGAAAGTTACGTCAAGAATCGTAAAAGATTGATTAGATTGAATGAAAGATTAGTTTTGTATAGAAGTATTATGAAGATTTGAGATCTAATCTTTGAAACGAGATGTACTTATCATTTCTTAGCAAAAACTGAGATTCTATTGACGATAATTCTAAAATATATATAAAGAACGATCGAGTGGAGGATGTTTAAGTTCAAGAAAGCAAATCACTCAGCAACAAAAACATGTAAAATTTGATGTCAAAGAGAGGAAAGAAAAGAAAAGGAATAAGAAATAGGGAGGAGAAGGCAAAATTCTAAAGGGATTTGAAAAAAAGGGCAAAATTCAAGTGTTATTAGGAAAGATTGATTAAATAGTATAGGATTTGAAACCCTAGGGTAGCAAAGGTAAATTTCCCAAAATTTTGAGCCAAAATTATATATATATATATATATATATATTTGGGGATGAAGTGGCTTGATCTTGGGTAAATAAGGGAGGAGACTATCGTTTTAATAATTAGGCCTAAATCTATTTCTTATTAAGTTTTATCTTTAATAGTATTTATTTTGGTGTGGTTTTTATCTAAGGTTGCTGAAAATAAAATGAAAAGAAAATAGGAGTAAAGCTTAAACCTAGAATCTCTAGAAAGACACTAACTACTTAACCTCTAAGCCTATTGAATTTCTTCGTTAATTATTTCAATTAGCCCTAAAATTTGAAGTGTAACATAAAAGATAATATAAATATTAGTAATATTATGAAAATCACACCTTCAAAATGTTAATAAATTAGAATCTAGAAAATAGAATAGATTGAAATAATTTTAATAAACAATAGATTTAAAATGAAAATTGTTCCATGTTTTATTTAAATACTACATTTTAAAACCGTTAATATGATAAAATATTTATTTCCTAATAACTAGTTTTTATATGTGAGCGATGCATGGATTTAGTTGTTTATATAAACATTTCAAAATATAACATGCAACAATTAACATTTGGAAAAAAAATTAATATATTTCTTACTGATATAATATGGCTTTCCACTCAATATTTCATAATAAAAATCCAAGTTGTAAAATGAAATAAATAAAAATTGAGACAAAGTAAAAGATTAACAGTATTAATTGTAGAAACTTAGAATCAATATGCTGAAGAAAAGAAATAACTAAGATGTTAAAGAACCAGAAGTTCACTTTTAGCTAATTTAATACTTTTAAATTTCTATAAACATTATTGCAGTTGTATAATTTTAAAATTAGTTTAATTAAATTGAATATTTAAATACTTTCTTTAAATAGTTATTACCTTATATAACAATAATGAAATGTGCGTAATTTTAAATTTAGTATACTAAATCAAATATTTAAATACTTTCTTTAAATAGTTATTACCTTATATAACAATAATGAAATGTGCGTAATTTTAAATTTAGTATAATAAATCAAATATTTAAATACTTTCTTTAAATAGTTATTACCTTATATAACAATAATGAAATGTGCTTAATTTTAACTTTAGTATAATTAATTTAAATATTATATATAATTTTTTTAAATTTTAGGAGAACGTTATTAATACTTTATATTTAAGGCATTTAATGAAATTGTTAACCATTTTTTATATTTAAAAATTACAAAATTCTTTTATTTAAATATTAACTACTTTAATGTGTTCTTTAATGTTTCTTAACAACATAAAAATATGTTAATTTAGCATATAAAGCGTATGTATTTATTTAAAATTTTAAAATTTATATATTGTAATTTTTTATACAATACTGAAATAAATAAATAATAGATTTTTGTTTGCAATATAATAATATTTAGTTAACAATAAATAATGTTTATTATAATTTATATGTTTATATTCTTAAAAAAGTTTAAATCAATAAAAATTTTACTCTAGTGGTCTTGCCTTTTCCTTTGTAGAGTGTAAGGTTTTTCGGTCGAAGTGCACGTTTGTCTTACCTTTGTCAACTTTTCTTTTCTTTTTTTTTTTTCTTTGTTAGTTTCTCAATTTTGTTTTGGTGATGGAGTAGGAAGTCCAAAATATTTCCCTAAAGGAAAAATGGGAACCAAAATTGATGGCTTATTTCATAATTGATTCAAATAAATTAATTATTTATGAACATAATTTAGGTGTAAATTGTTGTATGAAAATGGTCTGTCTTTTTATAGTGCATATTGGTGTCGGCCATCTCACCGCTAGTGTTATGGGGCTAGAATTTTAGCCTCGCAACCCATGCGGCCTTAGGCAATTTCTTCGCTCCAAAAAGGCCTAAGTCAACCTATCTCCCAACAATTGAGGATTCAAACAAAATTCCTCCAAGGCACCAACGAAAAGCGAAGCAGAAACAACATAAAAGTTGAAAGAACTCGAAAGATGAACAAAGCCACAGAAAAGCTAGAACACAAGAGAGAATGCTTGAGTGAACTCTCAAGAATTCTATTCCTCAATAAATGATTTAGAATGAGGGGGAGAGGCCTCTATTTATAGTTGAGCCTCCTCAAAATCGACGATACAAATCAAAGAACATCAACCATATTATTGGCACTCCTCGGCTTATACTCCATTGTGGAATCAAATGTTACTAGGAAAACCTGCTAATGAGTTGTTTTAGAGACAAATTTTTCTGGGTTAGAAAATAACTATTTACAACATTATCGGTAAAGACTACGAAACTGGAACCTAGTAAATAATTCCTCAATGTGCGAAAGTAATGCACCACATCGATCATCTCCTTTTCTTGGACCCGTATATCTCCGTTCTATCTCATTAAGCTTTCGACTCTCGAAAGCAAATGGATGCCTATCTTGCATTAGTACTTCCTAATTGCATAATCTGATGCATCAGTGCGTACCTCATACGACTTTGAATAATCCGACAAAGTAAGTACCGGCTCTCTCGTCATCACTAGCTTCACTTGGTTAAAAACCTTCTCACATTGAGGATCCCAATCCCATACCTTACCCTTTTTCAACAAGTTCATTAAGGGTGTGATAGTTTTGGAGCAGCCTTCGATGAAGCATCGACAATAATTTTCCAACCCAAGGAAAAATCTCAATCCTGTCACCTTGGTCGGTGGTTCCCAATCAACAATTGACCAAATTTTGATTTCATTTATTAGGATCTTGCCACCTCCCACAACGTGGCCTAAAAATGGTACCTCGCGTTAGGTGAATGAACACTTCTCCTCTTTGAAATATAACTCATTTTCCCACAAGGTTTGGAACACCTTCCTAAAATGTTTCGCATGCTCCTCAAACGACTTACTATACACCATAATATAGTCAAGATAAATAACCAGTTGAAGTACGTTATTCATAAGAGTGTAGAATGTGGCTGGAACATCCGTTAGCTCGAAGGGCATCACAAGGAATTCATACAAACCATATTGCATTACGCAAGCTATCTTTGGCTTTTCCTTTTCGGCTATTTGAACTTGATGGTACCCTAATCTCAAATCTAACTTGGTAAACCATCTCACACTACCAAGCTGATCAAGCAAATTCGCAATAAGGGGGACTGTTCTTCATAGTGATTTTGTTCAAGGCTCAGTAATCTATGCACATCCTCAACAACCCATCGTGCTTTTTTTGAAACAACTCTGGCACATCAAACGAAGATTTAGATGTTCTAATGAATCCTGCATCTAAAACTCGTTCAATTATTTCCGTAACTCTTCTAATTATGATGGAAATATACAATATAGGGCCCTCGCTGGAAGCTCCATATTGGACATTAACTAAATCCTATGATCCACCTCCCTCTTTAGTGGTAATTTCTTAGGCAACTCAGCAGACATCACATCTTGAAAAGACTACAATAACTAGCCCACTTTTTTTCAAAATCGCATCAACGAGCTTAAAGACTTCCCCAGCCTCTAATGTGGCCAAGTAAGATGCTTTCTATTTACAGACTCTTTTGGCAAATTGGATCGCCGAAAGTGTTTTTCTTCCCATGCCTCCTTTCCTTTTCATTTGCACCATACATTAATGGTTTGGGTCCGATATTACCATGTAATTGCCAGAAGGAAAAATACTTCTATTAATCCAATCAAGAAAACTTAATCCAACCAAAAAGTTAAATTCATCAAGTTGGAGCTTAACTCCATTCGCCACACTGTCTATCTCAAACACTTTTCAAATTGACCATCTTGATCCAACCTGATTCCTTCTCAATTTTGAGCCCAAGGTCACGAGCAGCCTATTTGGACATGAACAAATTTGACACACCTGCGTCAACAAGCGCATTCAATCTTCTATCCGCCATAGTGATGTCCACAAACATCAGCCCACGACTCGTCTTGTCTTCAACACCTCCCAATATCAAATTAAGATTTTTGGTCGCCTTATCTGCCTCATCATTCTCTTTCATGGCAGAAAGTGCGGCCTTCTTCGGGTAGGCATTGATCATATGCGGACCATCACAATGGAAGTAACTTAAAGGCCCTCTCTTTATCCTATCTCACAGCTTTTGAGCCTTAAAATCGCCATTCTTTACGGGCTTGTCTTTGTCGCCTCCACCATTTCCCTTTGGTTTGAATCTGGGCTTGGAAGACTGAAGCTTGTGTTTCTTTACACCAAGCCCAACAAAAGATTCTGCTACAAACATGGCCTTATTAAGTTTTTGAACTCCTCAACATTGCAACTCTTGCTTCGCCCATGAATTCAATCTATCCATAAAGGAAAAGAACTCTCTTTCTCGCCCATATCCAAGATATGAAGCATGAGTTCATTGAACTCCTACATATACTCCCTTACTGTTCCTTGTTTCGTAAGCCAGCGCAACTTTGCCTGAGCCTTATCCTCGGCATACTCCAGGTAAGACTGTATTTTGAACTCAGTTTGGAACTCCTCCCAAGTCTCAATTTCGGTCCCACCATGTCTCACACCTTTGGACCTACACTGCCACTATAACAAAGCAACGTTAGTAAAATACATATCATCAATATTTACCTTAGTGGTATCGTACATGATGCCTTTGGCACCGAAGTATTGCTCTATTCCCCACAGGAAATTGTCCACATCTCTCGCGAACCTTGTCCCATTGAATTCTTTGAGCTTGGGTTTAACAGGTAACCCTCCATTACCCAAACAAGCCTTGTAGATTGTGATTTCACGCTTGAGCTCCACAATCTCCTATTTCAAGACCGTTATCATAACCTCAAGGGCATCATCCCTATCGGTCAACTTATTGTCAACGAAGCGAAGAGACTCATACACATAATCTTTGAGTTGCTCCTTCATTGATTGCAACCCATAAATGAGTCGCCCCTCGACTTCATCAAGCCCCTCCTTAACGTCCCCCATGGGCTCTTTGAGTGTGACTACCATCCTTCCAAAGCTGGCAATATGTCCCTTCAATAACTAGCTTTCCTAGCCCTCCAATGGGTCTCCATTAGTTCTCTCTGATCAACAACTTTTTTCAATATCTTTTAATGGTACCTTCGAACCTAAGCTCTGATACCAATTGTCACGGATTGTGAGACTAAAGTTCTAGCCCCTTGACATTGGCACCACCCACCATCATCCCCTAATGATTACCTAGTCTATAAAAAGTGATTATAAAAAGTGATTTTTTTTGTGTTGACACCGGTATGTATTTTTTCAAATACACTTGGTATTCCAGGATTAAAAAAAAGAAAAAGAAAATATTTTAATAGGTTTTGGCACTCTTGTTGTTGGCACCAATTCAAATTTTTTAAAAAAAAAATTTTTTGTGCTGGCACCAATTCAAATTTAAACAAAAAAAAGAAGAAGAAATTTTGGTTTTTCAGTGTTGGTGTTCTCTTTTTCGACACCGGTGTGGTTTTTGAAAAAAAAAATTTGCCATACTCTAATTGTCAGGACCAATGAAAAGAAGAGAAGAAGCTAAGAAAAAATGAAAAAAAAGAAAAAGAAAGAGAATAAGGCAAGCTGTAAGAACAATATAGACTTGAGAAATATAACAATTAATGATAATGGTAACAACATTAATTAATTGTCAAATAAATAAGAAACTAACATGGAAAATAAAAGAGATAGTAAAATAATTATTCTTGAAAAAAAAAAAGAAATTAGGTTGATAAATTTGACTTTTATGGTTTCAATGTACATTACTTAATATAAAAGATATTTTTATTCTCTAAAATAGATATATATTAGAATTAAAAGTTTAAGGAATTAGAGAGTTTGAAATGAATTTTTATTGTAATTAAATTCTATTAGTTAATGCAATTAAACCATTAAAACGTTCAAAATATCATGGAAAGTTTAAAAAGTTTCCTACAATTAAACCATTTAAACATTAAAAAACCCATTAATTCATGCAATAAAAGCTGTATATGATAAAAAGCTGAATATAGTTTTTAATATAAAAAATCATTTAAAATGTAAAAAGCTAGATATGATTTCCATGCAATAAACCATTTAAACGTTAAAAACCATTAAGTCCGTTAATGGTTTCCATGCAATTTAATTAATTCAAACTTTTAAAATTTTCAATTGTCATTCCAACAACTTAATTAATAGAATTAATTAAAGTAATTAAAAGATTTTGCATTAATTCAATAAACGTACAAGATTTTGCACCACAATTTTACATTAATTAAAATATTTTTCATTAATTATTTTTTGATAATTAATCATGCAATTTAATTTATGCATCTCAATTATCGTTAATTTTAAAAAATGATCAATTCTTGTTATCATTTTATTGTAATTATCCGTGCAATTTAATTGATGCACCACAATTGCTATTATCATTTTATTGTATTACTCATACAATTTAATTGATGCATCACAATTACTGTTAATTTTAAAAACCAGCCCATTCTTGTTATCGTTTTATTGTAATTACCCATGCAATTTAATTGATGCACTACAATTATTGTTATCATTTTATTGTAATTACTCATGCAATTTAATCAATGCACCACAATTTAATTAAAAGACTTCATCTTCAATTCCTTAGTATCCTCTTCCCCTCTTTTCTTTTCAATGGTCTTGGCAATTAGAGCATGCTGACAAAAAAAGAGTTAAAAAATCATACTAGCGTTGGCAAAGAGAACACTGACATCAATAAAGTAAAAAAAATAAGTTTTTTTTTTTTTAAATTTGAACCGATGCTGGCAATGAGAACGCCTACACCTATTAAACTTTTTTTTCCTTTTTTTCAATCTAGGAATACCCATATTTCTTAAGTATATTTGAAAAAAAAAAAATTGATGTTGCGAATACAATGCCGACACAAAAAAAAATAATAATTTCTATAGATCAGGCAATCATCGAGCGATGAGATGGTCAACACCAACATGCACTGTAGAAAACAGAAAATTTTCATACAAGATTTTGCACCTGGATCATTTTCGTAAATAATAAATTTACTTGGGCAAATTATGGAAAAAAACCCAGAATTGATTGTTGGATTTGAAGATCTCATCTCGATTGACATTGTCTTTGACTTATGTCTTGTTGGGAAATTCTTGGAAAGGGCTATTAATTTTGTAGCTATGGAGAGAACTTTATTATCGTTATGGAGGCCAATCCAAGGTGCTAATATTAAACATATTGGGGGAATGACTTGTATTTGATTTAATTTTTTCATGTTGTTGATATTAAGAAGATGATTTTTGGTGACTTGTGGTCATTTAACAATTGCCTTCTATAACACCCCAAAATCTGGCCTAGAAATTTAGACCGAATTTCGGAGGTTACATTGGCCACCAAAAGTGGCAAATACAAAAATATTAATTCAAACCAAGAAAACCCCTTTGTTCGTTTCAACTTAAGAAAACTAAATAAAACTTAATTATGTTTGAAGCAATGTTAAACAGTCGTCAAAACATTTAGAAATAAAATCCACAGTTTCTAAAGTTCAGTCCAAATAACACTTTACGAAAGTCCAGCATAAAAATTTGTACCACAATTTATATAATCGTTTTACAACCGACTTAAAACCAACCGTATAAAAACTTATGAAAATTTTAAAAAACCAAATCAAACCAAACTTTTTGAGACCTCCGATGTGCCTAGTCTGTAGCTTAGTCTCGCGAAATACCTGAAAGAAAGAAACACTAAGGGGGTGAGCTCGCGAGCTCAGTGTGAGTTCAAAATCAAAACAAAAAGTAAATGACAAAGTAGTGAAGCGAGCAACTCCTATACGTGCACACAGACATAGTAAGAACAACTTATATCAAATAGTCAGTCATACGAATGATCTGGTAACAAATGAAACATAGAGTTATTATTCCAATCACACCAGTACAGAAACATGTCTAACTATTCAAATTATTGTAATTATTTCCACAATCACACAGACAAACTTATAACTGAATGTGAAATGAATGCAATAAATTAAAATCCCGCCCAACCAACTGAACACCACTTCGACCACCCTGCACACCACATAGAACCATGTTAGGTCCATCCACCATACACACCACGTATGGTGCAATTAAGCCACTCAATAATAATATGCAGCTGAGCTGACATATGTATCTTGCGGACATACCGCTATCAGATTATTGTGCAGTTTAACTGCCCAAAACAGTCTTCCTTCTCTTCACAACAAAAATCTCAAATTTCGATGCAAATGCTAGAGTGCACTCAATATGCTAACAGACTCGTAGAATAGACTACATAATCAGTGGGCCAATTTCAGAGTCAATATCATTTGTATGCAATTAATAAATAGTGATAGCCGAAATACCTCATATTCATTTATCACATCGCCTTAATGCATGTGACATACACCCTACACTTGTAAATACACACACAAATCTAAGTTGAAAATAGAGTCCAACACACTTACAGAGGCCTAACCGAGAGTCGGATACACATATACATAAAATGGGTCAATTTATGACTTGGAGCAAAAATTTGCAAAATAGGCCCACACGGTCATGTGCCTTGGTAGTGTGGAAGTGCCTAGGCCGTATAGAGGTCTACACGCTCATGTCCGAGCTGTACACGTCCTTGTGACTGAGTTACATGGCCGTGTGAGCAGCCCATGTAACTCACTGTCCAAAATTGCCAAAATAAGGTGCAGAGAAGACATACTCTTGTGGAAATCTCACATGCCCGTGTGCCTCAGGGACATGACCGTGTGCTCAAGACACAGGCCCATGTGCAAATTGAAAAAAAAAAATCCCCAAACAGTAGCCATACTGCTGTTTGGCACCAAAAATCATCGAAAACCCTAATTTCCCAATTGCAAATGGCTGTGTGGACCGCCCGTGTGTGGCATATGCCTGCATGGCCACCCGTGTGGCCACAAAACCACACCAAATTAGGCTGAAAATTAGGCTTTTGCTGCTGAAATAGTCCCCAACCCTTGGTAACTTAGAAATATACCAAAATATACCGAATAGCATGCAATTCAATACCGATATTGAATAGTTTCAGAACACACACCTTAAATCAAAACATCAGCACCAAGAACTGATCAACTCCCTTCTAAACTGTACAAAACCTCAAATTCACATAAAAAATTAGACTATAAGACTTTCAATTACACAACAAAATATAAACGGAAGCAATTCTTCCATTAATTCAAAAGATAAAACTTACCCAATTTCAGAACCAATCAAATGAAACACATGAGGAGAATCAACCAACAATGACGACGATAAAACCCAAAATTAATTTGGAGAACGAAAATGCAACAGCCAAAAATCAAAATGGAAAAAGAATAACATCAAAAAGAAATTGACGTGCAAGAGAGGGAAAAAGAGCAGAGTAATGTGGGTAAAAAATTTTGGTTTTTCTTCTCTCTATTTTTTTAAAACAAAAATCTAAATAAATAAATAAACAAAACTAAGTTAATTCAAAAAGAATAAAATTAGAAAAAACTTCCTCTTTTCTCACAACGGGATTCAAACACAGGACCAAGGCAAACTAGCAACACACTCTACCACTGAACTAGTAGGCCCATTCTGACATTAAACACGAAAACAAACTTAACTTCCCAACCTCCTCACTGACCCTTACTACAAACCTCAAAAATTCTAACCCTAAATTTTAGGGTGTTTCACTTTCTTTTAGATCACGAGTTGGTTCAAGGTGAGAATCCGAAGTATGCTAATTTTCTCCAAGCTGATTTATGGGTTCAAGTACATGACCTCTTACTTGGGCTTGCATCTGAAACCTTAGTTAAGAATCTTGGTAATATTATGGGCTCTTTTTGGAAATACAATGTCAATAGTGGATGGAATGTATCAAATAATTTCATCAGAATTCGTGTTTGGTTGGATATACGTCAGACTTGATGCAAAAGGAAGAAACTTCAAAAAGAAAGGATCTTTTTTTTTAGGTTAGTTTTACTTATGAACAAATTCCTCTTGTTTGTTACTTGTCATCCTTGGTCATAATGATGCTAATGGTGGGAAATTACTCGATGCGTCCAATGATGTGTTGGTTCGAGTCTAGTCAGAAAACCTCCAGACAAATGTGCGATGAAGGAATAAGTCACAATCAGTGTAGTGGAGGCATGATGGAGGGAACTGAGATAATTTCAAGTGACAAATCTGGGATTGATTAGGCATGTAACACCCCAAACCCGGCCTGGACGCTATGGCTAGATCTGGAGATGCTACAAAACACAGTTGTAAATCCAACTTTTGTTTATTTGAAAAACATTATGAACTTTTCTTACTTAAAAGCCCGTTTCATTAGAAAACGTGTTTGACATAATTACTTAATTAAAAACGATGTTTGTTTACATTTTTCAACTAAATCGAATACTTTGCAGTGAAAATTCTTAGATCATTATATTTTGGAAAACTATGTTTGTTTTCTCAAAAACAGTTGGTTGCAGGAAAATAATCATTTTCTGTAAATCATTTTATCAATTATCATACAATAATCCAGAATAAATCCAAAACCGAAACAATCCCAAAATTTCCAAACAGTCCAATTTTTAAGAAACACTTAATCCAATTTAAAATAGTTAAAGAATCAAAATACTATTATAATCGAGTTCATATCAGACCGACCCGCCTAAGTCTGAGGGTTACCTAAAAATATCAGTTAAACCGAAAGTGAGTTTTGAAACTTGGTATATAATGACAAACTTAACACAGTAAAGTACATATCTGACAGATCTATCAGAAGTAGATTTATTGTAGAACAGAGCAGATACAACACATAATCCTACCCCCAGCTGCTACACACTAACTCCGTCCATCCCAAACACCATATGGGTATAAAACACCCATCAATCCCTACAAACCATTTAATTTCCACAGGACACTTTACAGAATAGTTGAAGTTGAGCTGCTAGATCAATAGACGATTTACCGCCTTTTACAAAATAGCTTCCTCCACATGTTATTTACAACCCAACCTAGATGCAGATACAGAGTACAGAAAATATCATACATATTCAAAGCATAAATTAAATGTGACATAGCTTTACATGCATAACATAACAAATACGAACCATATACTTATCATACATATTTAGATTTATTACTCATTTGACGTTTACATTATTCTTATGGATATCAGAATTTGTATCAATAGAAGTCTATATTTCTTATCTTATAATATGCTTAGTCTCATACCAACCCTACGGAAGGCCCACAGTCATTTAGGACGACGTGGACAGCCCTAGGGGAAAATCTTAAATTTTGGGCATACGCGCTCATATGGCCCACACGACCCAAATAGCCTAGCACGTGTGCCCCACATGGCCTAGCACACAGCCTACACATACTCGTGTCACCCACACGGCCCAGCACACTGTCGTGTGGGGTCGACAGTGCCCAATTTTTGCTTTTGCCTATCATAACCACCTCCACATCACTCTTAGATCTCAGAACGACCCGATGCTCCACGAGCCAGTCCATCCTCAAAATCAAATCAAATTCCCCAAATGTTAGCTCCATTAGATTAGCCAGAAACACAACCCCTTGTATCTCTAACGGTACATTTCTAAACAGTCTATTAACCTGAACGGATTAACCCAACGGACTAAGTATAGTAATCTCTCCAGAAGCGCTCTCAACCAAATTCCCCAAGTTTATAGAAATAGAGCTAGCTATATAAGAATGTGTTGACCCTATATCTATTAGTGCAAAATAAGGGGTAGTATGAATAAAAAACGTAGCGACGATAACATCTATGGTGTCTATGTCATCAAGATGTCTAGTAGCATAAACCAATGCAGGTTGCCTCGCCTCAGTCTGATTAGCACCTCTGCCCGGTGCTCTCTGACCTCTGCCCATACCATTACAACCCCTGGCCAAACCACGACCCTTAGGCGACTACTGAAATGCCCACTGAAGCTGAACAAATCCCAGAACTAGAGCTTGCATCTGATTAAACACTATGGGCAATCCCTGATACGGTGGTCCATCGACCCACATTGCAGACACGCTCTTAACCTCCTCCATCATTTGCCCGGATTGTGTCTACCACAGTCCCTATATAGCTAACCCACAATAGAAGCAACTAGTAACCCAACTTTCAAAAGCCCATCAAATTTAGTCCATTTCTTAGGCCTCTGAATAGAACTAGAGGGCTCTAACTCCCTCTTATTCTTACCCCTTCCACACTCCCTATTTTCGCGCTCAACGCACTTAACCTCCTCAGCGGTCTTTGCCTTGTCCACCAAGAAAATAAATTTTCGCTCCCTTTGTGGAGCTATCAGAACCCTCAAACTATTCCTTAATCCTTCCTCGAAGTGAATATACTTCTCATATTAAGTTAACACCATCCCACAAGCATAACGGTCTAGTCTCAGAAATTCAACCTCATACTCGGCCACAGTTCTATCCCCTAGGTAGGTAAGGTTTATAAACTCGTATCTATGAGCATCCACATAACTTACCCCCACATATTTACTCTCGAAGGCACTCTTAAATTGATCCCAAGTAATCTGATCTGATTGAGTACCCTTCTCAATCGTTAACCATCACTGATACGTCTCATTGCGAAGTAAAGACACTGCACCTTTTAATTTTTGCTCAAGGGTGCAGTCGATGTCATTCATGATCCTCTTAGTGACCTCCAACCAATATTCGACCACAGTCAGGGCAACTCTAGTAACGCCCCTAAACAACTTAGTGCCATTCGATCAGAGTTGTTCAATTATCGACCCACGATTCCTAGAAGCAGAATGGGGCCCAATGACCTTCTCCAAAACCCTAAGCATGTCTTGGGATAATGCATCTTCCCTAGCCGAGCGACTTTGAAACCCGATCTCAAAAGCATATATAGCCGGTGTCTCATTCATATCCAGATTGGGCATACTACCTATCGAGGATGACTCGGATCGAGCCCTTCTATGGCACCTACCTCGCCCACGTGTACCACGACCACGAGATCTACGAGTTCTCATTATATATATTGTCTATATTACGAATTTTATGCATCAGTTTTACTATTTATTAATAGATATTTTATATTCAAAATAGCTATCAGATAAAATTTTAAAAATCTCAGAATTGTTTAAGTCTCTAACTATCTTAATATAGTTTTAATCATTTCAGATTTTTTCAAACTAAAGTATTTCTAAGTCAGAAGTACTTACAGGATTGGCGCCAGAGACTCAGTATTTCACAAACTTACTTTTTAGATTCATTCAGAAATAAACTCTACTTAGAAAAATAGTTTTTACAAATACAATTTTGAACCTAAAATTTTGGTAGCTCGAGTTTTGCAACTTGACTCGGATACCAATAAATGTAGCACCCCAAACCCAGCTTGAACGCTATGGCTAGATCTGGAGATGCCATGAAACACAGTTGTAAATTCGGCTTTAGTGTATTTGAAAAACATTGTGAACTTTTGTCACTTAAAAGCCCGTTTCATTAGAAAATGTGTTTGACATAATTACTTAATTAAAAATGATGTTTGTTTAGATTTTCTAATTAAATCGAATACTTTGTAGTAAAAATTCTTATATCATTATATTGTGGAAAACCATGTTTTTTTTCTCAAAAACAGTTGGTTGCAGGAAAATAATCATTTTCGGTAAATCATTTTTATCAACTGTCATGCAATAATCCATAATAAATTCAAAACCGAGATAGCCCCAAAATGTCAAAACAGTCCAAATTTTACGAAACACTTAATCCAATTTAAAATATTTAAAGAATTGAAATACTATTATAACCGAGCTCCCGTCGCACCGACCCTCCTAAGTCTAAGGATTACAAGAAAATATCAATTAAATCGAGAGTAAGTTTTGAAACTAAGTGTATAACAATAAACTTAACACAGTAAATACATATCTGATAGATCTATCAGAAACAGATTTATTGTAGAGCAGAGCAGATACAACACATAATCCTAACCCCAGCTGCTAAACACCAACTCAGTCCATCCTAACACACTAAATGTGTATAAAATACTCATCCATCCGTACAAACCACTTAGTGTCAAGAGGACACTTTACAGAATAGTTGTAGCTGAGCTGCCAAATCTATAGGCAATTTACCGCCTTTTACAGAATAGCTTCCTCCACATGTTATTTACAACCCAACCTAGATGCAAATACAGAGTACAGAAAAAATCATACATATTCAAAGCAGAAATTAAACGTGACATAGCTTTACATGCATAACATAACAAATACGAACCATATACTTATCATACGTATTTAGATTTATTACCCATTTGACGTTTCCATTATTTTTACGAATAGCAGAATTTGTATCAATAAAAGTCTAGATTTCATGTCTTATAATATTTTTTGTCTCATACTGACCCTACGGAAGGCCCATGGTCGTTCGGGACGATGTGTACAACCCTAGGAAGAAATCCTAAATTTTGGGCTCAATCGCCCATGTGGGCCACACTGCCCAAATAACCCAGCCTGTGTGGCCCAAATGGCCTGGCACACGGCCTACACATGCTCGTGTGGTCCACACGGCCCAAAATAACCCAGACCGTATGTCGCACATGGCCCAGCACACGTTTGCCACACGGCCTACCACACAACCTAGCACATGGCCGTGTGGCATCGACAGTACCTAATTTTTGCTTTCGTCATTCACTATTTTTCGGGTTTCTCGTTACACTCCTTGACTGATTCTAATACGAAAACACCCACAAAACTTTCCGAACCTACATGCATCCATTAGAATCCAAATTAACGACGTACATGAGTGAATTAAAAATACACACTCTTAATTACTTCCTAGAACAAAATTGTAACACCCCTAACCTGTATCCGTCACCGGACTAGGGTTACGAGGCATTACCAAATAAGACACAACTCAGAACAGGCATATATTTTATTTTTTTTAAAACATAACACATTACGTCTAAACTGAGTATTTGTGTATTGAATCATCCAAACAGAATAAAGTTTCCCATTTTGCTATTTCAATCAAATCATCTTGATCTTTATAAATTCAAATATATTTTATTATCTTATACTTACCAAGCAATAAGACATTCAATATTTCAATTTCATTTATTAAACAAATATCAAACTCACCTTATGCTTAATCATTTTAATATATGCTTAATCATTTTAATATATCATTAACTAATTAAACCACATGCTTAGTCATTCATTTTATGTGCTATTTGAATATCATATAATTCATCTTAGTTAATCTATTCAACATATCAATCATTTAAATATGTGAATGATGTACCTAATCATGCTATCTTTCAAAACCAATACACACACATACATATATAACATATTAACCACTTGTTCAACACTTAACATAAATTAACTTATAAATATACATGCAAAATTTCCCATTCAAATTCTTACCTCATCAAGCAACTAAATTTCATAACCTAAATACAAAATACATTGCATCACATTTAATCATCCATCATAATTTCATATCATGGTCGAATATATATATATATATATATTTATGTATTTAACATTATTAATTCAAACTCAATTATCAATGACTTAATGCCTAAACATAACCTTATACCTAATCACCATATTTGAACCTTTATATTATCAAAACCAAATCACATCATACAAGTACACATACTTACTAAAACTTATTACACACACATTTCACTTAACATCAACCAATATATATCTATATGTATACACTCGATTTTGGTCTATCTCTTAACTTATTCAATCCATCATACAAAGCATAACCAATATACATGTATTAATCACATACCCAAATTCAATAAGCCTAATTTATAAACATCATACATGCTTACCATGAACATATACCTTAATCAAATATGCATAAATATAAGCTCATTTTCAATGACCATCATAAACCATAAGCATAGATACCAAAACAATCAAAAGAAGATAAGCCATCTTCGCATGGCTATTAATTACATACAATAATACTTAATTCATATTCAACATTTTTACTATGATATACATGCCATATATCCAAATTTCAACTTAGTAAAATACCAAAAGAAACTGTCGTTAGTGTGAATAGTCTTGCTGACGATCCCCAAGCTTGTAACGTATATCCAAAACCTATAAAACAGAGGTAGACAAAAAACACAGAGTAAGCTATTTAAGCTTAGTAAGTCATAAGCAAGCTAATACCAACTAAATTAGCAAAACTAAATATACGAAGCTATAAGTATAATTTAACATTAAATCCTTTCATTTTCAAATCAAACAGTTAACTTATACACATTCACCAGAACTTACACAAATCTCAATTTCAAGTTCATACATAATTCACCTTGGCCGAATACATTAAAATTAGAACTTAATCATAGTTCACATGCTCATTCTTTAACTTTTATACAATGAATTAAACATTTAACTTACCTTACTTTTCATAACACAATTTATATACGTACCTAAGTCCTTTTAATTCAATTTTCACATTGACCTTTACTTACACTTGCCCGTTGAACCATTTAGAATTCAAAAGGATACGCGGATAGTCGGTAGCTCGTACAATGCCAACGTCCCAGACGTGGTCTTACATGTAATCACATATCGATGCCACTGTCCCAGACAGGGTCTTACATGAATCAAATACGATGCCAATGTCCCAGACATGGTCTTACACGTAAACACAAGTCGATGCCAATGTCCCACACGTGGTCTTACACGATAACACATATCAGATATCCTATGTCATGACATATGTATCCTATCTATTCCTAAGGTTCGTGCAGGGCTTATGGATGTCGAATCTCGATCAAATCAAACTCGAAAGATAGCCAATTATCATTATACACATTCGGCCATAGCAAATTGTAACTCAAATAATTCAAGTCATTACATAACAAATATATATTCATAGTTATAACAACATTTAAATGCTTATTGACTTACCTCGAACGTCGATGACTGTGAAATCGACTAATCGACTACTTTTGTCTTTCCCCGATCCAAATCCAATTTCTTTGGTTCTTGATCTAAACATATTCAAATTTAGCTTATTTAAACACCATTCTATTCAATTTAGTCTAAAAACACATAATTGGGAAAATTACAATTTTACCCCTAATATTTCACACTTTTTACAATTTAGTCATTTTTGTACAAAACACAAAATACACAGAATTAGAGTACACCATACAAGGGAAAAATATTCCTAGTCCTCATACAAGCCCACACATTTCATTTATTTCACATTTTAGTCCCTTAAAAATTTATTTTTGCAATTTAGTCCTAATTACTCAAATTCATCAAAAATTTAAAGACAAAACTTGTTAATCTAACACATATATTTCATATTTCATCATAAAACAACAAAAACCACAAGGTATCATCAATGGAAAAACAAAAAATCATCATCAAAATCAAAAATTGAGAGATGGGTCGGATAGTACTCAAAGCAACGATCTCAAAAACGTAAAAATTATCAAAAACCGAACAAAACTAACCTTGAATTTTAAGCTCCAAGCATGGCCGAATATACCTAAGCTTTCATCTTTTCTTCTTCTTTACATTCGGCACAAAAGATGGGCAAAATGGCTTGTTTAATGTTTTTTGTCTTATTATTATTTGTTTAATTTTGTAAATTACCAAAATAACCTTTATAATTTAATATATAAAACAATAATATTAAGGTTACTTTTGACATATGCCATCCACTAGTATGTAAAATGGGCTATTTTCCCTTTAAGTACCTAATATTAAAAAGCCATTAACAAATTAGCACTTACACTTTATTTTGTAACTTTTACATTTTACGCGATTAAGTCCTTTTATTTAATCGGACACCTAAACGACAAAATTAAAAAAACAAAAATTTAACACAAACAAGTTCACACATAATAAACACAGAAAATAATTCTAAAACATTTTTAGGACTTGGATTTGTGGTCCCGAAACTACTATTCCGATTAGGGTCAAAATCGGGCTGTTACAAAAACCAACAGACCATTTAAATAAATTCAGAAATGTAATAACTCCTTACCACAGAATGAATAGCAACCACACACACGAGATAAGTCATCGGAGGAAAACCCAATGATTCTCAATCTTATCCTAAATAATACATCCACAAAAATCAAATTTCCAAACCACATCACAACTTTGCCACTCCAAAAACCCCTAAACCAAACAAACTTACAAAATTAAGAAATTAAAAATGAGCAAAGCCCTACTTACCAAGCTGAATGGAAAAATAAAGGAAATCCAAATCATAGCGATTCAAACAAACAAGTTGTGGACAAAATCCAAGAAAGAAGCAAAAGGGGAAGGAACCAAAAGAAAAACGTCAAAAGGGAAATTACAGAGAAAAAAAAATAATGTGGGGAAAAGAAGGGATTTTGGGGAAACAAAACAAATTTAAATTTAAATTAAAAAAATGATCTAAACTCCACACTACCCTCACTAACAACCAAATCCCACAAAATCTGACACACTAATCCTCATCCAACCACCACATAATTTTAATTCCACCAAACCTCTACTACACAACTGGCATGCACACACGGAAGCAAAAATATTGCCATTTGCTCATGCAGAGATTCGAACACAAGATCTTAGGGCAAGCTAGCACCTTAGCATTTGAACCAACAAGCTTATTCTAACATGAGTTGACCAAAAATATAATATAAGCCAAACAATTAAGGATAAGGTTAGGAACAAAAATAACAAAATTTCCAAAAGTGAGACTTGAACCCAAGACCTCAAACACACACTAATCATTTAACCACTGAATTAGACGCTTATTAATGACATAATCAAACAAATCAGAAATTCATATTTTTTGGCGTTATAAGGCATGTAATTGGTGAATGGAGTAATTCAAGACTTCCAAATCAGTGTATTAAATATCCCCAAAAACTAACTTTTTTTTACGAAGGACGAACAGATCATATACGTCCCATTGACCAGGCCGTATCTACTATTGGGTTACTGGTTCCTAATGGGTAAGAGGGCGGGCCCGTTGCTATTAATGGCAAACTAATGGGGATGTGATTATGGAAGTAGAATGTAAGAAAACATAGCTCAAATAAGAGTTGATTTTGACCAGTCTAAGTCATGGGATACGTGTTGCACCCTAAAATGCTACTGACTCAAGTAGTACAAGTTTAATCTAGTTAAATGTATCGGTCAATCTCGAAGATGAGGCCGCTGAAAGCCATGAATTATATTTCTTAAAACTATCAGGGCTTAGGTAAACACCATGTAGTGTTTGCTCTTAGGAGCTTGTTTGATGAATAAAACAATTATTTTATTTCTATCACAGACTCTTGTTCATTCAAATAAAATTGAAGAATTATGTATTGCTTTACATTTTGATTCTTGTATGTGTGTGGGCCTTTTAAGTTGGAGTGGAGGTTTAGCAATGTTATGGAATTCTTTTCTTAATTTTAATGTTTTTAGGTTTTCGCAAAATTATATTAATACTTGTATTATATCAGATGATGACTTTTGGTGGAGACTTGCGCGATTTTATGGCTATTTGGATTCAAACAAGAAATGAGTATCGTGGAAGTTGCTTAAACACTTAGCTTCTCTTAGTTCTCTTGCTTGGAAGTGCTTTGGTGATTTTAACAATCTTTTGTCTATTAATGATAAAAAAAAGAGGCACAAAAGGAGGTGCAAATTAACTTTTCTTGGTATGAGGGCTTCCGGGATTGTATTTCTAATTGTCATCTTTTTCAAGTGCCTTTTATTGGGTCTCAATTTAGTTGGGAGTAGGGTTGAAAGACTAATTATTTAGTTATCGACCGGTTGGATAGGGCCTTTGTGAATGAGGAGTGGGCTCATTACTACCTTGCCATAAGATGTATTGTAACCTCCCCAACCCAACTTAGACGTTTGTAACAGTCCGGTTTAGACCCTAATCAGAATAGTGGTTTTGAGACCACAAATCTGAGGTCAAAAAATATTTTAATATTATTTTTAGTGTTTACAATATGTGGTTAAGCATGTGTGAAAATTTTATCGTTTGTGTGTCTATTTATGAAAAAGGACTTAATCGTATAAAATGTAAAAGTTGTGTGCTATTTGTTAAAGTGCTTAATTTTCATGGCTTCTTGAATGAGAATTCTTTATGTTGTTATTAAACCAATAATAGATTGGATGGAAAAAAATGTCTAAGGTTAGTGGATTTTAAATGATATTACTAAGGCTAAAATGGTAAAACATGAATTAATGAATAATTAAAATAAAACAAAAGCATGAAATAGTTATTTTTGTTCATCCATTGCCGAAATAATAAGAAAAAGAAATAAAAGAAATCAAGATAGGGTTCCGCCATTGTTGTTCTTGATTGAGGTATGTTTTAAACTCAGTTTTTGATAATTTCTACGTTTTTGTGATCATTGCTTAGTGTACTATCAAGCCCATGCCTTAATTTTAGAAATTTGTGATGATTTTGAGATGTGCCATTGATGAATATGTGAGATTTGTGTTGATATTTCGTGGAATACGAAATTTTAATGTTGGGTTAACATAGTTTGTCTTTGAATTTTTGATGAATTTGACTATTTTGGGCAAAAATTATAAAAATGAGAAATTAAAGGACTAAATGTGAAATAAATGAAATATGTGGACTTGTATGAACATGAGGAAGATTCAACCTAAGATGGTGTAATGAAATTTTGAGTATTTTGTGATTTTATGAAAAAGGGACTAAAATGTCAAAATGTGTAAATATGTGGGCTATTTTGTAAAATGCCCTAAATATGTGTATTTGGATTGAATTGAATGATTTGGTGAATAAATAAGCTAAATTTGAATATGTATAGATCAAGAAAAGAGAGATTCAGATCAAGATCGAGGCAAGAATAAAGTGCTCGATTAATCGACTTGCATCGTGTTTTTACATCCGAGTATGTTCGTGTATAGTACGAATTGTTTAAATCGTGTTCATATATTATGTAATTAATGAATATATGTGGTTGATGAATTAGTAATTCTATATGTGGATTTGAGGGTTGTGGCACTAAGTGTGCATACATAGAATTGATACAATAGTGAACGACACTATGTGTGCGAAATAAAGAAAGCATCGACTATATTGATTGGCACTGTGTGTGCGATACCGAGTTAAATTTGGTTTAATGTAAAGCACAAAGTGAGCGACAATATTAAAGCTTTAGCTAAGAAATTGGCACTAAGTGTGCGAGTAACTCTAATGATTAATGAAGATTGAACAAATTGTGGTATTGGGCATTGAGTAGCAAAAGTGATTGTTAATTAAGTGTAGGCACAGGTATGTAAGGAACCTATGTGGTTGACGATATCGTATATGGATAAATGGATGATTATGTGAGTAATGACTATGATTGAGATTGCATATCATTGTGAATTGAACCATGTGATAGTTTATTTTGTATATTAAATTTGATTTGTTGAGTTAAATGTGTTATATTACAAACTTACTAAGCTTTTAAGCTTACTGTGTGAAGTGTTTCTCTGTTTTACAGTGTCATTAAATCTAGCTCGGATCTGGGGATTGTTAGTGAATCAATCACGCTATCGGCCATCTATTTTGGTACTTTTGGAAGTTGTATATTTGGTATATGGCATGTATAGGCTAGTGAATATGGTATGTTTTGAGATATATAGATCTTGCCATGTGATATGGCTTGATAGTTTAATGGTTTTGGTACATGCTTTGGATATGTAAAAAGAATGGTTATTATGTGCATGTGTGTTTATGTGAATGATCATTATGGTAAGTATTAGTGAAATGTAAATGGTATGTTTCACGCTTAGATTTGGTAAGGATTAAATGATGAATAGATCATATGATTTGGATGTGAAGTTCATACTTTGGATTGGTAAGTTGAGTTGAAGTTGTATAGGGAAATGAATGATGATGTTAAGATTTTAAACTATGAAATGTTTTGGTATGTTTGGATGCAATTTGGGGTATGAAATTGTATGGTTTGATGCTTGTAGCTGTGACTCAAAGTGTGGGTTGCAAATTGGCCTTGCAAATGGCCTATATTTGTTCACCAGGTTGAGCACACGGGCGTGTGGCTCGACCGTGTCCCTTAAAATTGTAATTTGAAGCAAGTCAGACTCGCACACTGGCTGGACACACGGGCGTGTGACTAGCCATGTGATGCAAGTCAGTGTTGCCCACGGTTCAAGCACACGGGCGTGTCTACGGCCGTGTGGACAAGTCAGTAGGTATGCCTTGTTTTGCCACGGCTTCAACACATGGCTATGTCTGATGCCGTGTGAGGCACAAAACCTACCCACACGGGCGTCTGACCTCTGTAGCTTTAAAAAAATGTTAAGTTTTCGAAAAAATTCCGTATGTGCTCGGTTTAGTCCCGACCCCTTCCCAATGAATGTTTAGGGCCTCATAGACTTTATTAAGGGACTTAATGACATTGTTTGATTATGATTTAATGTTGTATGAATTATGAAGATTAAAGGATATGTTTTGATCAGTAATACCTTATAACCCTAGTCCGGCGACAGATACGGGTTAGGGTGTTACAACGTTAGACCCGAATTCGGGAGATTACATTAGCCACTAAGATGTCCTAGTATGATAGGAGTTTATAAATCATTCATTTTAAAACATTTGTTTATCTTAGAAAAAAACTTAGCCTATGTTTATAAAAATTAGTGAGTTAACAAAATCCAATTAATTTTAATCTTATTCTTGTAACAATGACTATTTTTGAAAAATTGTTAATTTTTCATTTATTTATTATTCATGATTCTTAATTGCAATCTAGCAGCAGAAAAGTGATTTTCAAATTAGTTTTATTAAAACTATATTTCATACTTCATTAATTAAAACCTATGTCTTAAATTAAGTTAAATGTCATGCATGCTAAATAAAATCAAAACCTAAGTCTCATGCCACAGGTTAAAAATAAATCTATACAATATTTGAATAATAAATTATCAAATAATCAATCTAAAATATTTATATAGAAAAACATATGCAAGTTGGGCCCCTTCGAATGTCGTGTCAGCGTCCTAACCTAGTAGGTTATCTGAAAAGATAAAAATTTAAAAGGGGGTGAGCTATGAAGCTCAGTATGAGTTCTATCACAAGTAAAACCAGTGCAAATAATCAATAAATTATACTAAATAATAAAGCATAGAATGATTGCGGATAACTAACAATTAGAGTATTGGTTTTTTTCCAGATTAACCATCAATAGAATCTCAGAATTCATAATAGCTATTTCAGAATATCTAGTTTGTATGCACATGCTTTATAAATGCCATACAGTTTCAGTTTAACAGAAAAGATCCTATCCTTCCACTACACACCACACTATGAGTTCCCAGAACTCATCCAACCTTATAACTCCTGGTTGCGGATAAACCACCACTAATTTGCAGTTACTACCGCTTGTTGTGGGTGCACAACATATTTGCAGATTAAGCAAACTGCCACTTGGTTCATGATCGAACAACATATATTTTCAATTACTGCCACTTGTTGTGAGTGCACAAAATATTTGCAGATTAAATAAACTGTCACTTGGTTCATAATCTAACCATATTGTTTGCAATTATTGCCACTTGTTGTGAATGCATAACATATTTGTAAATTAAACAAACTGTCTGTAACACCCCTTACCCGTATTCGAAGCCGAAACTGGGCTTGAGGTGTTACCTAACTCATCTCGCTTAAACATGACACATTGGGCTATAAAAATTTCATTTAAACCTATTTCTTGCTCATTCTCGGCCTACGAGGCCCTAAACATACCTCCGAGAGGTTTTGAGATCTAACCGGGAACTTTTACGAGCTTGGAAACTTTTCATCAAAATAGGGGCCATATGCCCGTGTTGATCTAGGGACACGCCCGTGTGCCCCTAGGACATGCCTGTGTCTTCCTCCCGTGGTCGACACTGACTTAATTCACAAGGATGGACATATGCCCGTGTCCCTCACACGGCCTTGACACGCCCATGTCTTAGCCCGTGTGCCAAAACCTTGGCATTCTGTTTATGACGTCAGCACTTCACTATGGCCACATGGCCAAGGCACACACCAGTGTCCTTAGACCGTGTGTCAAATTAAATTCCATATTTAATGTACAAACTTCACACGGCCTGGGCACACGCCCATGTCCTAGGCCATGCCTCCCACACGGCTGAGACCCAAGGCTGTGTCTCTGCCTGTGTGTTTACTACAATGCATACTGACTTGCAATTCTAGCATGCAAGGGGCCACACGGTCAATCAACATGCCCATGGGGCTGACCGTGTGTCACACACGGCCTAGAAACACGTCCGTGTGTCTACCCGTATGGACAATTAGATGGCTATCTACCAAGCTATTTCCACCCTAACAAGATTTCATACTCATACCAAACAACTCATAATTCAAAGGCACATCCAAGAACTAAATTCATAACAATCACACAAGCATAAACTTTATAATTCCATCATCATTGAATATATAAAGTATCAAGTATTGGCCCCATTCTAATGACCATTTACAAAATGACTTTGATACATGCATAGCCAACACTTTGGCTAATAATTACGACCTAACAAAATACCCAAGTCCTATACATGCCATACTCAAAATAAGTCTAAATTTTTATACCAAAGTGATGTCGATAGTATGATTTCCGAACTCTGATGATCCACGTTCCTCGAGTTATCTTGGCAATACTACAAGGAAAATGGGCAACGAAAAAGGGGTAAATATAAAGCTTAGTAAGTTTTCATAGAAATAAATAGCAAGAATGAGCTCATAATATAATCCATCCATGGCATTAACTAACCATACACAAGTCATAGGCTTCTTTCCATACTTACTTACACTTGCCCTTAATTAGCACATACCAAGCCACATATCGTAATCGTTTCTTCGTGACTCATTCACGAGTACCTATATTCACTCATTCACATGACTTTAGTACAAATCTCATTTCTACTTTTAAACTCATCTACTTATCCCATTAATCACTAGGGATAATCAAAGACGCATATTTTTAGTCATTAATGTAGGTACGAAGCCAATGCCACATCCCCGAGGTGGCCTTACATGGAGTCGCCTCTAAATGCCAATGCCATATCCCGGATATGGCATTATATGGAATTTCACATCAAGTATCGATGTCATATCCCAAATATGGTCTTATATGATTTCCATATTCATTATCGAAGCCATATCCCGAATATGGTCTTATACGGGATCTCAACTTGGTGCCGAGGCCATGTCCCAGACATGGTCTTATACGGGCCTTATCCCTTTCATATCTCAATAGCATTTTCATATTCAATATGGTCCACTAGGACTTCAACATCTCATTCAACATTAACTACTCAATTTAGTAGAGCATCATGCATCAATATAATGCCAAACATTCTCATACATGCTAACATAAAAGTTGAATCTATCACATACAAACTTACCTCGTTTTCAAAATGAGCAAAACCGTCGAGCTAATCTGAGACTTTGTTCTTTCCCCGATCGAGGTGAATTCTTGGTTCTTCTTGCTCTATAATAGCAAATTTTATCTCATTTTAATCATCACATAAATAAAAGCATTTCAATAATCATGCTTTGGCCAAAATTACTATTTTGCCCTTAGACTTTGGCAAAATGACCAATTTGCCCCTAGGCTCAGAAATTAATCCTAATAATATTTCTACCTTCAACAAGCCTAAGTGAACATTAATACTCTTATGGCTATCATCAAAAATCAACTTTTCACACATTTACTATAATTTTTATAACCTTTACAACAAGGTCCAATTAAGTGTTTTTATGGCAACACCTTTCACAAAAGTTGTTCATCTAACAACCAAGACTCATTTTCTTCCATAAAAATGCAGCAAATAACAATGAGATCTCTCATGGAAAAAATCTAGACTTTTCACCATATTGCAAATTAGTCCCCTCATTTGAAAGCTTAAGCTCTAGGGGTCCTAAAAGTACAACTATCTTCAAGAAAAATCATCAAAATCACTTACTAGAATGGAGGAGAGCTTGCTAAAAATTTGAGCTTTCAAAAACCCTATTTTTCTTTCTATTTTCGGTGGAGATAGATGGAGAGAAAAGATGATATCTTTTCTTTCTGTATTTTATTAATACTAGTCAAATTAGTCACCAACTATTACCAACTTTGACCAATTTTGTCCATCTTTGTCTCCTATCATCTCCTATGGCCGGTCAATTATCTATCAAAGGGATAATTTCCATTTAAAGACCTCCAATTTACAATCCATGGCTATTTGGGAACTTTAGCCTATAGGATGGAACTTTCGCACTTTATGCGATTTAGTCCTTTTTCGCGAATATGCAAGAAATCGCTAAAGTTAAAGCACCAAAATTTTCATGCACTAATAAAATCATACTCTGACTCATAAAATAACATGAAAATAATTTCTCTAACCTCGAATTAGTGATCCTGAGATCACTGTTCTGACTAGCCCCTAAATCGGGCTGTTACACTGGCGCTTGGTTAATAATCGAACCACATATTATTTGCAGATTAAACTGCCATTCTTCCTTTGTAAGTATCATCCCACCCCATGCAATGCAATATGACACATTTTCTAATAGGAAAAACCAACATTAGTAGTACTTATGCTTAACATTTATTTGATTGATTACTAGCAATTAACATGCTTTAACAAGTATCTCAATAGGGCGGTGTTAATATTAACACTAACAAATTATCTATTTCATAATGCCAACAGCATGTAATATACACTTCACATACTATATAGCCATAACACCTCAGTCATTAAATCATAATTTCCAGAATAACACAATATCATGGACTAATTTGAGCATATAAAAAATCTAAAGACAATTCTAGGCATATACAAGAACTAAATTGAACATATCATACATATACATAATATTAATAATTTAGTTAATTAGATCATGAATTCTAGCATTAATCATATTATCATGGGCTTAATTGAAAAAAATAAAACACTAAACACAATTTGGGACCCAATTAGGTACTAAACCAAACAAAATATAAAATTCTAGGCAAATTTGTAAAATCTAAAAAAAAAGAGGCAAATTTGTAAAATCCAAAAAAAACTATAAAATTTAGAAAATAGGGGACACACTGCCGTGTGACTAGACCATGTGGAAAGCCTTGGACCGTGTAGATGAGGTACACGACCATGTGGCTAGGCCGTATGGCAAACTGTGGCCATGTGGTATTTGCAAAATCAACCTATAGGGGAGACACAACTATGTGGCAGACTGTGTGGAGGGTCTTGGGTCGTGTGAGAATCAAAAAACCTAGAGTTTCAAGGGGACATGGCTGTATGATGGGCCATGTGGCCCACATGGTTGGTCTACACACCCGTGTGGCCTTAATTATAGGCACTGTTTGTTCTGATTCACTTGTAAAAGAACACACACCTGTCTTTGAGATCTCGAGAAATGTCCCTTTCATTCAAATCTGGTCTGGGGTACCTAAACGGGTAATAACTTTTGATGAAAATACGGGATGTGATTGTCAAAAATTATGAAACTAATAAAGAAAATGATTTAACAGAAATCGATTTTTATTCAAGATAGCAAAATAGTTCTTAGCTAAAAGATGTAAAGTTTGATAAACTAAAAGGGAAAATAAGAGACAAATAAGAATGTAAAGAGGAGAGAAAATCCTATTTAGGGTTAGAAAGAAATTAAAATCTATGTCTAATTAGGAAATATTGGAGTAAATACTTAGAGTTTGGAAATATTAGGGAGCTACATGGTAATTCCCCTTTTTTTGCCGAAATTAAAAGAATATGGAGAGGAATGTGTAAGTTGAACTTAGGCAAGCAAGGGGGAAAGAGTGTTGCTTAACCATTTGGGCTACTGCCCATTCTTGTTTAGTTTCTACTCTAATTAATATATATTCTAATATGGATTTCATCCTTGGTTGCTGAAAATAAACTGTAAAGAAATGGGAGAGGAGTTAATAGAACCTAGGACCTCTAGAGAGTGCACTAAAAACTCAACCATCAAGCCTATTCAATTATTTGGTCATTCTTTACAATTAAACCCCTATATTTTTGGGTGTTACATGTATAATATCATCAATGCTGCATCATATCATTCTCTTATTAAATTGGTGGGATAGAAGAGTTTTTTTACACAAAAATCATCGTTTGCTTGAAAATAGTTGGCTCAGTGAGTTGGGTTTCTTCTTAATTATTGAGGAAGGGGTCTACTAGATTAAGGGATCCACTTATTAACTTCTTACTTCTTGTACAACTTCTCTTACTTGTTGGAAAGAAACATTGGAGAGCAACTTTTAGGGAAGAATTAAAAAAATTTAAAGATGGGTTGTCTGAATTGTGAGATTCTGGGACTAATGGTGATGACATACTTTGGCTTAAATCTGAGTTGGGTGTGTTGTTAGCACAAGAGGAAGTTTTTTGGAAATAATGAAAAAAGGTATTATTGACGCCTCATAGTGATGTGAACTCTAATTTTTTTCATGCATAGGCTAACAAGCGAGAATAGGTCAATTATATTTTGATGCTTTGTGATGATGATGGGCGATAGTGTACTGATGTTCCTGGTATGTAGTCAATTGTCCTTGACTATTTCATGTACTTGTATTCAATTTTTCTCAGCTCAAATTTTACAACCTTTTAAAGTCTTGACTTTTGAGTTACTAAGATGGATAATGATTATTTGATTACCCCATTCGAACATGAGGAATTTAGGAGAGCTTTGTTTGAAATGCATATTGATAAAACGTCGAGGCTTGATGGCATGAATTTTTCATTTTACTAAAAGTGTTGGTTTATTATTGGCGAGGGTGTGTTTATGAAATGATATGATTTGCTTAATTAAAGGGAGTTCCTAGAAAAGGTTAATGACACCATTGACATCTTTATTCTTAAGAAGTAAAAGCCCACTTCATTAAAAGATCTCAAACCAACCGTGTACGCCCCGATTTTCTTTAATTTTAGCTTTTGTAATTTTGAGACACAATGTCTATCTGCTTCAGTGGTTATGTGTTTTGGGTGTATGTGTGAGGTCCCAAGTTCAAGTCTTGACTTGGGCAAATTTTGGTATTTTTATGAATAAATCCCTATCTCTGGTTAGTAGGCTTATAAGCAAAAGTGTGTAAGTAATTAACAGAATGGGCCTGCTGGTCTAGTGGTTAAGTGAAGTGTTAGTGTTGCAAGGGTTTTGGAGTTCGAGTCACTGTGCAAACAAGGGATTTATTTTGCTACCTATACCGTGTGAGAGTTTGAGATGGACTAGGAATCTGAGTGGTGGATTTCGTGGGGAATTTGATGGAGAGAATTAAGGGATTCGGTTCTTTCCCAAAATTGTCATCTTCCTGATGTCTCCTCTCCACCTTTTCTACTATTTTCTTTTTGTTGTAGCCAAAATTCCCTATTGCTACTATTTCCTTCGTACTATTTTCTTGTTCTCCAAACTCTAATTTTTGCTTCTTTCCGGTCGATATCATTCATCTCTACGTTTAGTATGGATTCGATAAGTCTAGAGTATATTTTGTTTCATTTTGGATGAATTAATGGAGTATTAAGTGGTTATTTTCTGATTAGGGACAATCAAGGAGCTGTGGGCTACTTTTCAGCTTTTTAGCAGCGAGAAATCAGTGTGGCTCGTTAAGGTAAGATTGTTGGTAAGTTTTCAAGAATTTTTTGTTCATAACAACTCGGATTAAGTGACTGAAATTGGGCTTTCAATTGTCGAATATAGGTTTCGAAGTTCTCGGGAGTGGTTACGCGTCGAAATTAAACTAGGGGTGTACCCGAAAATACAAAAAATGAGGTTTCAACAAAAGCCAAAAACCTTACTGTCGACGCTACACAGGCGTGTGGTTGCCCATGTGGTAGGCCGTGTGCAAGACCGTAAGTCATCACACGGCCGTGTGATCGACGAGCCAGGCCGTGTGTAGGTGACACAGCCATGTGATGGCTGAGCGAGGCCGTGTGCGAGACACAGGCTCGACCAATTAGGCTGTGTGGGCCACACGGGCGTGGGGAATTTTGGGCCAGGCTGTGTGATCCACACGACCGAGGCCAATTTGGACCGTGTGGGCCACACGAGCGTGTGGGCCCACACGGGCAGACCACATAAGCGTGTGAGCCCATTTTCATGAATTGTTCTAAAAGGTTGCACGGGTCGCCCAAGTCAATTGTGAACCTAATGAAGGGTCGGTAAGCAGTACTTAGACCAGTAGCTATGTGATCTGATTATGTGAAATCTGTACTGAACATGTTACACTTAGCATGTATATTGATTTGAATGTATGGACTGTTTTTGCATAAAAGCATGTCATATTATGTATGTTTCATTGCATCGGGGTGGGTTGTTGATATTTGGACGAAGTGTCTAAAAGGCTCTTAATCCTGTTATCTGGCAACTCAGCTGCAACTTTCTGATTATGTGCCGCATTCGGTACAGCATGGTGTGTAGGGAAGGGTGGGTTGATTTTAGCCCCACATGGTGTGTAGAGGCTGGTGGGTAGGAATCTGCTATTCTATTCTAATCTGCATATTATGTCTGGAATGGGCTAAGGCCCTAAAATATATCTGATTTTGTATCTGAGTAGGCTAAGGTCCACACCGTTACTGTAATGGGCTTAAACCCGAACTGTGAATTTATGTATGTTTTCTGATATTATTTTGTGCATGTTTTCTGTGGGGATTACACACTGAGTTTGCAAAAACTCACCCTTTTCTGTTTAATCTGTTCAGGTAATCCCCAGCAGTAGATGGGTCGGTGCAGCGGAGGACTCGGTGGTGACCACAGTTCTGGACCTTTTCGATTTTTAATTTTATTTATGGTTTTAATTATATCTGGGGAAAAGTTTATGTAACGTGGCCTTTACGAGTTTTTGTTTAAATTTTGGATTTTTATTTATAACTGCTAGCAGTAGGATAAGACGCGAGTTTTCAATAAACAAATGTTTTATCAAAATATACACGAATTTGCAAATTATTTTAAAAGCTTCCGCAACATATAATGTTTTGGAAATGGATAATGAATGAACAAACGACACGTTTTGACGGTAGCCTAAGATATCTAAAAATGGTTTTATCGTAATTATGTTTTTTAAAGCACTATCATGTGACATCGCCAGATTCGGCCATAACATCCAGTCCAGGTTTGGGGTGTTACAAATCGTTTTGTGCAATGTTTTTAATAAGTTGGTGATTAAAGTATTAGCCAATCGTTTAAAACTACTTTTGCCTAAGCTTATTTCTCAGTATGAATCAACATTAGTACCATGGTGTCTTATTACAAATAATGTTATGGTGGCCTTTGAAATCATCCATCTTATGAAGAATAAAATTTGAGGTTCTTTTGGGGAAGTTGCTTTAAAGATTGGCATTAGCATAGCTTATGACCGAGTAGACTAGTCTTTTTTTTTTTTTATGTTCATTGTTTAATGTATGGGATTCCATAAAGGTTAGGCTGATTGGATGATGCTTTATGTTTCCTCGGTTAAATATTTTGTTTCTTTCAATGATATTGAGCTTGGTCCTATTTCTCCTCACAATGGTCTTCATTAAGGTGACCTGATTTCATTGTATTTGTTTATTTTGTGCGCAAAGGGCTTTAGCTATTGGTTGCGAAAAGTGAGTAGAGGCAATTTGCATGGTATCAATATAGGTCGAGAGAGCATTATGGTTTCACATCTTCTATTTTTCGACATAGATTTTTATTTTTTTGGGCCATTGGGTGGAGGCTAGAATGGTAAATGATATGTTCATTCAATACGATGAGGCTTTTAGACAAGCCATCAACTTACCAAATCCGATATTATGTTTAGTTCAAATGCTAAACAACATATTCGGTAAAAAAAATTGTACTATCTTTGAAATTACTACTCCTCTCAATCATGGAAGATACTTGGGCTTACCGTCACTTACTACGCATAATAAGAAGCATGTTTTTACTTTCATTAGAGAGAATTTGAGAAAATGGATCCTTAGTTGGAAACACATGTTCCTTCCTACAGTTGGAAAAGAACTTATTAAAACTGTGGCTTAGGCTATCCTTGTCTATAGCATGAGTGTTTTATTGTTGCCTCATAATTCCTATGACAACTTGCAGAAAATGATGAATTCATTTTGGTGGAATTCTGATGGTGATCGTCAAAAGATTCAATGGGTTCCTTGGGACTGTCTTTGTGTTCCTAAAAAGTACAGTGGAATGGGATTCCACAACCTTTACTGCTTTAATTTAGCATTGCTTGGAAAACAGGGAGGAGATTTCTCACCTTGATTGAGTCTCTTTTGTTTTGTATTTTCAAAGTCAAATATTTCCTAAATGGATGGTTTCTTCATTCATTAGAAGTTTCAAGTTCTTTTATTTGGAAGAGTATTGTAACAACCCGTTTTACAGTGGTGTTTGAAACAGTGGTTTTGGGACCACAATTCCAACTAGTGAATCCGTAAATATTATTATTTAATATTTATGAGTTAAATATAGTGTTCTTGTGAATTTTGATTTGATAGATTTTATTATTTGGTCAGTTAATTAAAGTACAAGTGGTTTGAGCCTAAAGTCAGTGGTTCAACTAGAGAATTTGATTAAAGAATTTTTTGAAAATTTAATTTAGTAAATCTTAGTGATTTTTGAAAAAATTAATTTTGATGAAGTAAAATTAAATTAATCAAATTAATTAAAATTAATATGATATTTTTAGAAATTAATTTTCAAGTTAGACAATTGGCCCAATGGGTAATTAAACTTGAAAATTGGACCTAAGATCGTAAATTGGGCCCCGAAGCCCAAATCGAGACCAAAACCCAAAAATTGGTCAAAGCAAGCTCGGTATGTGAAACAGAGTCGATAGTCTAATCGGTGGCTAGATCGGACAAGTTGGGCTATCATTAACCAGGACCGAATCGGTAGTAGTTGAACCAACTCGAGGTGTCGTAAGGTTGTTGCACCTACATCACTAGACACGATAGTGCCGGTGGCTGCGACAGCATCGTCCTAATAGCCGACGATAGTTGGTTATCTATGGTTGAGCAGTGGAAGAGTTACACTCCTACTGGGACTCTACCAGGGAATTTGATTTCAGATTAATTATTCCAAAAATAATATTATTTTAATAGTTTAATATTAGATTAAATTTAATTTCAATATTAGAGTGATTAAGTTTAATCGTAGTTGAACTATCTAAACTCTCCCTATATAAAGAGAGTGTTGGGTCATTATCTGCATACACTTGAATTCAAGAGAAAGTTGTAGAGAGAAAATTCTTTGAAGAGATTGTTCCATAAATTTTCTAAAGATATTTTTTTGGTTTACAACTTAACCCAAAAGTTTAGAGAAATTGCAAAATTACCCTATTGGTAATTTTTGTGAAAAATTTTCTGATTCGAAACAAGCCCACACTTGGCGGACGTGAGTTTGAGGATAGCGGGAAAGACTACTCAGTCGAAGCGCTCATCCTAGACGAATCGAAAAGGTACAATTTTGATTAAGTGTTTATTACTTTAGATATCACAACCAATATCTTATTTTGGAAAAAAATTTAAAGTTCTATGACTTGAGTATGCAATGTTTGGATGTCGGGTGGCGAGATTGTGACCTCGAAATTCTATGATCGTGCCGTGACTCACTAAGTATACCCCGAACACTTCAAAATGTTTTCCTAAATCCCTTTATTCATGATATATCTAACACATGCTCAAAAATCATTCAAATATGTACAAAAGCCACTATAAAACACTTTAAGTTCACGACTTATAATCTCCAAAGGTAAGTAACCATTCATATCATCGATTTACCAAAAGAAAGATAAGATGATGAAATAACAAATGAAGCTTGCAAGCTTAAATTTAAACAACATTCAACACAAGGACCAAGTACTATGAAATTAACATATTTACTATGTAGACACACTAGTACATGCCGCAAATAAAAAAAAATGCCACTTTCATACTCTTGACAGTCTTGATGATTGTGTGATGTCCCAAATTAAGCTAGGCTTGTAGTCTCCCAGAATCAACAATTTGCGCAAAAAAACAACAACAACGCTTATGCAAGTAATTCTTAGTAAGTTTAAATGGAATTCACTATACTTAACTTGCTAAAGGTGAGCATGCCAAATGCCATAAGAGCATAAAAACTTACTACAACACATAAGGCAAGTTAAGCATAAGAACTTATAATCATGTAAACCAAAAATTAGTGTAGCACATATAACATGGTTAATATATATTCTTTTTATCTCATGGACACACACACACACACACACACACACACACACACACACATCATGGCAACACATGTAAAAGACTTTTAGCTTTCCTTTAAAGTTCATAGTACAACCATTTCATAGTCATTTGTCATATTCAAGTACATATTCCTATAAAAATTTTCACCCAATATAACCTTAGTAAAATGCATGGACACACAGGAATCCACCATCACACCAAGAATGCTCATAAGAGCATGGAGCTATACCACACCAATACACATAAGTGCAAAGCCCAAAGGCATCATGCAAATCCCTCAACCATACCAAGATAGTCTTTGAAGAGAATGTGTACATATGATGATTTGGAATAAATGATAAACCATTGAATAACACGATATAGCTCCAACTCTATAATAATTCATAGAAATATGCGCATATAACCCTATTTGACATGCCAACCATATCCTAACATTTCTGTCAAGTTTATATGGACATAATAATCAAATGAAGATTTTATAAACAAGTTCATCTGTCTAAAGTTACAACATTCATAGGCATTCATGTTTTTCTCTTTACATAACTCATGAACCTAACATTCATTTACATTATGCAAGTCACCATACCATTGTACGCATACAAAAATCCTTTTTCAACTTTCCCATTATCACAACCAATAATTATACATTTTCAAGACAATAATTGTGTTTTCATGCTATCTTGCCTATCATATTAATTATGTTGATGTTCTTACCATAATTTCACATTAAACTAATACATTAAATTAACACCACACACAACAACATCAAAGTATAATATGTTCCTTAATAACTCACCTTTCCCCAAAGCAATAAAAATGATAAAGGCTTCTTCAAGGCCTTCAATCCACCACCTTCTCTTTCTCATTGCTAGAACCACCTCTAGCAAACTCTTTCTCTTCAAATACATACAAAATATCAATTTTCTCTAAATGCCAAAATATTAAAGTTGCATTTAATAGACATATCAATGGCTCAACTAACATAATAATGTTCAGAAAAGTGAAATGGAGTGTCAAAATGATGTAAAATCATGGGTGATGAAAATGATGTTGAAAATGAAAATGAAGAAAGTTCAAATAGGTTTTGCAAGAAAATTGAGGGGAAATGGTGAAAGATCTAAGATTGGTGTAGGAAATAAAAGAAGAAAACAAAATAGAGTTTTCTCTTCTTCTTGATATGGCCAATTGGCGGTTTGAAATTAAGGGGTTCTTTTCTAAATTTGTTCATTTTAGAATTCAAAAATCATCTTATCACCACACCTATCACAAACATTAATATTTAATCATATTTTAATATAGAATGACCAAAACCCAATATGCATTCTAATAACCTCCAAATAATTTAAAAATAATTAAATTTATTAAAATAAATTTCTCTCATCGGATATACAAATAAATTATTAGAACAATCTCGAATGAATCACCGAAAAATTATGGGGCATTATACATTGCATAATACTAACTAAAGATTCAATTAAACTTTACCTAGAGAACGTTTGATATGATAGAAAATGATCACTTTCAAAGAATTTAATTGGTGGGAGAGTGACTACCATGTTTGGTATTTTAAAACATTTAACTTTTCTTGAAATGTATTTTTATTTGAATTACTTTCCATCAATCATGGGAATGTGATTCTTCTGAATATTAGTAGGAAAGTAATTTTCTTATGTAGTGAAAAAGTTAAAATTTATCTTTAAGACAAAATTATTATTTTTATTATATATTTTATTTTATTCAATAATTTTTCACCATAATATAAAAATATTTAATTTTAACTCAATTTTAAATACTATTGAATTATATTTTAATTTAATACGTATGGAGTATTTAAAATTTTTTCAATTTAAATAATTTATTGATGATATAAATATATTTATTTTAAATAATAAATAAATATTATTAAAATAAATAGATAAAATTATTTTCTTGTTAACAATAAACTAACTTTTGTTAATAAATGTAATTAAAAATATTAAAATTAATTAAATTTGTATTTTATTTTATGAGGTAATTTTGAATTTTATCATCACATCCATAATAAATTGCTTAGTAAACTAAACACATCATTATTATTTTCTAGAATTTAATTAATACTTTTTAATATACCAAACATTATAAAGTTATATTCCGATAATCACATTCTTTGTTATGCTATACGTCGATAATGGCGTAGTAGATCGCAAAGTAATAAGAAAGAACGATCAAATATGATCGTGCACTTTTAATTTCATAAAATTCCTTTAATTACTCCATTAAAATTTAAATATATAAAAAATGTAAATAAATTATTTTGTTAGCAAGAATTCTTATACTATAATTAACATAAATTTCTCAAACCATAACTAATGGGAATTTTAAGAAGCATAGTTTTAAATAAATATTTTTCCTGTTAACAAAGAAACTTGATCATTAAAAGACTATCAATATATATGTAATTGACATAATTAACGGTAATTTATAATTAATATAAAATTAGGGTATAAAATGTATTGAAGTTTTAATAAAACTTTGAATTATATACAACACAATTAATACATAATCTTTTAATACATCAATTCACATTATTATCATACCAATCATGAATCAATATTAAATATTGTATTATTTTAAGATTATTAGCGTAATTTTAGTAATTTACTTTTTCCACCATTGATCAATACTCCATCACGCACGCATACACGACACAAAGTGTAGGATATCCTAGCCTAACCGACACAAAATTAATTCAAGGGAACATGAAATAATTATTCTAAAATAAGATTATATTGTTTGGATTCTAAATATTTTAGTCATCTCGTAATTTTACATTCTCAAATAGCATCAAGATGATATGACAATTGATGTATTTTTATATAACCCATTCTTTAAATTATCTTAAATTACGGGCTAATCTTAAATTTTAGATAAATTTATCCTTTATTTTTATTATTTTAATCAATTTAAATTTTTTCTCAAATAAAGAATCAACACTAATTATAATTAAAAACAAAAATATATCTCTTACCTTGAATGTCATTAAAATTAAAATTATTAATAATTTATTTGTTAGTGTATTATTTATAGTTATAATTATACTTGGTGATGCAATTACTTTTCATGAATTATTATGATAATGATTTATGAATTTATTTCAAAATATATATTTACTTATTAATATATAAATTGTAATAGAAAGTAAGAACTGAAATAATTTATCATAATTTTATAGAAATTAAGATTGAAAAATATTTAAGGAACTAAACTTGTTAAAAATTCTCTGACAAAGACAAATTTGTAAGGTAATCTTATATTCTATCAATAAAACACTTGAATTTTACATTCCAATCAAATGAATCAAACAAAATAATATAAGGTGAACTATTAAAATAGTCACTTTTATTTGTCTAAGGTTACATTTTAGTCACTTATGTTTAAAATTTTACGTTTTAGTCACCTATATTATCGTGTTATAATATTTTAGTCACTGAGCCGTTAATTGTCGTTAACGATGTAATAGTAAGCTGACGTAAGGCGTTAAATTATCATTTTAAACAAAAATTTTAGGTTAAATTATACAATTGGTCCCTATATTTTTTTCGTTTTGAGAAATTTAATTTTCTTTTATATTCTTTTAACTTTCCTTTTTTTTTCTTTATTTTCCATTCTCTTCTACTTCTTCCTTTATTTTCCCCCTTTTCTATTTATTTTAACATAGTTTTTCTATGTTTTTCATTTGTTAAAACTAGCCTCTAAATTTTTACTTTTTTGAACAATTTAAATTTTTTTCTTTGTTTTCTTTTTCTTCTTTCCCTTTTTTTTTTTCTTTTTTCTCATATTCTTCACTGCAGAAACATAATCTTTGTCGACCAAATGAACCAAGTCCTTGTTTCTTTCATATTATTCTTAAATTGAATTTTACTCAAAACCGAATACCAATCATTCTTAATCAAATCTCGATTTGAATATAACCTAATTTTGAAACTAAAATTGGATCTAATAATCAATAAAAAAAACTATATCATTAATCAAATCTAAACATAAATTGATTTTTTTTATATTCAAAACAAACAAAAAAAATCATTTCCAAATTTTTACAGGATTGTGTAGATTATTCATTTCCTTTTCTTTTATTTTCTGACAAAGAAAATTAAGCAAACGATAAAATTGATCTAAACCTTCTTGGATATTCCCAAGCAAGCTTGATTGGAAATCGAGTGATGTCCACAGAACTAACTAAAAATTTGACTAAGGTAAGTGTACATATCAATTAATAACATAGCTACGGTAAGCAAAGATATTGTTCCCACGAAGACTAAAAGTACTAGTAATTACGGTCTTTCTATTATTTAACCAAATAATTTGAGTGACTGATTAAAAATTAAAATTAACTAAATTAATTAACTAACGAATACAACAAATAAGAAAACATGAAAATAATCGATTAACAACCAAGGAGTGAAACAATACCCAAGAAATAATCTGCCTAGATTTCATCTGCCACTATCAATCTAAAGTGCGCTATTTCTTTACTTAGCACTTTGATCCGTAGAAATTCCTAAATTATGTTAATATCTCTTTCGAGCATAAGAGCAATTGACTCTAGGTTGATAAATTGAAATTGCTTTCTAATTAAAACTCATATTATCGCATTAACTCATGTTATAGATTCCACTATTAGATTTGACTCTAATTTGATTGATTTATGTCATCTTATTTCTAGGATTGCATGCAACTCCACTCAATTACGCAAGATCTACTCATAAACAGGGTCTATTCAATGTCCGATTTAAGCACATTGAACATGGATTAATAATCTAGAAATATCAGACCAAGACATATAATCGAGAACAAGAAGCTAAGTATTTATTACATAAAATAAACGAAAGAATCCATCATAGGGTTCATCTCCCTTAGGTATTTAGAAAATTAGTTCATGCTTGAAAATAAAAACATCTAAGATACAGTATAACCGAAAGAAATAATGAAACTCATAATAACTTCCTAATAAATCAACTGGGAATCTTCAATATTGACAGAAATCTGCTTCAAAGTTGGCTTTGATGGTGCTTTTCGAGTTGTTTTCTTGAATATTCTCTAACAACTCTCTTCTATCTTCTTATTTTTGTCATATACACATTTTAGAATGCCTGAAAAACTTAAAAATCGCGATTTCTGCAATTCAGTGTGAAATCCTATGAAATTGACATGGCCTACCACGCGTCCGTGTGGAATTATTTAGCCTGTGTGGATTATATAACTTTGACACTCCAGTTTTTGCTCGTTTTTCTTTCCTTTTGCTCCCAAGTGCTCTATTAAGCATTAAAACATGAATTTAAAGGATTAGAAACATAAAATTCACAACTAACATCGAATAATCACCCAAAAATACATTAAGAATGAGGTTAAAACATGCTACTGTTAGCATTTATCATCGAGCATGGGCATTTATCATCGAGCATGGATGAACCAAAGAGAGAAAGGGAGCAAACCAAACTGGTTTGGGTAAAGTTGAGGGTAAGTTTAATATCGTGGTCATTTTTGTAACGCCCTAAAATTTTAGTATTCATGGTTTGTTAGATTCTATCGTTAGCAAGTATTTGTTTTAGTGGTTAGGGGCTCTAGTTATGTGTTAGGGTCTTGGGTTTAAATCTTAAAATTCAGTTGTTTTTTATTCCTAGGCCTATCTGAGTTAAAATAAAATATGTTTTGTTGTCAAAAATTCTGAGTTGATTTTAAATGAGTTTTTTTTTTAAAAATAAATAAAATAAAGTAATTAATATATGATGTTTTATCTTTTTGTTTTTTTTAAATTAAATAAAATAAAGTATTTAATATATTCTATTTTTATCCTTTCCTTTTAAATAAAATTCCATTTTTTTATTAAAAACAGAAACCCACGTTTATCACTGTTGTTATTTCCTTAACCCACGCCGCCAATTTCAATTCCAAAATTTGCATTTATCTTTTCTTTTGTTCTTTCATTTCTTGTTTTGGGAATTTTCTTAAATCATTTGGGCTGCTATTAATTCTTGAGGCAATAGTTCGTGATCCTTTTGACTGCAAATCCAAAGGTAAGGTGTTTATGTTCAGTATGTTATGTGCTATTTGTAATTGTGTTGGATGTTGGGTTGTGTTAAATCAGTATAGTGATATTGTATTAATTCTAATGTGTTTTTTTAGGAATAGTAAAAGAGGCAGTTGGTGACCTTCCAGCGATTTAGAATTTGCGTAGTATCTGTTCGTTCATTGGTAAGTGTGGGTGTGTTATGAAGGGTTGTCTTAGTTTGATTGGGATCGATTATTAGTTACGATTTCACGAATCATTATTGAAATTGGTTGTGTTAATTGTCAATTTAGGTTCTAGGATTACTCGTGCGTGATTTGCCATCAAAATTATTCAGGTGTGTATCGAAAATAAGAAAAAATAGTAATCGACGAAAGTAAAAAAAGTTTACTGTCGACGCCACACGGTCTGGGCTATTTTGGTTCGTGAGGACCACACGGGCGTGTGTGAGGACGTGTGCCAGGCCATGTTGGCTACACGGGCTGACCATGTAGGCCGTGTGGGCCCAAAATTTTGAAATTTTCCCTACGGCCAAACACAAAGTCCCGATAGACCGTGGGCCTTCCATATGGTCAATATGTGAGTAAATGTACTTTAAAATGTAAAACCTGGACATCTGTTAGTATAGTTTCTACCATCTATAAGAGTAGTTAAGATACCAAATTGTAACACCCCAAACCCGATCTAGATATTATGGCCGAATCTAGAGGTGTCACAAAGAATGGTTTTGAATCGATAAACCATTCAACTTTTATAACCCGTATTCATTCATAACTATTTTTGAAACAGCCATTTAATTAGTTCATTTACCAAAACATGATTAACAGCGGAAGTCTTTAATCCGTTATATTCTTAAAAGGGTAGCTCATATTTTTAGGAAACCTTTGTTTCGTAAAACCGTGATTTCAGACAAGCATTGCAATGAAAATGTCAAAATGCATCCAAACCAAAATAAAACCAATAGTCCAAAGAGTCCTGAAAATTACAAACTCTCAAAGGAAAACCAAAGTCATAAATAAAACCATAAATTGCCAAGTTTAAATAGTTTACGGTAGAGTGGTCACCGCTGAGTCTCCATCGTGTCGATCCGCTTAAGTTTGCTGATTAGCAGAATAGATCAGACAAACAGATGTGCGTTTTCGTAAAATCAGAACCAGAAACACTGACAAAGGCCGCATACGCCTCGTGACCCTTTCGAACCAGTTTTTTAGCCACAAGAGTGGAGATCACATTGGACAGATAATCTCGACACTTACTGATCATAACCATCTCCTTATCATCCTCAGTGTTCAGAACGACCATCTTAGACAAGCAATCCAAACTAACTCGGTGCTCAACCAACCAATCCATACCCAAAATCAAATCGAACTCCCTAAACGATAACTCCATCAGATTTTCCAGAAATACAACCCTTTGCACCTCCAACGGAATGCCCCTATAGAGTTTACTAACCCGAACAAACTACTCCATGGACTCAGTAAAGTGATCTCACTAGAAGTGCTCTCAACAGACATCCCTAGGTTTCCAGAAACAGAACTAGCTACATAGGAGTGTGTAGAACCTATGTCTATCAAAGTAGTATAAGATACATCGAAAATAAAGAATGTACCCGTGATAACGTCAGGAGCGTCTCTATCCTCTCAGCGTCGAGCAGCATAAACTAATACAGGCTGCCTCACCTCAGTCTAATTAGCACATTTGCCCGGTGCTTTTTGCCCTCAGCCCATAACATTACCACCTCTAGCCGATCCATAGCCCCTAGGTGGCTACTGAACTACCCTTTAAGGCTGTGCAGAACCCGGTCTTGAAGCTTGCATCTGATCTGCCCACTATGGACACTCTCTAATTTGGTGTTCTAAGGATCCACACCTCAAACAGGCCCCCAACCTCCTCCAACACTTGCCCGATGGTGCCTACCACAATCCCTACAAGGCTGAATCCCAGTAACAGCAACACGAACCCCCACTTTAATTAGCCCATCATGTCTGGCCTTTTTCTTAGGCCTATGAACAAAACTAGAGGGCTCTGACTCCCTCTTATTCTTGTCTCTCTCACGGTCCCTATTTTGGCGCTCCACGCGCTTAACCTCTTCAGCAAATTTCGCATTATCCCTCAAGCTATCCTCAAAGCTGACGCACTTCTCATACTCAGACGCCACCATACCTCGAGCATAGTGACTTAACCTCAAAAACTCGGCCTCATACTCGACCACAAATCTATCACCTTGCGTGAGATTCATGAACTCACGCCTACAAGCATCCACATAGCTCGCACCCACATATTTCCCCTAAAAAGTAGTCTTGAAGAAGTCCCAATTCAGACGATCAGGCTGAGTACCCTCCTCAACCGATAACTACCACTGATATGCCTCGTCGCGAAGCAAATAGACTGCACCCTTAAGTTTTTAGTCGGGAGTACAGTCTATATCATTCATGATCCTCTCAGTGGCCGCCAACCAATACTCGACCACAGTAGGGCAACTCTAGTGACACCCCTAAACAGCGCAGCACCATTAGACCGGAGTCATTTAGTTACCGACCCACGACCTCTAAATCCAAAATGGGGTCCAACGACCCTCTTAAATATCCTCAACATGGCTTGGGACAGTACGTCGTTCCCAACTGAACAGCTTTGAGACCCAATCTCAGTAGGAGGCGAAACCAGTGTCTCACTCGTATCTAAATTTAGCATAGTACCCAGAGAGGGAGACTCAGCTTGAGTCCCCTACGGCCTCTACCACGACCATGAATACCACATCCGCGAAATCCACGAGCACTGATCGTAAATTTTAAATTTTATATACATTATAAAATTTTATGTATCAGTTCCAGTATTTATTAGACGATATTTTATGCAAAAATTATCAGAAGTTTAGAGATATTTTTAGAGGTTTCAGTCTCTAACTAATTTAATACAATTTTAGAAAGTACTATATACAGTGTTTTCAGAGTATACTATCTAAGTTGAGAAATACTTACAGGACCGATGCTGGAGACTCGGTGTACCACATACTTTCTCAAATTTTTCAAAAACTAATTCTTTTTAAATCACAATTTTGGAATCCAAAATTTACAATCTGAATTTTAAAACCTGGCTCTGATACCACTAAATGTAACACCCCAAACTTAGCCTAAACATTATGGCCGAATCTCGAGGTGTCACAAAGAATAGTTTTGAAAACTGAGTTTTTATCGATAAACCATTCAACTTTTATAACTCGTTTTCATTCATAATTATTTTTGAAACCATCATTTAATTAGTTCGTTTACTAAAACATGATTAACTGCAGAAGTCTTTAAACCGTGATATTTTTAAAAGGGCAGTTCATAATTTAAGGAAACTTTTGTTTCGTAAAACCGTGATTTTAGACAAGCATTGCAATGAAAATGTCAAAATATCAATTATTGAAATTGGTTGTGCTAATTGTCAATTTAGGTTCTAGGATTACTCGTGCATGATTTGGCATCAAAATTATCCAGGTGTGTATCGAAAACAAGAAAAAATAGTAATCGATGAAAGTAAAAAAAGTTTGCTGTCGACGCCACACGGTCTGGGCTATTTTGGTTGGTGAGGACCACACGGGCGTGTGTGAGGTCGTGTACCAAGCCATGTTGGCTACACGGGCTGACCATATAGGCCGTGTGGGCCACACGGCCGTGTGGGACCAAAATTTTGAAATTTTCCCTACGGCCATACACGAAGTCCCGATAGACCGTGGCTTTCCGTAGGCTCAATATGTGAGTAAATGTACTGTAAAATATGAAACCTAGACATCTGTTGGTATAGTTTCTACCATCTATAAGAGTTGTTAAGATACCAAATTGTAACACCCCAAACCCGAACTAGATGTTATGGCCGAATCCGAAGGTGCCACAAAGAATGGTTTTGAAAACTGAGTTTGTATCGATAAACCATTCAACTTTTATAACCCGTATTCATTCATAACTATTTTTGAAATCGCCATTTAATTAGATCGTTTACCAAAACATGATTAACAGTAGAAGTCTTTAAACCGTTATATTCTTAAAAGGGCAGTTCATATTTTTAGGAAACCTTTGTTTCGTAAAACCGTGATTTCAGACAAGCATTGCAATGAAAACGTCAAAATGCATCCAAACCAAAATAAAACTAACAGTCTGAAGAGTCCCGAAAATTACAAACTCTCAAATGAAAACCAAAGTCATAAATAAAACCATAAATTACCAAGTTTAAACAGTTTACGGTCGAATGGTCACCACTAAGTCTCCGTCGCACCGATCCGCTTAAGTCTGCTGATTACCAGAATAGATCAGACAAATAGATATGCATTTTCGTAAACTCAATGTGTAACCCAGCAGAATTAGACAAGCATAACAAACAAATATCACATACACTGTTAGATTGGGTTTGAGTTGAAGCTGTAGTCCTTACGATTCTGATTCACGTATACACGCATGATAAATAGAAACGAGATATAGTGAGTTCTATCTCTATCCTCTACACACCATTTACGATCATGCCATCACACCATGTGGGGTTATAAACACCCACCCATCCCTACACACCATATAGTGTCGAAACGACACATTACAGATAATACGCAGTCAAACTGCCAAAATATATATGAAAAGTCGCCATACAGATCTCTTCTTCCTCATATAAAAATCCAACCCCAAATGCAGATACAAAATACAGATACAAAATACAGATACAGATTAACATGCTTACATGCTCATATACAAATATCAGGTGTATATATATCAAACTAATTAGACAAGCATAACAGTATCATATTTAGAGCAGAACATCAGATTATCAGATCACATAGTTTAAGGGTTTGGTTAGCCCTTACCGACCCTACAGTAGGCCCACAGTCGATCGAAATGACCCGTGCGACCCTAAGGGGAATTTTAAAAAAATGGGCCCACATGCCCGTGTGGCTCACACTGCCTGGCCCCAAGTCCACATGCCCGTGTGGCCTACACGCCCAACTTGGCCTAGCCCGTGTGGCCCACACGGATACAGTCAAGCCACCATAAAGCCGTGTCTTACGCGCGGCCATACCTTCATCGATCACATGGCCTGTGTCTCGCACATGGCAACGCACACGGCCGGCCACACGCCCATGTAGCGTGGATAGTAGATAATTCTGGCTTTCTCCAAAACCTTGCTTTTTGCTATTTAGGAACACACCTGCTTCGATTTTATTGCTACCGTAAACACGAGCCCTCTAGAACTTAAGAATTGGCATGCCAACGCTCAAAATCAGTCTTAAAACAAGATTAAACCGAAAACTCGAGACTGATAATAGTTCAAATCAAGCGTTCCTCGCTTACCCCCAACACTCCGAACGATTGACTACGATTCTACAAAAGTAGAGTCACGATCTTCTCGATTTGCTGCTGCCAAAACATAAGTTCAACATCAATGGAAAATTCAACATATCTCTAAACGAGTTAAAAGAAAATATACCTACTCGAACAAAACATACCACTTTTACTTACCAAACGAGTAAATGCAAAGATTTGAAACACCACGATAAGGTATCACAATTTTCTTATTAATGAGAAAAAACCAATTGAAAAGAAAAGATGAAGAAAACGATAGAGAAAGAGAAAAGAACGTCAATTTTTTTTGGAAAAAGAGAATTTTGAAAAAAAAAAGTGAATAAAACAATATTATCCCAAATCCCCCATTTTTCTCCCACTAACCCACTAACTTACAACCTCCTTAGACTTTCAGTTCAACCGAAACTCCATCAGACAACCGAGCAAAAATATAACATTCATGCTAATGTAGGGATTCAAACACAAGACCTCAAACACACCAACTCCCTTACCACTCAAACTAGCAGGCCCATTCTAATATAAATTAATAGACAATTTAATATAAGCCCTTCCAACTGGAGCAAAGCTATGATAAAAAATAAAAAAATTTAGCAAATGTGATACTTGAACCCAAGATATCTCACACACACCCAGAACACTTAGCCACTGAAGCAAATACACATTTGTTTCAGATATTTACAAAAATAGAAATAAATTATTTAGGGCGTTACAACTCTACCCCCTAAAAGAAATTTCGACCTCGAAATTACCTGATCAGAACAGATGAGGATACTGTTGACGCACTGAGTCCTCAGGTTCCCACGTGGCTTCCTTAGTGCTATGTTTCAACCACAGAACCTTTACTAACGGTATGGACTTCCTCCTCAAAACCTTAACATCACGATCCAATATCTGAACCAGCTCTTCCTCAAACGTCAAATTCGGTCTAACCTCGATCTCCTCAACAGAGACAATGTGAGATAAATTAGACCGGTACTGCCTCAACATCGAGACGTGAAACACATCATGGATACAGTTTAACTCTAGAGGTAGCTCCAACTGATAAGTGATCGGTCCCACACGCTTCAGAATCTGATACGACCCAATAAACCTAGGGCTCAACTTGCCCTTACAATCGAATTTCAAAAGTTTCTTCCACAGAGAAACCTTAAGAAACATAGAATCACCCGCAGAAAACTCAATATATTTCCTTTTCAGATCTACATAAGACTTCTGTCTACCAGAAGTCACCTTCAGACAATCTCAAATCATTCTAACATTATCCTCGGTCTCAAAAACCAACTCAAGACCCAAAACCCGACGTTCACCCAACTCAGTCCAACAAAGCAGAGTACAACACTTACGACCGTATAAAGCCTCGTAAGGCGCCATCTGGATGTTAGACTAGAAACTGTTATTGTAGGCGAACTAAGCTAGTGGTAGATAATCCTTCCAACTACCTCGAAAATCAATAACACAACTCTAAAGCATATCCTCTTGTATCTGAATCACCCTCTCAGATTGATCATCGGTCTGAGGATGGAACACAGTACTGAAGTCCAATCTCGAACCCAAAGCCTCTTGCAATTTCTTCTAGAACCAAAAAGTAAATTAAGGATCCCTATAAAAAATTATCGAAATAAGAACCCCATGCAATCTCATAATCTCGGATATATAGAGCTTCGCTAACTTCTGCAGAGAATAATCCGTTCGAACCGAACTAAGATGATTGGACTTGGTCAATCGATCCACAATGACCCAAACAGAATCCTTCTTAGTGGGTGTCAAGGGCAACCTACTAACGAAGTCCATCGTCACTCGTTTCCATTTCCATAAGAGAATCTTAACAGATTGTAACAAACCCAAAGGCAACTGATGCTCAGCCTTAACTTGCTGGCATGTCAGACATCGAACAACGAAATTCGTAACCTCACGTTTCAAACCTAGCCACCAATATAGTTCCCGATACATTTTATTACCACTGGGATGCATAGCATAAGCGCCTCCCTCAGAATCGACTGCCTCAAATCAAAATCATTCGGCACACAGATTTGACCTCGAAAACACAGAACTCCATCCTTATTCAGCCCAAAATCTAGAGTACTTCCACTCTCAATCTGACGAAACCGTAAAATCAGAGACTCATCCCCTAACTGTTTATCCTGAATCTAATCAATCCAAGTCAGCTTAACTTGCAACTCGGCTAACAGAATCTCATCATCAAACAGACTAAGGCGAATGAACATCGCTCTCAAATCAGTTATCGCTCTACGACTGAGAGCATCGGCAACCACATTGGCCTTACCAAGATGATACTTGATTGTGTAGTCATAATCTTTGAGTAGCTCAATCCACCGATGCTGCCTAAGATTTAACTCCTTCTGAGTAAGAAGATACTTGAGGCTCTTGTGATCAGTGTAGATAATACACCTCTCACCATACAGATAGTGCCTCCAGATTTTCAACGCAAAAACCACCGCAGCTAAATCGAGATCATTCATCGGATAATTCTCTTTATGTGTCTTAAGCTGACAGGATGCATAAGTCACAACTTTACCATCTTGCATCAGTATACATCCCAAACTGACATGCGACGCATCACTGTATACCACAAATTTCATACCAGATTCAAGCTGTATCAAAATAAGAGCTTGAGTTAGAATAGACTTGAGCTTCTTAAAACTCGATTGCTGCGCATCAGTCTAGACAAAATGAACACCCTTGCAAAAAAACTTAGTCAAAGGAGCTGCAATCAGAGAGAACCCCTCAACAAACCACCGGTAATAGCTCGCCAAACCCAAAAAACTATGGATCTCATATAAGTTCCTAGGATGTTTCCACTCAAACACAGTCTCAACCTTCTTCGGATCAACACAGATCCCCTCAGTAAAAACCACGTGCCCCAGAAAAGTTACCTCATACAACCAGAACTCACACTTGTTCAACTTAGTGTAGAGCTTTTTCTCTCGAAATGTCTAAAGCACTACTTTTATATGTTCATCATGTTCATCCTCGGTTTTAGAGTAAACCAGAATATCATCTATCAGACTACGGTGAACTAATCCAGATATGGCTGAAAGACTCGATTTATCAGATTCATTAATGCAGCCGGAGCATTCGTCAGACCAAAAGGCATAACTAGAAACTCGCAGTGTCCATAACAAGTCTTAGATGCAACCTTATGAACATCGGCTTCCTTTACCTTCAACTAATGATACCCAGAACGAAGATCAATCTTTAAAAACACAGAAGCCTCTCAGAATTGATCAAATAGATCGTCGATCCTTGGAAGTGGATACTTATTTTTCACAGTCAGCTTATTCAACAACCGATAATCGATGCACATCCTCATGGTCTCATTCTTCTTCTTAACAAACAGAACTAGTGCCCCCACGAAGACATACTAGGATGGATAAAACCATGATCTAGAAGCTCTTGAAGTTGAGCCTTAAGCTCTGTAAGCTCCTTCGGTGCCATTCGATAGAGAGTGATGGACACTAGAGCTATACCCGGTAGAAGCATAATCTCAAACTTAACTTCTCGATTTGGAGGTAAACGTGGTAACTCCTCAAGAAGACATCCTGAAAATCTCTCACTATTCTGATATCGCCGATAGAAGAGTCCCTAGAACTAGAAACACTGACAAAGGCCATATACGCCTCGTGACCTTTTCGAACCAGTTTTTTAGCCACAAGAGCGGAGATCACATTGGTCAGATAATCTCGACGCTTACCGATCATAACCATCTCCTTATCATCCTCAGCATTCAGAACGACCATCTTAGACAAGAAATCCAAACTAACTCGGTGCTCAACTAACCAATCCATACCCAGAATTAAATTGAACTCCCTAAAAGATAACTCCATCAGATTTTCCAGAAATATAACCCATTGCACCTCCAACGGAACGTCCCTATAGAGTTTACTAACCCGAACAAACTGCTCCAATGGACTCAGTAAAGTGATCTCACTAGAAGTGCTCTCAACAGACATCCCCAGGTTTCCAGAAATAGAACTAGCTACATAAGATTGTGTAGAACCTATGTTTATCAAAGTAGTAGAAGATACATCAAAAATAAAGAATGTATCCGTGATAACGTCAGGAGCGTCTCTATCCTCTCAGCGTCGAGCAGCATAAACTAATGCAGGATGCCTCACCTCAGTCTGATTAGCACCTCTGCCCGGTGCTTTTTACTCTCAGCCCATACCATTACCACCTCTAGCCGGTCCATAGCCCCTAAGTGGCTACTGAACTACCCTTTAAGGCTGTGCAAAACCCGGTCTTGAAGCTTGCATCTGATCTGCCCACTGCGGACACTCTCTAATTCAGTGTTCTAAGGATCCACACCTCAAACAGGCCCCTACCTCCTCCAACACTTGCCCGGATGGTGCCTACCACAATCCCCACAAGGCTGAATCCTAGTAAGAGCAACACGAACCCCTACTTTAATCAGCCCATCATGTTTGGCCCTTTTCTTAGGCCTATGAACAAAACTAGAGGGCTCTGACTCCCTCTTATTCTTGCCTCTCTCACAGTCCCTATTTTGGCGCTCCATGCGCTTAACCTCTTCGGCAATTTTCGCATTATCCCTCAAGCTATCCTCAAAGCTGATGCACTTCTCATACTTAGATACCACCATACCTCGAGCTTAGTGACTCAACCTCAAAAACTCGGCCTCATACTCGACCACAAATCTATCACCTTGCGTGAGATTCATGAACTCATGCCTACGAGCATCCATATAGCTCGCACCCACATATTTCCCCTAAAAAGCAGTCTTGAAGAAGTCCCAATTCAGATGATCAGGCTGAGTACCCTCCTCAACCGATAACTACCACCGATATGCCTCGTCACGAAGTAAATAGACTGTACCCTTAAGTTTCTAGTCGAGAGTACGGTCTATATCATTCATGATCCTCTCAGTGGCCTCCAACCAATACTCGACCACAGTAGGGCAACTCTAGTGACACCCCTAAATAGCTCAGCACCATTAGACTGGAGTCATTTAATTACTGACCCACGACCTCTAAATCCAAAATAGGGTCCAACGACCCTCTTAAATATCCTTAACATGGCTTGGGATAGTACGTCGTCACCAGCTGAACGACTTTGAGACCCAATCTCAGTAGGAGGCGAAACCGGTGTCTCACTTGTATCTAAATTTAGCATACTACCCAGAGAGGGAGACTCAGCTTGAGTCCCCCTACGGCCTCTACCACGACTACGAATACCATATCCGTGAAATCCACGAGCCCTCATCGTAAATTTTAAATTTTATCTACATTATAAAATTTTATGTATCAGTTCCAGTATTTATTAGACGATATTTTATTCAAAAATTATCAGAAGTTCAGAGATATTTTTAGAGGTTTCAATCTCTAACTATTTTATCTGATTTGAAAGTACTATATACGTGTGTTTTGAGTATACTATCTAAGTTGAGAAATACTTACGGACCGATCTTTGGAGACTCGATTGTACCACATACTTTCTCAAATTTTTCAAAACTAATTCTTTTTAAATCACAATTTTGGAATCCAAAATTTACAGCCTGAGTTTTAAAACCTGGCTCTGATACCACTAAATGTAACACCCCAAACCCGGCCTAAACATTATGGTTGAATCTCGAGGTGCCACAAAGAATGGTTTTGAAAACTGAGTTTTTATCGATAAACCATTCAACTTTTATAACCCATATTCATTCATAATTATTTCTGAAACCATCATATAATTAGTTCGTTTACTAAAACATGATTAACTACAGAAGTCTTTAAACCGTTATATTTTTAAAAGGGCAGTTCATAATTTAAGGAAACTTTTGTTTCGTAAAATTGTGATTTTAGACAAGCATTGCAATGAAAATGTCAAAATATCAATTATTAAAATTGGTTGTATTAATTATCAATTTAGGTTCTAGGATTACTCGTGCGTGATTTGGCATCAAAATTATCCAAGTGTGTATCGAAAACAAGAGAAAATAGTAATCGATGAAAGTAAAAAAAGTTTGCTGTCGACGCCACATGGTCTGGGCTATTTTGGTTGGTGAGGACCACACGGGCATGTGTGAGGTCGTGTGCCAGGCCATGTTGGCTACACGGGCTGACCATGTAGGCCGTGTGGGCCACACAGCCGTTTGGGCCCAAAATTTTTAAATTTTCCCTACGGCCATACACGAATTCCCGATAGACCGTGGCTTTCCGTAGGGTCAATATGTGAGTAAATGTACTGTAAAACATGAAACCTGGACATCTATTAGTATAGTTTCTACCATCTATAAGAGTTGTTGAGATACCAAATTATAACACCCCAAACCCGGCCTAGATGTTAGGGCTAAATCCGAAGGTGTCACAAAGAATGGTTTTGAAAACTGAGTTTGTATCGATTAACCATTCAACTTTTATAACCCGTATTCATTCATTACTATTTTTGAAATCGCCATTTAATTAGTTCGTTTACCAAAACATGATTAACAGCAGAAGTCTTTAAACCGTTATATTCTTAAAAGGGCAGTTCATATTTTTAGGAAACCTTTGTTTCGTAAAATCGTGATTTCAGACAAGCATTGCAATGAAAACGTCAAAATGCATCCAAACCAAAATAAAACTAACAGTCCGAAGAGTCCTGAAAATTACGAACTCTCAAATGAAAACCAAAGTCATAAATAAAACCATAAATTGCCAAGTTTAAATAGTTTACGGTCGAGTGGTCACCATTGAGTCTCCGTCGCGTCGATCCGCTTAAGTCTGCTGATTGCTAGAATAGATCAGACAAATAGATATGCGTTTTCGTAAACTCAATGTGTAACTCAGCAGAATTAGACAAGCATAACAAACAGATATCACATACACTGTTAGATTCAGTTTCAGAGTCGAACTGTAGTCCTTTACAGTTACAGTTACGTCTACACGTACAGATAAATAGAACAGATATAGTGAGTTCTATCTCTATCCTCTACACACCATCTACGATTATCCCATCACACTATGTGGGGTTATAAACACCCACACATCCCTACACACCATATAGTGTTAAAATGACATATTACAAATAATACGCAGTTAAGCTACCAAAATATAGGCGAAAAGTCGCCATGCAAATCACTTCCTCCTCATATACAATTCCCACCCCAAATATAGATACAAAATATAGATACAATATACAGATACAGATTAACATGCTTACATGCTCATATACAAATATCAGGTGTATATATATCAGACTAATCAGACAAGCATAACAGTATCATACTCAGAGCAGAACATTAGACTATCAGATCACATAGTTTAAGGGTTTGGTTAGCCCTTATCGACCTTACGGTAGGACCACAATCGATCGAAATGACCCGTATGACCCTAAAGAGGATTTCAGAAAAATAGGCCCACATGCTCGTGTGGGCCCACATGCTCAGAGTGGCCTTGCTCGTGTAGCCCACACGGCCTGGCCTAAAGTCCACATGCCCGTGTGGGCCCACACACCCAACTTAGCCTAACCCGTATGGCCTACACAGCCACACTCAAGCCACCACACGGCCGTGTCTTGCACACGGCCATGCCTTCATCGATCACACGATCATTTCTAGCAAACGGCTACCCACATGCCCGTGTGGCATGGACAGTAGACAATTTTGACTTTCACCTAAACCTCACTTTTCGTTATTTGGGAACACACCTAAGAATCGACATGCCAATGCTCAAAATCAGTATTAAAACAAGATTAAACAAAAAACCAAGACTGGCAATAGCTTAAATCAAGCGTTCCTCGCTTACCCCCAACACTCCAAATGGTTGACTACGATTTCGCAAGAGTAGAGTCACTATCTTCTCGATTCACTACTACCAAAACATAAGTTCAACATCAACGAAATATTCAACATAGCTCTAAACGGGTTAAAAGAAAAGACTAACTACTCGAGTGAAACATACCACTTTTACTTACCAAACGAGTAAAAGTAAAGATTCGAAACACCGCGATAAGGTATCACAATTTTCTTGTTAATGAGAAAAATCTAGTTGAAAAGAAAAGGGGAAGAAAACGGCAGAGGAAGAGAAAAGAACGTCAATTTTTTTTTCTAGAAAGAAAGAATTTTGAAAAAAAAAATGAATAAAACAATATTATCCCAAATCCCACCTTTTTCTCCCACTAACCCACTAACTTACAACCTCATTAGACTTTCAGTTCAATTGAAACTCCATCAGACAACCGAGCAAAAATATAACATTCATGCTAACATAGGGATTCGAACACAAGACCTCAAACATACCAACTCCCTTACCACTCGAACTAGCAGGCTCATTCTGATATAAATTAACATACAATTTAATATAAGCCCTTCCAACAAGAGCAAGGCTTGGATAAAAAATAAAAAAATTTAGCAAAGGTGAGACTTGAACCCAAGACCTCACACACACACTCAGAACACTTAGCCACTGAAGCAGATACACATTTGTTTCAGATATTTATAGAAATAGAAATAAATTATTCAAGGCTTTAAACAAATGATAAATAAACCCGAAAATCTATGTTAAGTATATAATTTGCATATGATATGTTGTGTATGTAAACTACAGCATGTATGATTTCTGCTCTAAATATGTCTGATATCTGCTAAATTTTGTATTTGCATCTGGGTTGGGTTGTACATAACATGTGGAGGAAGTGTTTCTGTAAAAAGATGGTTAATCGCCTATTGATCTAGCAGCTCAACTGCAATTATTTTGTAGAGTGTCCTATTGACACTAAGTGGTGTGTACAAATAGATGTGTGTTTTATACCCATATGGTGTGTTGGGATGGTCGAAGATGGTGTGTAGCAGTTGGGGGTAGGATCATTTGTTGTATCTGTTCTACTCTGTTATAAATTTATTTCTGATAAATCTGTCTAATATGCATTAATTGTTTCAAGAAATTCGTTATACACTGAGTTCGAAAACTCATTTTCTGTCTGATTGATTTTCTCAAGTAATCCTCAAACTTAGGTGGGTCAGTGCGACGGGAGCTTGGATATAAAATCAATTCATTTAATTTGTTTTTTTTCATTATTATCCTATTTTGGGGTTAAAGTGTTTGTTTTTTTAAATTTTAGACTTTTGGGACTGTTTGGGTTTTCGAACTTATTTCTGGTTTAAGCGTGGCAGTTGATTAAACACATTTTCTAAAAAAAATATTGGTTTTCCAGTAAATCAATCAATTTTGAAACAACAAACTAGGTTTTTTAAAAGAATGACAACCTAAATGATTCTACTGCAAAGTAACTAATTTCTAGTAAGCGTAATTGTACATGGTTCCAACTAAATAACTAATTAAAAATGTTTTCTACTAAATTGGAGTTTTTAAGTAACAGAAAATACATTGTTTTTCAATGTTTCCAAAAAGCTAAATTTTCAACCATTTTATGTAGTCACTACATAATTGGCCCTAACGTCTAGGCCGAGTTTGGGGTGTTATAGTTTTAGTCATTGAGAGTGTAGAGCTCATTTAAAGAATCCATGAAACAATGAAATTTCAAGAGGGCAAGAATGTTATAGGTAAGATAGATAAGGTGATTGTGGGGGATTGGTTAGAAGGTTGAGGGAAAGGGCTCGGGAAACTTAATTGAGGTTGGATGTCATAAGTCACGACTGGTGAGGTCTTCGAGTGAGGTGAGCTTGTGGACTAAGTCATTGAGAGATCCCAATTAGTTCGTTAAAGTGGTGATGGATGATGAGAGTTTGTAATTGTGAGTTGAGAATAAGCGAATTAAGTTTTATTTTGGTTTAAGCTTTTGCCTTTTTCTTTTTTCATAAACATAAAAAAGTTTTAACAAATAGAAAACATAGAAAAACTACGTTAAAAAAATGGAGAAAGGAGGAAAACAAAGAAGAAGCAGAAGAGAATGGAAAAGAAAGAAAAAAAAAGGAAAAGTTTAAAGAATATAAAAAAATTAAATTACTCAAAACGAAAAAATATGGGGATCAATTGTATAAGTTAACCTAAAATATTTGTTTGAAATAATGATTTAACGTACCACGTCAACTAACCATTACACCACTAACGACAATTAATAGCTGGGTGACAAAAATATTATACCATGATAATATAAGTGACTAAAACGTAACATTTTAAACATAAGTAACTAAAATGTAACTTGAGATAAATAAAAATAACTATTTTAATAATTTACACAATAATATAACATACCGTCATAATCTTACACTCTCGTCCTAATATTCCATATGAAATCGTAGAGCATACTAATCTCCTGTTCAGCAGAAGTGACCAAGGCTTTTCAATTTTTAACATTTCTTTTTAACGAAATTTGAAGAAACATGCGATTTTGTTTTTATATTGAAGCTTAAAACCCAGATTCGACTAAACTAACATTTATCATTAAACATTCTTACGTATTTATTTTTGTAGATTCAGATAAAACAAAATCCTCATTCATCCCAGTTTGAATCATATTTCTTTTTACCACCTATTAATTATCATGATACTATATTAATAACCTATTTCACAATTTTAAAAATAAGTAGAATGATGGATATGCAAAGATCGAAATTAAGTTTAAAAGGCTGATTAGTGGTTCTTATAATAATTATAACTTCAACTACAGAAGGGAGAAAACAACTGTTACGTGACTTGATGGTGTATGCTACAAACATGAAGCATGATATATATCGAAAAAGATTATCATATCATATCCCACAAACAATAATATTTTCTTGCATTTGAAGGCTGTGATTGAAGTTATGGAAGAATAATAAGTTTGTATTTGACTGTATTATTATCACTCTCATACATATATTTATCAAAATTTTGAATTCTGTGTAGCATCTACATTGCTAACAATACAAATTTGTGATTTAATTCTAAAAATAATTTCACATCAAATATTGAATATATATTTCTAATTCTAGTTTTTCTTTACTAAAATGCTTCTAATTTTCAAACAATGAAAAATATTGTAAAAATTTTCAACAAAATTATATAACATATTCAAATAAATACACATCACCAACTTGTACATCATGTGGAAATGCATACAAGGATCCAATAAAGGTTGTTATCCCTTGGTTAAAATGAAAAGAATTGTAATTTATTGAGATTTTGTCTGGACACCACAAAGTAATTGAATTAAAGTGGAATTATTAGGGTAGTAATTACATTCTCTTGTAATTACAAATAACTACAATTTCAATTATGCGTTTGGTGACAGAGTGAATTACATCATAATTTCCTATTTCATGTTTGATATACAAATTGTAATTACTAATTATAATTGCTGGTTACATAATTTATATTTTAAATTAATTAATTAATATAAAAATTGTTAGCACAATATTTTTTTAAAACAAGTAACAAAGTTAAAATCAAATCATCATATGTATTATGTTAATCTAAAAAGTAGTTGAGAACATGATTACTAATAAAATAACAAGAAAAAAAATCATATGCTCCTCATGTTGGTTCTTAACCGAGTTCATTATCATCTAAATCCTAATCTATATAATTAAGATTATCAAGATCTCTTTCTTCCATGTACTCTTCGAAGTATAGATTAAGTCCAATTCCACCCATGAATGAAGTTAAGAAGCATGCAACATGCTAGTACAACCCAACCTTATTTTTTGTTCTATATTAATGTGATGTTAATATGAGAAATATTTTTTAGAACAACAAATTTCCTCTCAACTACATTTCGAAACTTTTAATGTCTCAAATTAAAAGCTTATGAGCTATCTCTAATGCTTGTGCCGGACTCTGTTCTTTCAAATGGTATTATACCCCATGACATAGTGCAAGTATACCATTTATACTTACATAATTAGCTTCTATCATATAATATTTGAGTTCACGGTTCAAATAGTTTGTAGCTTTAATTACAAAAACTTAAATAAACTTAATTTGGAGAAATACTTATGCTAAGTTATAACCATTTTTATAATACTTAAATTAAGCATTTTTATAATATATAAATTAAGTAAAAACAAAATAAAACTTTTATAAAAGAAAGGCTTTTATATCGTTTCTAATAACTTATTTTTGACCGTGAGAAAGCTATATTCTATAACTAAGTTATCATAAAAATAACTATTAACACTTTTTTTTATGAATAAGTATTTTATTTTATAATATTTAGTATAGACACATAAATAAGTTGTTTATATTTTTACCATAACTTTTTATAAATAAATATATTATAACATTTTTATAACACATAAAATTTTGATAATAAACTTTTTCATAACTTAAAATTCTTAGGATTTAAATGATATAATTTTTTGTTATAACTTTATAAAATACACATAAATTTTTTTTACAATATAATATTTTTAGAATTTATAATAGAAGAAATTTTTGTGATAACCACCTAAACCTCATACATGTTCAAGCTTATATTATAATTTTCATAACTTGTATAAAATATAAATTTTAAAATTTAATTTAAGTGTAATTATTTGTGTAATTACTCAAATTCTCACTGAAAAGTGTAATTGAAATGCTCTAATTACACTAAATTCAATAGGACTCACCAATTACATTAGTTATCTAAATATGTAACCATTGTGTAATTGCTTGCTAAGTGACGGTAAATTTTTTAATATAAATTTGTTTACTTAAACAATAAAATTTGTACTTTTATTTGGATTTTTTAAAAAATATATAAATTTATGGGTATATATATGGAATTAAATAAATTAAAGGCAATTTCTACATGATTGTGTGGGGGATAAAGTAAGGCGCGAATCTAGGTATTACATTTTAGGAACATTGAAAGCGTATGGGGTATTGTGATTATTTGCTGCTCACCAACGACCTTCACATTTAAACAATAATTGGTCTGGAATTAGAGAGAATAAAAAGGTTAGGATGGAATCCCTTTTTATTATAGTAGTTTAGACACAGAGCAAGCATCCGGATAATATGTCGTCTACATTCAATCATTAAAATCTTATTATATTAAGGCCAAATTCTTTTTTATTTTTATTTTATGGCCTCTTTTTATCACCTACTCCCTCTCTACATATATCAAAACAATATTCTCGAGAAGATGGAATCTTCTTCATTTTATCTCTAAATTGCAACATATATATAATCAAAGAGATTTAATAGTTGTAGGAGAGAGGATACGAGGAAAAAATAGATTGACATGTTTAATTAGAGTAATTTTGTTAAAATATAGGGTCACTTTTTTGTATTTAAATGAAGTTACATATTTAACTTTGAAACAAAATGTCAAAGTGCAAAAATAACTACATAATTTGACCAATGTTTTCTCTTGGTGTTACAATTCATGACATCAACATCATTGGCTTACAAAACTAGTTGAAATTTTTTGGTAAATGATATGATGTTTTTTAATGTTTTCCTTGAAACTAATGAATTTTGTGACTAGTGTTAGAATTGATAGGATAAATATGTTATAATGCATAATTAATGGTTTTGTGTTTTATTTTTTGTTTTTGACCATTTGTGAGCTTTGGGAACCAATATTTCTTTTCAAAAGTTGTGTAGTTTTGGGTTTAAAGTTGGAGTTCTTGTGAGGCTTGAGTTGATTTTGAATTAGGGGTGAAGTAGAAAATTTTTTTTAGAAGAAGTCGAAATTAAATTATAAATTTTATAATAGTAAAAATACAATTTCACCATTTTAATAGTTTATATCTTTATAATTTAAAAAAAATTAAATCAAATTTTTATTATTTTTAAGAATTAAAGTGTAATTTTACTTTTCTAAATTAAAATTTTAAAATATCTAAATAAATTTTTCTATTTTAGAAACTTAAAATCCAAATCCTTTCTCTCCAACAAGCCCAAATTCTATGCTTGTAGATGGGTTGGGCTCTATAATTACAAAATTTTAAAAATTCTATTATTAAATGGGTCAATGAATTTGATTAAACATTGGCTCAGGATCTTTTTAAGTCCTTTGTGCCTAGTTAAGTTTTTTTCTACACTAATAATAATATTATTTATATTATATATATGTGAAAATTTTATTTATCAAAATATTCTTCTTTAGGACTACTTTGACATTTATGGGTGTCAAGTTTAGTGTAGTATCAAATCAACACACTAAAACTCATTAATGTGGATTTCAAGTTTAAGGCTTGACCAACATATTTATTTTGTCATTGGCTTAACCAACTACATTGAATACTGGAAGTCCGCTCCTATGGTTGTCGACTTCCACTCTATAACATCTTCCCTATTTTCTTCTCACTCTAAAATCTTCTTATACTTTTTAACTCTCAAGCTCACCAACTTTCCAACCCTACAAAAAATGAAAAATTTTTGTTCACTTATATTTTAAGGAGAAAAATAACCAGCTACATCATCCATTACGCCCGCAACATGATAAAATCTCCTAATTATTTTATAATAAATTTCAATATTGTAGAAATATATTTAAGATTTGTTGAGATTACATGCTTAGATTGCTGCCAATTAAATTTTTCTGGTATTGAGTTTGAATAAGTCTCCTTTATTTTAGGAGTTTAGTTTCCATTTTATTTGTTGATTTTTAGGCTTATTTTTGATTTTTTGGTTGTGAAGACTACTATATAAGTGTTGTATGTATTCAATAAATATATCAAATCTTCAATTATTTTCTCTCTAAAAGCTCCCTTTCTCTTCTTTCACATAAAATCTCCCGATCAACCATTAAAGTTGTGTTCAAATCACCAACAGTTTGGTAATCGAGCTATCTTCTTAAGGGATCTGTGAGGTTATTTGTTTAAAATGGAAGGAGAATCAAGTTTTTGATTCTTTGCACCACCGGTCTTGATAGAGACAATTATCGAGATATGGGCGATTCAGTATAGAGACTTACGGAGGCTTTGGATCTTTGGGAAGTGTAGAAGAGGATTATGTGGTCCCTCCACTTCCAACAAATCCTCTTGTAGCGCAGATTAAAGCACGAAGGAGGAGAAGACAAGAAAATCAAAGGCAAAAGCTTGCCTATTTGCATTGTATCTCAAATGATCTTCACACGAATAATGTCCCTAAAATCGGCAAAGGAAATGGGATTATCTCAAATTTGAGTATGCGAGGAGATGAGAGGATTCGTGGAATGAAAGTCCCGAATCGATCGGGGATTTTGAGTTGCAAAAGATGGAGTCGAGTCGGTGAAAGAATATTCGACAAACTCCTCGGCATTGCCAACAAGGTGAGATTGCTTGGTTACGAGTTAAGCGACTCTAGAATCGTGGAAAAGCTCTTGGTCACTATTCTAGAGAAGTTTGAAGCCACCATTACTACTCCGGAAAACACCAAGGATCATCAAAATTTCTCTTGCAGAGCTCTTGAATGCTTTACAAGCACAAGAGCAAAGAAGGTCCATGAGGCAAGAAGGGGTGATTGAAGGTGCCTTACCTGCCAAGCATCAAGACAACATCAGGTATAAAAAGAAGAAAAATTTCAAAAACCAGTCGACAAGTGGAGGATCATCAGGCAATTATCAAAAGAGCAAACGTGAAGGCGCCAAGAAATCTTACCCACCTTGTCACCATTGTGAGAAGAAAGGTCATCCACCATTCAAGTGTTGGAGAAGACCGGATGCCAAATGCTCCAAATGCAATCAACTTTGACATGAAGTCTGTGATTTGCAAAGTCAAAGGTCAAGTGCAAGAAGTAGATGCAAGTGGTGATCAAGAAGAAGAAGATCTATTGTTAAGTGACCACTTGTTTCTCGAGCGAGAGAATCAAGTGAGAGCTGGTTGATTGATAGTGGGTGCACAAATCACATGACATATGACAAAGAGCTCTTTGAGGAGATAAGAAACACTGATATCAAGAGAGTGAGGATCGGAAATGGTGAACACCTGGAGGTTAATGGAAAAGGCACAGTAGCTATAACAAGCTATGAAGGTACAAAGTTCATTTCAGATGTTTTGTTTGTACCTAAAATTGATCAAAATCTCTTAAGTGTTGGTCAGTTACTGGATAAAGGCTATAAAGTGCTGTTTGAGAATAAGCAGTGCTTGATCAGATATGCTAGTGGCAAACACTTGTTCAATGTCAAAATGAAGGGAAAAAGCTTTGCTCTTGATCCAATGGAGAAGGAGCAAGTGGCCTTTAATTTCAAAGCCAGTGCCACTGAGACTTGGCACAAAAGACTAGGGCACTTTCATCATCGAGGATTGTTTCAGATGCAGTTGAAGAAGCTGGTTGAAGGACTCACAAACATTGATGATGACATGCCTCCTTGTCATGCTTGTAATTTTGGGAAACAATATAGGCAACCTTTTCCTAAACAAGCATGGAGAGCCTCGAAAAAACTGCAGCTTGTTCATACTGATCTTTGTGGCCCCTAGAGAACACCATCAGTAAATGGTAATCTTTATTACATTGTTTTTATTGATGATCTAACAAGAATGTGCTGGATTTTCTTGTTGAAGCAAAAGTCAGAAGTTGCTGGTGTATTCTGGAAATTTAAAGCCAGAGTTGAGAATGAAAGTGGGTGCATGATTCAGACCTTAAGATCTGATAATGGCAAGGAGTACACTTGAAACCTTTAATGAGTTTTGTGAAGAGGCTGGAATTAAGCATCGATTGATGACTATACACTCCTCAACAGAATGGAGTAAGTGAAAGGAGGAACAAATTCATAATGGAGATGACGAGATGCATGCTTCATGAAAAATCTTCCAAAAAGCTTTTGGGGAGAAGCTGTAAACACTGCTGTGTACTTGCAAAATCAGATTTCAACAAAAGTTGTGAAGGAGCAGACACCATTTGAAGCTTGGTATGGTTACAAACCTTCTTTAAAGTTCCTTAAAGTATTTGGCTACCTTTGTTTCACTTACATTCCACAGGTCAAGCGTGACAAGCTTGACAAAAAGGCAGAAGTTGGCATATTTGTTGGGTATAGCACTGTATCTAAAGCTTATAAGGTCTTTCAACCACATAATAGACGTGTTATTGTGAGTCGCGATGTTTATTTTGTTGAAAATGAGCAATGAAACTGGGAAGATTCGACCAAGGTGAACCAGATTTCTAGTGCACCAAACAATTTTATCATTGGCGGCATGTCGGAAGAACACGAAGATGAAGACCAAGATGTTTTGTTGATGATACACTGTCGAGGCACAAGACTACTATCGATATTTATCAAAGGTGTAATGTAGCTATTTGTAAGCTGCGAGGTTCGATGATGCAAGCGATCAACATTGGATGGCTACAATGCATGAGGAGCTTTGATGATAGAGAAAAACAAAACATGGGAGCTGGTTGATCGACCCCTGGACAGGAAGGTAATTGGAGTAAGATGGGTGTTTAGAACCAAACTAAATCCTGATGGAGTCAACAAAGCAAGACTTGTTGTGAAGGGATATGCACAAGTTTTTAGAGTTGACTATTCAAAAACATTTGCACTTGTTGCCAGGCTTGACACTGTAAGATTGTTGCTTGCTCTTGCTGCTCAAAAAATTGGAAAGTATTCCAGTTAGATGTTAAATCTGCATTCTTGAATGGAGTCTTGCAAGAAGAAATTTTTATCGAGCAACCTGAAGGTTTTTTAAGCAAAGGCAATGAAGACAAAGTTTACTTACTGAAAAAGGCTCTATATGGCCTAAAACAGGCTCCACGAGCTTGGTACAGCAAAATTGATGATCACTTGATGAGCCTTGGCTTTCAGAAAGTCAATCTGAGCTCACATTGTATGCTAAGCATGAAGGTACAAACACCTTAGTCATTTCTCTTTATGTGGATGACTTATTAATTACAGGGAATAATCTTGATCAAGCTAACCAGTTCAAACTGGAGATGAAAAAGGTCTTCGAAATGACAGATCTTGGTCTGATGTCATATTTCCTTGGCATTGAGATCAAACAAAGCCAAGATGAAGTGTTCATATGTCAAAGAAAGTATACAAAGGAGATACTTAAAAAATTTCAGATGGAAGATTGTAAAGCAATGAATACTCCTATGAATCAAAAAGAGAAGCTGGTTAGAGATGATGGTTCTCCCAAAGTTATTGAAGCTGAGTTCAGGAGTTTGGTAGGTTGTCTAATGTACTTATGACAACTGGGACGACATCTTGAATCTTTGTAAGTATTCTCTCCAGATTCAAGCATTGTCCCAATGAGACTCACATGAGAGCTGCAAAGAGAATTATCAGATACATCAAGGGGACCTGCAATTATGGAGTGAAGTTTTTAAAGCACAGAGAAATGAAGTTAATTGGTTTTTCCGACAGTGATTGGGGTGGCTCAACTGATGACATGAAGAGTACATCTGGTTTCTGTTTTTGCCTTGGATCAGGCATGTTCTCTTGGAGCTCGAGGAAGCAGGAAACTGTAGCTCAATCCACTGCTGAGGCATAATTTATAGCTGCAACAGCAATAGTTAATCAAGCTCTCTGGTTAAGGAAGATTCTTGTTGATCTAAACATTGATCAGAAGCAAAGCACTGAGATACTAGTTGATAACCAAGCTGCCATTGCAATCTCCAATAATCCAGTCTTTCATGGAAAGACTAAGCATTTCAACATCAAGTTATACTTTGTTCGAGAAGTTCAAAAGAATGGCGATGTGTCTCTTTGTTATTGCAAATCTGAAGATCAAATTGCAGATATCTTTACCAAACCTCTGCCACTTAGCAAGTTTGAAAATTTCGGGAAAAGCTCGGAGTTTGCGACATCTAAACAAGGAGGAGTGTTGAGATTACATGCTTAGATTCTTGCCAATTAAATTTTTACATTATTGAATTTGAATAAGTCTCCTTTATTTTAGGAGTTTAGTTTCCATTTTATTTGCTGATTTTAGGCTTATTTTTGATTTTTGGTTGTGAAGACTACTATATAAGTCTTTATGCGTATTCAATAAATATATCAAGTCTTCAATTATTTTCTCTCTAAAAGCTCCCTTTCTCTTCTTTCACTTAAAATCTCCCGATCAACCATTAAAGTTGTGTTCAAATCACCAACAAGATTTTTCAAAATTTAATATTATTTTTTATGATTTTTAGCAGCCAATAGATCGAACTCTCTGGACCCAACACAATTTATACTTCCCAAATCTCAATCCTCGTATCTAACAATGCTTAAAGGATGTTGGTTTATTTGTGGCGTCTAAGATGAAAAAGTTCCATGTCATTCCAAAATTAGTTTCCACCTTAGTGGAAAGATTGAAGCTAGAAACCATTACATTCTATTTTTCATGCGGGCAAGTGATCATCATGCCACAAGATGTCACCTTAATAACTAGACTTCCAATCAACAAGAGGTAATGATCGGTTTGAATGGCATCGCTTCAGAGTCAGTGTGTATGCAGTTGTTGGGTGTTGTTTGGTCAAGGTAAATGTTGAATGATTTAGATAGGTGCTAATTGAAGTGCACATGGTTGAAAAGCTTGTTGAACTAGCCCCTCCACCGCATGCCATTATTGTAGAGATGGACCGCTACGTCAAAGCTTGGATGCTCTTGACAGTCAGAGGAATGTTTTTCCTAAACAAGTTTGGGTACAAGGTCCATACCATGTTTCTTCCACTGTTGGAGGATTTTCAAATGGCAACTAGGTTCAGTTGGGGTTCTACTACTCTAACTTATATCTATAAGGTGCTTACCAAGGCTATTTGTGAGCAATTAACCAAGTCAATGGTTGTTGTGCTTCTACAAATAAGGGCATAAATATGCATACAGTGGTTAGCGCCTATCTCTTCTCAACCGCAGCAATTCCATCTTAATCGAATGTAAAAAATATCACATTATTTAATAAATCTTAAAATGTGTTCCAATACCAGTTTTAATATTTTCTATTGCATCAAATATGATATTAGGTGGTTGGTTAAACCATATGTTCTGCAAGAATGACCTAACATGGATGCATCAAAAAATGGATCGATGAGTCATGAAGGGATATGTTGATGTATTTAAATTTAATGAATTTCAATGTTCTTGTTAATGAAAATAAATGTATTTGTATATTTTGAATTTTCTCAAAATGTTGTACTTGGATTAGCAGTGTTTTCTAGTATACCAGAGCCTATTTTTAAGTGGAATGCATTATTCAAGGCGTGAGTGCCCCTAATCTGCTTTCACATCATGGAGTACCAACACCTTGACCAAGAGAAATAACAACTCAGGTTTGTCCAAGATATTTTGAAGGAAGCCTAGAACTTCATGAGAGTGTGAATGATATATTTGAAGGGGCATGATAATTTTAGTGGATGGAGCATGCATACTGGGTCCATATATGAGGTTGCTGAGCTAACCTAACCATAATTGGAAAGTTATCTAGGATGGTAATTTTCAAGTTTCTGTCATATATGTAATGGTTTAGGTAAGAGGATCATAGATGACTTTATGAAGTTATTAAAAGTTATAATGGCCTATTAAACAAATTGGAAAAGGTTTGGGTATAGTTAACATACCATATGATATTTGTGTTTGGGAGCATATACGTGGCACTTCTATGTAGTATTTAGAGTGTCCAAAGAAGTCGTGCTTTTACACGCATTGGAGTATTGATATCACTTTTATCACCCATGAGCAGTATTTGGAGTGTCTTGGGACTATCCGCATATTCATTCTTTGTTTCCATGTTTGATAAATAGTGAAAAAATTAAATATAGATAATTCAATGTTATAATGTTATGTTGAAATAAAAAAATTGATAATTGAGATATTCGAAAATTGGCATCTCAAAGATATGCAATAGTGCTTGATGTGCTTTATGGTATACTTGACTACTGAAATGTAATTTCCAAATAGCTATGCATGTAAAGGTTTAGTGATGTTTGTTGCTATTCGTATGTTCATCGTGCTATATTCTTGACTTGATAATTATTACTATTATTCTTATCTGTTTAATGAATATATATTGTAGCGTTGGTTTTGGTTAAGCACCACTAAGCTTTTGCTAATGTTTTGTTCTATGCATAGGTATTCGGGTTCTTAGAGAATAATCTGAGCTTTGATTAGTATTTTCGAGGGAGTGTCAGCTGCACTTTGGATTTTGTAATGTAACACCCTCTAAAGTGATCTAGAGATGGTCCTGATTAAACAATGTTACATCAATGTCCAATGGCATCTCTGATGATATAGTCACTGATTAAAAACTAAATAAAAGTTTATCTAATCCAAGGTTCTAATATGGGCAATCTATAATATAATTGATGACTTTAGGGTCCATTAGGTTGGTCTAACTATGGCCTAAGGATGTACAACCATGTATTGATACATGTGGTCCCAATGTCTAAACATACCTCTAAATACATACTTAAACATAAATCACGAGCATAGAAACCTACTTAACATACCCATCATACATAGCATAAACACAATCATAAGCACCTACTCATTAATGTTCATAAGACATACTCCACACACACACACTTAAATTTATATACAGACCATAAAATACAAAAAAATCTTATATTAAAACTACCTATGTACATGCCACTATGGATAGAAAGATATGAAAATCCAATAAACCATAATTTTTTATAAATGGTGGTCATGACTCATAGGATGTGATACAACTCTTCAATTTTTGTAAACAAATTGTAGGACCTATGCATGAGAGACAACAACGATGCGCTGAGTATAAAATACTCAGTGCGATACCATGAATCCAAAGTAAAGAATAAAACAAAACATAATTCTTTCAAATAACTATGTATGATTCATTTTAGATTAACCATAAAACACGTCGTATTAGTAAATTTTAACTAACCAATTTTTTAACAATAATCAAGTTCTAATGTACACAAGATGCAATATAATATTTTGATCTTAGTATTAAATCATTATAGTCCATAACATTCTACCACAATATAAGAATGATGATAAATCATTTTGCAATGTCTTATACAATTTCAAATCCAAGTTAAAGATTAGAGTTTCAATTTGATTACCAAGATATAGCATTTTACTAATCAAGTTCTCTATATTGTTATCATGACCAAGATCATTAATAATACTATTACTTAATATGGTATTGCCCTTATGTAAATGATAGCGGAGGTCAAGGTCAGATACATGGATCCAACCTGCACACCAAATACGTGTGTCGAAACCATTTTTAAATCGGGTTTTGGAAAAACGGGTATTGACTTTAAAATGACAAATGGAGTCGCCACCAATCTTTTATTCGAAGTGTGATCGGATCACCTTGAGATGGATTATTTTAATAAAACATTTTGATTTATTAAAACAATAATTTTGGTCTACGAAATCCAAAAAACGGGTTCGGAAGTCGGTTACGTACGAGGAAGGGTTAGCACCCTCGATACGCCCAAAATTGGTACCTAATTGATTAATTAATGTCTTAATGCCGAAAATTTGAAAAGATTCTAGATTACGATCCATTTACTTAAGATATATTTTAACAACATCATATTGGATGCCGAAAGTTCTTATTTCGAAGAAATAAAATGTCGTACTCAGTAAGTTAGGGCGCAACATTTTATCTTTTCAAAATTAGATTTACCCTTCAACATTCAATACTTATGCATTTAAAAATAAGAAGGGTATTCAATCATTTGGGTCAAATGAAAAATTGCAACCCAGTAAGTTGGGGCACTATTTCTCAGAATCCCCAAATACAGAATATTGTCTTTGTTTTTTTGAAATTCTTATTTTGAGAAAATAAAACATCACACTCAGTAAATTAGGGTGCAATGTCTCAAATTCCCGAGAATAAGTTTTTTTATTTAAAATGTCATGCATTTTGATTTAAGTGAGAAAGGATACACGGTTATTAGGTTTTAAACGAGGAGAATCGAAACTCAGTAAGTTAGAGCTCGATTTTCTCGAAACCACTAAACTCGAACATTGCCTTATAATTTTAGAATTGAAATGACATTAAAACACTATGTTTTTCGTATGATACAATGGAATACTAATACACAAAGCAATATATTATTCCACACATCATACATTACAAAGATAAATCCCAAATAATTAATAGTTACAAATTAACAACTTACAATTCATATGCTAGTAATAATCGTGTAACGAAATTCGATATTAGCAATTGAGGAAAATGGAGCAAAATGATATATAACCAATCATAGGAAATGAATCTAAATCAAATTAAAATAATAAATAAATTTAAAACAAATGATGTAAGAAAATAGATTTTAAAAATCAATAAAAGACGATAATTTAAAAGGAATAATATATCAAATATCGAAACAAATTAAAATATACCATAAAACGTGATCTTTTAAAGTAATAAATTGTATATACTAAATTAGAAATAGAAAAATATATACATAAGTAATTTTAAAAGAAACTAAATATACATACAAATAAATTTAAAAGGACACATATTTATATATATATATATATATATATATATATGAAAGAGGAAAATATAATACAAAACAATTTAAAAGGATAATATTTGTGTAAAATTATTTTAAATAACTAGTGGAACAAATTTAATAAACATTACATTAAAGCGAGTTAGAATACATAGTATATATATATATATATATAACTTAGATAGATAATGTACAAATATTATTTAAATATCATATACTAAAAGCAGTTGAAAACTAAATAAATAGATGAATTAAGTAAACTAGATGCGAAATCGAAAATCAAAACAATGTTTTAAGGATAATCAATAAAAAAAATTAATTATTAAAATAGAACCAAGGGTCAGAATAAAATGCGCACAAATAAACGAGGATTAAAATGGCAATATTTCCATTCGCGAAAACGATGTGTACAGGTTTGGACTAAAATGAAAACGCATGAAAATTACAGAGATTAAATTAAAAAACGAAGAAAATGTGCCTAGGGTCTAATCAAATAACGATGCAGAAAAAAAAGGACTGATTGCGTAAATTAGCCAATCACATGGCAACGCGCGGGCCAATGGGTTTTTGAATCGGGTCGGATCGAGGCATTGGACACGACGTCGTTTTAAAGCCATTTAATCAGTCTTCAAACGACGTCGTTTCGTTTGGTTTAAATAGGCTACTAAACCTAAAATCACATCAGGAATTCGACCCCCCTTTTTTGGTTGAAATCAGAATACCCTAGCCGCCTTAAAAAAAAAATCAGACCCCCTTTTCTTTTTTTTCTCTCAGCCGATTTGAAAACCCTTCGATCGGCTATCCAAAACGCCACCATGTATGGCGACGAGCGGAACTTGAAGGCCCAATCACAGTCTCGAGCCTCCTTGCTTCGATTTTGACGAATGAGGAGGACCGATTCCAGGTAAATCTCTTTCTCTTTACTTACTATCTCGTGTTTTTCGAATCAAAAAGAAAATAAAATGAAAATAGAAAATGAAAATGAAACAAGAAAACTAGCAGAATAAATATGTAAATCTCCTTTTCCTTTTTTTTATATCTTTTCTTCGTAAAAAAAAAAAAAGAGTCCCTTTACATTTGTTGGCTTTTTGTTTATATAGCCGAAAAATAAAAAGAAAATACAATATGAATTTGTTTTTCTTTTCTGTCATTTTTACTTGCTGTCTATTTGTCGTCTTTTTACAGGTACGACCGAGGTGTACGGGGGTGTGGACGTGGCGCGTACGGAGGCTGCTGGTGAGGGCTCGTGCGTGGTGGCGTGCGGGGGACGTGGTAGCCCAAACGTCTTACGGCACTAGAGGGATCTATAACCCTCTAGGGTTTCTAAAATGTTTAACCATTTTGGGCTTAGGGCCTTGTAACCTTGGGCTAGGTTTAGTATTGGGTTATGGGTTGTATCTTGGGCTAAGTTTAGGTTTTAAATTTTGAACTGTTATTGGACTGTCGTTTTTGGACTTGGTTTATTATTATTGTTTTTGGTTTTTGGTTATAAAATGGGCCCGGGCAAATTTTGGGCCTTACAACTGCCCCTCTTTGCTTATTGTCATGTAACGAGAATAGAGCAAAGACTTAAAAAGGGCCAAATTTGCCCGGTCTTGTCGAATCTTGACTTCATTCGGTGCTTTTCTTCTTTGCGTAGCTCCATTCCATCCCGCTGCTTCTTAAAGGGCCTGAGAACTAATGCTTCGACCAATTCAAGGAAAATTAGACTTTCAATCTGCTTCTGCAACTTCAGAATTGCCAGATCTACTTTCTTCAATCTACTCCTACAAACTCAGGATTGCCAGACTTGCTATCTTCAATCTGCTCCTGCAAACTCAGGATTGCCAGACTTGCTAACTTCAATCTGCTCCTGCAAACTCAGGATTGCCAGACTTGCTATCTTCAATCTGCTCCACTTCAGAGAGACAAGATCTGATGTCTTCGATCTGCTCCTGCAACTTTAGGATTGCCAGATCTGCTATCTTCAATCTGCCCCTGCAAACTCAGGATTGCCAGATTTGCTATCTTCAATCTGCTCCTGTAACTTCAGGATTGCCAGACTTGCTAACTTCAATGTTCTCTTGCAAACTCAGGATTGCCAGACTTGCTATCTTCAATCTGCCCCTACAAACTGAGGATTGCCAGATTTGCTATCTTCAATCTGCTTCTGCAACTTCAGGATTGCCAGACTTGCTAACTTCAATCTGCTTCTGCAAACTCAGGATTGCTAGATTTTTCGTTCGATCTTGGTCCACTATTGCTTAGGGCGACAAGATCTACAATTTTTAACCTATTCCACTGTTTGTCATGGGGATAGGGTTGGCGGCTTAAATCTATTCCACTACTGCTTAGAGAAATGAGATTTGTTGTTCGATCTTGGTCCACTACTGCTTAGGGCGACAAGATTTACAATCTTTGACCTATTCCACTACTAGTCATGGAGATAGGACTGGTGGCTTAAATCTGTTCCACTACTACTTAGGGAGACAAGATTTGTCGTTCGATCTTGGTCCACTACTGCTTAGGACGACAAGATCTACAATCTTTGGCCTATTCCACTACTGGTCATGGAGATAGGGCTGGTGGCTTAAATCTGTTCCACTACTACTTAGAGAGACAAGATTTACCGTTCGATCTTGGTCCACTACTGCTTAGGGCGACAAGATCTACAATCTTTGACCTATTCCACTACTGGTCATAGAGATAGGACTGGTGTCTTAAATTTGTTCCACTACTGCTTAGGGAGACAAGATTTGCCGTTCGATCTTGGTCCACTACTGCTTAGGGCGACAAGATCTACAATCTTTGACCTATTCCACTGCTGGTTATGGAGATAGGGCTGGTGGCTTAAATCTATTCCACTATTGTTTAGGGAGACGAGATTTGTTGTTTGATCTTGGTTCACTACTGCTTAGGGTGACAAGATCTACAATTTTCGACCTATTCCACTACTGGTCATTGAGATAGGGCTAGTGACTTAAATCTGTTCTACTACTTCTTAGGGAGACAAGATTTACCGTTCGATCTTGGTCCACTACTACTTAGGGCGACAAGATCTACAATCTTTGGCCTATTCCACTACTGGTCAGGGAGATAGGACTGATGTCTCCGATCTGCTCCTGGAACTTCAGGATTGTTAGATCTGTTATCTTCGATCTGCTTCGCTCAGGAAGGAAAGATCTTCGAATTTACTGATGTTGCGACAACGTCCTCTAGGGGACTTTCCTGTAAAATCAGTTTCGTGTTTATGCTTATGCAAAATGGTTAGGATGCAATGATCAGAATGAATCTCTTGCTCCTAACTAAATGTATCATGGACGATATTTGCGTGAATGCAGAATGTCATGAGAATAGTCATTTTACAAAGATTAGGGTGCAATGATCGGAATAAATCTAATGCCCCTAAATAGATGTGTCTTATGGATAAAATTTGTATGAATGCAGAATGTCATGAAAATGGTCTTTTTACAAAGATTAGGATGCAATGATCAGAATGAATCAAATGCTCCTAACTAAATGTGTTTTGCATGAATGCAGAATTTCATGAGAATGATCCCTTTTTACAAAGATTAAGATGCAATGATCGAAATGAATCTAATGCTCCTAACTAAATGTGTCTTATGGATGACATTTGTATGAATGCAGAATGTCATGAGAATGATTTCTTGCAATGATTAGGATGTAATTATCAGAATGAATCAAATGCTCCTAACTAGATATGTTTTGCATGAATGCAGAATTTCATGAGAATGATCCCTGTTTAAGCTTGTCATCGCCCATTGTTCATCAGGGTAATATGCTGCCCTCTTGTTCGGCTGGTATTCTTGACAGAAAACCCGAGAAAACAAATATCTTGCTCAACAGATTTGCCCCACTGTAACTTCAAGGTTCATCTCGTTGTGACTTAGGGATATCGGATCTGAATCCTTTCCCATCCATCCCATTGTTATTCAAAGGTATAGAATCCGTATTATCTTCCATCTATCCCACTATAACTAGGGGGTATAGGGCCTGTAGCTTGTTCCATCAATTGATCACTCCTCGGGTGACCCAACCAGATGTGTATGTATGATGCTCGCGTGAATGCAGAATATTAATTTTTCTCCGGAAAATGATTCCAATTTTACACTTGGGTTAACATTGCCCATTTTCGTCGAGATTGTATCACCAACTATTTTTGACAGAAAATCTAAGGAGATAGCCTCAATTTAGACTCTTCCTTAAACTTGGTGAGTTTTAAACAATAGTCCCGTTTCATATTCTTGTATTATTCAGAAGCTTCCAGAGTAATATGCAAAACTCCTTTTATGAAATTATTATTAGTCCACTAATTGTTATTTCAATGCAAAATGCCTAAAAAAGATCATAACCATGGACAAGAAGGAAATTGATTGGGAGCATAACTCGAAACAAATAAGTTAAGCAAAGATAGCAATCGCAATCAATAAGGAAATTTATTGTGAACATATTTTGAAAAGAATAACATAATCACAACTAACAAATTTAAAATGGGTAAAATGGAAACTAGGTGCCCCAGATATCGCAACCTGAGCTTCTCTGTTCAAAATTCTTGAGGGCCATTTTAAGTTCAATATGTGTTTAGGGGATCGGAGTACTTTGTCGATGCCCCAAGATGTCACATACTTCCTCATTGTTAATTAAGTGTAGCGAAACTACTGTATGCTCCACTTTCAATCAAAATTTGAGCCGCCATTTTTGGGTTTTCAACTCAAATACCCTTTAGTCTCAAAGCGCCCTTTGCGGGTTTTTGCCTTGGCCTCCCCTTTTTCTTTTTATTTTTTTCCTTTTTTGTGTTTTTGTTTTTTTCTTTTCTCTCTCTTTTTTTTTATTTTTCTGAATTTACCGAATTGGGCAGGTCCTTATCATCTATTTCAGACAATATCCATGCTTCTCCAGAACAGGCCTTCGTTGCTGTATAAGGTCCTTCCCAGTTTGGCATCCACTTTCTTTTGAAGTCCCTTTTGCATGGGAGAAGGCTTCTTTAAAACCCTATCATGAAATTTTCTAGGGTGAATCATTTTTTTTGTGAGCTCGCATCACCTGACCGTGGCAGATAGCTTTTAACATCAACTGATCATATTGAGATTGGATCTATTCTACCTCATCCAATTTCAGCTTTGACAGAATTTCGACTCCGATGGGCAAAACCAATAAAAAATGTGTTGCCCCCGTAACAGTCTTGGCCAACGTTTGATAAGCATAGAGGGTAAATAGTAACTTCTGTATGCCAATCTTTACAAGTCTTGGTCTTTTTTTGATCTTTTGTTTTTTCTTTTTGGCTGCCTTTACTGTGATGTGGCATCTGATCTTTGAACAGACCGCAAACTTTTGACATTGTACGGTTAAATATGACCTTTTCGACTTTTTTTTGTCGGTGTTCTTTCTTTCTTTTCTTTTCTTCTCTTTTTTTTTGATGACTATCGCCTTTGTAATATTGGCATATGAAGCGACTTTTACCATCTTAGTGAAGTAACCGACTTCCACGAAAGTGAATCGATGTTGGCCAGAAGCGTTTGATGAGACTAGCTTGATAACATCCATGCCCCACATGTAGGAAATCTTATTTCTGCATTGAGCTAGGCATTAATCTTCATCTCCTTCCTTGGCTCAAGACGTAGGATCTGTTTTTCATCCGGTGTTAACAAACCGGAAGATATGTTGCAATTTCTGTCATCTTCAAAGTCCTGAGATTCCTTAGACTCATATATCATTCAAAAGGGAGTCTGTAACAACGTTGTTTCTGTCGTTGATATCTGGGTACCTATTGTAGGTACGAAGGCAAGTTCCAAAGAATAAATGATTCTAAGGATGATTATTTATGGTATGGTCATGAATACAGAATGAAAGAAATATTCTAAAACACGAAAGAATGTACAGTATGAAATATAAAGAATGAAAAATATTTACTTAAAAGATGTATTTTATTGAAATAAAAATTCTGGACACAAGCCGATTTCACAAAAGGATTCTTATTGCTTCTGGGCTTGAAGCAACAAGCATGTTTTGAATGTTACCCTAGATTAACTCTAAAAACACAGGGATCTCTTCCATTGTCCCATTGTTCAAAACATCCCAAGTACGTAAAGGCAGAAGCTTGGAAAAGTCTTTTCACCGGTTCACTCTTCAGATATGTCAGTAATGTTCAAAATCGCCAGTATCATGTTTTGCACTGGAGCCCTGAACTTGATGTACTCCTGATCTCATGCCCCTATCTATCATGGGACTCACAATGTTTACCCCTTTAACAAAAATTTTGGCATACGAATTCCCTGTACCAAAAAGATTGTCGAATTTTACGATGCCTAATCTAATGAGTCTTTCGACTAATTTCTTGAAAGTAGTACAATTTTCTGTCGAGTGCCCCATAATTCCTGCATGGATTCGTATTGGGCATTCACATCGTACCATTTAGGGTATGGAAACTATACTGGTTTTATATGAAAAGGGGATACAACATGTGCGTCAAACAAAATTCGGTACAACTCTCTATACGAGATTGGAATGGGAACACACTGGAGTTTTTCTGAATTTGATTTTGCATTGGTCTCTTATCTTGGGGAAACCTAATAGCTGGTAGCAGTTGTCTTTGGCTGAGCTGTCGTAATCGGCTTCGAACTACCCCTGTTACACTTACTCATATTATTCATTTCCTTTTCTTTCTTCCTTGGGGCCTTTGAAGTCCACTCTTCCCTTTCTTTTATTTCTGCCAGAACAACTGGTTTGGCTCGATCATCCTTCGGGTTAAAACTTGAGCCCATCGGGAGATTTAACAGTGCCGAGGTATTAATCTGACGTTGGGGTCCAATAATGATGGGTACCCCCTGCAAATGCATGTTTGGTTGAGTCGGGATACTTATCAGGGAATAAACGATGTCTTCATCACCATCCACACTGTTGACCACTGGGCCACTCTTTTTTTAAGCCCTCCAACTAGTAATTGGGTCATCTGGAGTAGCATATTCATTTGGTCTCGCATGTCTCATTGAGTTTTGGCCAACTGCTCTTGCATCAGTATTTGTCTTTGCTCTATTCTCTCCAACCTTTGTTCCATATCTTCTAGGTTGACTGAAATAATTTTTAATTAATCAGGGTCTTCTCATGAAGTCTAGTGCATGTGATGTAATGCTATGTGAATGCATGAAATGAATGTAAAGATATGTCGATTCTAACTCAATTTCTTTTAGGAAACTTTACTAGAGGACAAACCTCTTTACATGAAACAGACTAAAAATATGCGAACATCCGGATTGTCTTCCGTTTCATCAAAAAATTCGTTCTCCATGCCGAGCTCCCTAATTTAGCAATCGAACCCAAATCGACATCTCTCTCTAATATAAAAATACATGGAATGAATGCAATGTAATGCAATTAATAGAAAACACGTTAGTGCCAGAGAAATAAACAACATAGAACACCTGACCGGGTGACCACTAGGGTTTGGCGTGGCTCTATCTAGGGTAGGCTCCTAGGGCTGCTATATGCGGCTTGGTTCTAAAGAATGGGTACCTGAACCGGCAGATTCCTCGATCCTCACCCATCATAGGCTCATATGGAACAAGTTCGGTTCGGGGGAATACATTTCCCTATGGCTACACGGAGATGAAAATCTCACGAAGACATAGGTACGGATGTATCCCGAGAGTGATTCAATATCCTGCACGGAGGTGAAAACCTCACGAAGGAGTAGCTTCTCACTCCCACTTAAAAGGTGTGACCCGGCGGTGATGCAACATGATGCAAAAATATTTTACAAGATTTACAGTAATCACAACAATATGAATGCAATAATAGGATTGCAATTTTTCAAATCAAATTTTCAATTTTCGACAAAAGGACAGAAATTAATCAATTTTACGGCTTGACTCTCTTTCGAAGTCCCCAGTGGAGTCGCCAAGCTGTCGAAACCATTTTTAAATCAGGTTTTGGAAAAACGGGGATCGACTTTAAAATGACAAATAGAGTCGCCACCGATCTTTTATTCGAGGTGTGATCGGATCACCTTGAGATGGATTATTTTAATAAAACATTTTGATTTATTAAAACAATAATTTTGGTCTACGAAATCCAAAAAATGAGTTCGGGAGTCAATTACGTACGAGGAAGGGTTAGCACCCTCGATACGCCCAAAATTGGTACCTAATTGATTAATTAATGTCTTAATGGCGAAAATTTGAAAAGATTTTAGATTACGATCCATTTACTTAAGATATATTTGAACAACATCATATTGGATGCCGAAAGTTCTTATTTCGAAGAAATAAAATGTCGTACTCAGTAAGTTAGGGCACAACATTTTATATTTTCAAAACTAGATTTACTCTTCAACATTCAATACTTATGCATTTAAAAATAAGAAGGGTTTTCAATCATTTGGGTCAAATGAAAAATCGCAACCCAGTAAGTTAGGGCACTATTTCTCAAAATTCCCAATTATAGAATATTGCCTTTTTTCTTTTGAAATTCTTATTTTGAGAAAACAAAACATCACACTCAGTAAGTTAGGGTGCAATGTCTCAACTTCCCGAGAATAAGTTTTTTGATTTAAAATGTCATGCATTTTGATTTAAGTGAGAAAGAATACTCGCTTATTAAGTTTTAAACGAGGAGAATCGGAACTCAGTAAGTTAGAGGACGATTTTCTCGAAACCATTAAACTCGAACATTGCCTTATAATTTTAGAATCGAAATGACATTAAAACACTACGTCTTTCGTATGATACAATGGAATACTAATACACAAAGCAATATATTAATCCACACATCGACATTACAATGATGAATCACAAATAATTAATAATTACAAATTAACAAATTACAATTCATATGCTAGTAATAATTGTATAATGAAATTCGATATTATCAATTGAGGAAAATGGAGCAAAATGATATATAACCAATCATAGGAAATGAATCTAAATCGATTAAAATAATAAATAAATTTAAAACAAATGATGTAAGAAAATAGATTTTAAAAATCAATAAAAGACCATAGTTTAAAAGGGATAATATATCAAATATCGAAACAAATTAAAATATACCATAAAACGTGATCTTTTAAAGTAATAAATTGTATATACTAAATTAGAAATAGAAAATATATACATAAGTAATTTTAAAAGAAACTAAATATACATACAAATAAATTTAAAAGGACACATATTTATAATAATATATATATATATATATATATATGAAAGAGGAAAATATAATACAAAACAATTTAAAAGGATAATATTTGTATAAAATTATTTTAAATAACTAGTGGAACAAATTTAATAAACATTACATTAAAACGAGTTAGAATACATAGTATATATATATAAATAACTTAGATAGATAATGTACAAATATTATTTAAATATCATATACTAAAACAGTTAAAAACTAAATAAATAAATGAATTAAGTAAACTAGGTACGAAATCGAAAATCAAAACAATGTTTTAAGGATAGTCAATAAAAAAATTAATTATTAAAATAGAACCAAGGGTCAGAATAAAATGCGCACAAATAAACGAGGATTAAAATGGCAATATTTCCATTTGCGAAAACGATGTGTATAGGTTTGGACTAAAATGAAAACGCGTGAAAATTACAGAGGTTAAATTAAAAAACAAAGAAAATGTGCCTAAGGTCTAATCAAATAACGATGCAGAAAAAAAGGACTGATTGCGTAAATTAACCAATCACATGAAAACGCGCGGGTCAATGGGTTTTTGAATCGGGTCGGATCGGGGCATTGGACACGACGTCGTTTTGAAGCTATTTAATCAATCTTCAAACGACGTCGTTTCGTTTGGTTTAAATAGGCTACTAAACCTAAAATCACATCAGGAATTCGACCTCCCTTTTTTGGTTGAAATCAGAATACCCTAGCTGCCTTAAAAACAAAATCAGACCCCCTTTCCTTTTTTTTTCTCTCAGCCGATTTCAAAACACTTCAATCGGCCATCCAAAATGCCACCATGTATGGCAACGAGCGGAACTCGAAGGCCCAATCACAGTCTCGAGCCTCCTTGCTTTGATTTTGATGAAGGAGGAGGACCGATTCCAGGTAAATCTCTTTCTCTTTACTTACCATCTCATGTTTTTCGAATCAAAAAGAAAATAAAATGAAAATAGAAAAAGAAAATGAAACAAGAACACTAGCAGAGTAAATATGTAAATCACCTTTTCTTTTCTTTTTTTTGTATATCTTTTCTTCGTAAAAAAAAAAAAAAAAAAAAAAGAGTCCCCTTTACATTTGTTGGCTTTTTGTTAATATAGCCGAAAAATAAAAAGAAAATACAATATGAATTTGTTTTTCTTTTCTGTCATTTTTGCTTGCTGTCTATTTGTCGTCTTTTTATAGGTACGGTCGAGGTGTACGGGGGCGTGGACATGGCGCGTACGGAGGCTGCTGGTGAGGGCTCGTGCGTGGTGGCGTGCGGGGGACGTGGTAGCCTGAACGTCTTGCGATGCTAGAGGGATCTAGAACCCTCTAGGGTTTCTAAAATGTTTAACCATTTTGGGCTTAGGCCCTTGTAGCCTTGGGCTAGGTTTAGTATTGGGTTATGGGTTGTATCTTGGGCTAAGTTTAGGTTTTAAATTTTGAACTGTTATTGGACTGCCGTTTTTGGACTTGGTTTATTATTATTGTTTTTGGTTTTTGGTTATAAAATGGGCTCGGGCAAATTTTGGGCCTTACAACGTGCAAATCACGAACAATAACAATAACTGTACTCCGAAGGCGTACAAAGTGTGAAATAATAAACCAACCAAACTCCTACAACCTGCAATGCAATCATAAGAAAAATGTAATATTGTTATCGTATGTCTTGCCAACTATATGCGAGGAGACTAACACTACGATTTACAAGAGCTCAAAGTGAAATTTCGTTGACTTGTCACTAGTTCCACTAATTTAAGCATAAATTCAATTACTCAATTCACCTTTTTACTATAACCATTTTTTTTACTTTTAATGAAATCAAAATCAATGTTCATGGTACAATACTTAACCATATAACATAACAATTCAAATCAAACAACTCGTAATAACTATCTTACCTTGAAACTTGCTTCTCATTTATTAAGTTTATAACTAAAGTTTCCTTTGCCATGGCTAAGTATCATGAGCAAGGTTAATAATAAGATTACTAAGTCATAACACTTAACTTTATAATAAGGTAGCCTTTTACTATTTTGTTTTAATATCAACTAACTGTTTATTAATGATCATGACATTAGTTATCATATTTTTTAAATAAGTTAACTAATTAATCCCATTCCTTTGTTGATGTTTTTATCAATAAACTTATGTTTATCTAATAATTAAATTACTAATTAACATATACTAATTGAACACTCAATACATAACAACAAAGGATTCATGGCACATACATTAACAAAGTTTCCTTAAAACATAAGCTCAAGGCCAAAGCTTTTTCCACAACTCTTTGCTTTCCTTTGAATTTTCTCCACCCTTGTCTTCTTTAGCTTCAATACACAAGAATAAAAATCAAGTAAGAATTATTACAGCAAGACCAAATTAACTCAATCATATTTCATTAAAACCTTAATATGCATGGGGAAAATAGAAGCCTCACTTATTTATTACTCTCTCAATCGAAAAGCCTTAAAAAGCCATCTGTCTACATTTCCATTCAACACATACGAGCATTCCTAATCATGGGTAATAAAATTTCATTACTAGAATTATCAAATTTAAATTAAAACACTAATTATTTGAATTAAAAAAAATACTTACCTTCGACAATGGCTTCCCCAAAATTTCTTCTCAACATCGATTATAGGGAATGAAGCTAGGATAATTCTCTTTCTATCCACTAGTTTATCTCAAGGAATTGTATATACATATATATATATATATATATATATATATATATATATTTTATTTTTTTCTAGTGGAGGCCTTAATCTCACAACTTAAAGGAAGTAAAAATTCTTTAATGGTGATCAAAGACATTTAGCCTTGATCTTCCACTAACTAAAATCTTAAGGGGTAAATTACCTCTTTTTCTTTTTTTTTACTTTGTCAAATTGTTCATAAGTCCCCCAATTAAATGTCTCACCACTTAATCCCTCTTTCTTCAATTAAAGTCTTATTTTTCGATCCCTCTACATCAAGTCCCAACTTTAATTCTACGACTAACAAAAATTTGCAGCTTAAATATTAATGGTTCTTGTATTTATTTAATTGAAAATTTGACATTTGATTTGATGCTCATACACAAAAATTTAATTAGTTCAACCTCCGAAATGAGGTAAATTACGACATCAAAAATTTTGGAGGCATTACATGTAAAGTCTTTTATGCTTAACTAGTAGTGTATGGCATAAACTTAGGCTTTTAACTCTTAGTTTTGGGACATTTTGTTAGTATTTGATGTTGTTTTTAATCAATTGGTTCATTTGGTATAAATTGGACAGTTCTAGTAACTTTGAATACCTTTACAAAGATCTTATGATGATGAATTTCATGATATGAGATTACATACTACCGTAAAATTTCATGTTATAATCTTTATAATCAGCCCAATTTGTCCGGACCCACACCATAACCAAAATTAAAACAAAAAAATAAATTAATTAATAAAGTCCAAAATCCAATCAACCAAAGGTTCATTACACAACCTAAAATTAAACCCAAATCAGCCCAATTTACAAAACAACCACACAGGCCCAAAACAGATTGAAACTTCGAAAATCCTAGCCCCTAACCCTAGCAGCGTTGCGCGCATGCCTCCACTTGCGTCACCACGCACGCCACCACGCGCCTCCATACACCACGTCCGCACCATTGTACCTACAAATTAGACCACGAAAATAGCAAATAATAGGAAAACAGTAGCAAAAATGGAATTTTTGTATTTATTTTTCTTTTCGGCTATAAAAGAAGCCAGAAAAACATTGTAAAGGGGATACGTTTTTTGAATACAAAAAGAATAGAAAAAGTATATTTCTAGCCTATTTCAGCATATTTTTCTCTAGTATATTGCATATATATATATAAAAAAATAATAATACAAAATTTTTACCTTTTGTGACGATTGGAGCTTGAATACGAAGAGTCTTTGTCCGTTATTGGGATTTCAGTGGGTCTTTTGGTGGTTTCGAGTTAGGATTCGGGTTTAGAGGATTTCAAAAGGCTAAAATAGCCTTCCTAGGCCTCTCTGACCGCTGTATGCGGTGGCGGAAACGGAGGAGCCCGGTGGCTTGATGACCGGAGCCAGGCTGATCTTAGGCCAAAGATCGGAGAGCCTTCAGAGAATTCTTTGATTTTTATTTTTTTTTTGAAGCGGATTAAAATGTTTTTTATTTAGTTTTTAGCCTTTTATAAGCGTTCTCATACGACGTCGTTTACGCTGCTCTCAATTGCCCCAAAACGGCATCGTTTTGAGCTGGATCGGGTTTACCCGACTTGAACCTTTAGGATCCGCGTGTTTCTGCGGTGAAAGGGGTTATTTGAGCAGTAGACCCCTATGCGTTTGCAGTGCTTCGTAATGTAGACCTGCATTGTTTTTTTAATTCGGCCCTTTATTATTTTTCTTTGTTTCAATTTAATCCACATGCTGTTAGGTGACTTGTATTTGAACAGCGCAGTTTTGAGTGTTTGGGATAATTTCGCAGTGAACCCTCGCCTGTTTGGGCACATGCTAATCTGGTCCTTAATAGTCTGTTGTTATTATTTTCATTTCTAGACTGGAATCTTATTTTAATTTCAATTTTGTTCCTTACCAGTTTTAATCTATTTATTTATTTACATTTCAAAAAGGTTTATTTTGTTATATTTTCTTTTAATTCTTTTTATATCTGCTTACTTTAACCATTTTATTTTATCCTTTAAAATTTTTTTATTTTATATATATTATTCAATTTAAATATTTTCTTTATATAATTTATTTTAAATACTTTAGATGTTACCTTTCTTAAATCTATGTATATTATTTAGTTTAAATTATTTTATATGTTTTTCCTGTTCTTTACTTTAAAAATTATTTTATTACTATTTATTTCAAGATTTTGTATTTCGTTTTTATTAAATTGTTTCGCATTATATATATATATATATATATTATTCATTTCAATTTTATATATATATATATATATATATATATATATTAGTAAATTTAAATTTTGTTTATGATAATTTAAGTTGTTTTAAATTAACTATTTTAAAATCATTTTACATATCATCTTATTATCAAATCGTTTTGCATGATATTTATTTTAAATACTTTTATATTATTGCCTCCATGTTATTCATTTTGAAATTATTTTGTTATATATTATTTATTACATCTTATTTACATTAGTCGCTTTTAAACCTTCATTTTTTGTTATTTCGTTGTTTTGGATTTTTTAGATATACTATTTTGTGTCGTTTTTTCCAATGGATGATTGTAAAATTGCATCTCTTGAATTCGTTGCTATCACGTGTATTACCTCTCATAATTTGTGCTTATTGATTATTTGTGATTCATTAATGTAATATTTTGTGTACGTATTGCTACTTTGATTTGTATATTATCATTCCATTGCGTTTTTTTTGTTAAAAAAATCGAGTTTAATATCGTTTAAGTTTCAAAATTATTTTATTCAAAGGTTTAAAATAAGGCAATGCTCATGTTTGGAAGCTTCGAGAAAATCGTGCCCTAACTCACTGGGTTCCGATTCTTCTCGTTAAATCTAAACAACCAAGTACCCTTTTTCTTTTCTAATCAAAACGCATAAAAATTTTAAACAACAAAACTTATTCTCAAGAATTCGAGATGTTGCGTCCCAACTCACTGGATGTGACGTTTTATCATCTCAAGGTAAGAATTTCTAAAAAACAAAGGCAATATTTCGTATTCGGGAATTTTGAGAAATTGTGCCCTAACTTACTAGGTCCCAATTTTTCATAAAGCCCAAATAACCGAATAACCTTTTCAAACTTTATTACATGAGTTTTAAAAATCAAAAAGTTCAATTTCAAGAATATAAGTTGTTGTACCGTAACTAACTGAGTATGACATTTTATTTATTCAGATTAAGAGGGTTTTTGGCATCCAATGTGATTCCGTTCAAATGTTTTTTTTTTTGCAAACGGATCTAAATCTAGAATCTTTTCAAATTTTCGGCATTAAAACATTAAATAATCAATTAGGTACCAATTTTGGGCACTATGAGGGTGCTAACCCTTCCTCGTACGTAACTGACTTTTGAACCCGTTTTCTCGAGTTTTTGTAGACCAAAATATGTTTTAATAAATCAAAGTTTTATTAAAATGATCAATCTCAAGGTGATCCGATCACACCTCAAAATAGGTGGCGACTCTATTTTTTATTTTCCAATCGATCCCTGTTTTTTTCAAAATAGAAAAAAATGGTTTCGACAGCATGGCGACTCCACTGGAAACTTGTTTGAGAGTCAAGCCGTAAATTGAATAGTTGTTGTCCTTTTTTCATAAATTGAAAATTTGATTTGAAAAATTACGATCCCTTTATTGCATGTGCTTGTGTTATCTTATTTGATTGTTGTGGTTTGAGTCTTGTAGAATACTTTTGCATCATATTGCATGACCGCTGGGTTATACCCTTTTAAGTGGGAGTGAAAAGCTACTCTTTCGTGAGGTTTTCACCTCTGTGTAGGATAGTGGACCGCTTTCGGGATACATCCATACCTATGTCTTCGTGAGATTTTCATCTCCATGCAGCCATAGGAAAATTGTCCCCCTGAACGGTCCGTATGAGCCTATAATGGGTGAGGATTGAGGAATCTGCTGGTTCAGGTACCTCAACTTTAGAACCGAACCGCATATAGAAAGCCCTAGGAGCCCACCCTAGGAAGAGCTACGCTAAACCTTACCAGGTCACCCAAATAGGTGCTTGTTTGTTTTTTCTTTTCCTTTTTTTTTCATGCTTTGACTTTTGTTTCTGTATATTGTACTGACTTTTTGCGTTTTATCTTTGTTATTTTGCATGCATTTTCATATTTAAGAGGTTTCGATTCGGGTTCGATTACTAAATTAGAGAGCTGGTCATGAAAAATGAATTTCTTGATAAAGTGAAAGATAACGCGACTGTCCGAACTTGGTCAGAAACAACACAATTAGAGAAGGGGGATAGTCTAGCTGCGGGGAATGTGTCAGAGTTATGGGACTGCACTCGTATTAGTGTTACGCAAAATAATCTTAAAGAGTTAAAAGTGATATGAGATTAGTGGAATGATGAGACCAAGAGGTTGTTCTACCATAATTATAGGGATTTACCGTACTTACTTGACATCAAGGTAGACGAGCTATTATTCCGAGCCCTCACTCAGTACTGAAACCTCGTATATAGTTGCTTTACCTTTGGGAGAGTGGATTTGGTACCCACATAGAAGAATACACAGCTCTACTGCATTGTCCGAGGGTTCAAGTTGATAAAGTCTATTTGAGCTGCCTATGTCCCAGCCTCTTGGAAGAAGTTGATGAGCATTACGAGAATGAGTGAGCAGTGGATTACAGCCAGAATTAAGCAAAAGGGTGAGTGTAAGTGCATCCCATGGAGGAATTTGAGGGATTTGATTTTAGCTCATCCTGATATAAAGAAGAGAGTTAATGTCTTTGCATTGAGCATCTATGGATTGATGCTATTCCCTAGGGCTTTAGGGTATGTAGATGAAACAATCACAGATCTCTTCGATCGACTCAGTAAAGGGGTTACACCAATTCTCGCAATCTTGGCCGAGACTTTTAGGTCATTGAATGCTTGTAGAAGATCCGGAGAGGGCAGGTTCATAGGGTGCGCACAGTTGTTGTTGGTTTGGTTTCACAGCCACTTTTGGAGGGTGGATAAGATTTCTTATCGGGTCTTCACTGATAATTGTTTCCCACTGAAAGAGATAGCAACAACATTAAGAAGAGATGATGTGTCAGAAGAGAATTGGATGACACTTCTCCAAAATCTTCAGGAAGAAGATATTGAATGAAGAACTCCCTAGTTGGTGCCCAATGAGATCCTGTTCCGATGCGAGAGTTTTGATTGAGTCCCTTTGCTCGGAATTTGGGGAGCCATTGGTTATGCTCTTTTACTTGTACTAAGACAATACGGATCAAGGCAGTTTATACTGACAAAGCATGGTCTAACGCAATGCGAGTTCTCGTATAAAGGACATAATTACAAGAAGAGGGTCAAGGAGATTTCCACTGCTTGGAATCAGACTCGTCGGATGAAAAAGTTGATGGTAGGATCAATGACTACTCTCGAGTATAGCGGATGGTTTAGTAGAAGAATTAATGACAATATCCCGGGGCCAAGTCTGGAAGGTGTTTGACCGATGGAAGAATACTTACAGGTAGTCCCATCAGAATTGGAGAATAAAACAAGATTTTGAAAAGAGAAATCGGGAGCTAGAGAAGAAGATAGAGCAATTTGAGGAAGAGAAGATGCATATAAGGGTAGATGCCGACGTTCAAAAGTTAGATGCCGAGAAGAAAAAGAAAGAAAAAATAAAGTCGAGGAGGATTTGAATAATTTGAAGACAGTTTATAAGAAATTACATCTTTCAATGAGAACTGTTGGATTGGGAAAAACATCAGAGCAGTGGCGGCAGGAAATTCAAGCTGAAAGGACCAAAGCTGATCAGTGGAAGAGAAAATTCCAAGAGGCTCAAGCTCAGAGAGAGGCTCTAGAAAGGAGTCTATCAAAAGCCCAAAATGACAAAGGGGAATTAAATGCCAGAGTGGCAGAGCTTGAAAAAGCACTTTATCAGTATAGAAATTGTAATTCTGCGGCTGAGCTGAGAACCAGTTTGAATAAAACTGAAGAAATGAAAGGAAGAATAGAAGAGCTAGAGTCTGCTTTACAAAGTTGTGAGCTTCAGGTAGAGCTTCTTGAAGTAAATGAGGAGCATTGGAATGAATAGCTTCATCACTCTCAGAGTCAAGTTAAGGACCGAGATTACATTATGGGCGAAGCCGTGGCTCAGATCCGGGAGGTAGCTGACCATCTGCAAGCCTTGGCAGTTCAGGCCGGCACGCTAAGTGTGAAGTACGAGCTAGAATCAGACTGGGGCCAGGAGATAGCTTTGTTACTTAAGAAAGTTAAAACTCTGAGCACTAGGGAAAAGTCGTATTTGTAATCTATTTTATGTAAATATCTTTGTTTTCTAATAAAGTTTTCTAAATAGAAATGAATCAAAATCGACGTCTTTTTCATTTCATGCATCTGCGTTGCATCATATACATTAAAGTTCACTAAAAGTTTCTAATTAATTAAAAATTATTTTAGTAATTTGGAAACCGAAAAAAATCAACCAAGCACGCATACTTACGGTACACGAAGAAAGACTAAAGCAATGGATAAAAGACTAGAAAGGTTGGAACAAATGCAGAAGGAGATGCAAGAACAGATGCAAGCACAAATGCAAAAGCAGCTGGTTAAGATCCAGCAAGACATGATGGACAAAATGATGGAATCTCAGAGAAATATGATGACTCAAATGACTCAGATGACGCAGTTGTTGAATGGGCTTATGGATAAAGGAAAGAGCCCTATGGTTAATACTAAGGAGAATACTAAGTATCCTTAATATCCCACTGGTTTTACTCCATCACATGTGCAAACACAACCTGAAATAACTTTACAAAGGTCATCTGTCATGATCAGGCCTCTACAATTCCAAGCTAGTGCTTCAATGAATCTCCAAACTGGCTCAGGTTCAGGAGATAATCTAATCAATACTAATGTCCCTGATTTGGATGAAATAGCTGAAGGAAAGAAGACAAAAGTAGAATTACCAAAGTAGCTAGAAGATAGATGTAAATGGTTGGAGGAGAAGTTTAAGGCGATAGAAAGTGCTGATAGCTATTATGGAATTCATGCCAAGGATTTAATCTTGGTCCCAGACTTGGTGCTTCCATACAAGTTCAAAATGCCTGAATTCGAGAAATATAATGGGATAAGTTACCCCGAAGCTCATATTACTATGTTTTGTAGAAGAATGATGGTGTACATTAATAATGACCAACTGTTGATCCATTGCTTCCAAAATAGCCTGGTGGAAGCAGCAGCCAAATGGTATAACCAGTTGAGTCATGCTAGAATTGGTTCATGGAGAGATTTGGCTCAAGCATTCATGAAACAGTACAATCATGTGACAGACATGACTCCTGATAGAATTACTCTTCAAAACATGGAGAAAAAGGTGAATGAAAGTTTTAGACAATATGCACAGAGGTAGAGGGAGGTTGCCATCCAAGTCCAGCCACCACTTTTGGAGAAAGAGACTACAATGCTCTTTATTAATACACTGAAGGCCTCGTTTATTACTCATATGCTAGGAAGAGCTACAAAGAGCTTCTCGAACATTGTAATGACTGGAGAAATGATTGAGAATGCCATAAAAAGTGGAAAGGTAGAGGCAGGAGAAAGTAACAAGAGAATGACCACAAGGAAGAAAAAAATAAAGTGAATAATACAAGCATGGGGTACTCAAAGTCGATTACCGTTAATCAGCCAAAAACAGTGACTACTGGGTATCAGGGTTTATCAAGAAAAGAATCTGGCACAAGGCAAAACACTGAAAAACTCTAATTTACGCCGATCCCAATGACATAAAAGGAGTTGTATCAAAGTTTATTTGATGCGCACGTTGTGTCCCCCCACAACCTGAAACTGATGCAACCTCCATACCTAAAATGGTATGACCCAAATGCCAAATGTGAGTACCACGCAGGGATCACAGGGCATTCGATAGAAAATTGCCTTGCTTTCAAGAAATTGGTGGAAAAATTCATCAGCATGGGTATTGTGAAGTTAGATGACGCACCAAATGCAGAAAATCCATTACCCAATCATACTAATAATGGGGTCAATGCAATCAGTAAAAGTTTAGAGGGAAGAATCAAAGCAAATATCGCGGAAGTTAAGACTCCTTTAAGATTGGTTTGGAAAGAAATGGTCAAATGGAGACTAATTGTTACAGAAGAAAGTTATGAAAAGTTGATAAATTATTGTTAGTACCATCATATAATGGGGTATGAGATTTAGAATTGTATGGAATTCAAAACTTTGCTACAAAATTTGATGAATAATAAAGAAATTAAGTTTTGTAAAAAAGGCGCAAAAGAGAGGAGAATATGCACGTCAGAGTCAACAACAAAGAGCTTAAAATTTAACTTTCCAGTGGTTATCATTTCGCAACCCAAAAGCAATAAAGCGGGGGTACAGATGGAGCCAAAGATAATCATTTAAAAGCCAGCAGTTTTTCCATATAGGGATAACAAGAGAATCCATTGGAACTATGATTGTAATGTGACGATCCAAGGAAAAGAGAATTCAGCTAGTGTTTCAAAGGAAGATCAAGATACAGGTTCTTATACTCGTAGTGGGAGACGCTACGATTTGGTAAATACCCGACCAAAATCAGTAAAAGGGAAAACTCCAATGGTAGAACAAAAGAATGAAAAATTAGGCGAGCCTAAGTCGCCTGTTAATGAACCGGTGAAAGAGGAAGAAGCTAAGGAGTTTCTAAAATTTTTGAAGCACAGCGAGTATAGTGTGGTGGAACAGTTGCATAAACAGCCCGCACAAAAATCTATATTAGCTTTGCTCTTGAGTTCAGACGTGCACTGAAACGCATTGATGAAGGTTTTGAATGAGATTTATGTCGCCAATGATATCTCGTTTAATAAACTGGATCGATTGATTGGTAACATAAGTGCTGACAACTTTATTTATTTCAATGATGATGAGATACCACCAGGGGATATGGGATCCACCAAAGCTTTACACATCACCACCAGATGCAAAGGATACACGTTGCCAGGGGTTTTGATAGACAATGGATCGGCATTAAATGTACTACCCTTATCCACCTTAAATAGATTACCAGTGGATAGATATGCCAGAATATAGTTAGGGCATTTGACGACACGCAAAGAAGAGTTATGGGGAGGATTGAAATACCGCTGCTAATTGGTCCGACAACATATGAGGTAGACTTCCTAGTAATGGATATCAAACCTTCCTACAATTGCTTGTTGGGAAAACCGTGGATCCACTCAGCGGGGGCGGTACATTCATCATTACATCAGAAACTGAAGCTAATAGCAAATGGTCGGCTAGTGACAATAAATACCGAAGAGGATATTATCGCGACTGTGACCAGTGATGCACCGTATCTAGAGACGAATGACTAGGCAATCATGTACTCTTTTCGATCCTTGGAATTCGTAAATACAACCTTTATTACAGAGGGGAATCAAAGATATCTAAGACCACAAGAATGGGATTACAAATGATGGTAGGAAACGGAGTTTTGCTAGGAAAAGGGCTTGGAAGATATCTCTAGGGAAAGGTGAAGGTTCCAATGTTAAAGGACAAACATGACCGCTTTGGCTTAGGATTCAAGCCAGATGAAAAACAAAAAAAGAAAGAGTTGGAAAAAAGGCAATAAAGAAGAAAGGCACGCTTGAGTGGCGAGGAAATCAAGTGGGAACCCATGATAATTCCTCACGTATCAAAGACTTTCGTATCGGGAGGAATTATGCATCCCGAACAAGTGATGATAAGAAAAGGAACAATTGAAGAGATGCTGAGAGACATACATATTAATGCCATATTCGAAGACACAACAAAAGGAGGACCCTTGTCAGATATCCGTCTTTATGAACCTGGGAGCGTTTTGGACAATTGGACTGCGGAAGAAATTCTTGTAGTATTTAGAGCTTACTCAGAGTAATGTTCAAAATGCACTTGTTGCTTTAATCCTAGAAGCAATAAGATTTCTTTTGTGAAATAGGCTCATGTTCAAACATCATTATGTCAATGAAGTATAGCTTTGCTACCATTTGAAGCAAACATTATTTCATTTTTTATTTTTCTTTTATCATTATTATCTCAAATTCTTTTATTCTGTGATTCTCTTCAAATCATTCTTTCATTCATAATCATACCGTACAAATAATTATTCATGAATTCATTCGTTCTTTCTATATTCTTTTGAACTTACAATAGGTTCCCAGATATCAACGACATGAGTGATGTTGTTATAGACTCAAAATCTCCTTTTGAGCAAGACATGTGTTTAGAAGGATCCCAGGACTTCGAAGATGACATAGACTGCGACTTATCTCCGGACTTGTTGAGAATGGTAGAACAGGAAAAGAAACAAATTCTACCTCATAAGGAGACAGTGAAAACTATGTCGCTAGAAGAGGGGAAGGTAGTGAATATTGGAACATGCATAACTAAAGAAACGAAGTTGAATCTCGTTGAGTTACTATAGGAATTCAAAGATGTCTTTGTATGGTCCTACCAGGATATGCCCGGTTTAAGCACCGATGTTGTAGTACACCACCTTCCCATAAAAGAAGATTGTAGGCCAGTTCAGCAGAAGCTCCGAAGGATGAAATCGGATATTGTGCTAAAAATAAAGGAGGAAGTAAAAAAATAGTTTGATGCCAGATTCTTGAATGAGATCAAATATTTGGAATGGGTAGCCAATATCGTACTTGTCCCTAAGAAAGATGGGAAAGTATGAATGTGTGTGGATTATAGAGACTTAAATAAGGTCAACCCAAAGTATACTTTTCCCTTGCCTCACATTGATACTCTAGTGGATAACAAGGCAGGCTACTTGTTGTTTTCATTCATGTATGGATTCTCGGAGTACAATCAGATAAAAATACATCCTGAAGACATGGGAAAGACTACCTTCATAACATTGTGGGGTACGTTCTATTATAAAGTGATGCCGTTTGGGTTGAAAGATGCAGGAGCTACATACCAAAGGGCTATGGTGACTTTGTTCCATGATATGATGCATAAAGAAATTAAAGTTTATGTTTATGAGATGATTGCAAAGTCTAGAATAGAAGAGGATCACATCCGAGTTTTGAGGAAACTATTCCTGAGGTTGAGAAAATTCCAGTTAAAACTCAATCTAACGAAATGTACTTTTGGAGTTGGATCTAAAAAATTGCTGGGCTTCGTAGTCAGTGAAAAGGGAATTGAAATTTACTCAGATAAGGTCAGAGCTATACAAGAATTGCTTCCACCGCGCACCCAAAAAGAAGTTCAAGGTTTCCTTGAAAGACTGAATTACATCGCTCGGTTCATTTCACAACTGACTGAGAAATGTGATCCTATATTTCATCTTCTTAAGAAACACAACCCAGGCGTTTGGGATGATGAGCGCCAAACAGATTTTGATAAGGTTAAGTAATACTTGTCAAATCCCCCAGTATTGTTAACTCTATGCCCAGATAGGCCATTAATACTATATTTGACAATGTTTAATAACGTCATGGGATGTGTGTTAGGTCAACATGACGAGTCAGGACGAAGAGAAAAAAGTAATATATTACCTCAGTAAAAAAATTCACTGAGTACGAGATCAGATACTCACTAGTTGAGAAATAATGTTACGCCTTGATTTGGACAACTCGGAGGTTGAGACAATACATGTTGTACCATACAGCTTGGTTGATATCGAAATTGGATCCTCTAAAATATATGATGGAGTCAACTACTTTAAATGGAAGGATGGCTAGATGACAAATTCTGCTTTCTGAATTCGACATAGTCTATGTGAATCAAAAAGCTGTGAAAGAGAGCGCAATAGCAGATTTTCTAGCTAGCAGAGCTCTAGAAGATTATAAGCCATTGAATTTTGATTTTCCCAACGAATATCTAATGTATGTAGCGGCTATTAAGGAAGGCACCATGAAAGATCATCTTTGGAAGCTAAATTTTGACAGAGCATCAAATGCTATCGGCAATGGAATCGGGGCAATCTTAGTATCCCCAAATGGAGATCATTATCCATTCACTTGCAAATTAGATTTTTTTTGTACAAATAATATAGCAGAATATGAAGCATCTATCATGGGACTCTGGGCAGCCATAGAGCGCAAAATCAGAGTGCTAGAAGTATATGGAGATTCTGCACTAGCGATCTACCAACTAAAAGGGGAATGGGAGACAAGAGACCTCAAATTGATCAATTACTAAAATATAGTTATAGGATTAATTGAGGAGTTTGATGACATCACTTTTAGTTATCTCCCACGAGATGAAAACCAGATGGTAGATGCTTTAGCCACTTTGGCCTCCATGATCAAAATAAGCAAGAAAGAGGACGTAAAGCCTATTCAAATGAGTATCTACGAGGCCCTAGCACATTGTTACAATGTAGATGAAGAAGAAAGAGATGATCATCCTTGGTATCATGATATATTATGATACGTGAGAAATCGTGAATATCCTGATCAGGCAATTGAGAATGACAAAAGGACCTTGAGAAGACTAGCCTGTGATTATGTCTTAGATGGGGAGATCTTGTATAAAAAAAGAAATGATTAGGTACTTTTGAGATGTGTGGATGCTGTTGAAACTAAGAAAATTTTAGAACAAGTCCATGAGGGCATTTGCTGAACCCATGCCAACGGCTTTACAATGGTCAGACAAATTATGAGATTCGGGTACTATTGGTCTACCATGGAAGGAGCCTGTATCAACTATGCGAAGAGATGTCACAAATGCCAGATTTATGAGGACAAGATTCATGTGCCTCCTTTGCCCCTGCATGTTATGACTCCCCCATGGCCTTTCTCCATGTGGGCCATGGATGTCATTAGACCAATTTCACTGAAAGCTTCGAATGAGCATCGATTCATTTTTGTGGTCATTGATTACTTCACCAAGTAGGTAGAGGCTGCTTCATACGCCAGTGTCACTAAATCGGCAGTTAGCAAATTCTTAAAAAAGGAAATCATATGTCGATATGGAATGCCTGAGAAGATCATATCAGACAATGCACTCAACCTGAACAATAGCATGATGGCAAAGGTCTGTAGTCAGTTCAAATTAGACATCACAACTCGTCATTGTATCGTCCAAAAATGAATGGGGTGGTGAAAGCAGCCAATAAAAATATTAAGAGGATTGTGGGGAAAATGACTGAAACTTACAGAGATTGGCATGAGAAATCACCATTTGCTCTTTAGGCTTATCGAACATCTGTCAGAACTTCTACTAGGGTAATACCTTTCTCATTGGTTTATAAAATAGAGGCAGTGTTACCAATTGAAGTAGAGATATCTTCCCTTCGGGTTTTGCCAGAGCTAAAGTTAAACGAAGTAGAATGGATTCAGTCTCGGTACGATCAGTTGAATTTAATTGAAGAAAAAAGGTTAAGAGCTATTCATCATCGGCAGATGTACCAAAAATGTATGATGCGAGCTTATGACAAGAAGGTTCCCCTAAGAGAGTTTCATGAAGGGGACCTTATGCTGAAAATGATCCTTTCCATACAGGAAGATTTTAGAGGAAAGTGGATGCCAAACTGGGAAGGACCTTACGTGGTGAAGAAGGCTTTCTCCAGAGGAGTGCTAATTTTGACCGAAATGGATAGAAAAGACTTACCTAATCCTGTAAATTTGGATTCAGTCAAAAAATACTATGCTTAAAGAAGCCAAAGTGAAAACCCGCAAAGGGCGCTTTGAGGCCTTCTTAAAAAAAAAGGAGATGCCAATGTGAAAACCCGCAAAGGTACATCTTGGGGCATCAACAAAGTACTCAAGATCTCTTAAACACATGTCAAACTCAAAACAGTCTTTCAGAAGCTCGTGCAGGGAAACTCAGGCTGCGATATCTACGGCACCTAGTGTTCGTTCTTATTCATATCGAACTTGCTGTCTTTGAATACTTTGTTCTTTTCAAGATGTGCATTTTCAATCAATTTTCTTCTATTTTCATTTTTTTGGATAGATTATTTATCTTGAGCTTTGCTTCATATCAATTTTATTCTCAGCTATTGTTATTACCTTTTGCAAGCATGTCACATTGAAATAATGATTAATGAACTAATAATACTCTTACAGAACAAGTTCTGTATATTACTCTAGAGATTTCTAAATAATACAAGAACCTAAAACATGACTATTGTTTAAAACTCACTAGATCCAAGGTTTGAAAATATCTGAGAAGGAGTTGTCTGAATAGTGATGATCTCTTCGAATTTTTGAACAAAGCACTACGGCAGAGATGAGGCTCCAATAAACCAGCAATAAGAAGAAGACCATTCTTAAAGAAGAAATTCTGTGTTCATGCTTGACACTTAGAGAATGGTGTAGGCAGATCATTTTGAAAATAATATAAATCCATTACACCCGAGTGGTAGTGGGATGGTTTAAAGATGATACAAACCTTATGCCCTCGAGGTATAATGGAATGGACCCTGAAGTTACAGTGGGGGCAAACCAGTTTAGAAAAATATGATTGTTTTTTCAGAATTTTGGTCAAAATACCAGTCAAGCAAAAAGGTAGTGTGATACGAGCAATGAGGCCCTAAATATTAAAAAGGATCATTCTTATGACATTTTGCATATATCATTCATAACACATTCAGTTAGGAGCATTTGATTCGTTCTGATCATAGCATCCTAATCATCTTGCATAAACATAAGCACATAAAACTGATTCTACAGGTCGTGTCCGCTGAGGACAATATGGCGACATCAGCGAATTCATAGATCCTGTCTCCCTGGACTAGCAGTGAAGTAGACTAAGGATCAATTCTTTATTTCCTTGAAGTTTCAGTAGAGAAGATTGAAGCTACGAATCTCTTCTCCCTGAATTCCTCCTCAAAGTTCTAGCGGAGTAGGTTGAGGCTACAAATCCCTCCTCCCTGAAATTATATTGAAGATCAATCCTTATTTCCTTGAAGTTTCAGTAGAGAAAATTGAAGCTACAAATCTCTTCTCCCTGAATTCTTATTTCCTCAAAGTTCCAGCGGAGTAGGTTGAAGCTACAACTCCCTCCTCCCTGAGACTACATTGAGGATCAATCTTTATTTCCTTGAAGTTTCAGTAGAGAAGATTGAAGCTACGGATCTCTTCTCCCTAAATTCTTATCTCCTCAAAATTCCAACGAGTAGGTTGACGCTGCAAATCCCTTCTTCTTGAAATTGCATGGAGGATCATTCTTTATTCCCTTGAAGTTTTAGCAGAGAAGATCGAAGCTGTAAATCTCTTCTCTCTGGATTCTTACCTCATTGACGTTCCAGTGGAGTAGGCCGAAGCTACAAATCCCTTCTCCTTAAAACTACAGAGAGGGTCAACCATCACTTCCGTGAAGTTTCAGTCGAGAAGATCGAAGATACAAATCTCTTCTCTCTGAATTCTTATTCCCTCAAAGTGTCAATGGAAAAGATCGAAACTACAAATCTCTTTTCCTTGAAACCACATGGGCACCAGAATTTTTATCTCCTCGAAGTTCCAGCGGAGTAGGTCAAAGTTACAAATCCCTTCTTCCTGAGGTTAGAATAGAGCAGATAGAAGCACCAATTCTTATACCCTCTATCGAAACCATTTTTTCTTTTATCGGGTTTTAAAAAAAATGGGGATCGACTTTAAAAATATGGAAATGGAGTCGCCACCGATATTTTATTCAAGGTGTGATTGGATCACCCTGAGATGGATTATTTTAATAAAACATTTTTATTAAAACAATAATTTTGGTCTACGAAATTTAAGAAAATAGGTTCGGGAGTCGGTTATGTACAAGGAAGGATTAGCACCCCCGTAACGCCCAAAATTGGTACCGAATTGATTAATTAATTTCCTGATGTCGAAAATTTGAAAAGATTCTAGATTACGATCCATTTACTTAATATATATTTGGACAGAATTATATTGGATGTCAAAGCTTCCTATTTCGAAGAAATAAAATGCCGTACTCAGTAAGTTAGGGCACCACATCTTATATTCTCGAAATTAGGTTTATCCTTCGACGTTCAATACTCGTACATTTAAAAATAAGAAGGATATTCAATTATTTGGGTCAAATGAACAATCGCAACCTAGTAAGTTAGGGCACTATTTCTCAAAATTCCCGAATACGAAATATTTCCTTTGTTCTTTTGAAATTCTTATCTCGAGATGGTAAAATATCACACTAAGTAAGTTGGGGCGCAATATCTTAAATTTTCGTGAGTAAGTTTGTTTATTTGAAAAATTATGTATTTTAATTTAAAAGAGAAAGGATACTCGGTTGCTAGGTTTTAAACGAAGAGAATCGAAACTTAGTAAGTTAGAGCACGATTTTCCTCAAACCTTTAAACATGAGCCTTGCCTTCTGATTTTAAAACTGAAATAACATTAAAACACAATATCTTTCATGGGATACAATAGAATACTAATACACCAAGCAATATATCAACCCATACATCAAATATTACAATGATAAATCACGAATAATTAATAGTTACAAATTAACAAATTACAATTCATATAATAGTAATAATCATGCAACATAATTTCGACATTAGCAATTGAAGAAAATGGAGCAAAATAAAAGATTCAAGATAGATAAATAAAATTTAAGATAAAAATAATTTAATATAAAAGATATAGAAAGTTTAAAAACAATATATATAAAAGGAAAATTATAATATACAACAATTCTAAAGGAATAATATATATATATATATATATATATATATAAAATAAACTATATAATGTGAAAACAAATAATATATGTAAAAGTTTAGAGTAGATAATATATATAATTAAAACAAATCTTAATAAACCTCATATTACAACATGTTAAAATAAATAATATATATAAACAATAATTAAAAACAAATAATATAAATATTTTTTTATATTACATAATAAAATAGTTTAAAACCAAATTAATAAATGAGCTAAACTTAAAACAAATGCATGGATTGCATATGAAAACCAAGAGAGGTATTTAATCAAGACAAAACAAAACTAAAGGAATATTAAAAAAAAATCATTTTAACGTAAGCGGGGATCGAATTGAACTACGCGTTGACTATTAGGGACTAAATCATCAAATATATCCGAAGTTCAAAACACAGCATTCGGGTCGGACTAGATTGAAAAACACACTTAAATTACAAAGATTAATTAAGAAAATAAAGAAAATATAATAAATTGAATTGAATAACAATGCGAAACTTAAAGGACTAGACGCGCAAATAATCCTTTTAGAAGAAACAAGCGGATCCTTCGGGTTCCGAATCGGGTCAGATCGGGGCGCCCACATGACGTCGTTTCAAGGCTATCAAGCTGAACCTGAAATGCCGTCGTTTCGTTACTGGCCATAAAATCAGATTAAAGCCACTCAGATGCCATTAAACCCTAGCCCCCTTAACTTCAAACAGAAAAAAAAAAACTAAAGACCCCCTAATCCCCTCTTTTGCTCTCTCCTTCAGCCGCATCTAAAGGCATCCAACCACCAAAGTGCCCTAGAAATCAGCGATTAGTGGCAGATTATGAGCACCTACGAGATCCCTTTTAAATCGACCTCGAATGTTTCATCGTCTCTGACCTCAACTGCCGCCTTTGCTTTGATTTCGACAAAGAAAGCGGTCTGTCGGTTCGTTTACAAAGGTAAAAACCTTTCCTTTCTATTTAGATCTTCACACGAACAAACAAACAACACAAAAACAGTTCAAAAAGCAACAAGGGCAAAAAAAAGGTATAGAAAGCCGAAAACACCTTGTATTTTTTATTTCTTTTTGTATTTTCTGTATTCGGTATGAGTAATACAATGTGCAAAAAAAAAGTATCCGTTTACAGTGTTTTTTTCTTTTCTTTTATAGCCGAAGCAAAAAAAAAAATCTGTTCTCTCTCTTTTTGCTGTTCATTTTGCTGTTTTTCTGCTATTGGGGCCTCTATTTTTGAAGGTACAAATAATGCAGACGTGGCGTATGGAGGCGCATGGGGCATGCAGGAATACGTGTGGTCACATGTGTGGAGGCACGTGGTAGCCCAAGAGGCGCGCGTGAGTGCATGCGGGAAACTCAAGAGGCGCGCGTGGGGGGAAAACGATGCCTGAATAATCTAGGGGTTTTAGGGTTTCATCTGTTCTGGGCCAGCATTAACCGATTTGGGTTTTGGGCTAGGTCTTTGAGCAAAGTTTGTAATTGGGCATTACAATTATTTTGGGTTTGTAAAAACTGTACAATGGACTGTTATTTTATTTGGTTTTTATTATTTTTGTGTTTATCTAGTTATAAAATGGGCCCGGGCAAATTTTGGGCCCTACACCCTTGAAGATGCAGTGGGACGGAATGAAGCTACTCGAAGAGAAGAAGTGCCAAGAGGTCAAGACTCGGGAAGACCAAGCAAGATTGGCCCTTCTTATAAGTATTTACTTCATTCTCGTTACACGACAATAAGTAAAGAGGGGCAGCTGTAATCAGCCCAATCTGCCCGGGCCCACACCATAACCAAAATTAAATCCAAAAATAAATAAATTAATAAAGTCCAAAATCCAATCAACCAAATGTCCATTACACAACCTAAAATTAAACCCAAATCAGCCCAATTTACAAAACAACCACACAGGCCCAAAACATATTGAAACTTCGGAAACCCTAGCCCCTAACCCTAGCAGCGCCGCACGTGTGCCTCCATGTGCGTCACCACGCACGCCACCATGTGCCTCCATACGCCACGTCCGAACCATTGTACCTACAAATCAGACCACGACAACAGCAAATAACAGGAAAATAGTAGCAAAAATGGAATTTTTGTATTTATTTTTCTTTTTGGCAATAAAAGAAGCCAGAAAAACATTGTAAATGGGTTACATTTTCTGAATTCAAAAATAATAGAAAAGGTATATTTCCAACCTATTTCAGCATAATTTTCTCTAGTATACTGCATATATAAAAAATAATAATAATACAAAATTTTTACCTTTTGTGACGATCGGAGCTGAATCCGAAGCGTCTTTGTCTGTTATTGGGATTTCAATGGGTCTTTTTGTGGTTTCGAGTTAGGATTCGGGTTTAGAGGATTTCAAAAGGCTAAAATAGCCTTCCTAGGTCTCTTCGGCCGCCGTATGAGGAGGCAAAAATGGAGGATCCCGGTGACTCAATGACTGGAGCCAGGCTGATCTCAGGCCGGAGCTCGGAGAGCCTTCAGAGAATTCTTTTTTTTTTTTTGAAGCGGATTAAAATTATTTTTTTTAGTTTTCAGCCTTTAATAAGCGTTCTCATACAACGTCGTTTAGGCTACTTTCAATAGCCCCAAAACGGCATCGTTTTGAGCTGGATCGGGTTTACCGGACTTGAACCCTTAGGATCCGCGTGTTTCTGCGGTGAAAGGGGTTATTTGCGTAGTAGACCCCTCCGCGTTTGCGATGCTTCATAATGTAGTCCTGCATTGTTTTTTTAATCCGGTCCTTTATTATTTTTCTTTGTTTCAATTTAATCAACATGCTGTTAGATGACTTGTATTTGAACGGCGCCGTTTTGAGTGTTTGGGATAATTTCCCAATGAATCCTCGCCTGTTTGAGCGCATGCTAATCTGGTCCTTAATAGCCTGTTGTTATTATTTTCATTTCTAGACTGGAATCTTATTTTAATTTCAATTTTGTTCCTTACCAGTTTTAATCTATTTATTTATTTACATTTCAAAAGGTTTATTTTGTTATATTTTATTTTGATTCTTTTTATATATTGCTTCCTTTAACTATTTTATTTTATCCTTTAAAGTATTTTTTTATTTTATATATATTATTCAGTTTAAATATTTTTCTTTATATAATTTATTTTAAACTTTAGATGTTACCTTTCTTAAATCTATGTATATTATTTAGTTTAAATTATTTTATATGTTTTCATGTTCTTTACTTTAAAAATTATTTTATTATTATTTATTTGAAGATTTTGTATTTCGTTTTTATTAAATTGTTTCGCATTATATATATATATATATTATTCATTTCAAATTTATATATATATATTAGTAAATTTAAATTTTGTTTATGATAATTTAAGTTGTTTTAAGTTAACTATTTTAAAATCATTTTACATATCATCTTATTATCAAATCGTTTTGCATGATATTTATTTTAAATACTTTTATATTATTGCCTCCATGTTATTTATTTTGAAATTATTTTGTTATATATTATTTATTACATCTTATTTACATTAGTCACTTTTAAACCTTCATTTTTTGTTATTTCGTTGTTTTGGATTTTTTTTTTTAGATATACTATTTTATGTCGTTTTCTCCAATGGATGATTGTAAAATTGCAGCTCTTGAATTCGTTGCTATAACGTGTATTACCTCTCTTAATTTGTGCTTATTGATTATTTGTGATTCATTAATGTAATATTTTGTGTACGTATTGCTACTTTGCTTTGTATAATATCATTCGATTGTGTTTTATTTGTTAAAAAAAATCGAGTTTAATATAGTTTAAGTTTCAAAATTATTTTATTCAAAGGTTTAAAATAAGGCAATGCTCATGTTTAGAAGCTTCGAGAAAATCGTGCCCTAACTCACTGGGTTCCAATTCTTCTCGTTAAATCTAAACAACCAAGTACCCTTTTTCTTTTCTAATCAAAATGCATAAAAATTTTAAACAAAAAAACTTATTCTCGAGAATTCGAGATATTGCGTCTTAACTCACTGGATGTGACGTTTTATCATCTCGAGGTAAGAATTTCTAAAAAACAAAGGCAATATTCCGTATTCCGAAATTTTGAAAAATCGTGCCCTAACTTACTGGGTCCTAATTTTTCATAAAGCCCAAATAACCGAATACTCTTTTCAAAATTTATTACACAGGTTTTGAAAATCAAAAAGTTCATTTTCGAGAATATAAGTTGTTGTACCGTAACTCACTGAGTATGACATTTTATTTATTCGGAATAAGAGGGTTTTTGGCATCCAATGTGATTCCATTTAAATGTTTTTTTTTTTTGCAAAAGGATCATAATCTAGAATCTTTTCAAATTTTTGGCATTAAGACATTAAATAATCAATTAGGTACCAATTTTGGGCGCTACGAGGGTGCTAACCCTTCTTCATACGTAACCAACTTCTGAACCCGTTTTCTCAAGTTTTTGTAGACCAAAATATGTTAATAAATCAAAGTTTTATTAAAATGATCAATCTCAAGGTGATCCAATCTCACCTCAAAATAGGGTTAGTGATGACTCCATTTTTAATTTTCCAATCGATCCCTGTTTTTTTCAAAATAGAAAAAAATGGTTTCGACAATCTTGATTTGGTATCAGAACCTCATACCTAAGTATCAGAATGACCAATTAGGCAAAAATATAAGTTTATGAGTGTAACACCCCAAACTCGGCCTGGACGTCATGGCTGGATCAGGCGATGTCACATTGTAGTGTGTTTGAAAACTGTAACTTTGCTTAAAATAATTCCCGTTTAGAAACTTTTTTATTATTACTTATTAATTCTAAAATCGTGTTATTTAATCAGTCGAAAGTTTTCAAAATGTTTATTCAATGCGGCAGCTTTTAGAATAGTTTGCGTATTTGTGAGTATTTTGTTAAAACGTTTGTTTCTTTTAAAAACCCGAGATATCTTAATACTAGCAGTTATAAACCATAACCAATAAAAATTCCAAAAAATAAAAATAAAAATCCACAGAGGCCATATTTACAATAAAATACCCAAATAAAATTTAAAATCATAAGTAAGTATGAAACAGTGTCAAGAGATCGTGTGGCCACCGCTGAGTCCTCTGCCGCACCGGTCCTCCTAAGTCTAGGGGTTACCTGTACAGATTAGACAGAAGGAGTGAGTTTACGTAAACTCAGTGTGTAATCCCCATAAGGAAAAATAGACAGTATGCAATTAATCATAGTCTCAGTCTAAGCCCCTTTTCAGTAACAGTATCAGTTTGGGCATTAGCCCATTTCAGAACAAAAGAAGTCATGTAGTAGGGCATTAGCCCTTCACAATAATAGTAACAGTAATAGATATGCAGTAATAGAATCCTACCCAGCCAGCCTCTACACATCATTTCCATCCAACCCTACACTCCATGTGGGGATATAATCAACCCACCCATCCCTACACACCTCAAACACTCAGCATTTTACCACACTTTAAACTCTTACATGGTAAGTATAAAAACCAACTCCCTTGCACGCACAGAGATTCGAACTCAAGTCTACCAGCATATTGACACTCCACTTAACCACCAGACTAGCAGGCCCATTCTGACATGTTTTTACAAACAACTAAATAAGGCTTAATTCACATAAGAAAATTGCTCAAGTCAAGGCTTGAACCTAGGACTTCTTAGACCCTCACAGAACACTTAACCACTAAGGCAGATACACAGTTATGTCAATTAAAACAAAATCATAAATAAATATTTTTGGGGCGTTACAACTCTACCCCCTAAAAGAAAATTTCGGCCTCAAAATTTTATCTGATCAGAACACATGAGGATACTGCTGACACATCTCATCCTCAAGATCCTACGTGGCCTCCTCAGTGCTATGATTACGCCATAGAACCTTAACCAGTGGGATGGATTTTCTCAACAGAATCTTTACGTCGCGATCCAATATCTGAACCGGCTCCTCCTCGAAAGTTAGATCTGGCCTAACCTCAATCTCCTCAATAAGAACAATATGTGTGGGATCAGAGTGGTAGCGCCTCAGCATCGAGGCATAGAATACATCATGGATCCGGTCCAACTTTGGAGGTAGCTTAAACTGGTAATCAACTGGTCCCAATCTTTTCAGAATACGATAAGGCCAACCTAGGGCTCAACTTGCCCTTGCGACCAAACCTCAGTACTTTCTTCCATGGTGAGACCTTGAGAAAAACGAAGTCTCCCATAGAATACTCTATTTCGCATCGCTTCAAGTCCGCATAAGACTTTTGTCTAACATATGTTACTTTTAATCGGTCTCGAATCAGTCTAACTTTATCCTCGGTATCAGAAACCAATTCAGGACCTATAACTCGTCGCTTGCCCAACTCAGTCCAGCATAAAAGAGTGTGACACTTACGACCATAAAGTGTCTCGTAAGGTGCCATCTGTATGCTAGACTAGTAACTATTACTGTAACCGAACCCTGCCAACGGTAAATACTCCTCCTAATTGCCTCGAAAGTCAATCACACAGCTCCTTAACATATCCTCCAGTATCTGAATCACCCTCTCAGATTGACCATCTGTCTGAGGATGGAAAGCAGTACTGAAGTCCAACCTTGAACCCAGAGCCTCATATAGATTTTTCCAAAATTGAGACGTGAAGCGAGGATCCTTATCAGAGATTATTGAAGCCGGTATCCCATGCAGTCTCACTATCTCAAAAAATATACAATTTAGCCAGGTTCTGTTGTGAATAATCAGTACAAATCGGTATAAAGTGGGTGGACTTGGTCAATCGATCCACGATGACCCATTCTGTTCTTAGTGGGTGTTAGAGGCAACCCACTAACGAAATCTATAGTTAAGCGCTCCCATTTCCATAGAGAAATTTTAACCGGCTACAGTAAACCCGAAGGTAACTGATGCTCAGCCTTAACCTGCTGGCATGTCAGACATTTAGCCACAAACTCGGTAACCTCTCGCTTAAGACATGGCCACCAATACAACTCACGAAGGACTCGGTACATCTTATTTTCACTAGGATGCATAGTATAAGTGCTACTATGCGCCTCCCTCAGTATAGACTGCCTCAACTCAGTATCATTTGGTACACAGATTCTCCCACGAAAACAAAGTACCCCTTCGCTATTCAGTCCAAAATCCACAATATTCCCACTCTCAAGTTGTCGGAAGCGAAGACCCAAAGACTCGTCCTCCAACTGCTTACCCTTAATCTGCTCAATCCACGTCGATTTCACCTGAAATTCATCCAATAGACTACCATCATCAAATAAATTGAGGCGAGCAAACATCACCCTCAAATAAGTCATAACCTTACGACTCAGTGCGTCGGCCACCACTTGGCCTTACTAGGGTGGTACTCAATAGTACAATCGTAGTCCTTAAGCAGCTTAATCCATCTACGCTGCCTGAGATTTAGCTCCTTCTGAGTGAAGAGATACTTGAGGCTCTTGTGATCAGTGTAGATGATACACTTCTCACCATACAGATAATACCTCCAGATTTTCAGTGCGAATACCACCGCGGCAAACTCCAAGTCATGCGTCAGATAATTCACCTTATGAGTCTTAAGTTGGTGAGACACATACGCTACAACTTTTCCCTCCTGCATCAATACACACCCCAAACCGACATGTGATGCATTGCTGTAAATAGTAAACTCTTTTTCAGACTCTGGCTGTATCAAAATAGGAGCCTCAGTCAGTACAGTCTTGAGCTTCTCAAAGCTCTCTTGCTGTGCATCAGTCCAGTTAAATGATACACCCTTACGTAGCAGCGTATTTAAGGGTGCTACAATCAGTAAAAAGCCCTCTACAAATCGTCGATAATACCCTGCCAGTCCTAGAAAATTGTGAATCTTATATACAGTCTTAGGCTGTTTCCAATCCACCACCACATCAATCTTTCAAGGATCTACCCTAATTCCCTTCGCAGAAACCACATGGCCCGAAAATGTTACTTCTCGTAACCAGAACTCACATTTATTAAACTTGGCATACAATTGTTTCTCTCGCCGAATTTACAGAACCACTCTAAGGTGTTCATCATGTTCATCCTCAGTCCTCGAATACACTAGTATGGCATCAATAAATACCACTACGAACCGATCTAGATAGGGCTGGAACATTCAATTCATTAGATTCATGAAAGTCGCCGGTGCATTAGTCAGTCCAAATGGCATTACTAGGAACTCGTAGTGACCATAGCGAGTCCTAAATGTCGTCTTATGCACGTCAGCCTCCTTAACTCTTAACTGGTGATACCCTAATCGAAGGTCAATCTTGGAGAAAACTGAAGCTCCTCGAAATTGATCAAACAGATCATCTATCCTCGGTAGAGGGTACTTATTCTTGATGGTCAACTGGTTCAATTACCGATACTCAATACACATACGCATAGATCCATCTTTTTTCTTCACAAACAGAACCGGTGCTCCCTACGAAAACACACTAGGGAAGATGAACCTATGATCCAAGAGCTCTTGAATCTGAGCCTTAAGCTCCACAAGCTCTTTTGGTGCCATTCTATAGGGAGCTATAGACACCAGAGCTATTCCAAGAAGGAGCTCAATCTCAAACTCTACTTCACGACTCGGAAGTAATCTAGGTAGCTCCTCAGGAAAAATGTCTGGAAAGTCCTTTACCATTCTAATATCTTTAACCAAAGAATCCCCAGAATCTGAAACACTAATGTAGGCTAGGTATGCCTCACATCCTTTATGAACCAACTTTTTCATCATCAATGCAGAAATCACATTCGTCAAATAGTTCCAACATTCCCCAATTATGACTACCTCACTGTCCTCATCGGTTCTCAATACAACCCTTTTTGTGGCACAATCCAAGCCCACTCGGTGCTTGACCAACTAGTCCATTCCCAGTATCAGATCAAACTCTCCAAAAGGCAGTTCCATCATATTAGCCAGAAAGATAGCCTCTTGGACCTCTAAAGGGACGTCTCTAAACAATTTATTTACCCTTATCGACTGCCCCAGCAGACTCAGTACAGTAACCTCACTCGTAGTGCTCTCAACCAAGATACCTAAATTTTCAGTCATAGTATAGGCTATATATGAGTGAGTAGATCCTATATCTATCAGTGTAGTATAAGGTACATCGTAAATAAAGAACATACCCGTGATGACGACCGGAGCATCTCCACTTAGCGATGTGTAGGATAAACTAGAGCCAGCTGCCTCGCCTCAGTATAACCAGCATCTCTGCCCGGTGCTCTCTGACCACGGCTCAACCCATTACCACCTCTAGCTTGACCACAGGCTCTCGATGGTTACTGAATTGCTCTCAGTGGTGGTGCAATACCAGTATCTAAAGCTTACATCTGATCAGACCTCCGCGGACACTCTCTAATACGGTGTTTCAATGAACCGCACCTCAAGCAAGCCCCAGTTCTTTTCCAACACTCGCCCTGACGCAGGGGCGAAGCCAGAATAATTTTTTAGAGGGGGCGGATGAAATTTTCATTTTTTATAGTTTATATCTTTATAATTTGTAAATGATTAAATCGAATTTTTATAATTTTAGGGGGCCAAAGTATAATTTTACCTTTACTAATTTAAAATTTTAAAAAAAATTAAGGGCATAAATAATAATTTTACATTTTAGGTGGGGCCGGAGCCCATGCCAGCCCTCTAGCTTCGCCCGTACCCTAACGGTGTCTACCACTGTCAGTACACGGTAGCTGTCCATAGCAGCAATAGGAGCCCTAACTCTGATCGGCCCATCAACTCTGGCCTTTTTTTAGGCTTCTAAACGGAACTCAAGGGCTCCGAATCCCTCTTTCTCTTACCCCTCTCTCGGTTTTGGCGCTCAGTGCGCTTCACTTTTTCGGTGATTTTTACCTTATCAACAAGTGCAACAAAGTCTCGCTCCCTCTGTAGAGATATCAGAACCCTCAAATTATCCCTAAGGCCATCCTCAAATCGAACACATCGCTTATACTCAGTCGCCACCATACCTCGCGCATAGCAGTTCAGTATTAGAAATTTGGCCTCATACTCGGCCACCGATCTATCTCCCTGAGTCAGATTTAGGAACTCTCTCTTACGGGAATCCATATAACTGGCCCCCACATATTTCCCCTAGAAGGCGGTCTTGAAGAACTCTCAGGTCAGTCATTTGGGCTGAGTGCCCTTCTTAACAGTAAGCCACCACTGGCAAACCTCATCATGCAGAAGTGAAACTGTACCTTTTAGTTTCTGCTCAGGGGTGCAGTCCAGATCTTCCATGATCCTTTCTGTGGCCTCAATCCAGTACTCAGCCATGTTAGGGGCGACCCCAATGACACCCCTGAATATCTCAGCTCCACTAGTCCAGAGTCATTTCGTAACTGACCTTTGGCCTCCAGCTCCAGTATTAGGCTCAACGACCCTCTCTAGAATCCTTAACATGGCTTGGGAAAGTTCACCGTCCCCAACTATACGATCATCTGATACAAACCCAGTTTCTGTGACTGGCGACACCAACATCTCACTAGTGTCTAAATTCGGCATACCGTCCAGTGGAGAGGACTCAGCTCGAGCCCCTCTACAGCCTCTACCGCAGCCTCTTGTGCCCCATCCGCGAATACCTATTATGCTTATTATTTAACCGCGTTTTATCTGTATTAACAGTTTTATATATCAATTTAAAGTTTCAGTTATTTATTAGCAAAGTTTTATGCAAATCAGTATCAGTAATTCAGTGTCTATTTTCGTAAATCGCGGTCTTACTTCAGTTTTCAGTGTACATTAACTAAAGTGTTTTCAGTACAGTATACTACCTATAGTAGTCTTAGTATATACTATTCATAGTATTTTTAGTTTAACGCACATAACAGTTTCAGTGAACTTACAGGATCGACGCTAGGAACTCGGTGTACCACACGTTCAGTAGAAACATTTCAAATAACTTAAAAATCAATTTTTTTTAAATCAAGTCTTAAAAGCTAAATCCACAACTGAGTTTTACAACTTGGCTCTGATACCACTAAATGTAACACCCTAAACCCGGCCTGGACGTCATGGCTGGATCAGGCGATGTCACATGGTAGTGTGTTTGAAAACCGTAACTTTGCTTAAAATAATTCTCGTTTAGAAACTTTTTATTATTACTTATTAATTCTAAAATCGTGTTATTTAATCAGTCAAAAGTTTTTAAAACATTTATTCAATGTGGAAGCTTTTAGAACAGTTTGCGTATTTGTGAGTATTTTGTTCAAACGTTTGTTTCTTTTGAAAACCCGAGATATCCTAATACTAGCAATTATAAACCATAACCAATAAAAATTCCAAAAATAAAAAATATAAATCCACAGAGGCCATATTTATAATAAAATACCCAAATAAAATTTAAAATCATAAGTAAGTATGAAATAGTGTCAAGAGATCATGTGGCCATCGCTGAGTCCTCCGCCGCACCGATCCGCCTAAGTCTGGGGGTTACCTGTATAGATTAGACAAAAGGGGTGAGTTTACGTAAACTCAGTGTGTAATCCCCCCATAAGGATAAACAAATAGTATGCAATTAATCACAGTCTGGGTTTAAGGCCCTTTTCAGTAACAGTATCAGTTTGGGCCTTAGCTCATTTTAGTATAGAAGAAGTAATGTAGTAGAGCATTAGCCCCTCACAATAATAGTAACAGTAACAGATATGAAATTACAGAATCCTACCCAGCCAGCCTCTACACACCATCTCCATCCAACCCTACACTCCATATGGGGATATAATCAACCCACCCATCCCTACACTCTAAATAGTACCGTAAGCAGCACTAAACAGTAGTTTGCAATTGAACTGCTAGTAAGTTAGGCTCGAAGCCTTTCAGTACACTTCCTCCAATTAGCATCAACCTCCAACCCAAGGTAATGCAAAAAACAACTGTGACATGCTATCTCATAGTAACTGTACATACAATATTAGATCAGTAGAATCTCATCAAGTTCAATAACATGCATATATATATATATATATATATATATATCAGTCATACAGTCATTTCAGTCTATTAGGGGTCTAAGTAAGTTTACCAACCCTACAGTAGGTTCACAGTCGACTCGGCGACCAGTGCAACCTTAGCAACAAAGCAGTGAAAATGGGCTCACACACCCATGCTGCTTGCCCGTGTAGGCCCATACGACCCAAAATGGCCTTGGATGTGTGGATCACATGGCTTGGCCTAAAAATTTCACACGTCCGTGTGGTTCACTCGTGTGGGATATACGGCCCAATTCGATCTGACTCGTGTGTCACACACGGCTCACCTCGTCGATCACAGGCCTATGTTTTGTCACACACGTCCATGTGGCGTCGATAGCCTCATTTTTTGGCTTTTCACTGATTTCTGTTTTCATTGTTGTGGTTACACACACCTACTTTGATCTTGACGTCTAGAACTCCCGAGCACTCCTAGTACATAAAATCAAAAATATACAATTGATTAATTGATTAAACCAGCGAATTCCTCTAAATCCCGAAGCACGATAATCATTTTTTGAGCAATAAGCTATTACCTTATTTCGAATAGCAAGAATTCCCCATTTTTAGAACGTTGAAGAGCGATCAATAGCCTTTTGATAAACCCCTAACTACCAAAAGAATCCATATAAACACTTATCCACATCCTAGTTAAAAGTTTAAACAAAACTCAACTTATCGAAAGGGCGGAGAGGATGATGCACAAGAAGAAAGTAAAAGATAAAAAAAAGGACTGGAAGAAAGGAAGAAACAAGGCAAAGGTTCGGCTAGGGAAAGAATAGGAGAAACATCAAGAGACTTCTAGCAAGAAGGGGAGAAACCAAAAATTAAAAAGACAACCAAATCCACCTTATTTCACTTATCGAACAAACGGAAACGAAGGTTGCCACAAAAGAACGATTGAAGCAAAGAAAAGCAAAAAGAAACATCAAGGGTGGGTGAAGAGAAACAGAATTCGGCAGCAAGGGAAATAATTAAGGAATGAAAACGGTAGAGATGGGGAAGAGAAATCGTCAAAAAGATAGAGAGAAAACTCACACCCTTTTTTTTGAAAAAGAAAAGAAAGTGATCAGATTTTGGATATTCTCCCCCATAATCCTCTAATTTTGTCCCACTTATCCCTAAATTCGCTCCCACACTTATCCACACCCCTCAAACACTCAAAAACCGTCCACTACTTCCCCACACACCTCAAACACTCAACATTTTACAACACTTCAAACTCCTACACGGTAAGTACAAAAAATAAAAAAACAACTCCCTTGCACGCACAGGGATTTGAACTCAAGTCCACCAGCATGTTGACACTCCACTTAACCACCAGAGCAGCAGCCCATTCTAACATGTTTTTACAAACAATTAAATAAAATTCTACTTTCCAGAGATAGGGCTTAATTCACATAAAAAACAAAAATTTTGCCCAAGTCAAAGCTTGAACCCAAGACTTCTCAGACACTCCCAGAACACTAACCACTGAGGTAGATACACAATTATGTCAATTAATACAGAATCATAAACAGGCATTTTTGGGGCGTTACACTGAGATAGGTATCAGAACTTCATACCTAAATATTGATTCCTTATATATGACGTATTGGTACCTTAGCCTCAAAGTTGCGATATGTTGAAGTCAGTAACCAAAATTTTGAAATAGGGGAGACTTGTATCGATAAAGAGCCTTAATGTATCAGTACATGCCCTTTAGTGTATTGATACAATGACTCACTATAGCTCATTATTTGAAATTTTGACACTTGTATTGGTATAGTGGTCCTAGGTATCAGTATTTGGCTCACAATTTATGTATTCTAGACCTCAAATGTAGTTTCAAAGCTCGTTTAAGTTTTATTTTAATATGTTGTACCTTAGTAATACCTGTAAACATTATATATGTTGTTTTATTATGCTTAAATATAATTTATGATTTTTTTTATTTGTTTTATTTTTGGGTTATCTTGGTAACTAATGTGACGTCTTATATTCAATTTTCGTTCAAGTCGAGTGTAGGATATTACCACATCCATAGGCCTCGATGTATACCTCCAAGAAAAATATATTATTAAAAATTCACTTTCCCAAAATCATATTTTAATAAATAATAATGAAATATCTAATAACATTGTAAGAAAAAAACACTTAAACTTGTTTTTTTTTTCATTTTATACTTCACGAAGCAAATATATATTGTAACAACCCGATTTAGGGGCTAGTTGGAACAGTGGTTTTGAAATCACTAATCTGAGGTAGAAGAAAATTATTTTTATGTTATTTTATGAGTTAGAGCATGATTATATAAGTGCATGAAAATTTTGGTGCTTTAATTTCGGCGATTGTATGTATTTTATAAGCTAAAGGTGCCTAATAGCCATAGAATATTAATTGGAGGCCTTTAATGTGCAAATAGACCCTTAGACATAAGGTGGCCGGCCATAGGGGACAAAGAAGTCAAAATTAGTCAAAGTTGGTAAGGATTTGGTGACAAATTGATTGTTTTATATTAAAATAAAGAAAAGATGATATCTTTCTCTTCACTCATCTTCTTCCGCTAAAAAATACAAGCAAAATAGGGGTTTGAAAGCTAAAAAATTTTAGCAAATTCTTCTCCCTACAAGTAAGTGATTTTAATGGTTTTTCTTGATGATATTTGTACTTTTGAAACCCCTAAAGCTTAAGCTAGCTAAAGAGGGGACTATTTGGTGTAAAGTTTAGAGTTTTACCATGTGAGCATATATGTTTTTTGCTGCATTTTTATGGAAGAAAATGAGTCATAGATGTTTTAATAAACAACTTTTTGTGAAAGGTGTTACCATGAAAACACCTAAAATGACCTTTTTGTAAATGTTGTAAAAATGTTGTAAAATAAGAGGTAAGTGTGAAATATTGAGTTTTGATGGTTGCCATAAGAGAAATAAATGTTCATCTAGGCTTGTAAGAGGAGGAAATTCGATTAAAATCGAATTATAAGGCTAGGGGTAAAATGGTAATTTTGAGAAAACTTAAGGGCAAAATAGTAATTTTGCCAAAGCATGATTATTGAAATGCATTAGTTAATGTGATAACTAAATAAGCTAATTTGCTATTATAGATCAAGAAGAGTGAAGAATTAACCTCGACCGAGGAAAGAGCAAAGTATCGGACTAGATCGACAATCTAGCCTATTTTGATTATCGAGGTAAGTTTGTATGCAATGAATACAACATCATGTTATTAAGTTTTTAAATGTTTGAGATTAGTGATGTTGTGTAATATTTCTATGAATTTGAGCTATGATGTTGAATGAGAAAAATGTTGAAGATTGTGATGTTAAAGTCCCGGTGGGACTATAGTGAACGTTAGAACATTATTAACGAGATAGGAGATGGATAAGGTCTCGTGTAAGACCATGTCTGGGACATGTCCTCGGTACCAAATTGAGATCCCGTATAAGACCATATATGGGATATGGCATTGATATTGAATAAGAAAAATCGTATAAGACCACATCAGGGACGTGGCATCAATAATTTATATGAGATCCCGTATAAGATCATATCTAGGATATGGCATCGGCACTCAGAGGTGACCCCATGTAAGACCACGCCTGGGAGGTGGCATTGGCATTGTATTATGCGAATGACGATAAGCAGGTATCATCAAATATCCCAAGTGATTTAGTGGGATAAATAGTTAACCTTGGAATAGAATTGAGATTAGTGTTAAAGTGATGTGATTGAGTGATCACATGTACCCGTGAGTAAATCACGAGAAATGTTTACGATATGTGACAGGGCATGTATTCGATAAGAATAAGCATGAGTAAGTGTTGACAAAGTGCTTAAGACTTTATGCTTTTATCCAATGTCATGGTTGGATGACATTGTGAGTTTATGTTGTTATTTATTTTCATGCAAACTTACTAAGCTTTATGATTACCCCTCTTATTTCCCTTGTCCTTGTAGTATTGCCAAGCTAGCTCAAGAGTTCAGGAACGTCGGAGTTCGGAAAATCACACTATCGACTACTCTTTGGTATAGCAATGTTAGTTTTATTTTGAGTATGGCATGTATAGGACTTAGTCTCTTTTGTTATGTCATAATTGTTAGCCAAAGTGTTGGCTATTAATGTTACTAAACTCATTTTGTAAGTGGTCATTGGAATTGGGCCAATACTCGACAAGTTTATATATATTCAATGATGATGAAATTCATGAAGTGTATGCTTGTGTGGATGCTTTGATTTGAGTTCTTAGAAATGCCTTAGGGTCATAAGATATGACGAATTGAGTTGGTATAAGCATGGTTGCTATGTAGGGTGACATTTGGCTTGGAAGATAGCCCTTCAATGTCCACACGGGTAGACACACAGGCGTGTGTCTAAGCCGTATGTGACACACGGTCAGCCCCATAGGCGTGTTGATTGGCCGTGTGTCTCCATGCATGCTAGGCTTTCAAGTCAGTATGCTCAGTAGTAAACACACGGGCAGAGACACGGCCGTGTGTCTCAGCTGTGTGGGAGGCACGGCCATGGACATGGGCGTGTGCCCAAGCCGTATGAAGTCTGCACCTAAAATTAGGAATTTAATTCGACACACGGTCTAAGGACATGGGTGTGTGCCTTGGCCGTGTGACCATAGTGAGGTGATGACGTCATAAACAAAATGTCAAGGTTTTGGCACACGGGCATGTCGAGGTCGTGTGAGGGACATGGGCGTGTGTTCGGCCGTGTGAAAACCCCTGTAGGTTCGATATGAAAATAAATTCCACATGGGCTAGGAACATGGGCGTGTGTGACCACACGGCTTGCCCACACGGGCGTGTTCCATTTCACACTGGCGTGTGACCCCTGTTTAGGCAAAATTTTTCTAAGTGCGTAAAAGTTTTCGGTTAAATTCCGAAACCTCCCGTGAATATGTTTTAGGCCTCGTAGGCCCATAATAAGGATGTTATGAGTATGTATGAGAAGTCTTCTATTGAAATGAAATTTTATAGTCCAAAGTTGTTTGTTAAAGCAAGATAAGTTTGGTAATGCCTCGTATCCGGTTTCAGCGTCAAATATGGGTAAGGGGTGTTACATATATTCTATAAAATATTAATTTAATTAGTATCGCTACATAGTAATTAATAGTTTTTAAAGGTATAATAATTAATGTTTTGACATATATTTATTATATATATAATAAGTAAATAAAATTTTAATTAAAATAATAAATTTAAACATTTAAATATTATGATGTTTTCCGTCAAAAAACTTATAATATTTTAAATTTAAATTTTATTATTGCTTCTTTAAATATAAAAATATCATTACAATAATATTAATTTTATAATTTAATTAATATTTAATTAATTCTTCACACCAACTCATTTAAACATTTTAACTTGATATATAGAGGGAGAGATAGAGAGAGAAAGAGAGGGATCCAAAGTTATGTGGGAATTGCATGAATGTGGTTCTTCATGTGCCTCGAATTGCTAAACACCCCATCTCAACCAACAGGAATTTAGGACCACAGTCAATAGAATAGCCTACAGCCAGTCCAATTCCACCTTCCACCTGTCGTTATTTTTTGTTTATTTATTTTAAATATTAGTATTTGTTAATATCCGCAGGACCCAATAATAAAAGTTTTATGTTGTGTAAAGTATAAAAAGTTTTAAATTTAATTTCTAAACCATTTCATTTTCGATCCCTAATTATTAAAAACTTATGTAAGTATTAGAGGTTGTGGTTATTAATATATATATATATATATTTTAAAGAATATGAAAATACTTAAATGGAATTAAGCCTTAATTCAGTTAATATTGGTATTATTACCAAATAAAAGTATATTAATTTAAACGTATTAAAATGCATTTAATCTCCTATTTAAGGGTAAAAAGGTTATGAATAATTTTAAATATTATATAAAAAATTATTAGCCCTTAAATTACATGTATTTATTTCAGTCAATTAGATGATTTGAATCAAAAGTTTGAATTATTTTAGGTTCCGATTAATTTTGAGTTTATATAATTTAAATTTGTGAATTGAATTTTTGAATAAGGTGATGTTGTTAATTTGTAAATATGAATTTGAGTTTTTTGAATTTTGTTATTCTTTTTAGGTAATTTTTAGTAAATTATTTTAAATTCAAAATATTAATTTGGAAAATGAGGTTGAAAGTAACCAAACCAAAATTTCTAATTAGGATAAAATATGATATTTTATTACAAACTTATCATATTAAAATTAGTTTCAACCTTATCAGGTTTCCAGAAATTGAGGTATTTTTTGAATAATAATATTTAATTGTGGGTGAGAAAAGAGCACCTCTTAGATTTGTGCATGACGTGTTAAATCAATCCTTTAATTGCCCAATGTCTGTACGGTTGCTTTTGCTTCAAAGTAACCAAATATAGAAACGTAGGTATTCTTAGTTTTTCTTTCCTCCAAGTTAAAGAGTCTACCGAAGATGACAAGTATGAATCAAGATTTTTGAAGTTATGTTTGGTGAATTATAAGATATATAGAATTCAGTCACTCATGCTTCATTTATTTTATTTAATCATTCAATTTAACACTCCAAATCCATGAACAGCATGGTAACAAAAATTAAGTCTTAAGGCCTGTGAAGTTTGGGTGAATATGTCTAACATCTTGGTTGCTACAACCCTTTTTTGTCCTGATAAATTGAAAAATTAGGTATAAAATATAAGATTTTAACTTAATTATGTGGCTGAATTGATATTGTTTGATAAATTGAAAAATTAAGTATAAAATATAAGATTTTAACTTAATTACATGGACTCAATTAAATTCAAAATAATGTGATTCAATTTAAAGGGGTGATAGTTTTACCATTTGGTTACTTAACGGACGTACTGAATTAAAAGTTGATCATTATTAATTGACTGTCTCTCTACTTATTTGGTTACGCACATAAAATTACAAAAAAAAATTATAGCATCCATCCCGTAGGGTTTGTGTAATGAATAAAAAATGTCAAGAAGGAGAAATTAATTAATCGGATTCTTCGCCAAGTCTAATAGCCAATTCCAATTCCGCATATAATATTTTCTATGTTAGTGAAAATCATATTATTCTAAAAATACTAAAATTGTTGTTTATGCGAGATTTGATTTACATAATAATTAGATCTTAAGATTTTACAGAATTTCTAGTATAAAATTCTATAAGTGCTAAATTTATATTGAAATTTGAAAGTTCATAATATTAATTTTATTAATATAATATTTTGAGTAATTTTATATAAAAATTAAATTCTCATTTAATTAACAACGTCAATGAGAATTTATTTTGAGGATAGCTTTTGTAGTAACTATTTATCTATTTATTCTATTCACATTTTTTTATTAAAACTTTCAATTAAATTAATTTTCAGATATATTTAAAAGTTGAATGTTAAATTTTTTAATGGATTGTAAAACTCACCCTTAATATTAACTAAATATTAATTGCTTCTATGAGTGGCATATAGTTGCACCGAAAACTCCTAGATTTCTTTGATGTTAACATAATAATGACATATGATAACTCTTAGATTGCTATCAACTATAATTTTTCATATTAGTACAATTAAAGTAATGTGTACATTAATTAGAGTTTGTTTTCATTATCACTTCATTTTAATTTAAAAAAATAATTAATCCTAGACCTTTTAAAAATAGTAGAATTGTTATTTTTAAATGTAAATAACGACTAAAACATTAAATTTTAAATATGACATTTGCATGGTAGTTCATTTGTACTTTTTTTTAAATTTATGAACTTTTATATATTTTTTAATTTAAAAAACTTATTTTGTGATTATTTGTATAATTTTAAATTACTTGTTGACGTGACATTCAAGATAAATAATATCATATCAACATAAAGTATACGTGGATTGTTATGCGAGTTGTCACATCAATATTGTTAAAAAATTAATATTTTTGTAATGATCCAAAAGTTAATGGTAATGGAAAGTGTGGTTTTGGTACCCTGTTTCCGTAAACTGGTATTTTGGGGGTGAAATGAGTTTTGGTTAAAAAGTTCTATCAAATTAGTGTTTAATTTAAGTACAGGGACTAAATCGTGTATGTGATAAAAGTGTGCATTTATAAGTTAAAACATAGTTATGGGATTTTTTAGGCAATTAAACCGATGTTAATCCTTAATGGGCGATAACAAGGCTTTATAATGTTAAAATTTGTGATAAAATATATATAATAATAAAAAAATAAAGTAAAGTTTTATAACATGAAAACATTAGTGGATTGAAAGGAAAAAACAATTATTCTCTTTTCGATCTTCAGTATTTCGAACATAAGGAGGGGAGAAGAAGACCAACGACAAGGGTTTATAAGTTTCAAGCTTCAATTTGGTATGATGAATTTAGTCTTTATCTTGTAATTTTTATGTTTTTGGAATCTCAGTATCTAGAGCTAGCCAACTTATGTCTTATTTTTTGGTACTTCTTAAGATTTTAGATGATACCATTGTTGAGTAGTTAAAGCTTTAGGGACTAGATTGATAGATTTTTAGGTTAGAAGTGAAAAAGGACTGAATTGTGAAGTACTTATTGATTTTGAGTAAAAGGGACTAAATTGTGAAATTTTAAAAATTTAGGGGTAGAAATGAGAAATAGGGAGTTAAATTTGGCTTAGTGTGTAATTGGTATAAAAATTTGGGGTTAAATGTGGAAGTTAGGCTAGTATTGATTTTAGGGACTAAATTGAATAAAGTGCAAAAGTTATGTAAATTAGCAATTAAATGTGAAATTGTTTGTGTATTAATGATATGTATGGTTTATTTATTTTTGTAGCTAGTGTTGACCCGAAATCCTCGAAAAAGAAGGGAAAAGACAAGGTCATTAACAAATGGCTTGGAGTTTACGGTTTATGTTTCTAAAATCTTAACTAAATTATAAATTACTGCATACTAATTTGTTTGCACATGGTAAGTAATTGAGGTGATAATTCTTGTTCAATTGGTCTTATTTGAATCATTTGATGATTAGAATGACTCGATTATGTATATTTGAGAAATATATGTATTCATAAGATTGTATGAATTGAATATAAATTTTAAGAAATTGTGGTTGATTTCAAGTTGAATAAAGACACACATGTCGATAATATATATGAAATTGAGATATTTATTGTATTGAAATATGAAATGAAAATCCTATTAACTGTTTGGGCTGAGTCGGATATAGATGACATGCCATAAGATAGGAAGTGTTCAGGGTTACTTTAGCTACGAGTCGATCAGGAAATAGGTGTCAATTTGCTTCGGTTTAACCGATGAGACACTGGGTGTCAACTTATTATAGAGTTGGGTGCAATTATTTTCTTTGGATTTATTTGATGAGGCATTAGGTGTCAAACTTGTGTGTTGGTTGGATCCGTGTATCCGTTTGAGTTTAAGTTTTGTTAATAGGGATATAAAGGATAAAAAGATGTGAATGATTTGATATTGTTAAGGGATTATGAAAATGAAAAGAAGTAAGATATGGAATGAAAGTGTGATACATAAACTGAAATGAGAATAGTGATATGTTATGTTCCATAAGTTTTGAATTTAGACTTTGATATGAAAATGGTTTTATATGCATTTTAATATAGGCTTGATAATCTTGCATGTCATTTTTATTCCATAATTTTATATCTTAATAATTATATATTATACCTAATGTTTGGATTATAGAAATACAACTAAGATATGCTTAGCGTATGTTTTGTGTTCTGTGCGCAGGTTAGGTACATTTCAGTTTGTTGTCGACTCAACATCCAACAACGATCCTGGTCTCAAGTGTGGTGATGCTTCTATTTTTGTTATGGCATGTACCTAAGAGGTCTTTTGTAGTGCCCCAATTTTTTCTTATGCATTTTGTTTTGGTAAATTGTTTCAAGTAAGGTGATTTGTCTTGGCGAGTGTTTGCTTCAATGTGGAGGTTGGGGTTGGAGTCACTGGTTCGAGTCCCTGAAAGAGCATTTTGGGTATTTTCATTTTGTGCAAATCAAATAGAGGAGATTGAGTTAGAATGTTACTCTTGGAAGGGTGTGGATATGGATGGGATTTAGGGGTTAGTGGGTAGTTGGAGTTGGTTTAAATTTGAATTAGTGGCTAAATTATAGGGGTTAAGGGGATATGGGTTATATAATTTTTTTTATCCCAAAATTCCCTTCCCAATTTGCACGTTCCTCTCCTCCTTTCCATTTTCTTCTTTCTCCATCTTTCCTTTGTTTTTCTTATTCACTTGATTTCCTACCCAAAATTGCTTCACGTGAACCAGCTCTTGTTTTTTCAACCTTGTTTCTTTGCCTTTTGTTACTTTGTTTTATCGATTCTTGGTGCTTGGGTATTGCGCTTTTGTGGGTAAGGCTTGATTCTATTCTTTTTTGGGCAACAGAAATTCTCTAAGTGTTCATAAGTAAAAGTTACTGTTGTTTTGGTAAGGGTTTTTGTTAAATGTTTTGTTACTAGGTTTGAAGTGTAAGTTGACTCCGTGTATTATCGTTGCTAGGTGATATTCATGAAATCTGGGATTCTCCTGCTGCGAATTAGTTGTTTAGGGCTACCGTGGACTTGGGTAAGTGTTTGAAATAGTTACGAGTGCAATCCTTTTTGTTGAAATTGCTTATGGATGCATTATAGTCAAGTGGTTACTCGATGAAAATTGATGGATTGAGACTGATTTTGGGCGTGTTATTGTTGATTTTTAGGTACTGTTTACTCCGAAGGTGCAATTGTAACGAAATCAAATCAGGTGTGTAATGAGAAACCCGAGAAACATAGAAGGATTAAAGTCGAAATTGGGGCGTGTCGACGCCACACGGACGTGTGCCAGGCCGTGTGGTAGGCCGTGTGCAAGGCCGTGTGCGCCATACGGGCAAGGCTATTTTGGGCGTGTGGGCCCAAATTTATAAATTTTCCCTAGGGTCGTACCTGTTGTCCCGATCGACTGTGGGCCTTCCGTGGGATCGGTATGTGTTATATAGGCCTTAAAGCATGAAATTTGTTTTTCTGTTAGTATGAAATTGACGTAAACAACGCCTAAAAGCATATAATGTGATGCGATATGTTAGATCTATTATGTATTAGTGTGTTCAATATTTTTTATACGAGCATGCATGATATATGTATATATTCTGGTATTTTTTATTCCGATATATCTGGTATTTTGTTTGTATTTGGATATGGGGCGGGTTATGTATTATGTGGAGGAAGTGTTTTATGTGAGGCACTAACTCACTATTATACTGGCAGCAGTGTTGCGATTTTTCTGAAAAGTGTTGTAAGGAGGTGTATAGGGCTGGGTGGGTGTTTTATACCCCACATAGTGTGATGGGATGGTCAGAGATGGTATGTAGCGGATCGGGTTAGGATTGTGTTTCGCATGTAACTCTAATTCTGCATGAGGTATTTATCAGTATCTGTTCTATTATATATTCCATCTATGATTTTATTTCTGTTAAGTTATACACTGAGTATAAAAACTCACTTTCTGTTTGTCTATTACTTTCAGGTAACCCTCAGACTTAGGTAGGTTGATGTGACGAGGAATCAGCTATGGCCACTTTCCATAAAAATTCATTTACATAAATTTGGTTTATTTAAAATTCCATTTTGAGAGTTTTACAATTTTTGGACTCCTTGGACTTTTGGGACTATTTTTGGTTTCAAATTTTTATTTTGGTCTTCTAGCATGTCGATTGATAGAATAATTTTTATGAAAACTACTGTTTTTCTGAATTCAACTTTTTTCTAGAAAACAAACCCAGTTTACCAAATTATAACATTTTAAGAAACTCCGTTGTAAAATATTCGGTCTATTTGAAAGACATAAACAAACAACGGTTTTAATTAAATAAGTACGACAACACGCTTTTTCAACAAAACAGGCTTACTAAGTAACAATGGTTCACGATGATTTCAAAAAGCGAAAGTTAGATTTACAACTATTTCACATAACATTTCCAGATTCGACTATAACATCTAGGCCGAGTTTTGGGGTGTTACATCTTTTGGTTAATAGTTTTCTTAGGTAATGTGATGACATATTGAACATTAAGTGTGTAAATGTATATACTCATTTAGCTGATGTTTAAACAATGTTTTGGTATGTGTAGTTAAACTTAATGATTTACATATGTTTGGCTTTATATTTTGGTGACTTAGGTAGTTAGGTCATTAACTCAATATGGAAATTTGGTATGGATGAGTGTTTGAATGGTTTGTTGCCTTATATTAATTTTTTGAATTGTAAATTTGCGGTGCCATAGAAGGCATAGTGGTTAGGCACTTAGGTTGAGAGTTTTTAGCATGTTTCGGGCTTGATTATGTGTGTTTTCAGTAGGTTTAATTGATGGTTAGTGTGTTGCTTGTTGCCCAAGTAAATGTGTTTTGGTAAGCTTGCATTTGAAGGTTCAATTAGGGGCACACAGCCTGAGACACAGGCTATCACACGACCGTGTATCTTATTGATTTTTAGTGTAGGTTTTTCCACACGACCTAGCGACACAACCTTGTGACCTTACTTCAAACATACACACAGTTTGGCACACAACCATGTGTCCTTAATTCGAATACTACACAGGCGGACACATGGGCTGGGAAACAACCGTGTGACCCATATTTCGATTTATACATGGTTTGTCCAGATGACTATGTTTTTGAGCCACACGGTCTAGGCTCTGTCACACGGCAGTGTGACCCCTGTTTTAAAATTTTTTCAACTTTTTTATTTTAAATCAAATTGATCCTTATTGTGTCTCGAGTTGCTTTTAAGCTTTTGTATAGTCAATATTTACCTGAAATTGATTTAGCTAATGTATTTCTGCATGCACGAATGTGATTATTTAATAATTAATTATGATGTAGATTATAAATTGGTTGAAATTGTGTGGTAATTGTTCGTAGCACCCTATTGTTTGGGTCCGATGATCGGACTGGATGAGGTGTGTTACAATTTTAGTTAGCATTTTCATTAAAAAAAATAATTTGACACTTTTAGACAAGGTTAATGAACAAATTTAACTTAAAAAAAGATTAAGGGCCAAATTGACAAAAGATGTAAAGGATAAAGGCTAAAGTTATCTTTATGATGTTTTTAATACGTGTTACGCTTTGATTTATAATTTTATATATTAGTTCAATTTTCAATTTTACAAAAAAAATATTAATTTTTAAGAGTTAAATAGTTCATTCATTCATTCCTCAAAAAGAGGTGGCCAACAAGTAGTATATTACACTTAGAACCTCGAGAGAGCCTAAAAGCAGAGAAGAGCCTTTCAAGTGCCAAGGGCGACCATCCCCAAACAAAAGCCAGGAAGGTAGACTTACATGCAAATAAAGAAACATAAATAAAATAAAATAAAATAGGAAACAAAACAAAACAAAAAAAAGGAAAAAATAGTAGCAAAAGGGCAATGGCACTGCCTAATCATCGATTGTCCTTAGCCGCAACAGCCAACTATCCTCCTATAGAAGGAGATTTCCACGATGATGTAATGATGAAATTAGGTCGTCCTCGGAAAAAACCCTACACCAGGAGAGAGAAAATGGGCCAGTCAAGCCTCACAACAAAAAAGGCAATTCAAGCCATCTCAAAATCGAACACTCATCGTTGCCACCACTAAATCTATCCAAAGAAGCCACCAAAACCACCAAACCATCATCAAGGAATTATCATTTTGAAGATGAGAAAAAAAACGGAAAAAAGGAAAAGAGATGGAAGGAGGACGAAGGAGGACGGCCAGCCACCAATGGTTAGTGGTTGGTTGTGTAACATTCTATACCCGACCCAATTGTTGGGTCCAAACTATGAGATGCCACATTCGTTACCGAAGTAACTACAAACTCAATGCAATTTAATTCAATAATTCATACATACTAATATGATCATAATACGTTCATAACATGTTTTACAATCATAATCGAGTTTTATACGAGCTTATGAAAGCTCTTTTGATAACCCGAGGTCGAATGAGAACTAAAATGTAAAATTTCAAAGTTTTTTGGTTGACGTCGCTACTTCGTAGGTTCTAGGTTATGACGCCACTCACTATCGATTTCTTATTGCGAAGTTAAGGATCTGGCATTACGACGTCACTCACTATTTTCAAACTTTCTATATGGTACCAATTTACAACAACCTACACTAATGGTCAATTTCCTATTTCGACCATTTAACAAATATAAACACTCAACATAATCCATATGCCAACATTTAACCATTCAACACAATCTATCTATTTTCTGTTTGCAGTAATAACAAGTAACCCCTTTTTAATGGAGTTTTAAAACCAAACAAGTATACCAAAAAGTGTTAGGTACAATGGTAAGGCACATTATGGTCTTAGGGAGAGAATTTTAGTTCAATTCTAGTAGAAAACCTTATTAAGAGGGACAACCATAAACCTTGAAAAACTTAAACTCCATAAATTGTAAAATGGACATTAGTTCGATGAACCCAACTACACCTTGCCCAAAGATTATCACAGCATTAATGTCATGGACTATTAGTAATAAATTATTCAAATGTAATAGAAAGGTTCATCAACGAATCGCGCCCAGGGTTTGAATCCATTAATAAATCATTAGTAGATTAATTTAATATCACTTTGTTCATATAGTATCAAGTACAACATGCAATTCAATAAATTTTGGGTTTATATTGAGCTTACGAAAGCTTAAAATCGACCCGATATCAATCAAAGATCAAATCGAAACAAGAAAAAAAAGATAAGAAAATTTTACAAACATGGGTCAAACGACTGTGTTGCCTGACCATGTGAAAGGCTGAGGCCATATGGGTCAAAAGTGTAAATACTCAAAAGATGTCACACGACCGTGTCGTTGGGTCTTGTAATAGACTGTGGCTGTGTGCACTAAAATCACCTTAAACGCACAGATCACACAGTAGTGCCATATGCCCGTGTATGGCACACAGCCGTGTGTCAGGCTGTGTATCAAGACGTGTCTACCTATAGATGTCTTCCAAAACAAGCTTTCTAACCCAAAATCACTTATACCACAAGAAACATTTTATACCAAGTTTTAACTAGTTCAAAAGCATCAATATTATACCAAAAATATCACTTATAACAATCAACCTAAGTGCCTAACCAATATGCCACATTTGACACTTCAATCCAACAATTCAAGTCCAAACATAACATTATATTCAAACAAATCCACTATGCCATTCAAGGCACCTCAAAACAATTAATATAACATACATAATTTGACCATTTTAAGCATCTTATAATAATGCTTCCAGTCAACCATTCAAACATGCACAAACATTTCCAAATTCATTCAAACTTGGCATACACATACCATTCATTTGTTAGCGTGTTTATAACATATTACCTTATCATCACATAAGCATTATAACATACATACCTATACCATAAACGAGGATTACCCAGTACCAAGATCATTACCAACTTATAATTATATACATATTCACATAACATTCAAAATGTTAAATTCATCCAACACATAACATATTCAACCACAAAACTCTCCTAGGTACATGCCATGACCAAACCAAAATTATCACCAACTCTTGAGTTCGAGATTGCCATTGGATGCTGAAGTCGATGTACAGGATCAAGTACTTAATCTAACCTGTGCACGGAAACAACTGAACATTGAGTAATCCATACAATTACATCACTATAAACAATATCAATATGAGAAGATTTTAAGAGAACTTTCAAGGTTTTATTAAAACATAACATTATACCAAATGTATTAATTATACCGTAATGACATACCATACCCCAATTTCATACTAGTCGTTCAAAGTGAAGAAATTTACTCTTGATGTTCATTGATACAACTGGCACCTAGTGACTCATCAGACAAATCGAAGTAATCCAATTGCGCCCAATGCTCATCAATTTAATTGGCACCCAGTGCCTCATCGGGTAAACTGAAGCATTACTTGTACATTCACAGAGTAACGAATTTTTCCATAGAATTTTCAATTATATCCCAACAACCAAAATTCATAACTCAATTCAACAAATCATCTCATAACATAACATTTTTCAATCCAATACAAGGTCAATTATATACTTGCATCAAATACACTATTTTTCATCCTATACAGTTTAGTCCTTCATCACGAGAATCAACATTTCACAACAACTTGATTCCATTAATTATTTTAACTTACTTTTACCATTTGATCATGCTAAGTAATGAAAGTACTTAGAAATTTGAATGAATGAATTTATGAATTTACATATACATTTAACTATGTGATATCATTATATACATATCATTTCATAATCAAGTACAACATCCACTAATTTCCATTCAATTCCACAATAATTACTTTATACCATTTATCAATTGCTACGTAGTCAATATATATTTCACATATAGATATTTCATATTTTTCAATTTAATCCTCTTGATGCCAAAAAATTATATAATAACAATTCAACTATAAAACAAAACAACATAACACAAATATATCATCAATTAATAAAGTAAGTCTCATATGAACTTCTCTCGGAAAATGGTAACCACAAAGTGTCGGGATTAATCTATAATTTGTCCTATTTCTCGATTAACTTCTAATTGATTCAATTCAAATCTATAATAATTCATTATAATTTATCAATTCCAACAGCCTTATAACATTCTAGTATATGCATATAAAAATTTAATTTCATTTTACACAATTTTCCTAAAGTTTTCTTTTTATTCAATTTAGTCTTTAAAATCGAATCTATTATATCTTTCAAAATCAAGTTGTTATTTTCAACCCCATTACAATGTCATCACTGTAAAGCCTTCTAAAAACATAATTTTAGAAATTTCATGAAAAATTTTCATTATTACAATTTTGTCCCTTAACAAATTAGTTCTATTTCATTTCTAAGCTTTAAAATCTACCATAAACATTCAAAAACTTCAATTAACATTAATGTAAACTTTAGAAATCTTTAACAATTTTGAAAACGGAGATATGGGTTAGCTGAACCTAGTTACAATGATATCAAAAATATAAAAAATACAAAAAATGGACTTACATACAAAGAACCAAAGCTTGACCATTTCTCTTCTTGCTTAAAAATGGTGTTTTTCTGTAAAAAATGATGAATTGAGGAAGATGATGGCTATTGTTTCTTTTGTTTATATTTAATTTTTATTTATGTACTAAATTACCCTTGTAATTTAACATACAATTTCACTAATAAGCTAGCCTTTACTGTCCACTAATTATATATAGGGTTAAGTTGTTTCATTAATCCTTAAACATTCATTAATCAAGCACTTTAGCTAATAAAAATCAATCTTGATTAACTTTTATAGTTTTTACGATTTAATCCTTTTCCTTAATTAACTATTCAAATAGTAAAATTTTCGGACCAAATTTTAATTTAACTATATAAAAACTCGGTAAATATTTAATAAAAACATTTACTAGCTCGGTTTATGAAAATGAAATCCTGATACCTCATGTTCCAAAATAACTGGCTTTTAATATAAATCACTCGTATCTTGACTAACTGACCAATTAATAAAATCTATAAAATCAAAATTTACAATAACACTATCTATCTTGTAATTACAATGAAAATGTGTTTGGTCTTTTAATTACAAGGAATTGTAATTTAATAGTATAATTACTAGGGTAGTAATAACACCCTCTTGTAATTACAATGAAAATATGTTTGGTTGGCATAGTATAATTACATCGTAATGTTTCATATCGTGTTTGGTCTTTTAATTACGAGGAATTGTAATTTACATCGTATAATTACTAGGGTAGTAATAACACCCTCTTGTAATTACAATGAAAATATGTTTGGTTGGCATAGTATAATTACATCGTAATTTTTCATATCGTGTTTGGTCTTTTAATTACGAGGAATTGTAATTTACATCGTATAATTACTAGGGTAGTAATAACACCCTCTTGTAATTACAATGAAAATATGTTTGGTTGGCATAGTATAATTACATCCTAATTTTTCATGTCGTGTTTGGTAGTATAAATTGTAATTATACAATTACATGATTTATTTATTTTAAATATTAATTCCTATAAAAATAATCAATAACACTCGAGAAAAAATATAAACAAGTAAGAAAATTAAAATCAAATTCATCATATATAATATATTAGTCCAAAAAGTAGTTGACAATATAATAACAAATAAAATAACAAGAAAATAAATGCCATATACAATTTATCTAATTATTTTAACATTCCATATTTGTTGTGTTATTTCATCTCTAACATTTAACACATACTCATTAGTTTGTAGACCCTAAACTATTTTTCCTTAATTTGAATATGTATCATTAAAATTACAAGGATCTTATTTTTCTATGTACTCTTCAAAGCATGGATAATCTTAATTCCATTTGCGAATGAAGTTATGAAGTATGCAATATGCTAGCATGATCCAACATTATTCTTTTAGACTATATTGAGATGGTGGTGTTAATATGAAAATTTCTTTTAGAAGAACAAATGACCTCACAACCATATTTTGAAATTTTGAATATCTCAAATGGTATCATACCTAATGATATGGTGCAAAAAAACTTTTTGTATTTACATATCCAACTTTATGAATTATCAGATGTAATTTTTAACTTATTTTGGGATCTCATCCAAACAACATTCATTAGCACTCTAGAAGTCAAGATCCAAACCATCATTTTAACCATTCCACCATAACATCTTTTATAAACCTAATTTTTATGCTATAGGGTTAAATAGCAAAACAATTTCTAACTTTTTTAATAATAATATTTTATGTAAATCGGTAAAAATAATATAAAATTTATAATATAATCTTTATAAAAAAAGTTTGATATAGTACTCCATAGCTTTTGCAACACTAGGGTGCTTAAATATGTACCAATGTAAGAATAATAATGAATTTATTTTATAACTTTTAAAAACTTAATTTACTATTAGGTCAAAATCTGTGTAAAAATTTTGGACTTATCTGTTCAATAACAAATATATAATTATATTTAAAAATAAAAATATATATTAATATTAAAATATGTTATTATATAAAAATAATTAAAAATAATTTCTTAAACTTAAATAATGTATGTGTGTTTGAAAGCGGTGATTGGTAATTGCTCTTAATAACTTGCGCAATTATCCCAATTTTTAGCCTTCCTCTATGATTTGGGTAGTGTATTTGGGGTACTTCAATTACATTCAATTTAGTGAGATCCATTAATTACACCCAAATCCAATTTACTAGATGATTTTCTAAACACTACCTTATTAAAATTCTATATGTAGACATTCTAACATTTTTGCAATGTTTACATTATAATATTATATATTATCGGAGGTTTATTTTTTTATATTATAAAGTATATAATATATAAGTATCACATAATATAAAATATTAAAAAAATATAAAATGAGTTTGGTTGAGTTTGGGCCTTGAACATTCAAGCTCAATTCATATTTTAAACGGGCATTTTTTTGCTTAAGCTCATTTTTAGATTTAATATTTTTACTTAAATCCTCCCAAATTTTGATTAAATTTGAGATAACCCGACTTATAAACAAGTCAAACTACATCAAAATAAGAAAAATAAAAGAGAAAATAAATACAAATGAAAAAATTAGCAAGATCAGTGTTACTCATATTTTGATTCACCATGTTGGAACATATTATACAACACTTGAGAGTAGCGTTTGTTTTGTTTTAATATGCTATACTAATAGATAACTGTAGTAAAGTTTGTAGATTTTACGGTGGGTGTGTATTATAATTTTCCTCCTAAATAAAATCTCTCATCGAGTCTATCTCTAGTTTCTGAAAGCAGACAAAATGATTGAGAAGATAGAAGCTCTTGTATTCATCCAAAACACTAAAGAAAAGATAGAGATTGGAGGTTTGGTCTTCTGTAGGAACTGGGGAATTTATTTCCACCGCACTAATCTGATTTTTAAAAAATAGAAAAGAAAAACAAAACAACATGGATAGAATTGCCAAGTTGTCAATTATTCGCAAGGAAAATACAGATATTAAGAATGATAAAATGATAAATATTAAAAATGAGAAATGGAGGTAGAAATATAGATAGGACTATCTTGGTTGTGTCCTCGGGAATCCCAAAATTTCCGAAATCTTGCGATCAATTTGTTTTGTTTTTATATCGTCAGCAATCGGCTAAGGACAGGCAAATGAGCGTTGTAAAAGAGTTTCCGTTCCAACTATGATTTCGTTTTCCATGAAACTGAAAAATATAAAAATTAATAATGAACCAGACTGTTAGTGAATGTTCTTTTGTAATGAAATTCATATATAAACAGGTTTTGGGAGATGGAAGATAAGAAAAAGGGATTGAAACAGAAAACCAGAAATCAGTTATGGAGGAGAAAAAGACAAAATAACTAATGACATAACTGGAAATGAAACAAGACAATAGCATTATGTTACGTGCCTGTAAATGCAGCTCCCATGGGACACTCTCTCAAGATAACATGCAAGCAAAATAATGTATTTCTCCGGAGAGAGAAATCTTATTTTTACTTTTACTGGGGTGGTGATAACTCATGCCCATTTTGTCATTATAAATTGAGAGACTTGGAAGAGAAAGAAAGCATTGCATTTGCATGAACTTGTTTTAGCAGTAGTTGTTTATTTTTATATATACAAAAACCAAAAGTTCTATCCATGGCTGCATCGTTCTCAGTGCCTTCAATGGTAAGCTTCATTTCCCTGCATTCCTTTCCTTTATTTTACCAAATTATATTTACTTGGCCCTGTTTTTCTTTGCATTTTAAGTGCTTCACTTTTGGTTTCCCACGTACCCATGAAGAAACTTAACGTTGAGTATACTACTAGCACTCCACTCACCCCCAGTCGGGTTAGCGTTGTGAAATTAGTGCTTATAAGTTGATGTCCGTTTCTTGTTCCTTTTTTGGGTTATTTGTTAGTGGCTCCCAAAACCCAACACTAGATTCGTCTTTCTTACATCAACAAACAGGCAAATCTCGTTTAAGCATATGGGAAATATAAGGCAGAAACCATGAATTGCAGTGGTTAGGATGGTTTTCAGAACCAAGAAAGCCTCCTAACAAACAAGTGTTCCATTTTGTGTTTGTTTCCATAGGAATCCTTTGTTTCTTTCTAAACATATGAAGCAACCATCATGGACTATTCTTTTGTTTTTATTCTCTTAAAGGTCTCGTTCGGTGAGGGGATTTATGTATGGTGTCAACACCCTGCGTAATTGTTCAGTTGAGTCTAAAATATAATTTTAAATTTTCTTCAAATAACATCAATTTAATCAATAAAATTATTAAATTAATATAAATAAGATATATTGTTGCAATAACACTTTTGTCTTTTTCTTATTTGTTTTGATACTATGTTTCAAACTACTCATAATCTCTTCAACCTACTCATAATCTCTTCAACCCTTAAATAGGATGATAAATGTGTCTCGCACGCTTAAACTCAAATCCTCTTACATTAGCAATAAGTTGATGTCAACTAAGCTAAAATTTAGTCAGCATCTTTTACTTATTTTTAAAAAAAAAATACATATATTGAAATTTAAACCCTACCACCAACATTTATAAAATCTATTATGTATAACTTAAACTAAAGCTTTATTTTGATATTTATATGCATTTCAATCCTAGTAAACAAATTGTTTCACCTACATTGTTTGTATATTTCTACTATTATTAAAGCCTTAGTTGAGTTTGGTCTCAATTTTGAAAAAATTATATTATTATGAAGGTACGTTTGTCTTTTTCTATTATATTTTGGTGTCTTTATTTTAATAAGATCTCTACTATTATTAAGTGACATCAACTCAGTTGAGAAAATTACAAAAATAATTTTACATATTTTGAATAAGCTATATTATTACGATGGTGTTTTTTTCTTTTTCTTTTTAATAAAATCAATAAAATTTTGCAAATATTGAGATTTTAACCCATGCCATATGTTTCATTATTTATTAATTGTTATTTTCAAACGTACACTTTTGTTTTAAATATCTGGCTTCTAAGTGTCTACGTGTGTGTGGGGTAGAATCATTAGTATTATTCAAAGAGTTGATTGAGTTGATGTCATCCATCAACTAGATCTTAACTCGGTTGTAAAATTACCAAAAATCATTCCTTTTATTAAAAAATAAAAATTACTATGAGGCTATTTTATCATCTTATATTTTATGTAAAATATAAAAATTTCATATCATGATATTTGAACATAAAACACCATGACATTTAATATTTTAACTTTATCATTCTCATGATAAATTTTCTTTTTACCATTCCAAGTAAAGCCTATTATTCTTATTAGGTTAACTTTTACTATTTGTCATTGGTTCTTTCAATAATATCATTTTAAGATTTAAACTTGGATTCCCACTAATGGCATGCACACAAATTCTTTTATTATAATAATTAAAAAAAACAAATTCACTTATATATATTAGTTATAGTATTATATTTATATAAAATTTCTATGATACAAATTAAAAAAAAAAAAGAAAGAAAAGAAAGTAAAAAAAGAACCCAAGCCCCACTTCTTTTTTTTTTCTGTCTAATGTAAGTATTCAAACACACTCAAATATCAGCAGGCAGAGCTTCGAACATAGACTAGTAACTTGTTTGTTTAGGTCTATTTCATGACATTATTTTCGAGTAAATTGCTTCAAATCGTATCCTGCCGCATTCTTAGAGGTGTAAGATCATAACAATGTTTTTAATGAGCGAAAATGCCACTGGCAGATAATGGAGGAAGAAGGGAGGTACGAAGCTGAAGTAGCAGAGGTGCACGCATGGTGGAACTCAGAGAGGTTCAAGCTAACCCGACGGCCGTATTTAGCTCGAGATGTCGTGGCTTTACGGGGCAACCTCAAGCAGAGCTATGGCTCAAATGAGATGGCAAAGAAGCTATGGAGAACCCTCAAGACACACCAAGCAAATGGCACTGCTTCAAGGACTTTTGGTGCACTTGATCCAGTCCAAGTAACTATGATGGCCAAGCATTTAGATTCTATTTATGTCTCTGGTTGGCAATGTTCCTCAACTCACACCACCACCAACGAGCCAGGTCCGGACCTTGCCGACTATCCTTACGACACCGTCCCCAACAAAGTTGAACACCTTTTCTTTGCACAACAATACCATGACCGAAAACAAAGAGAGGCAAGAATGAGCATGAGCCGGGAGGAGAGGGCTCGAACTCCTTATGTTGATTACCTGAAGCCAATTATAGCAGATGGTGATACTGGCTTTGGTGGCACCACTGCTACTGTTAAGCTTTGCAAGCTTTTCGTTGAACGTGGTGCTGCAGGCGTCCACATCGAGGATCAGTCATCGGTAACCAAAAAATGTGGTCACATGGCTGGTAAAGTACTTGTTGCTGTTAGTGAACACATTAATAGGCTTGTCGCTGCGAGGCTGCAATTCGATGTTATGGGAGTGGAGACAGTGTTGGTGGCTAGAACTGATGCTGTTGCAGCTAATCTGATCCAAACCAATGTTGACACCAGAGATCATCAGTTTATTCTTGGTGTGACTAATCCGAATCTTCAGGGAAAAGGTCTGGCATCCATGTTAGCTGAAGCAATGGCTGCTGGTAAAACTGGGGCTGAACTCCAGGCCATTGAAGACAAATGGCTAGCCATGGCACAACTTAAGACATTCTCCGAATGTGTTATCGATGCTATCAACAACATGAACATCAGGGAGGATGAGAAAAGGAGGAGAATGAATGAATGGATGAATCATTCTAGTTATGATAAGTGTCTCTCAAATGAGCAAGCCAGAGAGATTGCTGAGAGATTGGGGCTCAAAAATCTTTTCTGGGACTGGGATTTACCTAGAACCAGAGAAGGTTTCTACAGGTTTAAGGGTTCGGTAATGGCTGCAATCGTTCGTGGCTGGGCTTTTGCTCCACATGTTGATCTTATTTGGATGGAGACATCCAGCCCTGATCTGGTTGAGTGCACCGAATTTGCTCAAGGGGTGAAATCAGTGCACTCTGAAATCATGTTGGCTTACAATCTTTCACCATCTTTCAATTGGGATGCATCAGGAATGAGTGATGAACAGATGAGAGACTTCATCCCAAGGATAGCCAAGCTTGGTTTCTGTTGGCAGTTCATAACACTAGCTGGTTTCCATGCTGATGCACTCGTGATAGACACGTTCGCCAGAGATTTCGCGAGGAGGGGAATGCTAGCTTATGTTGAGAAGATCCAGAGGGAAGAGAGGAACAATGGAATGGACACATTGGCCCATCAAAAATGGTCAGGTGCCAACTTTTATGACAGATATCTCAAGACAGTCCAGGGAGGCATATCATCGACTGCAGCCATGGGCAAAGGCAAGTCATCAAGAAATTAACTCTCCATTCTTTTTCCCAGGTGATTACACTTCAAATTCAGCAAAATAAAGAAAAAAGAGTATTGATACATGACTTTTGTGCAGGAGTGACAGAGGAGCAATTCAAGGAAACGTGGACAAGGCCAGGAGCCATGGAGGTTGCAGATGAAGGCAATATGGTGGTTGCTAAGGCAAGGATGTAGGATGAAGCTAAGCTGCATGAGTTATACACAGAGAAGGAACCAGAGGGTGGTCTAATGAAGCATTATCCCATTCTTTTATTTGGGAACTGGGATTCAATAAATAAATATTATTGGAAATTGGATCATTCTATTGGAGCATCACCCAATTCTAGTGGGTTTTTTTCTTCTTCTTTTTTTTTTTAGATCTCTTTTGCTTACGTTAAAAGATGAAACTAAAATGGCAATGAGAAAATGCTTTGGTTTTTTTGATCTCATTGATAAGATTGGATTGGATTATTGTTGTTCTGAAGATTATATAACTCCACTCCTCAGCCACCCACCCGTGGCTTGTTGCATTTGGAACCATCTCTATATAAAAAATTAGAATTCGGGTGCCTTTAAATTTAAAATAACCTTTGAAGGTGATACGTTTTGGACACTTTATTCTCCAAACGTTACTCCACAATTTCCTTGGATTGCAAGTTTCGGTTAGACGGTTCTCTGTTTTCTTGCTTCTGCTGTTTACCTTTTTGCCTTTGCTATTAAAGCGTCGGATTAAAACTATCTATATGGCTGATATAGTGATATGTTTGTTTTCTGCCTTGGAATGATGTGGTGGTGTGTAGTTTCTTGGTTTTTTTGAGATGAAAAAGAGGGAAAGCTCCGCCATTGTGTGAATGATTCATAAATCTATTGCTTGGGGTTTTTAAGTTGTTTCCCATGCTAGGGTGCTTAACTACTATGGCATCGCTTTTAAGTGAAAATGAAACTCTAGGTTAGACATATCCTCTAGGAATGGCAGGACTCAAATCCACAATGAAAATCATCTTAGGATGTTTATGGAAGAAAGATAAACCTTTAATTAGGTGGTTGGGGGAGAAAAATGTAGGAGGTTACCTTCAAATGCATCCATCATTCCTTAAGTCCCTTAGGTTTGAACATATAGAATTTGATCCATCTTCCCATTGACTGAGGGTATGAAGTATATCAGATTGGTTTTTCCATCAAAAGCACTATGGAATTAGTCTATGGAGGAAGAAAAATGTTGGTTGAGAATTAGTATGTGGAGGGGTTTATTCCAGCTGCAACTGCAGATATCCCTTACTGAAACGGGATATTTTAGCAACGGGATTGCATGGGAGTTGATTTTTCGATTAACAGCATTGCCTATGGTAACTTAGGACTGTATAAACCAGTATATCTTGGCAATGGGATTATTTTGACTAGACTATTGTTCAAGCTTTTTGTATCTCAGTCCAAACAGTTGCATTATAGAATGCAAAGAGTGTTTGCACTACTACAATGCAGTACTCATATGCATTGGCTTCATTTAATTCCTTTTTTGAAGTTGTAAGTTCTAGTAAGCAATATAACAAAGTCAGCCTTGTAGATCATAGGGTTAAATGAAATCAGTGGATGCACTTGTTAAAGATTCTATATACTCCTTTGTTCGGACACCACTTTCCTCTTTGATTGCTGCCCTATTCCTTCAAGCCTTAATCTGCAGGTTGCAACACATTAACTTGCTCGCTCAACTCCTACCTTGTATCCTTTTAGATAACATTAGATAGCAATGCACATGAGGTGTCTTCTTTTGCCTTTGAGCAAGCATGCATCAAATCTATCATAGATACGTAGTTCCTAAAGGCAAGCATTCTAATAGCAAGGTATTGAGTGATTCGAACTATATTGCAACTAATATGATCTCTAGCAAACTAAGATTTTGTTAATGTTACCTGTAACCAATAGTTAAAGGGTTCTTTCATTTTCTTTTCATAAGAGTGTTTGGAACAGAAAAAAAAAAAAAAGACCTCTAGTACATCTGCTTTAACTAGTATAGCTACGCGGGTAGTTTTAACAAGGACTGAGGGAGGAGATTGTTAGCTACCATAGATAACAGTAATGTCAAAAGTGGAGGTAAATCATTTCTCATAACATTATAGTATTTCTAAGTGGTTTTTGAAATTCATCACGTACGCCAAAATAAAATAAAAAGGAAGGAAATGGATGGAGTTATAGGAGTCTAGTTTCCCCTGTTCATTTCTTCCATGGCTTCAAAATAGAAAGCACAATGATGAGTGCAATAATGAGGAGTAAGATAATGGAGATCATCATGCATTTTCTTGACTTTTTCTGCAAGCGCTTTGCAGTTTGAAGAGCTTCTGTGCCTGATTGTAAATGGTCTACTGCATTATTAACCTATCAGCATACAAAACACACAATTTTATATAATAGAGGAACAAAATTATTAGGGTATGACTTATTGATATGTCAAATTTTATATAAATATAGGAACAACTCTTGGAAGATGTGAGAACAGGAGCAAACCTGACTTTCAATGTTGTCTAAAGTTTCTCCTTGAGCTCCAACAACAACTGCGATATCGAGGTAAATCTGACAAAATTAACCGTCCAATTAGAATAGGTAACTTAGCTTGGCCGGTCTATCGTACATACTAAGGGTTCTGTGTAGACCTCAGATTTTCACCTGCTGTAAATCGAGAAGCCTTTTCTCAATCTCAGTCACCGCATCATGCCGTTCTTGGATTTCCTCCACCGTATTTAGTATCTGAAACCGAACCACATAACAAAGTTGTTCTCAACCAAAAACTGGTAAAACATGTTCCATTCCGAACAGATTTCAATGCAATTATAGTTCCATTGCGCGATGAATTCAAAAGATGATAATGGCATAACCTGTCCTCGTCCCTGTTCTTGAATTGCCTTCTGGAAAATTTTCTCACTGTTTCCGGTTTCAATGAGGCGGTCAATTGTCTAAGATAAGATAACAATTTTTTGACACATTAAAACAACATTCATATAGATTAGACCCAAAGTTCCAACATTGAACTTAAGCTCACCTTCTCGTCCGGTCTGGTTCCGGTAACTATTCAAACAGCAATGAAGAAAAGCATTTTTAAGTATGAACAATAATAATAATAATAAGAATAATCAGATTGCTTCATAGTTCTTGCAAGCAGTAAGCGCGGTATTCTAACCTGTAGTGACCCTTCTTTCCACAACCTCTCGATACTCGTCCTGGATCTTTTGCCTGAGTGTCTGAAACAGAATAGTGAGATGAGAAAAACAGATAGTATCTTAAAAGATGCTAACAAAGAGGTGCAGAAATACCTGGAATTCTATCATCAAATCCTTGAAATTTGTTGCCATGGCACTGCAATCGGAGACAAAATCATAATGACAAAAAAGTAATGGATCAACTCATTTTGGTTCAAAATAAATGGAAAGACCCAAACTAAGTGTTTGCAACAAACTTTGTAACATTGGTCCTGGATCTGTCAACGCTTGTTCCCTTCTCGCATCCTGGTTTCTGCCGATTGGCCAAGTTCTGGATATAAAAGCGAGCAAAATCAGCAAATAGGCTTCAGTTATATAGCTATAAAGCCTGGAAATTAAGATATTTGAAGAGAAATTTTACATCTTTGTTGATTGCTTGTAATCTTGCTTTCACATTACGTGCTATTTTTCCAACCTCGTCAATATCTTTCTCCATTCGCTTCTTGATAGCTTCAATAAATCACATCACATTTCAACAATATGAAACTTAATTAAACATGACAAGCTTTTCCCATATTACAACTTCATATCTATTTTTTCTCAAGTAACTCAGACACTAATAGAGTACACTAACAAAGCTTTCTACCTTTCATAGCTGATGCCTTTGTTACCGACTTTGACTCCTCATTAGCATCCTGTAAAAAGTTTACATTAGTAGAGTTGAGTTGATTCGGTTCAGTCAGTTTTCGTTTTGTTTGAATTGTTCAAATCGGTGAAATCATCTCATACATACATACCTTGAGTTTCCTGAGTAACCCAGAGAGCTTTTCCACCTGTTTCTCAACATCTTGTATCTATATTACGAAGAATAGGGGCATGAAGTAATCAGATGAACTTCACTTAAGAACAAAATAAAATGCTAAAAAAAAAAAAATGATAACAACGAGCAGTACAATCAGTGTGAGGAAGTTTCAGAAGTATTCCTATATTGGCAGATTTTCACTTTTCAACTCATTGGGGAAAAAATTTCGGAAATTAACTAATATTGGCAAATAGTCAATTAAGCATCAAAGTCAAATAACATAGAGCTAATTTGGTTCGCTATTGTGAGCATATGGCAGACCTGCTTATTGAAAGCTTCCATTCCCATGTCGGAGTTGCTTCCAGGTCCGGGAACCTGTCTTCCCATTTCGATATCGCCGTGGCCTTTGGCATCGCCCACAAATGAATCCTAGTTCAGGACATAAAGAGATCGTTCAGTTCTAAAACAAAGTGTAATGAAGCTATCGCAACCAAATTGTCAAAATGAAAAAGAAACTGATAGAACAAAGCAAACTAAACTAGGATATGACCCTCAAATCAATTCAGTACATGTCAAAATCGGAACTTGCTTTATATGGTGAAAATTAAGACATACTAAACCTATGTATGATACAAATATTGGTTCCAACGAATCAACTGAACAAACAAACAAAAGAAGAAAAAAAACAATTCCTAGTGAATTCTCACTAACCAAACAAAGAGAGGAAAATCATTAATAAGAAAATAAAGCAACATAATTAAAAAAGAAAAAAAAAGTGAAACTTTCATAGACAAAGCCAGGATGATATTCCTCACCACAAGTAAACACTAACTGGGATCCAAAATAAGCCCAGAAACATGCATCCAATTTTCAGCATTAAATTGCAGAAAGAAAAAGAAACACTTGATTGATCAAAGCAAAAGAAGGATTTCATGATCTTAACTTAGAAAACAACGGATGAAAAAAGAGCAAAGTGATTGACAGTTACCGTAAGCAAGTCGTTCATGTTGACAAATAACAAAGAGATGATGCTTTTGATGAGGGTTGAGAGGAAGAAAAAGGCAAAAAAGCAAAACAATTTTTTTGTTATGAAAGAGATGCTTTTATTTATTTGTATTTCAGCCGGCTGTTATAGCTCAGTCGGGAAATTAATTTAAGAATTTCAACGTTAAACACGACAAATTCCATAGCGCTTATGATTTTCTTTGTATGACCAAGCCACAACGTTTGGTTTGGTTCGACCATCTTTGCTTACCTGTTTATCGAGCTTTCCGCTTGGCCCGTTTAGGAATTAAACTATACCTTTAAAAGTTAACTTTAAAACATATATTACTCGACTTTGCCATTGTAGCTTCTGTATTTAGCTGCCAAGCTTGAAGTCACTCCTATATTCAGCTATGTGTTGGAGGATATTCCATTAAACTATTCATTTTCACGATGGTTTAAGCAAACCTATTAGTTGTTTCTATTTTGTTCACTCAAGTTTTAGTCATTAATATTATGAAAATTTAATATTTTGTTCACTCATCTATTAAATATTAACATAATATTGATATTTTTGGTATAACAACAAATTTAGCTCTCGAATGTTTATAGATTTTATCAATTTAGTCCTAATTCTTAAAAATTTAAAATTTAAAACTAAATGATAAGTGCTAAAGTAACATGTTTTAATCTTATTCTTAATACGTTTTTGGATGATTGTTCGATTTAAAATGATGAAATTTATGCTCTTAATCTTTTAAATTCATGTTTCTATATTTAAGAGAGCATTTGGAAGCAAAAGGGGTGAAAAACGAGCAAAAATCCGAAAATCGGAGCAAGTTTCAAGAGTCACACAGATTGGATACACAACTGCGTGAGCCACAAGGCCATGTGTCAGACTGTGTCGATTTCTCAAATCGCGCTCCAAGCTGTTGAAAAACACGATTTTTAGGGTTTTTTTCAAGCATTCTAAGACCCATATATGACAAAGATAAAAAGAGATGAGTAAGTCGTCATAGAATACTCAAGAAAACAACTCGAAAAAAATCATTGAAACCGACTTTGAAGCAAATTTCCATCAAGATTGAAGATCTCCTTTTGATTTCTTTGAAGTTTGTTATGAGTTTCTTTATTTCTTGTGGTTATACTGTCTTTGAGATGTTTTCATAAATTAATTTTCCAAATACTTAGGGAGATGAACCCCAAGATGATTCTTTTGTTTGATTTCTATTTTTATGTAATAAATATTTAGATCTTGTTCTCAATCATGTGTGCTTAATTCTTGGTTTAATATTTCTAGACTATTAGTCCATGTTTGATGTGCTTGAATCAAAGGAGGAATAGACACTATTTAAGAGTAGATCTAACATAATTAAATGGAGTTACATGCAATCCTAAGTCTTGTGTTCGAATCCTCGTACGTGCAAAATGAAAATATTTTTTAATTTCTTGTATGTGCCGCCCATGTGGATGCAGTTGGGTTAGTTTTGAATCCTGATAAATCTGGTAATGGATGTAGTGGGGATATATGGGTGGTTATTGTTAAGATTTTTTTTTTGTTTTTTTTTTTATTTTGGAAACCATCTCCTAATTTTACTCGTCACTCTTACCGTTCAAAATTTTAAAACTTTTTCCACATCTTTCCTTCTTACTTTTGTTCTTGTAACTTCCCTATTTTATTTTCTTTCTTTCTTTGTTTTACTTCTTTCTTACCGTCGATTCTTTGCCGTTGCCCATACGAGCTTGTTGTGGCGTTATTAATTTTGGTAATTCAAATGTACGTATTATGGTTTTGATTCGATGATAAAGGGTGTAGTTCTATTGTTACTCAGTTTAAGTTTTAGTGCATTTTTGTGAATAATGATTTTATTTTCCAAATAGGAGAGGAACGGGTGACTTTAGATTTACCTCTAGTAAATTAAGTATTTTGAACTGCTGTTTCTTTGGGGATTCATGAGTGTTTTGTTGAGTGGATTATCAGAAATAACATTAGGTGTGTGAAACTAACCCGATTTATTATTTGAAATTCGAGAAAAATGCGAAACAGGGCTATTTTCGAATCTGCCTAGCGCCACACGGTCATGTGCCAGGCCATGTAATGGACCGTGTGTGCCATACGGACATATGGCAGGCAGTGTGCCAAGTCGTGTGGAGCACACAATCATGTGAAATCTTGCACTGTGAAACTTTGCATATCGTGTGGACCACACGGGCTAGGTTTTTGGGCCGTGTGGACCTTTTTGCCCAATTTTAAGGCTCGATTAAGAACTGTTCTAGGGACTTGAAATTTGGGCCCGTATGCATCATATGGGGTTCGTTAGGCTTAAATAAGACTCGAAATGTGACACATCTATCAAGATGTATTAGTATGTGCTACGGTTAAGGTAAGTGAAGAACTTGCATACGATCTGTGTTTTGATAACTCTGAAAGTATAATTATGTGTAAAACGTGTATGACACCTGTATGTAAAATAACTGTTAGTATAAGTAATATGATATGCTATGATTTGTATAAGTTATGTGTTGTGTTACGCTCCGTATAAAATCTATTTATGAATGCATGCTAGATAACCTATGTGATTTGTATGTGTGTTAATGTGATTTTGCATATGTATTGAGGAGGGTTATGGGATGATGGATGAAGTGTTATATGGTAGTTTATACTGCAATTATTGCAGCTTAGCTGCAATTATGTGAGTGGCACATCACCACATATTGGTGTGGTTGGATGGATGGACTATTATAGTTCCATATTTGTGTGATTGGCTGGTTGAAGATGGTGTGTAGTGGATTGGGGTAGGACATGATATGATATAATATGATACGTTATGTTATGTTATGATAAGATATAATCTGGTGAAAAATTTGATACGATATGAATTATTAAGAAATATGTTCTGACATGAATTCTGATATATGATGAGCTCCGATACATTTTATGATATGTTTTGATATATAATATGATACAAAATTACAATTTGATTATTGTATATGCAAAACCGATAAGAAAATTATGTTCGAGGGCTGAGTCACACAATGGGCTTCTAGCTCACTTGTGCGTTTAATATGTTTCAGGTGGTCTTTAGACTAAGGACTGAATGGCGTGTAGGAGCTCGGACTATTTTTTAGATTAATTAAAATAAGGTGGTTTTCGTAATTAATTATTTTGGACTTTTGGGATTGTAATATGTTTTTGGGTTGTGTTTTGGTTTTCATTTTGTCTGTTGATTTTTGCTATTTTTGATCATTAAACTGCAAAATCACACAGGTTAACAAATTAGATTTCGGTTTTCAAAACTAAATCTCTGAAAATTTTTTGCTACAAAGTAAGTATCCCTTAAATGTTTTTCTGTAAACAACTATATAGTTTTTAACAAATGTTAGCATTAACCGAAAAAGATTTATCCAAAATTGGTACTTTCGAAACCAACAAAATTGAATTAAATTGTTAGGTTCGAAATAAGTGTTTTTGGACTTAAGTTTTTTTTTTCTGAACGTTTGTGAGAGCTCCGCCAAGTCTTATACTTTTGAAACGTACAACCAAGTTTGATTAAATCAAAAGATTTAAAACAAACTAATGTAAAAATCCTCTTGATTCGACCAAAACATCTAGGCCGGGTTTGGGATGCTACAGCAATCCTAGAAATAGAACAACATAAATCTACCATATTAGAGTCAAATCTAATAGGGGGATCCATAGATCGAGTTAATGCGATAATATGGGTTTTAATCAGAAAGAAATTTCAATTAATCAACCTAGGGTCAGTTGCTCTTAGTCTTGAAGAGAGATATTAGCATAATTTAGGGATTTCTATGGATCAAGATGCTTAGTGAAGAAATTGTGTAATATAGATTGATAATGACAGATAAAGTTTAGTTGGATTCTTTCCAAGGTATTGTCTCACTTCTTGGTTGTTAATCATTTATTTTCCTGATTTGTTCTTTGTCGTGTTCTTTAGTTAATTAATTTAGTTAATTTTAGTTTTTATCAATTACTCCAATTATTTAATTAAATAATAGAAAGACGGTAATTACTAGTACTTTTAGTCTTTTTGGGAACAATATATTTGCTCACCGTAGCTATACTATTAATTGATAGGTGCATGTAACGCCTCAAAACCCGGCCTAGAAGTTTAGGCCAAATTTCGAAGGTCACATTGATCACTGAAGTGATCGTGGAAAATTTAGTTTAACAAACTGAAAAAAACATTCTAGTATTTAAGTTTTGAGGGAAAAAAATGCTCAGATATAAAGTCCTGTTATTACAAAAATTTCTGTCCAAAGAAAATAATTTACGAAAAGCCCTAATTATAATTGTACCACAGTTCTTATAACTGTTTACATTAAAACAATTTACCAAAATAGCAATCACAAAGAATACTCTTAAACATGTCTCCTTATCATGTCTGTCCGAGACCTCCGGCATACCGCATCCAAACTTCAGAAAGCGATAATGTATTTGAAAGGGAAAACACTAAGGGGTGAGCTACATGAGCTCAGTGTGAGTTCAAAATGTATATAACAATGGAATTATAGATTAGAAACCAAACAGTAGTTCGATAACGAAAAGTACTTACAGAGATACACAGAATTAGAAAGAAAACTCGGAACCAACGTCCAAAAAATACGCAATAGTTAAAGCACACCAAATTAGACACAAAATACTCAACAGATAAACCAGTCAACGGGTCGATACAATAGTACTTATCATCACAATCCAAAATGTCACTACGCTAACACCTCAATGCGTGCAGAATCAATCATAAATGTTATGACGAACAGACAGATTACAGACAAGTAGCTTACATCCAGATGCATATGAATGCAGTTAAGTATTAAAAACTCACCCATCCAGCCAAAACACCTCTCCGTCCCTCGATCACACCCCAAAAGAGCTGTTTAAACTCATCCAACCAAACACACCACATAGGACCTCGAAAGGCTCATCCAACCCTACACACCATGTATGTGGACTAAGCCACTCAGATAATAATGTGCAGCAAGGCTGGTGTATATGCAGTACAGGGCATTACGGTAAACTACTGTATAGACATGTTGCAGTTTAAACTGTCAGATCAAATAATAGTACACAACAGAAGTCGACGACATGCAAAGATGCAAGACGGTAAATCATTGATCTGATAAATTACAGTTAAACTGCCAGATCAAATTAGAATCACTCTTCTTTCTCTTCACAACCAACCCCAAAATTTCTTTATGCTTGTGCATATATGCTTACAACCTCATAGAAAAAATAACACATTGAGAGACAGTCAGACAGAAACAGACATGCACACGCCCAACTAACCGGGTTCAAAATTAGATATCTCGTACAACAGTCACAAATAACACACAAGCCGAAACCCAGGTTAGAGTCTTTACTACCCTCACTAAAGCTTAGCCAAGGGCTGGAACACACAGACACCTTTTCAGATAAAAAACATACACAAAACTAAAATTAGTGACTTTGAGCCACACGCCCGTGTGGAAAAGCCTAGGCCGTGTGGGGGGTCAACACGCCTATGTGAGGGGGAGACATGCCAGTGTGAGGAAACACACACCCATGTAAGGGGGAGACACGCCGGTATGAGAGGAGGCACATGTCTGTGTGACTGAGGCACATGCCCGTGTGAGCCAGGGACATGGCCATATGAATAGGCTGTGTAACTCTCTGTCCAATTGCACTAGATTAGGGTTCATGGTAGACATGGCTGTGTAAAGGTCTCACATGCCCGTGTGCCCACCAAGCACGGCCGTGTGCCCAAAACACACGTTCGTTTGGGATCCCTAAATCCTCAAATTAGTCGCAATCGTGTAGCACCAAATCACATAACCTAATTTCTAATCGCACACGCCCGTGTGCCCAAGAGACACGACTGTGTGGAAATCGACTAATTTCCCCAAATTAACCACACGGTCGTGTGGCCAGGTCGTATGGCACTAAATCTTTCCCGAAAACTCTAATTCCTAATTCTACATGACCGTGTGCGGGCACACGCCCGTGTGGTCATGAAACCACCCTAAAATAGCCTAGAAAAATGTGTTTTCACTCTCGAAGCACTTCTCAGCCTTCGATAACTCAAAATTATACCAAATCAAATAAGTTCTAAGCATAAAAACTGCGGTATAGCATCGTAAATAACCGATTTGCAAGCATACACATAAAATCACAGAGTCGAATCAAGAATTCACAAATAAATAGAAAAGATATGGAACCTACATCTGATTTGCGATCAATGACGTCTAGACATTGACTCGAAGACAAAGGAGCGAAGCTCTCCAAAATCCGCAAGCAAAACCATTTCCCAAAAAAAAAGAAAAAAGAAAAATAAAAGCAACAAAGGAGAGGGAGAGGGAGAGTGAGAGCATGAAAAGAAAGAAAACAGTAACAAAAATAATAAAAATAAAACTAAATAACTATTTTTAAACTTAAAACAAATCTACTATTTAACAAAATAAAAATATTTCTCCAAAATACACACACAAGAATTCAATCACGCATCCCAAAGATACACTAATACACAACTAACCACCAGACCACCAAGCTCATTCTATCACTTAAACACGCAACTAAACACAATAGCACAACCTACTCACTGACCATAACCACAAAACTCAAAACTTCTAACCTCAAAATTCGGGGTGTTACAGTGCACTTACCTTAGTCAAAATTTTAATTGGTTCATAAGTGCACCACTAAAAATATTGAAAAATAAAAAAATTATTATTTTTCAATAAACATACATACAAAATTATAAAAATACATATAAAATTATAAATAAATGAATACTATTTATTTTCTCTTTTCCTAACATGAAATTTATTTATTAAAATAAACATTTTATAATTAAAATATTATTTTAAAAACCTCACAAATAAGACTTAATTATGATTCAAACTTTTACTTTTGTTAGTTTTTTTAAAAATAATAATTTATTTATTATATGTTTGGCATTGTTCCCTTGCCAAATTTGTTAAGCATTAGACACTATTTTCGTCCACGACCACTAGCACCAATAACCTTTACTTCAGACTCATCAATTTCCAGATCCTCCATCGTCTAGCTATCGAACTAGGAATTAATTGTGGATCTCCAAGCATGGCCTTCCACCTATTAGGTCTCTAAGACCTCATACTTACTTGTATATCCCCAATCATGTCTGCCTTCAAGTACAACCTCAAACGCAATAAACTTGTTCTAGGCAATAACCTAAAAATACCTATTCTTATCTCTTCAACCTTAAGTTGTAGTTTTCGACCCCACATGAACATGATGGTTGTTAATGTAGTCTTCTTTATAGTTTTTTCCCCCTTAATTTTTTTTATTTATAAAATTACTATTTTAACAAATAAATGTCATATTCGAAAAGAGAAATATATATTCATTTAATTATAAAATATTTTTATAATTTTGTTTGTATTTTATCTAAAATGAACTTCTAAATATTTTTTAATTTTAAAGTTTTTTTAAATTGTTAAGAATTAAGACCAAATTGATAGAATTTATAAATATTGGATGGCTAAATTTCTTATTATGCTAATAAAAATGTCATGCCAACATTTCATTATGATTTAACAAAGGAGTGACCAAAATATTATAACTTTAGTGACTAAAATAGAAAATTTGAAACCTAAGTGACCAAAACAAAAACATGCTAATAGTTAGATGATTAACTCTAAACCCTATATATATATATATATATATATAGAGAGAGAGAAAGAGAGAGAGGATAGATCCACTTATATACACCATTTCATATATTTTTGTACGATTAATATTTTAACAATCTAACTGTTGAATTTATCAATATAATTGTAATTGACATTCATGTAAAATTTTAAGTCAATCGATATATCTATCATATTAATAAAAATATTGTATATATTTATCTATTGAGCAGTTGAATTTTTTTACGAAAACAATTAATTAGAAAATTTTAATTTATATCAAATTTAACATGCATGATCAATATGGATAGAATATAAAATATGACAATTAGATTGTTAAAATCTCGTACAAAAATATATGAAAGGGCTACATCAGTGTAAGTATATATATACATAGGCATAATGATAAATTTTGTGCTCAACATTTACATCTTTTGTCAATTTGGCCATTTTTTTTTATTAAAACATTAAATTTTTAAAAAAGATAAAACACACATGACAATTAGACTTGTTCGTGAGTAAGGCCATTCATCCAAAATATGAAAGGGTTTAGCTAAAAAACGAGGCCTGCAAAATAGGCTCGGATAAGATTTAAGACCCGTTTTTTATTTGGGTTGGGCCTTGGATAGAATTTTTTGACTCGACCCAACTCAACCCAAATATATTATATTTATAATTTATTAAATATATAGTTTATATGTTAAAATATATTAATAAATTTATTTTAAATCCATTGGTCCCAAACCACAAACAACTCAAAAACAACCCACGATTTTTCACTCCCACAAACAACTCAAATCCAATTCTTGTTTCTTTTGTCGTTCTCCACCCCCATAGACGAACCCAGTCCGGATTCTTCATTTTCTTGTATCAGATGTCAAACAAAAAGAGTTAGATGATAACATTTTAGCTGAAGTTTGTAGGGTAAAATCATATGGTTCTTCATTGTCAGGTTAGGTAAATTCCTCTCTCTCTCTCTCTCTCTCTCTCTCTCTATATATATATATATATATATATATTATAGACAAGAGCTGCTTGCTTCTTTATTATATTTTCATGGTATTTTCTTATGTTTCTTTATTGATGTAATAGCCCAATTTTGACTAGGCTGAAATAAAATCAAAACAAATGATTAATGTCCTTTTACAGCCCAAATATACCCAAATCCAAAACCATCAGACTACCTTACAAACTCAATAGCCCAGATTTTAATTACCCACCAGACTAGCCCAAAATCTCGTTACACCCTCAGCAGCCCTAGACACTACCAAAACAGACCAGACCCTTGGCCCAAATTAACTACTCAAAACACCTTGGCCCGAATCCTAAGGACTAAACTCAGACCCAAATTTGCGCGGCCCAAATGGCCTAATGCCTAAACAGGTAACAGAAGACCTAGGGTTTCTGGGAAATCCTAGGCGCCGCAGCCTCGCGTCCCAGCTTCTTTTGCGCCGCAAGCCAGGCCAAACGTCACGCAGTAATTGCTGGAGCCCAATCGTCGCACCCATGCCAGACCTTCGGTCGCGCCAGGATCCGCGCCTGAATCAAAAGCCATATCTCCGCCGCGATTCACACGTGGATAATGCCTTCATCAGCGCCGGACTCCGCTTCAACCTGCAAAGAAAAAGGAAAGAAGAACAATAAAAAAAGTAGGAAGAACGACAGGATCTTGTATTTCTTTTTTCGCTTTCTTTTCCGGGCTATATAAAGCCCCAAAAATATGTAAAAAAGGGCGACAAAAAAAAAGAGGGGATACAGAGATATAAAAAAAACACGATTTTTACACAGAGAATATCAAATCAAGCAAATGTTTTGTTTTATTTATTTTTTATTTTTCGAGTACTGTTATTTTTATTTTTATTTTTCTTGAAACCATATATATATAATACTTATAATATACATATAAAATACTTTTAAAAAAAGAAAGAAAAAAAAGCTTACATTTTTAGGGTTCCGCGGTGGTCGATTTATTTGCAAGAACGGCTATGATCGAGCTTTCTTAAGCATTCAAACGAAAATCGCCCAGGGGAGAGCATTTTTGAAGATTCCAATTTTTTTTTTTTTTTTGCTGAAGAGAAAGAATGAAGATTTTAAAAAAATTTCGGGTTTATATAAGCTTTTAAAACGGCGCCGTTTTGGGACTGGCTTCAATGGCCCAAAACGACGTCGTTTCCTCCTTTATGACCCGAGTGACCCAACCCGCTCCATTCAAGATCCGTTTGTTTTTCATGTCAATGATATATTTGCGAAATAAGCCCTTTCGCATTTTCAATTTGTTTGAATCCAGTTTTGTTTTATTTTAATTTGGCCTCAAAAGTTTAATTATTTTCCAATTTAATCCTCGGGCTACATTAAGGGTTAATTTTTTTATGATGCCTTTTTGAAATTTGGGCATAATTTCCATTTTAACCCCTGTGATTTAACGCGCATTTAGTCTTTCATATCTGTTTTAATTGTTTTTTAACCCCTATTTCTTTGTTTTATTTCTTTATCCTTTTGTTTTATTATTTTAATATTGTATTAAATTATTTTACTATATTAAATACTTTATTATTTTCTTTATTATTTATATATTAGTACATTAATAGTATAAATATATATATATTTATATATTAAATGATTATTATTTATTATTTTCATTTAGCTTAAAATTATTTTCATTACATGTTATTTTATATATTAATTACTATATTATATGTTTTAATTTTTTATATTACATAGTATTATATTACATCATATGTTATTTTCTAAATGCTTTTTTTATTTTTGTATAAAAGCTTATTTATATTTTATAACGTGTTTGACATATATTATTTATATTATATATATTTCTTAAAAAATATATTTATTTAAAATTATTATATATATTATTATGTATTATCTTTTATATGTATTTAATTATATATTTATTATAATATTTATTTTGTATTTTTCTATTGTTTTACATGTATTACTTTATATATTTTATTTATCTATGTAATTCCCTTTTATTTATTTATTATTTTATGATTACTATAGTGTAGTTATTTTAGTTATATTTTTATATTGTATGCTATTGTATTATAATTGTTTTTTAATATTTGTGTATGATAGTTTATAAATGCAATGTTGTTACATGATTATTATTTAAAATAAAAGTCCATTTTTGCAAAATCATTATATTTTTAAAAGCTTTTAAAATAAGGCAATATTTTGGTATTTAAAAATTCAGAAAATAGTGCCCTAACGTACAGGGTTGCGATTTTCTATTTAGCTAAATAACTAAATACCCTTTTAACAAATTTTATAAATCATAAGATGACTTTAATTACGAGGGTTTAAAAAATTTCGTGTCCTAACGTACATGATATGATGTTTATATTCCTTCGGAATAAAGAAATCTCAAGTTTTAAATAAAAACCTATTCTTAGGAATTCAAAGTGTTGTGCCTTAACTTATTGGGTTCGACGTTTTGAGTCTCGAGGTAGGAATTTTCTAAAATAAAGACGAACTTAATTTCAAAGTCATGAGGTGCTATACCTTAACTTATTGGGTAAAGTACTTTATTTCTTTGTGATAAGTAAGTCCTGGTTTTCTTTCTAATAATAGGATCATATTTTCTAATTTTCTTAATTTTTAACATTAGGACATGACTTTATCGATTAGGTACCAATTTTGGGCGTTATGAGGGTGCTAACCTTTCCTCATACGTAACCGACTCCTGAACCCGTTTTCTTAGTTTTTGCGGACCAAAATTGAATGTTTTTTATAAAACGTTTTACAAGGTGATCCAATCACACCTAAGTAAAAAAGATTGGTGGCGACTCCCATTTTTGTTTTTAAAGTCGATCCCACATCTTTCAAAACAGATTTTTTAAAATGGTTTCGACAGCTTGGTGACTCCACTAGGGAAATAAGAGAGCCAGGCCATAAAATTGATAATTTCATGTCCTTTTGTTCGATTTTAAAAATCTGGTTTAAAAATTATGATCCTTTTTATTTGCATGCGATTCTGTTTTCATAAAATATCTTTGCATTGCATCTGCATGACCGCTGTGGTCACACCTTTAAGTGGGAACGAGAAGCTACTCCTTCGTGAGGTTTTCACCTCCATGCAGGATAGTGAAACGTTTTTGGAATACATCTGTACTTATGTCTTCGTGAGGTTTTCACCTCCGTGCAGCCATAAGGAAATGTATTCTCTGAACTGAACTCGATCTATATGAACCTATAATAGGTGAGGATCGAGGAATCTACTGGTTCAGGTACCTCAGTTTTAGAACTAAACCACATGTAGAAAACCTAAGGGCCTACCCTAGGTAGAATCATGTCAAACCCTAGTGGACACCCTGATAGGTTCTATGTTATTTATTTTCCTATGCTAATGGGTTTTCTTTTGTTTCGATTGCATTGCATTCCCATCATAGAAAAGAGGTGTTGATTTCAAATTCGATTACTAAATAGAAAAGTTGGTCATAAGAAAATGGATTTTTTGACAGAGTGGATTATAATACGGTCGTCCGAATATAGTCCAAGTGAATACAACGAGAGAAGGCTGAGAGTCCGTGAAGGAATACAAGACCTTATCACCCAAGGATTCAAGTTGACAAGACTATTCGAAGAATTACTACGTCTCGGCATTCTTGAAGAAGCTAACAAGTGAATAGGAGTCGTGGTTTAGATCAAGCAAAAGGAGCTAGAGGAGGCATCTATTAGAAGTTTGCAAAACTTGACTTTTGTGAAGAAGGGATTCATGTTTTGACTTGGACTATGAGGACAAGGCCGTATATACGATCCGTTTTGTGTAAAGAAATTTATTTTCTAGTAAAGTTTTTCTGATGTAACTGAATTCAGAGTCAACGCCTCTCTTTCTTTGCATTCATGCATTTGCATTACATCACATCATATGCATTTAAGTTTATAGAAAGAGTCTAATTAGTTGAAAATATAACACAGAGAGAGAGAGAGAAGGGAAATCTGGAAGCTGAACACCACTATGGTACACGGGCAAATACAAGGAAAATAGACCAGACAATGGAGCAATTCCAAAGGGATATGCAAGACCATATGCAAGAGCAGATGGCAAAACTCTAACAAGAGATGAGGGACCAAATGTTAGAGACTCAAAAGAACATGATGGCCCAGATGATGAGTATGATAATGGACAAAGTAAAAGGTCCAATAGTCAATGATGAAGACAATGAGGATATCCTAGGAGATTCACTCCACCACATGTGAAAACACAACCTGAGGAATATCCCCAAAGGCCACCTATCACGATTAGGCCTCAACAGGGGCAAGTTGATAATAGACCGCCTACGAACTTCCAAATGGGTTCAGGATTTAAAACAGGAGATAACCCTGCCAATCCTGTTATTCCTGATTTGGACATAGCAGAAAAAGAGGGAAAAATAATTGACTCTTCAGGGAAATTAGAGGATCGCTGCAAATGGTTGGAAGAAAAGTTTAAGGCTTTGGAAAACGTCGATCATCACCAGGGAATTGACGCAAATGACTTGAGCTTGGTCCCAGAATTGGTGCTTCCTCATAATTCAAGACAACTGAATTTGAGAAGTACAATGGAACTACTTGCCCTGAAGCTCACATCACTATGTTCTGTAGGCGCATGACTGGTTATGTGAACAATGATCAACTTTTGATTCATTGTTTTCAAGATAGTTTGACCGGGGCAGCTTCTAGGTGGTACAACCAACTCAGCCGCGCTAACATTAGCTCCTAGAGGGACTTGGCCCAAGCCTTCATGAGGCAGTACAATCATGTCACGGATATGACGCCTGACATAATCATGTTGCAAAACATGGAAAAGAAATCAAACGAGAGTTTCAGGCAGTACGCGTAGAGATGGAGGGAAATATCCATGCAAGTTTAACGACCTCTCCTGGAGAAGGAAACCACTATGTTGTTCATCAGCACTCTAAAAGCACCATTTATCACCCATATGATAGGAAGCACCACTAAGAGCTTTACGGATATAGTTATGGCAGGAGAAATGATCGAGAATGCCATAAAAAGTGGAAAGATCGAGGCGAGAGAAAGTAACAAAAGAACGGCCACAAGGAAGAGAGAAAATGAAGTGGATAATACAAGCATGGGGTGCTCAAAGTCGATTACTGTTAAACAACCAAAAATAGTGACTGCTGGATATCAAGGTTCATCAAGGAAAGAATCTGGCACAAGGCAAAGTAATGAGCAACTCCAATTTACACCTATTCCAATGACATATAGGGAGTTGTATCAAAGTTTATTCGATGAACATGTGGTGGCTCCTCATTACATGGAACCTATACAACCCCCGTACCCCAAATGGTATGATTTGAATGCTCAATGTGAGTATCACGCAAGAATAACGGGTCACTCAATTGATAACTACATGGCATTTAAGAAATTGGTTGAAAGGCTTATTAAAATAGGGGTGGTAAAGTTCGATGAGTTGAACGGAGCAGTGATAATTGAAGGAGGGGACAAGAGAGTTGTGACTCCTTGAAGAAATCAAAGAGGGAATCAGAGAACAAAGTTCCCAAACCCTTGTGCACTTGGAAGTGTTTTGAATAATGAGACTGTGGAAGAAATCCCTGTATTTAGGGCTAATCTAGAGTAATGTTCAAAACATGCTTGTTGTCTTGAGCCTAGAGGCAACAAGAACTCTTTTGTGAAATAGGCTCATGTTCAACATTTTATTTCAATAAAATGCATTTGTTTGAGCACATATTTTTATTTCATACTGTACATTCTTTTGTTTTTTAAAAAATATTCTTTCATTTTTTGTTCATGACCATACCGATAATCATCCTTAGAATTATTTATTCTTTGGATTCGTTCGTCTTCGTACTTAGGTATCCAGATATCAACGTCACGAGCGATTGTTACTGACTCCCTTTTTGAACAAGATATGGGTTTAGGGGATCTCAGGATTTTAAAGATGATAGAGATTGTAACCTACCTTCTGATTTGTTAAAAATGGTAGAACAAGGTGAAAAAATAGACTTTACTCTATAAAGGGTTATTAGATATTATGAGCCTAGGGAAAAGGGGAAGATGAAGCCAAGCTCACCACAAAAATAAAGACATTATTGAGTTGTTTTCAAGAATACAAAGATGTTTTCGCACAATTATATCAGGATATGCCTTGGCTAATAAGAAGTAGGCTAAACAAAGAGGATCGGGCACTGTTGATTCACCATGGAAGGGGGTTGCATCAGTCATACTGCAAATACGGAATTAAAGAAGACAGGATTCATATGCCTACTCCAGTTCTTCATAAATTTCCCATATGTGGGGCATGGATGTGATGGGGGCCAATCTCGTCAAAAGCTTTTAGTCAATATTGACTCATCGGCATAGCTATCGATTATTTCACTAAGAGAATGGAAGTAGCTTCGTATGCCAATGTTACAAGGTCGAAGTCATCAAATTCATCAAAAAAATTGAAGGAAAAGATTAAATGCCATAAAAGATCGCGTTTAAATAACTGTACAAAGTCAAAGTCTATAGTTTGTCCAAAGATCAGGCAACATATCATAGTGCAACAAAAGTTTCCAAAAAAAAGAAGAAGAAGATAAAAAGAAAAGAAAAAGAAATGAAAGGTGGATAAGACTTGTAAAAATTGGGATAAGAAGCTATCACTACTCTCTATGATTATCAAACGTTGGCTAGGACCTTTGTTGGGGCAACACGTTTCTCATCGGAATAGAAACAATTTTGCCAATTGAATCTAATTGAAGAAAAGGTTAAAAGCTATTCGTCACAGCCAGACGATACGAGCTTACATTAAAGAAGTTCATCTTAGGGGATTCCACGAAGGAACCTGATGTTGAAAATGACCTTTCTTCTATAAAACGATTTTAGAGGAAAGCATATGCCAAAATGGAAAGGTCTTATGTAAGGCCTGTTCTAGAGGAGCAGTGATATTGATTGAGATGGATGGCGAAAACTTGCCCAATCTAGTAAATTCAGGTTTAGTCAAGAAGGATTTTACCTGAAAGGGAAAATGGTCAAGGTGAAAACTCGCAAAGGGCGCCTTGAGTCCCCAAAAAAAAAGGGGGAAAAGGAGAGGTCAAGGCGAAAACGCGCAAAGGGCGCTTTGAGACCAAAGGGGCTTTGAGTTGAAAACCCGAAAAGGGCGACTCAAATTTTAAATAAAAGTGGGGCATACAGTAGTCTTGCTACGTCTGAATTAGCAATGAGGAAGTATGTTACGCCTTGGGACATCGACAAAGTACTCCGAATCCCCTAAACACATATTGAGTTTAAAATGGTCCTCAAGAAGTTGGAATAAAGAAGCTCAGGCTGTAATATCTGGGGCACCTAACTTCTATCCTACCCATTTTTGAATTCCTTATCTTTGATTGCTTTATTCTTTTTGAGATACACCCAAATCAATTTTCTTTTATTGCTTGGGTTATCTTTGATTAAATTATTTTTCCGAGCTATGCTCCTGACTAATTTCTTTCTCGTCTATTTTTGTGTTCTTTTTCAAGTATTTATTGAAATAATGATCTACGGACTAATAACTTTCATAAAAAGGAGTTTCGTATATTACTCTAGAAGCTTCTAAATAATATGAGGAATCTAAAATATGATTATTGTTCAGAACTCACCAAGCCTAAGAGCTGGAAACATTGGAAATCGATTATCTTTTCAGATTTTTATTGGATAAGACAATTCTGTGGGTGATATCATATTGGTAAATGACGAACAAGGTCAAGCCAAGTATAAAAGGAGATCATTGTCGAGAGACCCTGTATTCATGGGAATGGTGGAAAATGATACAAGTTCTATACCTCTGAGTGATAATAGATTGGATGGAAGAAACCAAATGTTATTACAAGTAGGAGGTACAAACTTCATGTCCCAAACTTCATATCCTAAAGTTCGAGTGGATTGGACTCAGAATTACCACGGGGAAAAATAATTGAGCAAAAATAATACTTCAAAGGGAACGAAGATGAAACCTTGACGGATAAATGATGATAACACCTTGAGCAGGAACCATACTCATATCATTTTTACATATCATAGCATGTCTAATTAGGAGCATTTGATGCATTTCGATCAAGGCATCCTAATTATTAGACAAAAGCATATATCCATTCTACAGGTTATGTCCTCTAAAGGACAATGTAGTAAGATTGAAGATTCTAGTCTGACATCCCTGAGTTTGCAGTAGAACAGATTGGAGACAGCAGATCTAGCAATTCTTGAGCTTGCAGGAAGCCGATCGAAGACATCAATCTGGCAATCCCTGAGCCTACAAGGATCAAATTAAAAATAGTAGATTTGACAATTCCTGAGTTTGCAGGAAGCAGATCAAAGACATCAGTCCTATCTCCCTAACCAGCAGTGGAATAGGTCAAAAATTGTAGATCTTATCACCCTAAACTGTAGCGAACCAAGATCGAACGAAAAATCTTGTCTCCCTAAGCAGTAGTGCAACAGATTTAACCATCAGTCTAACATCCTTGAGTTTGCAGTGGAGCAGACTAAAAATAGCAAATCTGGCAATTTCTAAGCTTGTAGGAAGCCGATCACATCAATCTGGCGACCCCTGAGCTTTGTAGGGATCAGATTGAAAATAGCAGATCTGACAATTCTTGAGTTTGCAGGAAATAGATCGAAGACACCGGCCCTATTTCCCTGGCCAGCAGTGGAATAGGTTAAAGATTGTAGATCTTGTCACCCTAAGCAGTAGGGAACCAAGATCGAACGGCAAATCTTGTCTCCCTAAGCAGTAGTGGAACAAATTTAAGCCACCAGCCCTATCTCCCTGACCAGTAGTGGAATAGATAAAAAATTGTAGATCTTGTTGCCCTAAGCAGTAGAGGACTAAGATCAAACATCAAATCTTGTCTCTCTAAGCAGCAGTGGAACATATTTAAGCCACCAGCCCTATCTCCCTAACTAGCAGTGGAATAGATCAAAAATTGTAGATCTTGTCGCCCTAAGCAGTAAAGGACCAAGATCGAACATCAAATCTTGTCTCCCTAAGCAGTAGTGGAACATATTTAAGCCACCAGCCCTATCTCCCTGACCAGCAGTGGAATAGGTCAAAGATTGTAGATCTTGTCACCCTAAGCAGTAGTGGACCAAGATCGAATGACAAATCTTGTCTCCCTAAGCAGTAGTGGAACAGATTTAAACCACCAATCTGGCATTCCTGAGCTTTGCAGGAAATAGATTGAAAATGATAGATCTGACGATTCCCGAGTTTGTAGGAAGCAGATCGAAGACATCAGTCTGGTGATTCCTAAGTTTGCAGGGATCAGATTGAAAATATCAGATCTGGTCTCCCTGAGTTTGCAGTGGAGTAGATCAAAAGATAGTGGATACTGCCTTCATGAAATTGAATTATCAAATTCACTGAAATCAAGATAAACTTCCAGTTCCCCTGAAGAGACAGTTCGGATTGGAGTTATTAGAAGAAGACAAGGATCAAGAAGTCGAAGCTTGGCCAAGACCAGCCAAAATTGGTCATTTTATAGTCTTTGCTCTATTCTCGTTACACGACAATGAGCAAAGAGGGGCAGCTGTAATAGCCCAATTTTGACTGGGTTGAAATAAAACCAAAACAAATGACTAATGTCCTTTTACAGCCCAAATATACCTAAACCCGAAACCATCAGACTACCTTACAAACCCAATAGCCCAGATTTTAATTACCCACCAGACTAGCCCAAAATCCCGTTACACCCTCAGCAGCCCCAGACACTACCAAAACAGACCAGACCCTTGGCCCAAATTAACTACCCAAAACACCTTGGCCGGAATCCTAAGGACTAAACTCAGACCCAAATTCGCGCAGCCCAAATGGCCCAAATACCTAAACAGGTAACAGAAGACTTAGGGTTTCTGGGAAATCCTAGGTGCCGCAGCCTCGCGTCCCAGCTTCTTTTGCGCCGCAAGCCAGGCCAAACGTCACGTAGTAATTGTTGGAGCCCAATCGTCGCACCCATGCCAAGCCTTCGGTCGCGCCAGGATCCGCACCTGAATCAAAAGCCACATCTTCGCCGTGATTCACGCGTGGATAATGCCTTCATCAACACCGGACTCCGCTTCGACCTGTAAAGAAAAAGGAAAGAAGAACAACAAAAAAAAGCAAGAAGAGCGACAGGATCTTGTATTTCTTTTTTCGCTTTCTTTTTCGGGCTATATAAAGCCCCAAAAATATGTAAAAAAGGGCGACAAAAAAAGAGAGGGGGTACAGAGATATACAAAAAACACGATTTTTACACAGAGAATATCAAATCAAGCAAATGTTTTGTTTTATTTTTTAATTTTCGAAAGTAATCGTTATTTTATTTTTATTTTTTCAAACCATATATATATAATATTTATAATATACATATAAAATACTTTTAAAGAAAGAAAGAAAAAAGCTTACATTTTAGGGTTCGCATGGTTGGCCATGACAAAGAAAGAACGATAATGGAGCTTTGCCGACATTCAAACGAAAATTGCCCAGGGGAGAGCATTTTTGAAGATTCCAATTTTTTTTTTTTTTTTGCTGAAGAGAAAGAATGAAGATTTTAAAAAAATTTCGGGTTTATATAAGCTTTTAAAACAACGCCGTTTTAGGACTGGCTTCAATGACCCAAAACGACGTCGTTTCTTCCTTTATGACCCGAGTGACCCACCCCGCTCCATTCAGGATCTGCGTGTTTTTCATGTCAATGGTATATTTGCAGAATAGGCCCTTCCGCATTTTCAATTTGTTTGAATCCAATTTTGTTTTATTTTAATTTGGCCTCAAAAGTTTAATTATTTTCCAATTTAATCCTCAGGCTGCATTAAGGGTTAATTTTTTTATGATGCCTTTTTGAAATTTGGGCGTAATTTCCATTTTAACCCCTGTGATTTAACGTGCATTTAGTTTTTCATATCTGTTTTAATTGTTTTTTAACCCCTGTTTCTTTGTTTTATTTTTTTTATCCTTTTGTTTTATTATTTTAATATTGTATTAAATTATTTTACTATATTAAATACTCTATTATTTTCTTTGTTATTTATATATTAGTACATTAATAGTATAAATATATATTTTATATATTAAATGGTTATTATTTATTATTTTTATTTAGCTTAAAATTATTTTCATTACATGTTATTTTATATATTAATTACTATATTATATGTTTTAATTTTTTTATATTACATAGTATTATATTATATCATATGTTATTTTCTAAAAGTTTTTTTTATTTTTGTATAAAAGCTTATTTATATTTTATAACATGTTTCACGTGTATTATTTATATTATATATATTTCTTAAAAAATAACTTTATTTAAAATTATTATATATATTGTCGTAACCATTTTTTTTAAATAAAACGGGGTTCGACTTTGGTTTTGAAAATAGGGATAAAACGGGAGTCGCCACCGACCTTTAGTTGGTGTGATCGGATCACCTATATTTGAATAAAACATTTTTGTTTTATTAAAACAGTGTTTTTGGTCTGCGAAGTTTTTTTAAAAAAATCGGGTTCGGGAGTCGGTTACGCACGAGGAAGGGTTAGCACCCTCGATACGCCCAAAATTGGTACCAAAATGATTAATTAGCGTCTTAATGTCGGAAGTTTGAGAGGGTTTTAAAATACGGATCTTTTAAAAAGTATTGGTACTCTTGAGATATCTTTGTTCCGAGAAGGTACGAACATCACATCCAGCACGTTAGGACATGATATTCTAAACCTTTGTAATCAAAACTATCTCATGATTTTACGAAGTTTACCATAAGGATGTTTAGTTGTTTAGTCAAACGAAAAATCGTAACCCAGCACGTTAGGGCACTATTCCCCGAGTTCCTAAATACAAAACATTGCCTTTATCTCAAAATCTTTAAGTGGAGTATAGTAATTTTACAAAACGCATCGTTTAGGATTGAAGTTAAGAAAAGGCTTGAGTCAAAATTTGAAACTTCTTTGTCCCGAAAAGATATAAACATCACATCCAGCACGTTAGGACACGATGTTTTAATCTCTCGTAATCAAAGTTATCTCGTGATTCGCAAAACTTCGTAAAAAGGATGTTAAGTTATTTAGTCAAACGAAAAATCGCAACCCAGCACGTTAGGGCACTATTTCTCGAGTTTCTAAATACCAAAACATTGCCTCATTTTGAAATCTTTTAGATGAAATACGATAATTTTACGAATGATGTTTTGTTCGATAATATAATACAAAATGAAGATAACGAATGTAGATGTGAATGTGGTAAATAAAGAAATACAAATAATAATATTAATAGTAATAATAATAATAATAACATGATAATGACAAAGTGGTAATGGAAATAAATAATAATGAAAAAATAAAATAAATAGAGAATAAATAAGACGAGAAATGATAATAACAAAATGATAATGATGGTATATAAAATGAAATAATGATGATGATCTGAAAAAAAAATGATTATTGTCATTAATACATGAAATAATATATAGAATAAAAATATATACATGTCAAAAATAAAATGATATAATGATAGCAATAATATAGACAAAATATTAGTAAAATAGATAGCCATGTTAATGAAAATAACAAAGGATAATGGATGAAACAATCATCTCAACCCTAATAATAGTAGGTAACAAATAATAATAATATAAATAAGGAATAGTGAAAATGAAATCAAAATAATAAATAATATATGTTATAGTAAGTAATAATAATAAAAACAAATAATAGTCAAATGAATAACTACGAAAAAATATAGTGATGATAATTACAACAATATATTATCAAAAGGCTAAAATTTTACAAAATAACTGAAATAGGATTAAATTGTATCTAAAATAAAATTTTAGGGTTAATTCAAAATAAATAAAAGAAAGGGGGCTATTTGTATACGCGTGAAAGGAAGGGGGACCAAAACGGCAATTAATCCCTTTTGCCAAAACGCATGCAATGAGAGGGACCTAATTGCGAATCCAGGTAAATTATTGGGCTAAATTTAAATTACAAAGACTTAATTGCAAAATTATAAAAAGGCGGAGGGACCTCGCGCGAAAATAACCCATTTTTCCGGCAAAACACGTGGATCCTAGGCGGGTCGGATCGGATCGGGTCGGGTCATTCAAAACGACGTCGTTTTGGGGTTAAAGGGCAGCCCCCAAAACGACGTCGTTTTGTGGGGCTATATAAAGCCCTAAAACCCCCCAAAAAAATCATTTCTCTGCTATTTTAAAAAAAAAAACTTTTCCCTTCTCTGTTTTTCTCTCTGCAGGGGGGAAGGCCGGTGGAAACTCTGGCCGTCGGACGTCGCCGGCCGTTGGCGCTGCCACCGCCTACTATGTATTTAAAAGGTAAGAATTTTTATTTTATTTTTATTTTTTTATGACTTTTCGCTTCTTATATATTATTTTTTTTGTACATATATATATGTGTATATAAAAAAGAAGGCGAAAACAAAAGATCGAAAATGCAACAGCTTTACCCTTTTTTCTGTTTTTGATTCTTTCTCTCGTTTTCTTTGTTAGAATTTGCGTTGATTTTTGCTCGCTGTTTCTGTCGATTTTTGAATGTTTGAACCTCTGTTTTTGAATGAAAAAAAACCTTTGTTTGCTTGAATCTCTCTGTTTCTTTTTATTGATTTCAAAAGGAAAAAAAAAAAGCCCCCATACACTGGTTTCAGACTTGGCTTTTATAGCCATTACAAAATATATTTTTTGTATTTTATCCGCCTATTTCTGCTCTGTTGCCGTGTCTTCTCATTTTTGCAGGGCATGGGGAGCGGGTGACGATGGGATGGTGGCCGGTGGCCTCTGCAGGTGGTCGCAAGGTGTCAGAAGCTGAAGAGTCGGGGTAGGTGGGGGTTGGTGGCTGGTTCGGCGCTAGGGTTGCGGCGCTAGGTTCTCGTAAACCCTAGCTTCTTTGAAAAAGAAGAAAGTGGGCCTGTTGGGCCCCGTCGGTTTGGGTTCAAATTGGGCTTGGTTTATTTATTTTGGGTTTGGGTATATAATTGGGTTTTGATTTTGGGCTCTGTGTTTGTAATTTTGTTATTGTAATTGGGCCGGGCAAAATGGTTATTACAGCTGCCCCTCTTTGCTTATTGTCGTGAAACGAGAATAGAGCAAAGACAATAAAAGAACCAATTTTGCCCGGGCCTGGCTAAGCCTTGACTTCTTGATCTGCTCCTCTCCAAATAGCCTCGTTCTAGTCCATCTCCTCTCGTGCCTTAATCTTACTCTGTCATCTCTTTAGAGAGACAGGATTTGCAGCTTTGATTCGCTTTATTGCTCCACTGTAACTTCAGGGTATGAGATTTATTTTAACTGGCTCTACTGTGGCTTTAAGATAAGATTTGTATCTTCAGTTTGTCCTACTGCTAGCCGAGCAGATGGGATGAGCATGTCCCACCACTGTTTAAGGCAACAGGACCTACAATTTTTGACCTATTCCACTACTGGTCAATGAAAATAGGATCGTCTTCAACTTACTCCACTGCTGGTCAATGGCAATAAGGTAATCTACAACCTATTCCACAGCTGGTTAGTGGAAATAAGATGGTGGCTTAAATCATGTTTCCTACTGTTTAGGAAGACAAGATTTGCCTTCGACCTTGCCCTACTACTGGTTAGGGCGACAAGATCTACACTCTTTGACCTATTCCACTACTGGTCAGTGGCAATAGGAGGGTGGCCGAAATCATGTTCTCTGCTGGTTAGAGAGCTAAGATTCGCCTTCGATCTTGCCCCAATATTGGTTATGGTGACAAGATCTACAATTTTTGACCTATTCCACTGCTGGTCAGTGGCAATAGGACGGTGGCCTAAATCATGTTCCCTACTGGTTAGGGAGCCAAGATTTGCCTTCGATCTTGCCCCACTACTGGTTAGGGCGACAAGATCTACAATTTTGGACCTATTCCACTGCTAGTTAGTGGCAATAGGACGGTGGCCTAAATCATGTTCCCTACTGGTTAGAGAGCCAAGATTCGCCTTCGATCTTGCCCCACTACTGGTTAGGACGACAAGATCTATAATTTTTGGCCTATTCCACTGCTGGTCAGTGGCAATAGGACAATCTTCAACCTATTCCATCACTGGTTGACGGCAATAGGACAATTTTCCACCTATTCCACTGCTGGTCAGTGGCAATAAGGTAATCTTTAACTTATTCCACTGCTGGTTAGTGGAAATAAGACAATCTTCAACCTATTCCACCACTGGTTGATGGTAATAGGACCACCCATTCCACCGCTGGTCGATGGTAATAGGATAATCTTCAATAGTGTTGCTACACCGCCCTCTAGGGACATATCCTGTAGACTCGATTTTGATGTGTTTGTGTTTATGCCAAATGGTGAGGATGCTATGGTCAGGATGACTCAAATGCTCCTAACTAACGTGTGATAAGGATGACACTTGCATGGATACAGAATGTCATGAGAATGATGATTTTTCGTTAAGATGCAATGATTGTAATAAATCGAATGCTCCTAACTAAATGATATTACGGAGGACATTTGCATGAATGCAGGATGTCATGAGAATGATCTCTTTTAAAAGTTTAGGGTCAGAATCGCTCGCTCACTCGTCAAGGTCACGCATACGACGCAACATCTTGTCCGATATCTATGCTCGCGAATCAAAAATGGTCATAATTTTGGACTCCTCTTCTTCGAATATTTCCAACCCCTAAGTGTGGTGTTTCCTAAACAACAGTCTTGTTTTAGGTTCCTACGCTATTTAGAGGCTTCCAGAGTAATAGGCGGGACTCCTTTTATGGAAGCGTTATGGGTCCATGGGTCGTTATTTCAATTGCAAACAACTCAAAGATTTAAAATAACAATGGAATTTATGAAGAATGGAATTGGATTTAAATCAACAAAAGTAAACATTATTGGAGTACAAAAAAAAATGGGTAAAAAGAAAAAGTAGGTGCCCCAGATATCGCAGTCTGAGCTTCACCACCGGATCCTTCCGAAGATCATTTTGAGCTGAATAGACGTTGGGAGATCTGCAGTGCTTTGTAGATGTTCCGAGGTGTAACATTCCTCCTTTGCTAATTTCGGGAAAAAGATTGTCACATACCTCCTTTTCGTAAATTTGAGCCACCCTTATCGGTTTTCGACTCAAAGCCCTTTGGTCTCAAAGCGCCTTTACGGTTTTCACTTGACCTCTCCGATTTTTTTTTTTTAGGTCTTAAAGCGCCCTTTTCGGGTTTTCACTTTAGCCTCTCCGATTTCAAGCATAATACTTCTTAACTAAATCTGAATTTATGGGATTAGGTAGGTTTTTCCCATCCATCTCGGCCAAGATTAGTGCCCCTCCAGAGAAAGCCTTTTTCACCACATAAGGTCCTTCCCAATTCGCATCCATTTCCTCGAAATCCTTTTGTATGGGGAGAATCTTTTCAAAACTAAGTCTCCTCATGGAATTCTCGTGGACGCACTTTCTTGTTGTATGCTCGCATCATTCGCTTTTGGTACATCTGACCATGACGGATAGCTTTCAGCCTCTTTTCTTCGATCAGATTCAATTGGTCATATCATGCTTGGATCCATTCTGCTTCATCCAATTTCAATTCAGACAATACTCGAAGGGATGGGATTTCAACTTCGATGGGTAGAACCGCTTCCATTCCGTAAACCAATGAGAAAAGAGTTGCCCCGGTGGAGGTTCTGACTGACGTTCGATAAGCGAAAAGGGCAAATGGTAGCTTCTCGTGCCAATCTTTGTAAGTCTCAGTCATTTTTCCTATTATTCTCTTGATGTTCTTATTAGCTGCTTCAACTACACCGTTCATCTTTGGGCGATCTGGTGATTTAATTGTGATGTCTGATCTTGAATTGCCTACAGACTTCTGTGATCATGCTGTTGTTCAAGTTCAACGCATTATCAGATATGATCCTCTCAGGCATTCCATATCGACATATGATCTCTTTTTTTAGGAACTTGCTGACCGCTGATTTTGTCACATTGGCATATGAAGTGGCCTCCACCCATTTAGTGAAGTAATCAATTACCACGAAGATGAACCGATGTCCATTGGAAGCTTTTGGTGAGATTGGTCCAATGACGTCCATACCCCACATAGAAAACGGCCATGGGGAGGTCATAACATGTAAAGGTGAGGGTGGTACATGAATCTTGTCCCCATAAATTTGGCACTTATGACATTTCTTAGCATAATCAATGCAATCTTTTTCCATGGTAGACCAATAATACCCGAATCTCATGATTTGTCTTGCCATTACGAATCCATTGGCATGTGTTTCACAGACACCCTCATGGACTTCTTCTAGGATCTGCTTAGCTTCGGCGCTATCCACACATCTCAATAGCACTTGATCCTTTCTTCTTTTGTATAGGATCTTTCCGTCTAAGACATAGTCGCAAGCTAGTCTTCTCAACGCCCTTTTGTCATTTTCGGTTGCTCGACGGGTATTTATGATTTTTCACGTATTGTAGTATATCGTGATACCATGGGAGATCATTTTGCTCCTCTTCTTCCACGTTGTAGCAATGGGTGGGGCCTCATAGATGCTCATTTGTATAGGCCTCATATCCTCCTTGTTGTTTGCTCGTACCATAGAAGCCAATGTGGCTAGAGCATCAGCCATCTGATTTTCGTCCCTTGGTAGATAACTGAAAGTGATGTCCTCGAACTCTTTGATCAGTTCTTGGACCAATCTTTTGTATTCAACCAATTTGGGATCCCTCGTCTCCCATTCTCCTTTAAGTTGATAAATTACCAATGCAGAGTCTCCATATACTTCCAGTACCTTAATTTTGCGTTCAATAGCAGCTCGGATACCCATGATGCAAGCTTCATACTTTGCCATATTATTTGTGCAATCAAAATCCAGCTTACAAGTAAATGGGTAATGATCTCCGTTTGGGGACACCAGAACTGCCCCAATTCCATTGCCCATAGCATTTGATGCCCCGTCGAAGTTCAGTTTCCAAGGACGACTTTTCGGGGTACCCTCTTCAGTGGTTGCTACATACATTAGGTCTTCATTAGGGAAATCAAAGTCCAGGGGCTCATAATCTGCCAGAGCTCTACTAGCCAGAAAATCCGCTATTGCACTTTCTTTTATCGCTTTCTGGTTTACATAAACTATGTCAAACTCGGAAAGTAAGATTTGCCATCGGGCCATCCGCCCATTCAAAGTAGTTGACTCCATTAGGTATTTCAATGGGTCTAGCTTCGAGATGAGCCAGGTCGTATGATACAACATGTACTGCCTCAGTCTCCGAGTTGTCCAGACCAAGGCACAACATATTTTCTCAATCGGTGAGTACCTTGTTTCACATTCAGTGAACTTTTTGCTAAGGTAGTATATTGCTTTTTCTTTCTTTCCGACTCATCATGTTTGGCCGAGCACACATCCCATTGAATTATCAAGCACCGTCAAATAGAGGATCAAAGGCTTCTCGGATTAGGCGGTGTCAATATCGGAGGATTGGACAAGTATTGCTTTACTTTGTCGAAGGTCTTCGACATTCCTCGCTCCACACGCTCGATTGTGTTTTTAAGAAGACGAATATGGGGTCACATTTCTCCGGCCAGAAATGAACCGCAAGAATGTAATTTAATCTTCCTAAGAAACCTCGAACTTCTTTTTTGCGTGAGGCGGAGGCAATTCTTGTATAGCCTTGACTTTGTCCGGGTCAACCTCAATCCCTTTTCACCGACTATAAATCCTAGTAGTTTTCGACCGCTCCAAAGGTACACTTTGCGAGTTAAGCTTTAGTTGGACTTTCCTCAACCTCAAAAATAATTTCCTTAAGACTTGATATGCTCCTTTTCGGTCCGAGACTTGGCAATCATATCGTCGACGTAAACCTCAATTTCCTTGTGCATCATGTCATGGAATAGGGTCACCATGGCTCTCGATATGTTGCTCCGCATTCTTCAACCCAAATGGCATTACCTTATAGCAAAGGTTCCCACATGGTTATGAATGTGGTTTTATTCATGTCTTCGTGAAGCATCTTTATCCGTTGTATCCCGAGAAGCCATCCATGAACGAGAACAATGAATAACTCGTCTTGTATTATCTACCAAGGTGTCGATATGAGGTAACTGAAAGTTATCCTTCTGCTAGCCTTGTTTAGATCTCTGTAGTCCACACACATTCGTTCTTTCTCATCTTTCTTAGGGACGGGGACGATATTGGCTACCCATTCCGAGTACTTAACCACTTGCAAGAACCCTTCGTCAAATTGCTTCTTAACCTCTTCCTTTATTTTCAAGAAACATCTGGCCTCATCCTCCAAGTTTTTGTTGGGTGGCGTGTATTCTTCTTTTATGGGCACAAAAAGTGTACCACGATATCGTTGCTTAGCTTCGGCATGTCTTGATATGACCATGCGAAGACATCCTTGAATTCTTGGAGTAACTCAATGAGGTCTTGCTTCGTCTCTGCGGTAATACCGGCTCCAATCTTCATTTCTTTATTTTCTTGCCCATCTCCTAGGTTCATTATTTCCACTGATTCTTTATGAGGTACTATTTGTTTCTCCTCTTGTTCTATCATCCTTAACAGTTCAGGAACTAAATCACAGCCTTGGTCATCTCCAAAATCCTGAAAATCTTCCGTACCCATATCTTGCTCAAAAGGACATTTTGAGTCATCTGTAGTGTTACTCAAATCATTGATATCTGGGGACCTGTTACGGAAATGAATAAAGGCTCATAGAATCATAGAATCTAGGCATGTTTATTGGTATGATAAATGAAGAATAGAAATGTTTAGAAGAATATCTAGAGAAAGAATAATGAATGAATGAAATGAACATAAAAGAAAATTTGCTCAAAAGATGGCGGAGATGTATTTTATTGAAAATAACGATGTCTCATACAAAATGATGTTTCACAAAAGGGACTCTTATTGCTTCTAGACTTAAAGCAATAAGTGTGTTCCGAGTATTACCCTGAATGAGTTCTAAAAGCTACAGGAATCTCCTCCACAGTCCAATTGTTTAGAACGCTGCCTGGCTCATAGGGGCGGATGCCATTTTGATTTTCTTCCTCAGTTTTCCCCTCCGATATAGCGTTGACATGCACGATTTCTTCATTTGGCGTTCCTCGCCTCGGATGGATAACCCCTCCTGATATAAAGGTCTCACGAATATGAGGAACTATCATCGGTTGCCATTTCATCTCATCTCCCCTCAGACGTGCCTTCTTTCTTGTTTCTTTTCTGACTCTTCTCTTTTTTACTTTGCGTTTGGCTTGAATCCTAGACCGAAGAAGTCTCGCTTTTCTTTTAGTCTTGAACCTCGATTTCTCCTTGAGGTACCTTCCAAGTCCTTTCCCCGCATACTCCATTCCCACCATCATTGTAAACCTATTTTCGTGGTTTTGGATAATTGAGGTATCGACCTTATTCCCTACGACGAATGTTGCGTTGACAAATTCCAAAGAACGGAAGGAACACTCACCGCTTCGTCATTTGCTTCTAAATATGGCGATCGTTGGTTTGTTGCGATGATGTCCTCTTCAAAGATTTATGGTCACCAGATGGCCTCTCGAGATTAATTTTAACTTTTGGTGCAATAATGAGGGCACTGCTCCTGCTGAGTGTATCCAAGGTATCCCCAAAGAAGCGCTTATAAGACTAGAATATCCATCACGATAAAGTCTACCTCATATATGCTTGGTCCGATTAAAAGAGGTACTTCGATTCTTCCCATGACTTTCCTCTCAGTTCCATCGAATGCCCTTACTACATTGTGGCAGGCCTTCACGTGAGAGCTATCAACGGGTAATCGATTCAGTGTCGATAGTGGTAGAACATTGAGCGCTGATCCATTATCGACTACTACCCCTGGTAATGTGTATCCTTTGCACCGCGTGGTAATGTGGAGAGCCTTGATGGAACCCGCATTCCTGAGGGATCTCATCATCGTTAAAGAAAATGAAGTTATCAGCTCTTATGTTGCTAACCAGGCGATCTAGCTTGTTAACTGTTATATCATTTGCAACATAGGTTTCATTCAATACCTTCATCAAGACGTTACGATGTGCTTTGAGCTTAATAGTAAATCTAGTAATCGATATGCGAGCCGATCGCTTATGTAGTCGCTTCTACGACATCAGATTCACTATGCTTCAAAACTTTAAGAATTCCTAGCTTCTTCCTCCTTCACCGGTTCGCTTATATGTGTCTCTTGCTTGGTCCCTTTTTCTTTCTTTTGCTCGCCCATCAAGTTTTTCCTTTTTGAGTGCTCCGTCCTTGTGTTTGACAAGTTGTAGCGCTTTCCACTGTGCGTGTAGGAGCCTTCCTCTTGGTTTTCTTTTGTAGTGTTGGGCAAATCTCCCCTCTCAGGAATCGTCACATTGCAGTTATAGTTCCAGGGGACCTTCTTATCATCCTTGTATGAAAAGGCTACAGGTTTTCGAATCACGATCTTAGGATACTCCTAGCTCCCTTTTATGGACGGACCCCCCTTTTCAGGAATCGTCACATTGCAGTTATAACCCCCGGGAGTCTTTTGGTTGTCTTCAGATGAAAAAGCAGTAGGATTTTGAATCACGATTTTCGGATTTATTTTTACTCCGTCGCCTTTGATCGTAAGATGGTGACTAGAGGATAGCTCGCCTCCGAGGCTTTTCGCTAACTCATCCTCCAATGTGCAGATGTTTCCCTCTTTCTGGCCTTCATTGCTTTCAAAGAATTCCAACTCTTTATTGTCCATCGTCACTGTATCAAAGATTCGAACTCATTGCAACTTTGGGTTTCGTGTCTTCCAAGTTATGAAATTCTGATTCTTCCGTGTTTCTTCATGTTTTTCGCTTGGACATGTCACAACCAATCCCTTTTATCATTTCCTTCCGCACTGTTTCATTGGGGTTTTCACATCGAAATATCCTCTTAACTCTTCTTCTCGCATCATCGCCATCATGTTGACCCCAGTAATTAGGTAGCGGGTGTCCCTTGCTAGAGGTGTCATCGACTTCTATAACGCCCATCCTGGATGAGTCTTTCCACTAGTTTCTTAAAAGCGAGACGTTGTTTATAGAATGCCCCACGATTCTCGCATGGTATTCGTGACTGCATGCGCTTGCATCATACCACTTAGGTAGGGGTTGCAAGGGTTTTAAGTAATGGGGAGACAACGTGGGCGCCAAATAATTCTCGTACATTTCCTTGTATGGGACCGGATAGGCGTGAATTGGATCTTCTCCGTATTTTTCCTTGTGTTGGACTCTGCCTAAAGGGCTCGATGCTCGGGGTCACATCCTTGGTCGCTCACAAGAATAGGCTTTGAATAATTTTACCTATGTTGTTTATATCATTCTCCCTCTTCTGGATCGTCTTTCTAGCACTTTCTCCACCTCTATTTTACCACTTCGATCGCATTTTCGATCATTTCCCGACAAAGACAATATCGAAAAACTTTTAGTAGCACTTCCAAGCATGTGATTAATGAAATGAGCTTTCAACGTATTGACAAACAAAGATGGTTGTCTCTTTTCTAGGAGCGGTATGAACTTGTGTGGCTACTTCCTCCACCACCGGGCATATTGCTCAAACTTTCATTTGGCTTTTTCTCCATGTTTTGGAGCGAGATTCGATCAGAGCTATATCGGCTACGCGTTCAGATTATTTCGTGAAGGCTGTGCTAGGTCCTTCCACGACTTGATCCGGTATGGTCGAGCTGATTGTACTATTTGGCGCGCCCTACCAAACTATCCGAAAATAATGAATAAGCAGCTGATCATTGTTAACATATCCCGCCATCCGTCGACGTAACATCGTGATGTGCGCCGGCAACCGGTCCCATTGTATTTTTCAAAACTGGGTCTTGAACTTTGGCGGAAGTACGAGGTCTGGGACTAGGCTCAAGTCTTTAGCGTCTACCCCGTAGCGATGGTCAGCAGTCTCCATTTCCTTAAACTTTTCTTCTAACCATTTGCAACGATCCTCGAGTTGTCTGGGAAGGTTAGCTTTTGCCTTATCCATTTCAGCCATTTCATCAAAATCGGGGACTATAGGGTTAGCCGGACCTTCTCCGGGATTAGTGCCTGAACCAATCGAGAAGTCTACCGCATTGCGGTCTCAACTCGCATCGTGGCTCGATAACAAAAGGTGTCCTTTGGGGACATACTTCGGTGGTGCTTGGGTATTTGGCGGGTAAATCCTGAGGTGTAAGTGGTCGCCATTATTCCCCGAGCTAGCAGCGACGCCTCTTTCCTCGCTCATCGGCCAATAGTTGCGCCACCGGCTTATCATGTTGTTTTGGGACTCTTGCATCCGTTCTATCATATCTTGTTGCATCTTGGTTAATCATTCTTGCATCTGTTCTTGTATTTCCCTTTGCATTTGCTCTAGTCTTTCTATCCTTTGATCCATAATTTTAGTTTTACCTCGCATATTGTAACGATGTTCCAGGGTAACTGTCATAATTTAAGGTTCCTTTGTGAGATTTGATGCACATGATGCAATGTAATGCTAATGCATGAAATGTATGCAAAAAAAAAGGCATTAATTCTGATTCAATTTCCATTAGAATAACTTTTCTAGAAAACAAGTTTCTTTACATAGAATGGATTACATATAAGGCCTCGCCCTAATGCTTAAGGCCTTGACTTCCTCAAGAAGCCTAGCTAACTCTTGTCCCTGCTCTGACTTTGATTCATAAAATAAACTTAGTACATCAGCTTAGACTCCTAAGGTTTGTAAGTGATCCGCGACTTCTCGTACTTGAGCCACGGCTTCCCCCATGATGTAATCCCGATCCCTGACTTGATTCTGGGAGTGATGAAGTTGTTGCTTCCAACGCTCCTCATTGACTTCCAGAAGTTCCACCCGTAGCTCACAACCATGTAAAGCAGACTCTAGCTCTTCGATTCTCGCCTTCATTTCTTCAATTTTACTCAGATTAGCCTTTAATTCAATTGCAGAGTTACGGTTACGATACTGATACAAGGATCTTTCCAATTCTGCCACCCGAGCCTTTAATTCCTCTTTCTCGCTTTGGGTTTTTACCAGACTTCTTTTCAGAGTATCTTCCCGAACTTGAGTATCTCAGAGTTCTCTTTCCCATTGACTAGTTCTATTTTTTTCCTCTCTGAGTTCTTGACTCTATTGCTCTTATGTTTTTCCTAATCCAGCAAGCTTCATTAACCTTCGCAGCTTCTTATAGTCTGTTTTCAAACTGTCCAAATCTTTCTCAGCCTTATTTTTCCCTTTTCTCAACTTTTCGGCCTCCAGCTTCTAAACGTCAACGTCCAAACCTAGCTGCATTTTCTCTTCTTCTAACCGTTCTATCCTTTTCCCTAATTCTGCATTCTTTTTCTCAAAATCTTGTTTAATGATTTCGAGCTCTGATGGGATTACCTGTAGGTACTCCTCCATTGATCGGGCGTCTTCCTGGCCTGGTATGGGAATGTTGCCGTTGATTCTCTGGCTCCTCCATCGATCGTATTCGGGAGTTGTCATTGGGTTTGTGGCAAACCTTTTCATTCTATGAGTCCGACTCCAAGCGCTTGCTATTTCACGAACTCTTTTCTTACAATTGTCTCCTTTGTATTCGAATTCGCACTGAATTAGACCTTGTGTTGCGGGTATAAACTGTCTCGATCTATACTGTCTCAACACGAGAAGAGGAGCATATCCGACGCTCCCCATACTCCAGTAGAGGAACCCAGTCAAAATCTCCACACCGATATAGGATCTCATCAGGGATCATCAAAGGAGCTTTCCATTCTACGTCTTCCTCTTCCGTAAGGTCGTCTCGCCCTGGTGTAGCTACTAATTCCTTTAGCGGGGAATAGTCCTCGGAGAAGATCCGTCCTGGTGCCTTTTCTGCTTTCCAAAAATGACTGTTGAACCATACTAACAAGAGCTGTACACAACCAGTGAATCTTCCTTCGCGCTTTTCTAAGACGCGCTTAGAGGCTCGAAAGTTTCGCCGAATTGCAGAACGGGTGTAACTCTTCTATCCAATCTATCGAATAAATCTAAGACTGCCTCGTCTACATGCCCTAGAGCTTTGGGGAAAATAATCAATCCATAAATGCTCAAGGCAAAAATGTCGACCCTTTTCTTCACGTCCGGGTGTGCTATGATCAAATCCCTTAAATTTCTCCAGGGGATACACTTACAATCTCCTTTTTGTTTTATCCGTGCTGCAACCCATTGCTTGCTCATTCCCGTGATATTCATCAGCTTTTTTAAGAAGGTGGGGATGTTAACAGGTCTTGTATAAACTTTGTCAGCTTAAATTTTTGGGCAACGGAGTAAAGCTGTGTATTCTTCTATAGTAGGCACCAGGTCCACTTTCCCGAAAGTAAAACAGCTATAAGCGGGATTCCAAAATTGGGCTATAGCTCGAAATAGGTACTGGTCTACCTTGATGTCGGATGATATGGCGATCTCCGTAATGTGAGAGAATAATTGCTTGATCTCATCATCCCACTGACCCCATATCTCTTTCATCTCTTGAAGATTGTTTTGGGTGACACTGATACGCGTGAAGTCCCATAATTCTGACACGTGCCCTTCAGAAGACTATCACCTTTTTTTCTTGTCGCACGCCTCTACCATATCCGGACGGCCGCATTGTCCTCCACTCCATCAAGAAACCCCTTTTCCATGACAAAGCTATCTATTTGGCAATTGAACGTGAATCAACACCTTTTTGATGAATATGCCATGCAAAAATAAGAATAAAAATAAAGCAAATCAGTATTCCATACATAATAAGCAAAAGATAAAAATACCTAATCTGTTAACCACTAGGGTTTGGCATGGCTCTACCTAGGGTGGGTTCTTTAGGGCTTACTATATGAGGTTTGGTTCTAAGGAGGGGTACCTGAACCAGCAGATTCCTCGATCTTCACCCATTATAGGCTCAAATAGACCGAGTTCAGTTCAGGGGGATACATTTCCCTATGGCTGCACGGAGATGAAAATCTCACGAAGACATAGGTACGGATGTATCCCGAAAGCGATCCACTATCCTGCACGGAGGTGAAAACCTCACGAAGGAGTAGTTTCTCACTCTCACCTAAAGGTGTGACCACAACGGTCATGCAATGCAATGCCAAAATTGAAACAACACGCAATAAAAAGATCGTAATTTTCAAATCAAGCTTTCAAACTTCCGACAAAAGACAAAAAATAATCAATTTATGGCTTGACTCTCTAAATCAGTCCCCAGTGGAGTCACCAAGCTGTCGTAACCATTTTTTTTAAAAATAAAACGGGGTTCGACTTTGGTTTTGAAAATAGGGATAAAACGGGAGTCGCCACCGACCTTTAGTTGGTGTGATCGGATCACCTATATTTTAATAAAACATTTTTGTTTTATTAAAACAATGTTTTTGGTCTGCGAAGTTTTTTTAAAAAAATCGAGTTCGGGAGTCGGTTACGCACGAGGAAGGGTTAGCACCCTCGATACGCCCAAAATTGGTACCAAAATGATTAATTAGCGTCTTAATGTCAGAAGTTTGAGAGGGTTTTAAAATACGGATCTTTTAAAAAGTATTGGTACTCTTGAGATATCTTTGTTCCGAGAAGGTACGAACATCACATCCAGCACGTTAGGACATGATATTCTAAACCTTTGTAATCAAAACTATCTCATGATTTTACGAAGTTTACCATAAGGATGTTTAGTTATTTAGTCAAACGAAAAATCGTAACCCAGCACGTTAGGGCACTATTCCCCGAGTTCCTAAATACAAAACATTGCCTTTATCTCAAAATCTTTAAGTGGAGTATAGTAATTTTACAAAACGCATCGTTTAGGATTGAAGTTAAGAAAAGGCTTGAGTCAAAATTTGAAACTTCTTTGTCCCGAAAAGATATAAACATCACATCCAGCACGTTAGGACACGATGTTTTAATCTCTCGTAATCAAAGTTATCTCGTGATTCGCAAATTTCGTAAAAAGGATGTTAAGTTATTTAGTCAAACGAAAAATCGCAACCCAGCACGTTAGGGCACTATTTCTCGAGTTTCTAAATATCAAAACATTGCCTCATTTTGAAATCTTTTAGATGAAATACGATAATTTTACGAATGATGTTTTGTTCGATAATATAATACAAAATGAAGATAACGAATGTAGATGTGAATGTGGTAAATAAAGAAATACAAATAATAATATTAATAGTAATAATAATAATAATAACATGATAATGACAAAGTGGTAATGGAAATAAATAATAATGAAAAAATAAAATAAATAGCTAATAAATAAGACGAGAAATGATAATAACAAAATGATAATGATGGTATATAAAATGAAATAATGATGATGATACGAAAAAAAATGATTATTGTCATTAATACATGAAATAATATATAGAATAAAAATATATACATGTCAAAAATAAAATGATATAATGATAGCAATAATATAGACAAAATATTAGTAAAATAGATAGCCATGTTAATGAAAATAACAAAGGATAATAGATGAAACAATCATCTCAACCCTAATAATAGTAGGTAACAAATAATAATAATATAAATAAGGAATAGTGAAAATGAAATCAAAATAATAAATAATATATGTTATAGTAAGTAATAATAATAAAAACAAATAATAGTCAAACAGAATAACTATAAAAAAAATATAGTGATGATAATTACAACAATATATTATCAAAAAGGCTAAAAATTTTACAAAATAACTGAAATAGGATTAAATTGTATCTAAAATAAAATTTTAGGGGTTAATTCGAAAATAAATAAAAGAAAGGGGGGCTATTTGTATACGCGTGAAAGGAAGGGGGACCAAAACGGCAATTAATCCCTTTTGCCAAAACGCACAGCAGCAGAGGGGACCTAATTGCGAATCCAGGTAAATTATTGGGCTAAATTTAAATTACAAAGACTTAATTGCAAAATTATAAAAAGGCGGAGGGACCTCGCGCGAAAATAACCCATTTTTCCGTCAAAACACGCGGATCCTAGGCGGGTCGGATCGGATCGGGTCGGGTCATTCAAAACGACGTCGTTTTGGGGTTAAAGGGCAGCCCCCAAAACGACGTCGTTTTGTGGGGCTATATAAAGCCCTAAAACCCCCCAAAGGTAAGAATTTTTATTTTTTTTATTTTTTTTATGACTTTCCGCTTCTTATATATTATTTTTTTGTACATATATATATGTGTATATAAAAAAGAAGGCGAAAAAAAAAGATCGAAAATGCAACGGCTTTACCCTTTTTTCTGTTTTTGATTCTTTCTCTCGTTTTCTTTGTTAGAATTTGCGTTGATTTTTGCTCGCTGTTTCTGTCAATTTTTGAATGTTTGAACCTCTGCTTTTGAATGAAAAAACCTTTGTTTGCTTGAATCTCTCTGCTTTTTATTGATTTCAAAAGGAAAAAAAGCCCCTACACTCGGTTTCGGACTTGGCTTTTATAGCCATTACAAAATATATTTTTTGTATTTTATCCGCCTATTTCTGCTTTGTTGCCGTGTCTTCTCGTTTTTACAGGGCATGGGGAGCGGGTGACGATGGGATGGTGGCCGGTGGCCTCTGCAGGTGGTCGCAGAGGTGTCAAGTCAAGAGTCTGGGTAGGTAGGGGTTGGTGGTGGTTCGGGCTAGAGTTACAAGGCTAGGGTTCTCGTAAACCCTAGCTTCTTTGAAAAAGAAGAAAGTGGGCCTGTTGGGCCCGGTCGGTTTGGGTTCAAATTGGGCTTGGTTTATTTATTTTGGGTTTGGGTATGTAATTGGGTTTTGATTTTGGGCTCTGTGTTTGTAATTTTGTTTTTGTAATTGGGCCGGGCAAAATGGTTATTACATATATTACTATGTATTATCTTTTATATGTATTTAATTATATATTTATTATAATATTTATTTTGTATTTTTCTATTGTTTTACATGTATTACTTTATATATTTTATTTATCTATGTAATGCCCTTTTATTTATTTATTTATTATTTTATGATTACTATAGTGTAGTTATTTTAGTTGTATTTTTATATTGTATGCTATTGTATTATAATTGTTTTTTAATATTTGTGTATGATAGTTTATAAATGCAATGTTGTTACATGATTATTGTTTAAAATAAAAGTCCATTTTGCAAAATCATTATATTTTTAAAAGCTTTTAAAATAAGGCAATATTTTGGTATTTAGAAATTAAGAAAATAGTGCCCTAACGCATTAGATTGCGATTTTCTGTTTAGCTAAATAACTAAATACCCTTTTAACAAGTTTTATAAATTATAAGATGACTTTAATTACGATGGTTTAAAAAATGTCGTGTCCTAACGTACTGGATATGATATTTATATTCCTTCGAAATAAAGAAATCTCAAGTTTTAAATACAAACCTATTCTTAGGAATTCAAATTGTTGTGCCTTAACTTATTGGGTTCGACGTTTTGAGTCTCGAGGTAGGAATTTTTTAAAATAAAGACGAACTTAATTTCAAAGTCATGAGGTGCTATACCTTAACTTATTGGGTAAAGTACTTTATTTCTTTGTGATAAGTAAGTCCTGGTTTTCTTTCTAATAAAAGGATCATATTTTCTAATTTTTTTAATTTTTAACATTAGGACATGACTTTATCGATTAGGTACCAATTTGGGCGTTATGAGGGTCCTAACCCTTCCTCATACGTAGCTGACTCCCGAACCTGTTTTCTTTTTTTTTTTTGTGGACCAAAATTAAATATTTTTTATAAAACGTTTTACAAGGTGATCCAATCACACCTAAGTAAAAAAGATTGGTGGCGACTCCTATTTTTATTTTTAAAGTTGATCCCACATCTTTCAAAATAGATTTTTTAAAATGGTTTCGAGAATTGAAAATTAAATATATGAGTCTCAAGTGTTCTCAAAATTAGAATCAATAACAAATGTGTTAACACATTGCATCAATTTTGTTAATGTTACTTGCGTTTTTTAAATTCTCGCTATTTTATTTTAATCTATTTTCAATGGGTTGGGAAATTCTTATTTTACTGAATTTTAGTATATTCAATTATTTTTATTTTATTTTCATACAAAAAATATAAAAATTAATATAGGTGGACTGGATTAGGCCCGAACTTTTAGATTTCTCTTTGAGTCAGGTTTGGGTTGAAAATTAGGTTCATTTTTTGAGCCAAGCCGAGCTTGTGCAATGGAAACCAAATAAATATCAAACATAGGCCCCGCTTGAACTTGGCTTAACCTGACCCACGAACAGGTTTAATGACAATCCACATGCACTTCATACTATTTATCTAAATTTTTTTTTATTTTCTTTTAAAGTTTGATTTTTTAATATTTTATAATTTTTAAATTAATTGTTAACAATGGTATATAAGACAAATAGAGTCATGTTAACATAAAGTACACGTAGACTATCACGTGGATCGTCACACCAACATTATTAAAAAATAATGTTTTATTTAGTATTTTTGTGAAAACACGATTTGACTCTCTTTTTAAATAATTGAGGCTAAACTTAAGTAAAAAACAAAAATCAAATTGATAAAAAATTATAAATGGTGAAGGCAGGGGCGTAGTTGGGGGGGGCTGGCATGGGCCCCGGCCCCCCTAAAATGTAAAATTACAATGTTGGCCCTTAAAATTTTTAAAAAATTTTAAATTAGTAAAGATAAAATTGCACTTTGGCCCCCCTTAAAATTAAAAAAATTCGATTTAATCCTTTACAAATTATAAAAATATAAACTATAAAAAACTAAAATTTTATCCGCCCCTTAAAAATTTCTTCTGGCTTTGCCCCTGGGTGAAGGTTAAATTTATGATGGATGTGAAGTTGTAGTTTGAAGAGGTAAAATGATTGTAAGAGCATAAAATGAGATGGTTTTCCATGATCATTTTTATTGAAATACTCGTGTTATACTCAGATAATAAGATATGGCTTCTACAAAAATTGAACTGTATACATAGCATTTTCAACGCTCATACCTAATCAAATAACAGAGCTTCATACGTACGTATCCCGTCAACCACATCATAATTTGTTCTTCAACCATGAACTTTTTTTTATTGCAAATAAATAATCCTAGACAATCAACTTCCATGGCCAATTAAAACTATTCTTATATTAATTAGCAAGGTAGAGAATGTTGAACCATCGTTTTCAGTCAAAATTTTAGTTTTAACACATTCACACTATAATTTTATTTGTCATTAGTAAATAGTGAATCAGATGATAAATCATTACAAATTTTAAAATTAAATTCACTTAATTTTATTATTTAATTTACTTTATTTTACTAAAGAAATATGTTCATCTATATCAAACTATGATACATATTTTAAATTGATCTTTAAACTTCGAGACATTCTAAACTGAGTTTTCTAAGTATTAGTATGGTATCAATCAAATCCTTAAGTCTATTTAAAACATGTGAATCAAATTGTAAAGACATTATACCTACCATAAAGGAATGGTAGCTGGTTGGATATATGCAATTTCGGATTCTCTAAATCCACAAATCTATCTATAAATCCAAGTTCACAAATTATCTAAATATTACTATCTGAATTCGAATTAATTATCACTATCCACCAAATATCTGAACCCGCAAAAATACAAATTTCAATATGAGAAATAATATAAAATAAAATAATAATTTTTAAAAATTTATTCATAATTAACGATTAACAATTAATGAATACAAATTAACAAAACTAGTAAAATAACAATTCAAATGAATCAACATAACAATTTCACAACAATTTAAATATACCTAATAACTTAAACATAACTAACAAATTAGAAAGTTCCATAACAATCCCAAATAACTTAATTACTTAACTCTAATCATATATGGCTAACCGTATATATTATATTCTACTATAAAATTAGTTACATGTTTAGGTTTTAAACTTACATATCATTAATATGAAAATGTACATTATATTAACATAGGGATACATATAATTAATAATCTAACTTAATGATATAATATTTATTGTATATATTATAATCTATCATAAAATTAATTACACATTTACGACATATTTGATTCATTACGATGAAATAGAGTTGTAATAGAATATAATAACTATAACATTAGTTTAGTTAAATAGAATAGAATTAACATGTAATAACATTACCTTGTTAGTTGAGTGAAATAATATTGTAGAATAGATAAGGAGTTTGATTAAAATAACAATTTTACCCTTAAGTTAAAAATAATAATTTATTTATATTAATTTTAATATCTTATAAAATGACAATTTTATTAAAGAATATACAAATATATATAATGAGAAATTTTCCTTAGTTTAAGTAAATATTATTTTATGTTTTAAAAAGTAAATAATATTTTAATATTTTCTAAAATTATAATAATTAATAGCATTAAAAATATCTTTCTTAAATTTATCTTAGGCTCGTTTGTTTCATTGAAAATAACTTTCAGAAAATGATTTCTAGAAAATTACCTACTTTTCTGGAAAAATTAATCTTTTCTGTTGTTTGGATGAATCCGTGTAAAATATTTTTCATTTGTTTGTGATTTCTTGAAAATATTTCATAAAAGTTGTTTTCAAAGAAACAAACATACATTTGAGATTTTATTATCTTTTCATTGTTTAATTGAGTTTATTTTATATCTATAAATTTATATTTTACATTATTTTGCATATATTGCAATGATTTATTTATAAATAAATACATCAAATTAAATATATAATATTACTCAATTATTAATTTAGAAGATTAACAATCATAAATTGAAAACAACCAAAACGAATAGATGACTCTTGATTGTATTATAAAAAAAGAGCAAAGATTCAATAATAATAAATTAGCTTCCAAACCACAATTAGTTTTACATAACATTAAATTAATAATATTACCAAATGCATAATTTGCAAGACACTACATGATGACTATAATATATGTTTGAGTAATAATAAATTAACTTAAAAAATAGTAGATTAAAGATTAAATAAAAGCTAATTTATTATTATTCAATTAGTAAAATAAGGGCTCAAATTTATGGTAAAATTGTAAAACATGAAGACAATTAGGGACACACCATCCTTAGGGCTCCAAGCTTATAACTTCAAAATTCAAATAAGTCCTTAGTTATTTTCTTGTAATTTTTATAGAATTGAGGTCATGAGAGCTTGATTCAACTAGCCCATGTACCAATTGGTAAAACTATTAAAGCTTTAGAAAGTTGTCATTATTAATTTCTTGAAGTTTTAGGTGTTAAGTTGATAGATTTGAAGCTTAGATGTGAGAAAGGACTAAATTGTAAAGCTTAATCAATAATTTCGTACATTAGGGACTAAAATGAATAAAATGTAAAATTGAATGTAAAAATAAGAAATAGGAGGTCTCTAATGTATAATAGTCAAATCGAAATTCAATTTGAAGCTTTAAATTGAAAGTTATGTTAGTCTCGATTTTAGAGACTAAATTGAATAAATTATAAAATTTATATAAATTGATAATTGAACATGATTTGGTTGATTATTGATAGTGACATATGTTTTATGTGAATCCGTAGCTAACATCGGCTAGAAAATATCCGAAGAAATTTTGGTAAATAGAGCCTTATTAGCATAGAAAATATCTTACCAAAAAAATTAGGTAAGACATTTTACGGGAATAAGGGAGTAATTTTACGTTAATCGAAGAATATTTTACATTGATCATCCTATTTTACATGAAACAAATATCGAAAAAGATTAAAAATATTTTCCGTAAAAGCTTTTACGTGAAACAAACGGAACCTTATGTTCTAGAAACAACTCTTCTTCATCTTTATCCTATTTTCTTAATATTACTCTCCCTCTCTCTCTCTCTCTCTTCTTTTTTCCACTCTCAAATTATCCTATTTTCTAGAATCAAACCATCTTCATCTTCATATTCATCCTACTTTCAATTCGAGATATTCATCCTACCATCTTCATCTTCATATTCATCACACCATTGGTCACCGTTGTCCAACTCAAGAAATTTTGAGATTTAATAAAAATTATCACTTAAATATCCTTTTTTCAGTTTTATTTTCTAAAAATAAAAATAAAAAGAATCTAATATCTAAAAGATTAGGATGAGATTTTCACCCCAAAATTCTAGTTGCTTACTCCATCTTTTATTATTATTTCTTTAGGTTTGTGTTATTCAACTTTCTATTAATGGTTATTTGATGTATTGTTATGAAAGAAATATTAAAAGTTTACAGGTCATAATTAAAGTGAGGAATAATATTTTTGAAAATGAAAAGAAGAAATATGTTTTTTTTTTTTTTTTTTTCTTCTCAAAAGAGAGCCCGCTTATAATAGAAAAAAAAAATAATATAGCAAAGGACTATTTTGGAACCCAAAAGAAAAATGCTATTACAAGAGGATTGTCTGAGTAGGTGTGATTCACAGGGTGGGAGTTGATTGGGTATTCAGGGAACTCAAGGAATAGTCCTTGAACGACGAATAGGCAATTCAACAACAAAAAAAATAAACCAAACAAACCATGGACCCGATTAAATTAAGGCTGCATTGAATTGCAATTACATTCAACTAAACATAAGCATCACTCACTGTATAAAGGTTCATTAAAAGCGTGAGAAGATTTGGATAAAAAATATAGGCCCTAAAAATAAATTTAAACAAAAGTTAAGACCTATTTTTTAAAATAGACTAAATCTTAAATAGAAATTTTTTAATCTCGAGCCCGACCCCGCCCCAACATATTATATTATACAATAAAAAATAATAATTCTTCTTGAATGCACCAATTTACAAACCATTTGATTAGGAAACTTAATTAGGAAAATGATGATATTTGATTAATATTTATTTGACTAAACGAATATCCAAACCAGCTTTCCAGCCTTGACGAGGTTAGTGTGTAAAAAAACACCTAGCCAACAAATTCATATTTAAGGTTAGATATTCATTTTTAAAGAGTAATCTTGTTACTAGTCAATGTAAGAAAAAATTTGACACCACATCCTTCCAGCTGCTACAAATTGATGAATTTTGTAACTTCAAAACTTCACGATCAAATGTCTAATTTCGATTATAATTTGTCTAATTTTAATATTTTTAGTGTATTTAATTTATTATATTTTTAGATATAAAAAAATAATCTAAAAAAAAGTTAAAAGGGGCGGACTGGGTTGAACTCGAGTTTAGTATTTTTAATTTGAACCGGACTTGGACAAAATTTTAGACTCATTTTTCAAACCAAACCAGACCTAGGAAATAGGCTTAAATTTCTGTATTGACTCAGTTCAGCTCATGACCAAGTCTAGTTGCATATCATTAATAAAAGAATGCACATTATAATATAATAATTGTATAATAATTATTATACATTCTGTAACGCCCTGAATAATTTATTTTTATTTCTATAAATCCTAACACAAATGTGTATCTGCTTTAGTGGTTAAGAGTTTTGGGTGTGTGTATGAGGTCTTGGGTTCAAGTCTCATTTAGGGAAAATTTTGTTATTTTAGATTCAAGCCTTGTCCTTATTGAGTGAGATTATATTATATTGTCTGTTAATCCATATCAGAATGAGCCTGTTGGTTTGAGTGGTAAGAAGTTAGTGTGTTGGAGGTCCTGTGTGAACGTAGTGATATTTTTGCTTCGGTGTTGGTTAGTGGTTCAGTGGTAGTGGAATTCTGAGTTAGTGGGTGATTATGATTGTGGATGTAGTGGGATTTAGGCAAAATTTATTTTTCCCAAAAATCTCTCCCTTTTGGAATCTGGCGTTTTTCTTTCTTCTCTGCATTTTTTTTTTTGCTCCCAACAGAATTTTGTTTTTCTTTCTTCCTTCCTCGTTTTGGCAAAATTGTTTTTCTAAACTTCGGTGTTTCGATTCACAGTGTTGGTACGTTTGGTAAGTAAGGGTAGTATGTTTTGCTCGAGTAGGGAGTTTTTCTTTAAATTCGTTTAGAGCGATATTGAATTTTTCCGTTGGAATTGAACTTGTGTTTTGGCAGCAGCGAATCGTGAAGAATGAGACTCTCCTCTCGCAGAATCGTAGTTTGAGTCGTTCGGGGAATCGGGTAAGCATTGAACACTCGAATTTCGCCTTGTCAGTTTCGTTGGTTCGGTTTAACTGTGCATTTAGACTGATTTTGGGAGATTTGTTGTATCAATTTTAGGTGCTGTGTGGCTCGGGAGTGTTTTTGCATCAAAACTGCACCAGGTGTGTACCCAAAACGCAGAAAATCAGGTTTCGATGAAAGCTGAAAAAGTAATGTGTCGACACCACACGGGCATGTGTCTGGCCGTGTGTCTAACAAAGGTGCGACCATGCGCAGGACACGGCCGTGTGAAGGTGTGAGTGTGGCCGTGTGGGCCACACGGGCTAGGCCAAGTTAGGCGTGTGGGCCTACATGGGCATGCCACATGAGCGTGTGGGTTTTTGGCCAGGCCCTGTGGGCCACACGAGCAAGGTCAATCTAGGCATGTGGGCCTACACGGGCATGTGGGCCTATAATTCTAAAATTTCCCCTAGGGTCGCACAGATCGTTCCAATCGACTGCGGGCCTACCGTAGGGTCGGTAGGGGCTAACTAAACCCTAAATTATGTGATCTGATATTCTGATAGTCTGCTCTAAGTAGGATACCGATATGTATAACTATTCTGTTTAAGTATATATATGTTATCTGTATATGAGCGTGTTATGCATGATATTACTGTATCTGTTATTTCTGTGTCTGTATTCTGTATCTGTGAGTGGGGTGAGTTTTATATATGTGGAGGAAGTGATCTGTACGGCGACACTTCCCCTATATTCTGGCAGCTTCATTACATATTATCTATAATGTGTCGCATCAACACTATATAGTGTATAGGGATGGGTGGGTGTTTTTAACCCCAGTGTGATGGGATGGTCGAAGATGGTCTATAGAGGATGGGGGTAGGATTTTGTATATATGTACTATTTATCTGATTCTGTTATCTATATCTGAAATGAACATAAGTCCAAATCTGTATCTGACTGTATATGAGATTTCTGTATGTATTGCATGTCTATTTCTGTTGGGTTACACACTGATTTTATGAAAACTCACATATTTTTGTTTGTTATGTTTAGGTAATCCACGGACTTAGGCGGATCGGTGTGACGGAGCCTCACGGTGACCATGAGTTCGTAAACTGTTTAAATTATGCTTTTTATTTAATTTAAGGATTATTTTTAGGAGTTTTATAATAATTGGACTGTAATACCCCAAACTCGACCTAGACGTTAAGGCCGAATCTGGCATGTCACATGGAATGGATTTCAAAAACAACTAACACGATATAACTCTTTCAGATCTGCTAACTCTATTTGCGTAGAATTATTATAAAAAAACGTTCATTCTTGTTTAATTAACTTTCCTTAATAGTGTTTAAAGGCGGAAGTTTACGAAAATCCATTGTCATTAAGTAAAACTGGTCATGATTTTTGAAAACATTTACTTTTGGTAAAATCTCGATTTTTATCAAGTTTTGCAATTATAAGATCATAAACAATGTAAAAACCCAAGTTTGAGCAAAACAGTCCGTAAAGTTCGAATTACATAAAATAAAACCCAAATTAAACTAGAACATAAAAATTAAATTGTAATCATAACCAGTTCGATCATGTGGTTACCGAGAGGCTTTATTGCACCAATCCACCTAACTCTGTGGATTACTTGTATAGAATAGACAGAAAGGGGCAAGTTTACGTAAACTCAGTGTGGAACCGTACAAAATTAAGCATGCACACAAGTAGCAAACTCAGAATCAGTCAGATACAGATTCGGGCCTAAGCTCATCATAGATACAGATGCATAATAGGGCCTAAGCCCATTTTAGATATGGATGCATATATATATATATATATATATATTAAAATAAAAAATTAGATATCCTACCCCTATCCTCTACACACCATCTCCGACCATCCCTACACACCATGTGGGGTTTAAAACACCTATCCAGCCCTACACACCATGTTGTACCGATGAGGCACATATCAGATATAATGCAACCATGCTGCCAAATAACAGGCATAATCTGCCTGTCAAAACACTTCCTCCAAAAATATATATATCATCCCACCCCAATAACAGTAACATATCATACATACAAAATTAACAGATAATCATGCTTTTATTAACATATAATAGACAGACGTACGGATCAGTAATCAGACATACTCAATGTTAACATGTTCAGTATAGAACATCAGTCAATCAGATCATAGAGTTTAGGGTTTACTTAGCCATTACCGTTCTTACAGTAGGTCCACAGTCATTTGGGACGACCCGTGCAACCCTAGGGAAAAATTTAGATAAATGGACCCAAATGCCCGTGTGGGCCCACACGCTCGTATGGCCTAATAAGCGACAAGCCAATGTGTCATGCCCGTGTGGGCCCACATGGCCCAACTTGGCCTAGTCCGTGAGCCCTTCGTCTATCACACGGTCGTGTTGTCATACACGGCCTACCACACGGCTATGTGGCATCGACAGTGGCATTTTTTAACTTTTACCGAAGCTTCATTTTCTATGTTTCGGGTACACACCTTGTACTGTTTCGTAGCAAAAATACTCTTGAGTCTCCTAGAACCTAAAATTGATCAATTAACATCTCAATCAATCACTTAAATCGACACTTAATCAGAACATTAACGAGACAGACAAACCTTTATCCATCAAAAATCCTTACCTTTGACTGAACGATGGCGATTCCACGTACTACAACACCGTTTGGGAAGAACTTCAACCCCTTAATCTTTTCCTAACACAAAACAACCCTCTTCATTAACACACTAGCCACAAAACTTAAGATTGAAATCACTGAAGGCTTACCAAACGAATGTAGTCAGAAAGTGCACAGAAGGAGGCGAATTTGGATAATCGAAAAGAAAAGAAAGAAGCAAAAATTTGGCAGAGGAGAAGAGGGGAGAATTGACGTCAGAAAGATTCTTGGAAGATGAGAGAGAAAATTTCAAAAAGAAATAAAAATAAAATCAAAATCAAAATATTCTGATAACTCCCTTATCCCATAAATCTCTCTCCCACTAATCCCTTAACCCAGAATTCCATATGCATTAAAACACTTGCGCAAAATTGAGAAAAATAAATACCTATGCTTGCACAGAGATTCGAACACTAGACCTCCAACAAACCCAAACTCCACCTACCACCAGACCAGTAAGCCTATTCTGATATGGTCTTACTATTAAATTAATATAAGCCCACTGTGCAAGTTAAAGGCTTATATCAGAAAAATATCAAAGGTAAGATTTGAACTTGGGATGTCCCACACACACCCAGAACACATAACCACTGAAGCAGATACACAGTTGTGTCAACATTATACAGAAACAAACATAAGAATTTTGGGGGTTACAACTCTACCCCCTAAAAAAAATTTTGACCTCGAAATTTACCTGATCAGAATAGATAAGGATACTACTGACGCATCGAGTCCTCAGGTTCCCACGTGGCCTCCTCAATGCTATGATTCCGCCATGGACCCTTCACTAATGGTATGGACTTCCTCTTTAGAACCTTAACGTCTCGCTTCAGAATCTGAATCGGCTCCTCCTCAAAGGTCAAATTCGGCCTCATCTCGATGTCCTCAACAAAAACTATGTTAGATGGGTCAGATCGGTACCGCCTTAACATCAAGACGTGAAACACATCATGAATGCGGTTAAGTTCAAGAGGTAGTTCCAACTGATAAGCAACTGGTCCCATACGTTTCAGAATCCGGTACGGTCCAATAAACCTAGGGGTCAGCTTGCCCTTACGACCGAACCTCAGAACCTTCTTTCACGGAGAGACCTTAAGGAAAACAAAGTCCCTCACAGAATATTCAATCTCACGCCTCTTCAGATCCACATAGGATTTCTTTCTATCATAAGCCGCCTTCAGATGGTCTTGAATCAACCTAACTTTATCCTCGGTCTCTGAAACCAACTCAGAACCAATACTAGTTGCTCACCCAACTCAGTCCAGCATAACGGAGTACGACACTTACGACCATACAGAACCTCGTACGGTGCCATTTGAATGCTAGACTAAAATTTGTTATTGTAGACGAACTCAGCCAGTGGCAGATAATCCTCCCAACTACCTCGAAAATTGATCACACAACTCCAATGCATATCCCCTAATATTTGAATCACCCTCTCACACTGACCATCAGTCTGAGGATGGAACACAATACTGAAGTCCAATCTCGAACCTAGAGCTTCATGTAACTTCTTTTAAAATCAAGATGTGAAGCGATGATCTCTATCGAAAATAATCGACACTAGAACCCCATGCAATCTAACTATCTCGGAGATATACAGCTTCGCTAATTTTTTAAGAGAAAAGTCCATTCGAACTGGAATAAAGTGGGCAGACTTGGTCAATCGATCCACGATAACCCAAACAGAATCCTTTTTAATGGGTGTCAAGGGTAACCCACTAACAAAATCCATCGTCACCCGTTCCTACTTCCATAGGGGAATCTTAACTGGCTATAGAAAACTTGAAGGCAACTGATGTTCAGCTTCAACCTGCTGACATGTCAAACATTTAGCCACAAAATTTGTGACCTCACGTTTCAAACCCGGCCACCAGTATAACTCATGAAGGTCGTGATACATCTTATTGTCGCCGGGGTGCATAGCATAAGGGCTACTATGCGCCTCCCTCAGAATAGACTACCTCAGATCCACATCGTTCGGTACACAAATCTGACCACGGAAACAAAGTACCCCATCATTATTCAGTCCAAAATCTGAATTGCTGTCACTCTCAACCTGACAGAACCATAAACCTAGAGTCTCATCCCCCAACTGCTTATCTCGAATCTGATTAATCCAAGTCAGCTTAACTTGCAACTCAGATAACAAACTCCCATCATCAAACAGACTAAGGCAAGCAAACATCGCCCTTAAATTAGCCATCGCTCTACGGCTTAGAGCATCGGCCACCATATTGGCCTTACCAGGATGATACTCAATGGTACAGTCATAATACTTGAGTAGCTCAATCCAATGACGCTGCCTAAGGTTCAACTTCCTCTGTGCGAGGAGGTACTTGAGACTCTTGTGATTAGTGTAAATAATACACCTCTCACTATACAGATAGTGCCTCCAGATTTTTAACGCAAAGAACACTACAGCTAACTCAAGATCATGTGTGGGATAATTTGCTTCATGTGTCTTAAGCTGACGGGACACATACACCACCACTTTACCATCCTACATCAGAACGCAATCCAAACCAACATGCGATGCATCACTGTATACAACAAACTTATTTCTAGATTCAGGCTGTATCAGAATAAGAGCCTGAGTCAAAATAGACTTAGGCTTCTCAAAGCTCGATTCTTACGTATCAGTCCAAACAAATGGAACTCCCTTACGTAGAAGCTTAGTAAGAGGAGCTATAATCAAAGAGAACCCCTTAACAAACCACCGATAATAACCTGCCAGACCCAGAAAACTGCAGGTTTCAGACACATTCTTAGGCTGTTTCCAATCTAATACAACCTCAATCTTTTTAGGATCGACCCGAATTCCCTCAGCAGATACTACGTGCCCCAAAAAAGTCACTTCACGAAGCCAAAACTCACACTTATTGAATTTAGCGTAGAGCTGTTTCTTACACAGAATCTGAAGCACGACTCTAAAATGTTCATCATGCTCATTTTCAGTCTTGGAGTATACCAAAATGTCGTCGATGAAGACCACAATGAATTGATCCAAATAAGACTGAAAAACCCAGTTCATCAGATCCATAAATACAGCCGGTGCATTCGTCAACCCGAAAGGCATAACTAGGAATTTGTAATGTCCATAGCGGGTCATAAATGCAGTCTTATGCACATCCACCTCTTTAACCCTCAACTGATGATACCCTGAACAGAGATCGATCTTAGAGAACACAAAAACCCTTTGGAATTGATCAAATAAGTCGTCGATCCTCGGAAGTGGATACTTGTTCTTAATGGTCAGCTTGTTCAACTGTCGATAGTCGATGCATATCCTCATGGTCCCATCATTTTTCTTAACGAACAGAACTGGTGCACCCCAAGGAGACACACTAAGACGAATGAAATCACGATCTAACAACTTTTGTACTTGAGCCTTAAGCTTTGTAAGCTCCTTCGGTGTCATTCGGGGAGCGATGAACACTGGAGCTGTACCCGAAAGAAGCCCAATCCTAAATTTCACTTCTTGATTTAGAGGTAATTTCATTAACTCCTCACGAGAAGCATCCGAAAAATCCCTTACAGTTCTGATATTCTCCACAGAAGAGTCCTCAGAATTAAAAACACTGACGTAGGCTAGAAACGCCTCACATCCTTTCTGAATCAATTTTTCAGCCACAAGCGCAGAGATTACATTAGACGAATAATCCCAACACTCACTGATTACAATCACCTCATTATCCCCATCAGTTCTCAGAACGACCCTCTTAGTCGCACAATCCAGACTAACCCGATGCTTGCCCTATTAGTCTATTCCTAGAATTAAGTCTAACTCCCCAAACGGAAGCTCTATCAGGTCCGCTAGAAAAACAGTCCCTTGCACCACTAAGGGAACATCCTTATAAAATTTGCTAACTTGCACAGATTGCCCCAACGGACTCAATATAGTAATCTCACTCATAGTGCTCTCAACAGAAATCCGCAAGTTTTCATATGCAGTACTAGCTATGTAAGAGTGAGTAGACCCTATGTCTGTCAAAGGAAAGTAGGGTACATCAAATATAAAAAACGTACCGATGATGATGCCAGGAGCATCTCTGTCCTCTCGGCGACGTGCAGACCAAAGCAGGTTGTCTCGCCTCAGTCTGACTAACACCTCTGCCCCGTGCTCTCTGCCCTCGGCCCATACCATTACCACCCCTGGCCTCACCATGGCCACTAGGTGGCTGCTGAACTAATCTCTGTGGCTGCGCAGGACCTGATGTCAGAGCTTGCACCTGATTAACCCTCAGTGGACATTCCCGAATGCGGTGCTCAAGGGACCCACACCTCAAACAAGCCCCAATCCTTCTCTAACACTCACCCGGATGGCATCTTTCACAGTCATTGCATGGCTGTAACCTAATAGGAACAATAGAAGCAATAGGGGTCGCTACTCTAATTGGCCCATCAGATCTGGCCTTTTTCTTAGGCCTTTGTACAAAACTCGAGGGCTCCGAATCCCTCTTACTCTTACTTCTCTCACGGTCCCTGTTCTGGCGCTCCGTGCACTTAACTTCTTGATCGATCTTCACCTTCTCAACCAAGACAGAGAACTCGCGCTCCCTCTGCGGAACAATTAGAACTCTCAGATTTTCTCTTAGCCCATCCTCAAAATGAACTGATGCCACCATAACTCGAGCATAACGACTCAGCCTTAGGAATTCGGCCACAGATCGATCACCCTGCGTGAGATTCAGGAACTCACGTCTCCAGGCATCAACATAGCTGGCTCCCATATACTTACTCTGAAATGCTATCTTAAAGAACTCCCAAGTCAAACGGTCAGGCTGAGTGCCCTTCTTAACCGTTAACCACCACTGGTAAGCCTCATCGCGAAGCAAGGAGATTGCACCCTTCAGTTTCTACTGAGGGGTACAGTCCAGATCACACATAATCCTCTCTGTGGCCTCCAACAGTACCCGACCATATTAGGGGCAACTCCTATGACACTCCTAAATAATTTAGCTCCATTAGACCGGAGTCGTTCAATTACCAACCCTCGGCCCCCAAATCCAGTATTGGGCCCAGCTATCCTTTCCAATATCCTCAACATGGCTTGGGACAGTGCGTCGTCCCCAGCTGAATAACTCTGAGACCTAGACCCAGTCTTAGTAGCAGGTGACACAGGTGTCTCACTAGTGTCCAGATGCGGCATGCTGCCTAGAGATGAGGACTCAGCTCGAGCCCTCATACGGCCTCTACCTCGGCCTCGAGCACTACGTCTACAGGTACCTCGTGCGCTCATTGTAATTTCTAAGTTATCTACATTAAAAATTTTATGCATCAGTTCAATATTTATTAACAAATATTTTATGCAAAAAGTTTCAAAAGTTTAGAGTATTTCGGATGTTTCAGTCTCTAAATGTTTCACTACAGTTTCAGAGAGTACTTACTAATAATGTTTTCAAAGTAATTATCTACAATATTTTAGAATAGTCTATCTAAGTTTTAGAAAACTTACAGAATCAGTGTCGGAGACTCGGTGAAACATATACTTAATTGAAGTAGTTAAAATCTTTTTGAAAACCAATTCTCTAAAACTAAATTTTTAGAACTCAAAATTCACAGCCGAGTTTTGTAACCTGACTCTGGTACCACTAAATGTAACACCCAAACCCGGTATAGACGTTAAGGTTGAATCTGACGATGTCACATGGAATGGATTTCAAAAATAACTAACACGATGAAACTGTTTCAAATTTGCTAACTCTATTTGCGTAGAATTATTATCAAAACGTTCAGTCTTGTTTAATTAACTTTCCTTAAAAGTGTTTAAAGGCGGAAGCTTACGAAAAGCCATTGTCATTAAATAAAATCGTTTGTGATTTTTGAAAACATTTACTTTTGGTAAAATCCCGATTTTTTCGAGTTTTGCAATTATAAGATCATAAACACTGTAAAAACCCAAGTTTAAGCAAAACAGTCCCTAAAGTCTGAATTACATAAAATAAAACCCAGATTAAACCAAAACATAAAAATTAAATTGTAAGCATAACCAGTTCGATTATGTGGTTATCGAGAGGCTCCGCTACACCGATCCGTCTAACTTTGTAGATTACCTATACAGAATAAACAGAAAGGGGTGAGTTTACGTAAACTCAATGTGTAACCCACAGAATTAGGCATGCACACAAGCAGCAAACTCAGAATCAGTTAGATACAGATTTGTGCCTAAGCCCATCACAAATACAGATGCATATTATGGCCTAAGCCTATTTCAAATACAGATGCATATATACAAATCAGAATTAGAAATCAGATATCCTACCCCAATCCTCTACACACCATCTCTGACCATCCCTACACACCATGTGGGGTTTAAAACACCCACCCAGCCCTACACACCATGTTCTACCGATGAGGCACATATCAGATATAATGTAGCTACACTGCCAGATAAAAAAACATAATTTGCCTTTCAGAACACTTCCTCCAAAAATATATATATCACCCTACCCCAATAATAGTAATAGATCATACATACAGAATTAACAGATAATCATACTTTTATTAACAGAGAACAGACAGTCGTACGGATCAGTAATCAGACATATTCAATGTTAACATGCTCAATATTGAACATCAATCAATCAGATCATACAATTTAGGGTTTAGTTAGCCCTTACTGTCCCTACAGTAGGTCCACAGTTGTTTGGGACGACCCGTGCAACCCTCAGGAAAAATTTAGATAAATGGGCCCACATGCCCGTGTGGCTCACACACCCAGATTGGCCTTGCCCATATGGTCCACACGGCTTGACCAAATAAGCGACACGCTTGTGTTCATGCCCGGTGGGCCTACACACCCGTATGGCCCACACGACCCAACTTGGCCTAGCCCGTGTGGCCCACACAGCCGTGGCGCACGACCAGCCCTTCGTCGATCACACGGTCTGTTTTCGCACACGGCCTACCACACAGCCGTGTGGCGTCAACAGTGGCATTTTTTGGCTTTTGCCAAAGCCTTATTTTTTACGTTTCGAGTACACACCTGGTACTTTTTCGTAACGAAAATGCTCCTGAGTCTCCTGGAACCTAAAATCGATCACTTAACATCTCAATCAGTCATTTAAATTGACATTGAATAGAACCTTAACGAGACAGACAAACCTTTATCCATAAAAAATCCTTACCTTCGACCGAAATATGGCGATTCCGTGCACTACAACACCGTCTGGGAAGAACTTTAACCCATAATCATTTTCTAACACAAAACCATCCTCTTCATTAACACACTAGCCACAAAACTTAAGATTGAAATCACTGAAGGCTTACCAAACGACGTAGTCAGAAGGTGTACAGAAGGAGGCGAATTTGAATAATCGAAAAGGAGAGAAATAAGCAAAAATTTGGCATAAAAGAAGAGGGGAGAATTGACGTCAGAAAGATTCTTGGAAGATGAGAGAGAAAATTTCAAAAAGAAATAAAAATAAAAAAATAAAAATATTCTTATAACTCCCTCATCCCACAAATCTCTCTCCCAGTAACCTCTCGACTCAGAATTCCATCTACACTGAAACACTTGCACAAAACCGAGAAAAATAAATACACATGCTTGCGCAGAGATTCAAACAAAGGACCTCCAACAAACCCACACTCCACCTAACCACCAAACGAGCAGGCCCATTTTGATATAGTCTTACTATTTAATTAATATAATCCCACTATGCAAGTTAAAAGCTTACATAAAAAAAATACCAAAGGTAAGACTTGAACTTGGGATCTCCTACACACACCCAGAACACATAACCACTGAAGCAAATACACAGTTGTGTCAACATTATACAGAAACAAACAAAAGAATTTTGAGGCGTTACATGGACTCTCTGGACTGTTTGACTTTTATTTTGGTTTTGAAGACGTTTTAACTTTTATGGCCACGTTGGACTAAAATCACGGTTTTACAAAAATAAAGGATTTTCCTAGCACACAAACTAGATTTCCAAAATACAACGATTTCTAAAAACTTCCGCTGTAGATTATGTTTAGGCAAATGGATTAATTAAATAACTCTTTCAGTAACAGTTATAAAACTTGGATGATTTATCAAACGACTAAGCGAAGCTTTATCAAAATAACACTATTTTCAAAACCCTTCCATGTAACACTCTTGGATTCGACCATAACATCTAGGCCGAATTTAGGGTGTTACACATTCATAATTTACTTATATGTAATTGTTTGTGTATATATATATATATATATTATAATATAATTCTACTAAGTATAATTATGTCCCACATTATAAAATAAATTCATATTATGATATTTATTTGAATTATATAAATATAAATATTTTTGTTTAAAGTAATCTAACTAATGAGTTCATCAAATAATAAAGGAGATAAACACAAAATTAGGACTTTCGATGATTCTATTTTATTGTTCGATTTTAGGTTTACGAGATACAAAAGATTATGATTTAAGAGAAGTTAAATGAGATTTAAGAGAATAAAATGTTAAAGAAGATATTTTTTGGATAAAAAATTATTGTATTTAATTTTAATATTAATTATTATATTTAATTTTTGAAATGTTTTTCTATGTTATTTATTAATTTGTATAAATTATAATCAATGTTTAAAATAAGTATCTATGGTTAAAGCATGGCTTTTTAAGAGGTCTTGATTTCAAACCTTATTGGAAGCAAATATTTTGTAACGGAAGATTCGCACTTGTTACGAATATGCAATAGATAGTAATTTTAACATCGAATTTTAATGTAACCTCACTTAATATTATCTGAATTAATTTGAGTTTTTGAATTATTATTTAATAAAATAATTAAAGTTTGAAAATATACTTAAATTAATTGGTTATTGTGAATCCGTTGAATTTGAAAATTAAATATATTTTCTCATAGATTCTTTTACGGTAAAGTTGTCATGACTTTAACGAATTAGAATTAGATTGAGAAAATTATTTAATTAAAAAATTAGTTTATCTAATTAAATAAATTAATAAATAATATTTATTTTGGGAAATAGAAAAACATGTATTGGGTTGGATTAAATTATAAAGTGCGGGATTAGAAGTCTATGAAGCACATATAATTGAGACTAAGACATGAGAGGCTAGGGATGAGTATTCGTTTGGGTCGAGTCGAATCGAGTCAAAAAATTTTGAGTTAGTCGAGTTGACAAATCCCATTTTAGCAACCGAACTCAATTTGAATTTTTTTCGAATCGAGTCAAAAATTTAGAGTCGAGTCGAATAGAATTAACGAATCATATTATTTATACTCAATGTTCCATTTACATGAACAGGTTATTTTACTAGTAGATAAAGTATAAGCTTTTAGATTAATTTTGAGTAAAGGAAAAAAAAGGAGAGTGGGGCGATTCGGGAAGGAAAGTAAGACTAATGGATAAATATTTATCAAAACAACGTAGTTTTACCTTTTAACTTGATAGTTTTGAATTTTAACTTTAAAAAAGATAAACATTTATCAGAACGACGTAGTTTTGCCTTTTTTATTTGGATTTTCGGATAACTCGAATTAGGGGTGAGCGTTCAATTGAATCGAGTGAAACAGTTTGAGTTAAATTAGAAAAATTAATAATGTTAAATTAAAATCTTGTACAATATAACTATTTCCATGTTAGAACAAAAAATTTGAAACAATATATATTTGAAAAATTTATTAAAGAAAATAATAAAAATAAGATATTTTAGTAAGATAAACTTGAATCATTAATCACTTATTTAGATTCCAAAATTATTATTTTATTAAGTTTTTATATATTTTTAAAAAATTATATTTTAAAAATATAAATTTTAGAATTTCTATAAATATTTTGAATTTTAAATTTTTTTCAAAATTGAAAATTAATTTGATTTTTTTTTTGTAATTTTGTTAAGAGAAAGACCAATTTGCTCATTCTCAAAATTGACAGGACCAAAACGGTATTTATACTAATATTTTATTTGAATTATTCGAGTTATTCAAATTGTAAAATTTAACTCGACTCGAACTCGAAATCCAAAATTTCTTATTCGAGTTGACTCGAATAATTCGAATAACTCGATTCAATTAACTTGAATTTGAATTTTTTTCGATTTTTTTAATTGAATCGAATTTAATTTTGCTCACCACTAAGAGAGGCCCGAGACCCCTCATAATACATATGGGGGGCAACAACCTTAGTATATTTAACTAGGGTGTGCAACCCCCCTTCTAGTTAAACTAGGAGACTAGTTTTTCTATAAGATAAATATTATTTGTATTCTACTAATTCAATTAAGATTTTTCTATATCTCCATATAAATATGTGACACTAGTAGAGCTAAAACATATAATTTTGAGATATTGTTATTCTGATAGAAAATAGTGAAAATTTATTTTCTAAGTATAAATTATATTTTCTGGGAATAATAATTTTATCGGTTTCTTGTAACAGACCGTTTTTCAGTGGTGTTAGAAATAATGGTTTTTGGACCCCAATTCCAATGAGTGAGTCCGTAAATATTTTTATTTAATATTTACGAGTCAATTATAGTGTTATATTAAATTTTGATCTGATAAATTTGCTAATCGAACAATTAGTTAAAGTACAAGTGGTTCGACCCTAAAGTCAGTGGTTTTATAAAGGAGGTATTGGGACATCATTTTCGTAAACCGGACATGTTAATATTTTTATTAAATATTTACAAAATTTTTATATAAGTGAATTGAATTTTAGTCCAAAAAATTTATTGAATTGATAGTTAATTAAGGGACAAAACTAAATCATAAAAACGTAAAAATTAGTCATTAATAATTGTTATTAGTTAAATGAATCAAATAGTATAATTGAATGAATTTAAATGGAAATTATTCCATAACCTATTATAGTGGGCAATTTAATATGTATTTTAGACATAATTATATGTTAAATTAAGATTAAAATAGTAATGATAAAAGGTTAAAACATAAAAATAAAGAAAACCATCATCATCATTCTACTCCATCACCGAAACTTTAAACCAAAAACGCCAAAACACCATTTTTGAATATTCAGCCAGGTTGTTTTTCTTGCATGGGAGTATATTTGAGGCTGATTTTTAGTAAATTTTATGTTTTTAAAATTGTTTTAGGTTAATTTAATTATCCCGGATAATAGATCATAAAACTGTCAAAGTTTTGAAATATTGTCATTGATGGTTTTTGATTTTTTTTTTTTTTTTTTGTTGTTAAATGTTTTGGTTGTAAGCTTAGAATTGATTAAGGACTAATTTGTAAAGTGAGTTTTGTTAGTTTTGAGCTTAGGGACTAAAGTGAAAATATTTCAAAAGTAACATGAAATTTCTATAATTATTGAATTTATAGGGTTGCAGAAGGATGAAATTGAAATCGGATAGAAAAATGGAGCTTAAATGTAAAAAATATGATAATTTTAGTTTTAGGGACTAAATTGAAAAAAATGTGAAACTTTAAGGAAATTGTGAAAAATGAAATTAAGTTGAAATATACCTTGAATAAGATGTTTTAGGGTAATTGGCACTGATAATTTGAAATGAATTACCTTATAAATCAATAATTGAATCAACTAGTAGATAATTGAGGAAAAGGGAAGATTGTAGATTAATCCCTGACACTTCTTCTATTGCTGTTTGTACCTGGTAACTTTATACGTTATACTTATGTATATTTATGTAATGTTTGTGGTTGATCTATGAAATTATAATATTTGAATGTATTTTAATTTGTTTACAAATCGGTACAAAAGGTGGGGAAAATGACTGAATTGTAGAGAGTTGTTTTTATATGTGTACTGAGCTCAGATGAACATAGTGTTGGAACACTGGTATGCCCTGTGGCACAACAAAAAAAATTATTCGGTGATCATCAACCAAGGATCTATGTACAAGAAACAAATCGGGTTAAAAAAGAGTTGAAGACATACCTTTAGGATCTGATTCCTTTCGCAATGTCGATTCCAAGCCCCAACCAAAAACATCTCGACCTCTACATAGTCCACGTAGTAAAAAAATGAATAGAAAAAACTCTTTGATCTTTTTCAGAGAGAATTCGAAAAGGGGTTGCCAGACCTTTTGTGATTTATTTTTCTTGGTAACCCTAACACAATCAGAGATTCACTCTCTTTTTCCTTTGATATCACATAATAAAAATGGAAATATTTCATTAAAGAACATATGAAAAGTTCTATTATATTCTTTCCAAATGAAATATTCCATTAGAGAACATAAGGAAAGTTTTATTATATTTTTCCAAAAGAATATCATCTTCCATGTCATTTTTCTTTGACCGAAATTATTATAACTATTTATTTTAATAATTTTGGTAAACTATATTCGATTAATATTTTAAATGAATCAAATTCATTTATTAATTTTAACTATGTTATCTATTTATGTACAACAAGTTTGTACATATAATGCATTCTTATCTGTCAAATTAAATTAATTCAGTAATTCATGTGACAGCTAAATAAAATACCAACTGTGTTAGGATTTTGTTCACTTCAACCATAAAGTGTGACCCTGTAGGCTCTTGTAACATTAGTAGTTGTAACACCCCGAATAATTTATTTCTATTTCTGTAAATCCTGTCACAAATGACTATTTGTTTCAGTGGTTAAGTGTTCTGGGTGTGTGTGAGAGGTCTTGGGTTCAAGTCCCACTTTTGACAATCCTGTTATTTTTTATTCTAGCCTTATCCCTGCTAGGTAGGCTTTTGTAATATTGTTTGCAAACTCATATAAGAATGAGCCTATTGGTTTGAGTGGTAAGGATTTAGTGTGTTGGAAGTCTTGTGTTTGAATCCTTGCGCAAGCGTGGTTGATAATTTTGTTCTGGTTGTCTGTTAGAGGTTCGGTGGAGCTGGGAGTTTTAAGTAGTTGGATGTGGTTACTAAGGAGGATATTATGGGATGTGGTTGTTGTGGGGAGTTGGGATATTAATCAAATAGGTTACTATTATTATTTTTAGTTTGTTTTTTTAATTTTTCTCTCTCTTTCCAAAATTTGACGTCAATTATGCCTTTCCTCTATTTTTCTATAGTTTCTATCTTTTTGTCTCTCCTCTACTCCCTTTTTCTCCTTTTCTTTCATTTTTCATTCAAGTCTATTCACGTTTCTTCTATTCTTTACGTTGCACTTTGGATTTTGGTGTTCTTCGCACGATTTGGGTATGGGTGGTTACTTTTGTCTTTAAATAATGATTTCGGTAAGCTGTTTGGATTCATTTTTGTTGTAGTAGCATAGTGGTGTGGTAGGGAATTTGATTCTCTATAAACATATTGTGTAGGAGAAGACGGTGAAACGACGATTTTTACTCCAACGGTCTAATCTGTGCCTGTGATCGGGTTTGATAGCGGTAAGTGCGTGCTTTTTACTCTGTTTAGTATTGATGGTTTTGCAATTTGTTTGCTAAAAAGGTGTTTGGTATTCTGTTTTTAGGTTCTGGTGGTCTTAGAAGTGGCTTCACATCAAAACCAACCCAGATGTCTACCCTTAACGCGAGAAAAAGAGATTCAAAGAAAAGCTAAAATGGGTCTGCTGTGTGCCGTGTGTGGTGGTGTGTCAAAGTAGACACGCACTGTGGATCGACAAAAGTGTGGACGTGCGCTTGACACGGCCATGTGACGGTGTGAGTGTGGCCGTGTGGGCCACACGGGCTAGGCCAGGTTGGGCGTATGAGCCCACACGAACGTGCCACAAGGGCGTGTGGGTTTTGGGCCAGGCCGTGTGGGCCACATAAGCTTGTGGGCTCACACGGGCAAGCCACACGAGCATGTGGGCCCAGAATTCTGAAATCTTCCCTAGCATCGCATGAGTCATCCTGATTGACTGTGGACCTACTGTAGGGTCGGTAAGGGCTAACCAAACCCTATTTCATTTGATCTAATACTCTGATAGCCTGATTTGAGTAGGAAACTGATATATACGCCTCACTGTACAGTTAAGTATGTTTTTATTTGAATACGAACATGTTAAGCATGTTTATTCTATTATTTTTGGCATCTGTATTCTGTATCTATGTTTGGGGTGAGGTTTGTACATGTGGAGGAAGTGTTCTGTACAGTGACCTTTCACCTATATTCTGGCAACTTGACTGCATATTATCTGTTATGTGTCGCATAGACACTATATGGTGTGTAGGGATGGGTGGGTGTTTTTAAGCCCACATTGTGTGATGGGATGGTCAGAGATGGTGTGTAGAGGATAGGGGTAGGATTCTTTATATCTATTCTATTAATCTGGTTCTGATATTTGTATGTATTATAGACTTCGTCCGAATCTGTATCTGACTGTATATGAAATATTGTGTATGTCGCATGACTTTTCTTTTGGGTTACACACTGAGCTTACGGAAACTTACATATGTTTTGTTCATGTAATGCACAGACATAGGTGGGTCAGTGCGACAGAGGCTTAGCGGTGACCACTTGACGGGAAACTGTTTTCATTTTTATTATTTAATGGTTTTTACTAAAATTTTTGGCTTTCGTGAGAGTTTTGTAATTTTTGGACTCTCCAAACTTTTTGGACTGTTTGGTTTAAATTTTTTTCTGGTTGCGTTATGATTTCTAAACTGCGACAATTTGACAAAACATCGATTTTACACGAACAAAGTTTATTTTTGAAAACACGAGCGTGGTTTTGTTTTAAATGGTTTTTCAAACTTCTTCTGCGAAATGATTTGGTTAACCTTAAAGGATAACATGTAACGGTCAGTAATAAATATATAAATGAATACAATTTATTAAACTTAGACGTTTTATCGAAGGACCATCAGTTTCGAAACCCTTCTTCGTGACATTCTTAGATTTAGCCATAACGTCTAGGCCAAGTTTGGATTGTTACATTTAGTGGTATCAGAGCCAGGTTCTAAAACTAGGGCTGTGAATTTTGGGTTCCAAAATTGTGTTTTGAAAAAGAATTGGTTTTGAAATAACTTGGATCATTTTCAGTAAGTATGTGGTACACCGAGCCTCCGGCACCGACCTTGTAAGTATCTTTGAATCTAGAAAACATTGTAGTTAGTACTTTTTGAAACTTAATTAGTTAGAGACTAAAACCTCTAAAATACTTTTGAACTTTTGAAAATTTAAGCATAAAATATTTGTTAATAAACATTGGAATTGATGCATAAAATTTTATAATGTAGATAAAATTGAAAATACGATGAGCGCTCATGGAACTCGTGGTTGTGGTATTCATGGGCGCAGTGGGCGCCACAGGGAGGCTCAAGCTGAGTCTTCTTCTCTGGGTAGTATGTCGAATTTAGACACAAGTGAGACATCGGTTTCACCTGGCTCTGAGACTGGGTCTCAAAGAGAGGGTCGCTTGACCCCATTCTAGATATGGGGGCCGTGGGTTGGTAACTGAACAACTTCGGTCCAATAGAGTTGAGTTGTTTAGGGGCGTCACTAGAGTCGCCCCTACTGTGGCAGAATATTGGTTAGAGGTGACTGAGAGGATTATGAACAAAATTGACTACAATTCTGAGCAAAAATTGAAGGGTGTAGTTTCTTTGCTTCATGGTGAAGCTTATTAGTGGTGGTTTTTGGTTGAGGAGGGTACTCAACCGGATTGTCTGAACTGGGACTACTTCAAGACTGTTTTTCAGGGAAAGTACGTGGGTACGAGTTATGTGGATGCTCGTAGGCGTGACTTCATGAATCTCACGCAATGTGATAAGTCTATGGCCGAGTATGAGGTCGAGTTTCTAAGATTGAGCCGCTACGTTCGAGGCATGGTGGGATCCGAGTATAAGAAATGTGTCTATTTTGAGGACGATTTGAGGGATAGTCTGAGGGTTCTAATTGCTTCGCACAGAGAGCGTGAGTTTGCTGTTCTTGTGGATAAGATGAAGATTGCTGAAGAGGTTAAGCATGTGGAGCGCCAGAACAGAGATAGAGAGAGGCAAGAATAAGAGGGATTCGGAGCCCTTTAGTTCTGTTCAGAGGCCTAAGAAACGAGCCAAACCTGATGGGCCTGTTAGGGTGGGAGCTCTTGTTGCTCCTACTGGGATTCAGCCTTGTGGTGATTGTGGTAGGCGCCATCTGAGCGAGTGTTTGAGGATATTAAGGGCTTGCGGTGTGGTTCTTTAGAGCACCGAATTAGAGAGTGCCCAGATCCCACTGATGAGATGCAAGCTACAGGACCGGGTTTTGTTCAACCTCAGAGGGCAGTGTAGCAACCACCTAGAGGCCGTGGACTGGCTAGGGGTGGTAATGGTATGGGCCAAGGATAAAGAGAACCGGGCAGATGTGCTAATCAGACTGAGGCAAGTTAGCCTGCATTGGTTTATGCTACTCGACGCTGATAGGACAGAGACGCCCCTGATGTGATCACAGGTATGTTTTTAATTTTTGATGCTCCATATACTACTTTGATAGACATAGGTTCTACACACTCCTATGTAGCTAGTTCTGTTTCCAAGAACTTGTAGATTTCAGTTGTGTACTTCTGGTGAGATTACTGTATTAAGTTTGTTAGGATAATCGTTCCAGTAAATAAACTTTATAGGAATATTTCGTTAGAAGTATAAGGGGTTGTGTTTCTAGCAAATCTGATGGAGCTATCGTCTAGGGAGTTTGACTTAATTCTGGGTATGAACTGGTAAGTTAAGCACCGAGTTGGTTTGGACTACATGACCAAGAGGGTCGTTTTGAGGACCGATGATGATAAGGAAATAGTTGTGATCAGCGAGCAGCGAGATTATCTGTCTAATGTAATCTTCGCTCTAGTGGCCGAAAATTTGGTTCGAAAAGGGTGTGAGGCGTATTTGGCCTACGTTAGTGTTTCAATTTCTAGGGACTCTTTTGTTGGGGATATCAAAACAGTAAGGGAATTTTCAGATGTTTTTCCTGAGGAGTTACTGAGTTTACCTCCGAATCGAGAAGTTGAGTTCGACATTGAGCTTTTACTAGATACAACTCTGGTGTCCATCGCTCCATACCATATGGCACCGAAGGAGCTTGCAAAGCTTAAGGCTCAACATCAAGAGCTTTTAGATCGTGGTTTCATCCGTCCTAGTGTGTCTTTGTGAGAGGCACCGGTTTTGTTTATGAAGAAAAATAATAGTACCATGTGAATGTGCATCGACTACCGACAGTTGAACAAACTAATTGTGAAGAATAAGTACCCACTTTCGAGGATTGATGATCTGTTTGATCAGTTCTGAGGGGCTTCAGTATTCTTGAAAATGGATCTCCGTTCTAGGTATCATCAGCTTAGGGTTAAAGAAGCTGATATTCATAAGACGACATTTAGGACTCGTTATGGGCACTACAAGTTCCTAGTTATACTCTTTGGTTTGACGAATGCTCCGACTACATTCATAGATTTGATGAATCGAGTTCTTTAGTCGTATATGGATCAGTTTGTCGTAATCTTCATCGATGATATTCTGATGTATTCTAAGACTGAGGATGAGCATGATGAGCATCTTAGAGTAATGCTTCAAATACTTCGAGAGAAACAACTCTATGCTAAGTTGAGCAAGTGTAAGTTCTGGTTGCGAGAGGTAACTTTTCTGGGGCACGTGGTTTCTACTGAGGGGGTACTAGTTGATCCTAGAAAGATTGAGGCTGTGCTTGATTGGAAATAGCCTAAGAACGTATCTGAGATCTGTAATTTTTTGGGACTTGCAGGTTATTATCGGAGGTTTGTTGAAGGGTTCTCACTGATTGCAACTCATTTGACTAAACTTCTTTGCAATAATGCTCCCTTCGTCTGGTCTGATGTGCAACAATCGAGCTTTGAGAAGCCCAAGTCTGTTCTGATCCAGGCTCCTATCCTGATACAGCCTGAATTCGGTAAGGAGTTTGTGGTGTATAGTGATGAGTCACATGTCAGTTTAGGATGTGAGTTGATGCAAGATGGTAAGGTTTTAGCTTATGGGTCCCGACAGCTTAAGTTGCACGAGGGGAATTATCCAACGCATGATCTCGAGTTAGCTGCCATAGTGTTTGCATTAAAGATCTAGAGGCACTATCTGTATGGTGAGGGGTGTATCATCTACACCGATCACAAAAGCCTTTAGTACCTCTTTACTCAAAAGGAGTTGAATCTTAGGCAGGTCGATGGATTGAGCTGCTCAAATTTTATGATTGTACGATAGAGTATCATCCCAATGCTCTCAGTCATAGAGCAATGACTGATTTGAGGGCAATGTTCGCTCGTCTCAATTTTTTTGATGATGGGGGTCTATTAGCCGAGCTACAAGTTAAGCCGACTTGGATTGGTAAGATTTGAGAAAAATAGCTAAGGGATAAGTATTTTGTTCTACGATTTCGTCAGATTGAGAGTGGCAGTGCTTTTGATTTTGGATTGAATAAGGATGAATTTCTGTGTTTTTGAGGATGAGTTTGTGTACCGAATGATTCCAATTTGAGACAGTCGATTTTGAGGGAAGCGTATAGTATTCCTTATGCCATGCATCTCGATGGTAATAAAATGTATCGGGATCTTTGTGAGCTGTACTAGTGGCCGGGTTTGAAACTAGAGGTAACGAATTTTGTTGCTCGCTGTCTGATGTGCCAACAAGTTAAGGCTAAACACCAGTTACCTTCGGGTTTGCTACAACCTGTTAGGATTCCTTTATAGAAATGGGAAGGAGTGACGATGGGCTTTGTTAGAGGGTTGACTTTAACATTCAATAAGAATGATTTTATTTGGGTTATCGTGGATTGATTGACCAAGTCCGCCCATTTTATTTTGGTCCAGACAGACTATTCTCTGCAAAAGTTAGTGAAGCTATACATCTCCGAGATTGTAAGGCTGCATGGGGTTTCGGTTTCGATAATTTCTGATTGGGATCCTTGCTTCACTTCTTTGTTTTGGAAGAAACTTCACGAAGCTCTGGGTTCGAGATTGGACTTCAGTACTGCATTCTATCCTCAGATCGATGGTCAGTCTGAGAGGGTGACTCAGATACTGGAGGATATGCTTTAGGGCTATGTAATTGATTTTTGAGATAGTTAGGAGGATTTTTTGTCGTTGGCTGAGTTCGGCTACAATAACAGTTTTCAATCTAGCATCTAGATGGCACCTTACGAAGCTTTGTATAGTCATAAGTGTTATAGTCCACTATGTTGGACTGAGTTAGGTAAGCGACGGATTTTGGGTCTTGAGTTGGTTTTTGAGACTAAAAATAAGGTTAGACTGATTCGGGATCATTTTGAGGCGGTTTTTGATAGATAAAAGTCTTATGCGGATCTGAAAAGGAGAGATATCGAGTACTCTGTGGGTGACTTCATATTCCTTAAGGTATCTCTATGGAAAAAGGTTTTGTGGTTTGGTCACAAAGGCAAGTTAAGCCCTAGGTTCATCGGGCTGTATTGGATTCTGAAGCGTGAGGGACTGGTGGCTTATCAGTTAGAGCTACCTCTAGAGTTGGACCGTATCCATGATGTGTTTCATGTTTAGATGTTGAGGCGGTCTGATCCATCTCACGTTATCTTTGTTGAGGAGATCAAGGTTAGAACAGATTTGATGTTTGAGGAGGAGTCGGTTCAGATTTTGGATTGAGATATTAAGGTTCTAAGGAGGAAACCCATTTCGTTGGTAAAGGTTTTATGGTGGAATCATGGCATTAAGAAAGCCACGTGAGAACCTGAGGATTCGATGTGCCGGCAATATCCTCATCTGTTCGGATCAGGTAAATTTTGAGACTAAAATTTCTTTTAGGGGGTAAAGTTGTATTGCATTGAATACTTTATTTTTGTTTCTGTACATCCTAACACAAATAAGTATCTATTTCAGTGGTTAAGTGTTTTGGGTGTGTGTGAGAGGTCTTGAGTTCAAGCCCAACTTTTAGCAATTCTGTTATTTTTTATTCTAGCCTTATCCATGCTAGGTAGGCTTTTGTAATATTGTTTGTAAACTCATATCAAAATAATCTTGTTGGTTCGAGTGGTAAGGAGTTAGTGTGTTAGAGGTATTGTGTTCGAATCCTTGCGCAAGCGTGGGTGATAATTTTTGTTTCGGTTGTCTATTAGAGGTTTGGTGGAGTTGGGAATCTAAAGTTGTTAGATGTGGTTAGTGGGGAGAATATTATGGGATGTGGTTGTTGTGGGGAGTTGGGATATTAATCAAATAGGTTTTTATTATTTCTTTTAGTTTATTTTTAAAATTTTTTCTCTCTCTTCCCAAAATTTGACGTCAATTCTTCTTTTTCTCCATTTTTTGTCGTTTTTATCTTTTTGTCTCTCCTCTACTCCCTTTTTCTTGTTTTCTTTCATTTTTCCTTCAAGTCTATTCACACTCTTTCTATTCTTCACGTTGCACTTTGGATTTTGGTGTTCTTCGTGCGATTTGGGTAAGGGTGGTTACTTTTGTCTTTAAGTAACGATTTCGATAAGCTGTTTGGATTCATTTTCGTTATAGTAGCGTAGTGGTGTGGTAGGGATGTTGATTCCCTATAAACTATTGTGTAGGAGAAGACGGGAAATGGTGGTTTTTTCTCCAACAGCCTAATTTGTGCGTGTGATCGAGTTTGATAGCGGTAAGTACGTGCGCGTTGCTCAGTTTAGTATTGATGGTTTTGCAATTTGTTTGCTAAAAAGGTGTTTGGTATTCTGTTTTTAGGTTTTGTGGTCTCGAAATTAGTTTCACATCAAAATCGAACCAGGTGTGTATTCTTAACTCGAAAAAATGAGATTCTATGAAAGTCAAAAATAGGGTTTGTCGATGCCACATGGGCGTGTACTCAGCCGTATAGCTTACCGTGTGTGAAACACGGTCGTGTGACTAATGAAGGTGTAGCCTTGTGCTTGACACGGCCATGTGACGGTGTAAGTGTGGTCGTGTGGACCACACGAGCTATGTCAGGTTGGGGGCGTTGGCCACACAGACGTGCCACATAGGTGTTTGGGTTTCGGGCCAAGCCGTGTGGGCCACATGGGCAAGGCCAATCTGGGCATGTGGACTCACACGGGCATATGAGCCCAGAATTCTAAAATCTTTCCTAGGGTCGCACAGGTCATCCCAATCAACTGTGGACCTACTGTAGGGTCGGTAAGGGCTAACCAAACCCTATTTCATGTGATCTGATGCTCTGATAGTTTGATGAGTAGGAAACTGATATATATGCTTCACTATACTGTTAAGTATGTTTTTATCTGAATACGAGCATGTTAAGCATGTTTATTCTGTTATTTTTAGCATATGTATTCTGTATCTGTGTTTTGGTGGGATTTGTATATATGGAAGAAGTGATATGTACGACGATCTTTCGCTTATATTCTGGCAGCTTGACTACATATTATATGTTATGTGTCGCATCGACACTATATGGTGTGTAGGGATAGGTGGGTGTTTTTAACCCCACATGGTGTGATGTCATGGTCGGATATGGTGTGTAGAGGATAGGGGTAGGATTCAATATATTTATTCTATTAATTTGATTATGATATTTGTATCTATCATGGACTTAGGTCCAAATCTGTATCTGATCGTATATGAAATATTGTGTATGTCGCATGACTATTTCTGTTGAGTTACACACTGAGTTTACGAAAACTCACACTTGTTTGTCTGTTCTGTTCAGGTAATCCACAGACATAGGTGGGTCGGTGCGACGGAGGCTCAGTGGTGACCACTTTGCGGGAAACTGTTTTCATTTTTATTATTTAATGGTTTTTTTGAAATTTTTGGCTTTCGTGCGAGTTTTGTAACTTTTGGACTCTTCTGACTTTTTGGACTATTTGGTTTAATTTTTTGGTCTGGTTGCATTATGATTTCTAAATTGCGACGATTTGACAAAACATCAATTTTACGCGAACAAAGGTTATTTTTGAAAACACGAGCGTGGTTTTGCTTTAAATGGTTTTTCAAACTTCCACTGCGAAATGATTTGGTTAACCTTAAAGGATAACATTTAACGGTCAGTAATAAATATATAAATGAATACGCTTTATTAAACTTAGACGTTTTATCAAAGGATCATTAGTATCGAAACCCTTTTTCGTGACATTCCTAAATTCAGCCATAACGTCTAGGCTGGGTTTGGGGTGTTATAGTAGTAATACTAGAACATTTCTAATTTTACAAGCAATAAGAGACATCTAGTAATGCATCATTGCTACCCAAGTTATAAGAAGTCGTGAATCGACATAACCTTTCTGTGATAAAATTTTCATGTATTATATCATTTGATCCTTTATATCTAGATTGGACACAAGTTATGGAATAGTCACACTTGTATAGTCCAATATCAATTTTTTTTATATATTCTAAGTAAACTACAATAAAAAATAAGTGTGACATCTCATATCAACTTAATTGAGCATGACCATGCATTTCTAGTATCACTCCATCAAGTGGCCTAATATATTGCTCCCATTATGTAGGAGGGACAACTCCTCTCCTGATCAATCATATCTCACTACATAAATTGTTGCATATCCAACATAAATCTTTATAATACAACCTATTATAGTAGATGTTTGACTGCATCAAAATATACGACTCACGATGACGGGACAATAATGATCTCAAGTCTGAGGATTGTATACATTGTTATCACTATGAGTAATGTTATGACTATTACATAATAATGCAAGAAACATACTCATAGCGGTTCAGTCCAATATGTTGTTCTCTAACGGATACTCGTGTATTGATTTTGACATCCCTATGTCGATGATTACACTTTGTCTTCAATCAACTACGCATTAGTTTCAATGCATTATTATTGTCCAAACCCACAATAATACTTAACTAAGGACCTTTTAAGAATAATCATATTATACTCAGGACTTTATTATTAACCATTTTATTTACACACATAAAAAAAACTGAAATAATAATGAAAATTCCTTATATTAACAAATAAGGTAAATTGAGTATGTGATTACAATCATCTCATGATTGGTCTTTGGGCATACTCTAACAAATAGGATATGATACAATTGGCATACTAATAAGGTTATTTTCACTTTGTACAAGATTTATATGAGATGTGATATAGATGTATGGAAAATTCACTTGCCAGAACCCAACATTGTTGGAGATTACCAATTTTATCTCTTTGGAGAGGCAAGTGTAATATAGATGTGATATAGATCTTCGGGCTTAGCACTTAGTGCCTAGGTGTGTATATAGGTGGTATAGCTTGTTTGAACAATCATGTGTATTTTGGGTTGTTACCCGCGTATCCGTATTTTTTTATTATAGTTCATCGCACTAAATGGATAAAGTTAAAAGAAACAATTTTTTTGATATTGTATATTGTGATTGGATTTGGTTATTTGAAATTAGAATGATGTAAATGTTGTTTCTACTCAATTTTTTTTGATGGAATAGTATTGATTTGAATTGAATTGTATAAATTAAAAAAAAATGTTGTATGACTAAAATATTATATGTGTTCCGAATTGATAAAGCTACTTTTACAATCCATTCGAATTGTACCTTGTGTTGATAAGAATTGTTTGTATTCAAGTGTTTATTTTCAATGGCGTTTTTGAGAATCTGGGGTAGAAGAACCGTTAGTGATATTGCTATAAAAAGTTTCAAGAGACAAGCCTAGAGAATGAATAGAAAGATCGTTAGAAATATTGTTTAGATTGGGAGTGAAATATTGTCAGGATTGTTGTGAAATTAGAGTTGCTCAGTGGTAACATGGTGGTTCGGTTGGAATAAGGAGTTACGAATTTTGTGGTTAAGTGAGTGGTGTGAAAGTGGGGAGAGTTGTCACATCCCAAAAACAAAGTTAGTAGAAATTGGATTAGTGAACTGAGAGAGTGGACTCGCTCTGTTTTTAGTTAAATATTGTGAAATTGTGTAAAGTGAATCAATTTGATTCAGTGGTTAAGTGTTGTGTTTGTGTGTAAGAAGTCTTGTGTTCAAATCCTATTTCTTGAATTTTTGTTATTTTTGTCTAACCCCTATATTCGAACTTCTGGCTTAAATATTATTTTTCCTCAATTGATGTTAGAATGAGTTTGTTGGTTTAGTTGTAAGGTGTTAGCTTACTTTTTGGTCCTGTATACGAATATCTACGTGTGCAAATGAGAATAATTTTTTCTAATTCTTTACTGTGACGCCTATGTGGCTAGTGTTTGAGTCAAATTCAAACCTTGGTCAATTGATAAGTAGTAGAAAATCCGATAAGTTGGGATTTTTTTTTTTGGAGAAAATCCCTCCCAAAATACTGCCCACTCAGTCGCCCACCTCTCCACTTTTCTTGATTATTCTCATTTTGTTTCATGTAAACTATTATTAAAAAAATACTTTCTTATTTTTCTTATTTTCTTTTTTTCTTGTTGCTGATGTGAATTAACAATTATGCTAATTTTATTTGTTACTCCCAAAGCTTTCTTTTACCATTTTGCGTCGTTGTTTTGTTGTCGTTCTATCATTGACATTGGTTGTGCATATTGTAAGTTCGATAAGGTTTTGAATATTTTGATGTTAGCATGTCATTGTTTCATCGCAAAGAAATGGGTTTGTCAGACTAATTGTTTTGATGCAGTGATAGTAGAAGACTGCGAGGCGTTCTATGTTCCTTCAGCGATTTAGGTGCCTTAGACCGCTATTTCTGTCAAGGGTAAGTGATTCATGTCTTTTTTTAGAGTCTGACTCGTTTTGCTAACGTTTATTAATAGTGGTTATGGTGGAATTAGTCTGACTCATTTTGCTAACGTTTATTAATAGTGGTTATGGTGGAATTAGTGGCTTAAATTTAGTGTAACGATGCTAAATGGTTGCTTTTAGTTGTCAGTTTAGGTGTTGGAATTCTTGTAAAACTGATTAATGGAAACTCGAAAAACAACGAACAACATGATGCCAAAAAGTTCACTATCGACATCACATGACCGTGTGCCAAGCTGTGTGGCAAATAGTGTGAGCCACACGGTTGTGTGGGCCACACGGTCTAGGTTATTTAGGCCGTATGGGCTATACAGGCGTGTGTTAGGCAGTGTAGGCCCATTTTTCGTAAAATTTAGTTAAGGCTAGCCACCTCGTAGGTTCTGTAATGCGATATGTATGTGATACGAGTATGAAAATTAATAATCTACTACTATTTATGCAATCTCTAAAAGCATGATTTTATGTTTTGATTAACTAAGTATATAACATGATTTTATGTTTTGATTAACTAAGTATATACGAGTACTGATAAGGTATGTTTTTGTTCAATTCCCATTGCAATGTGATGTTGTGGTTTTTTTTATTTAAGTGATTTGTAAATACTGAAATTTGATATATCTGTTCTGCAAAGTGTGAAATCTCATGCTTACTAGTTTTTGTTAAAATACAAATGCATGTTCAGCATGCTTACTACTTTAATTTTGTATTTGCATGTTAGAATACAAGTATACCCTTGAGTGAAGTTTGGGTCAGGCGAACAAGTCAGAGGAAAAGGGTAGCATGGTTTTAATCGCCTAAACGATACTTTGGCAAATATATTTCGCAAACTGTTAACATTGGGATATTGAGTGGAAATGCCTCAGAGATTGAGACATCTCTAGGAGTGGAACTTGGTAAAATTTTAAGGAATTTCGAGTAATGGGGATATTGTTGAAATGCGTTGCATGCTAAGTTTGGCTATTAAGGTGCTGGTTATATTCTAATGAGATCTATAGGAGTGAACGATGGATTTGACCCGAAAATATTTATTTATACATGTAAGTATGGATTATTATACACGTTTCTTTACAATTGTAAACCACCTGTAATGCCCCAAAATTTTGAATGTTTATTTGTGGAATTCTATAGTAATTAAATCTCTGTATTTGTGGTTATATGGTCTACTTATGTGTTCAAGGTTAGGAGTTCGAACCACATTTTTAGAAGTTTTGCTAGTTTAATTTTAATCAATCTCTACTCTTGGGTCGCTAACTTAAATTTAATTTTGTGTAAATCTGTGTCAAGAATGAGTCTACTGGTTCATTAGTTAAGCATCTGTCTATTCTATGGTCTTGTATTCGAGTCTCGGCATATGCATTAGGTAATTTTTTTGCTTAATGCTAGAATTTTGATCGGTGGTTAATTAATTAAACGTTCCCTCTTCCTTCCATCTTCATTTTTTTCCTGTTCTTCTTTCTTTTTTATTTCTTTCTTTTTACTCTTTTCCTTCTTTATTGTCCAATTATTACTTGGTTCACACAGTTTGTCTGCTACGTTTTCGGGTAAATGTGTCCTTACAGTCAGTTATATAGATTGTGTAGATCGCATTAATCATAGAACTTCCATTAGACGATAGTTCGTTAATTCTGTCAGAGTTTTTTCCAACTCGATTAGTTTAAACTTTCTTTTAAGCAATTGTTTGGTTTCTTTTTAGGTGAGAATATCACAAGAAACGATCCTCAGCATAATAATTTGAGTAATCGCCGTTGATTTTGTTAGTAAGTCTGAAATTGTTGAAGGTTTTGCATCAAAACTTTTGACATATTTTTCTGCGCGTAATTAGGAACTTTTGTAAATTAAATGGCTTAATTGTGTAATTGGATGGTTGTGTTAGGCTTCGGGAGTCTTCTCCGTTGTTTCTACATCAAAACTACTTCAGGTGCGTACCGAAAACTCGAGTTTTTACGAATTTTAGATGTCAAAAAACATGACTATTGATGGCACATGGCCATGTGTCAGGTCGTGTAACTCACTATTTACCAAAAACAAGTCACATGGGCAAGGGACATGGACGTGTGCCCAGGCCGTGTGTGATCAGGTTAAAGTAGGGTTCACACGGGCTAAGGACACGGGCGTATGTCTAGGCTGTGTAACTTACTGAGTACAAGATAGGGATCACATGAGTTACTGTTGCTTTTAGAGTCCACATGGGCTAGAGACATGGGCATGTGTCCAGGCCATGTGACTTACTATTTACAATTTAAGACCATATGAGCCAACGACATGGGCTTGTACCAAGCCGTGTGGAGTTATTCGGGCATGTGGGTCAGATCTGAAATTTATCTCTAAGGTCATAAGTGTTGTCTAACGCAAACGTCGACTTTCTGTAATGCACTAATGACCTGTATTAGACTGTATGTGTTGCTATCTGATAAATCTAAAACTGAACTGTGAATATATAAATGAATACTAAATATGATGACTGTTGGTGATGCTAATCTGTACCATCTGAATATGAATTAGATCTGAATAACTGTGTGTACATTTTGACATCTGTAATTTACATTTGCATTAGGTAGGAATTGTGAAAAGGAGGAAGTGACCTATTCTTATTCAATGGCTTGGCTGCTATCTATATGTTAATCTGGCACTTTAGTACAACTTTGATCTAGCAGCTGGACTGCACTGTCAGACCGACACTATATGGTGTGTAGGACTAGAGGGGTTTTAAACTTCCTTATCGGTGTGTTGGGCTGGTCAGAGATGGTGTGTAGCAGATAGGGATAGGAATCACTGTATCTGTTTCTAATCTGTTCTGTATCTAAATTGGATTTGTACTGCCATTCAATTGATGTGTAACATTGTACTAGAAAGTCTCTGATTCTGAATATAACTTAGACTAAGGAATTTATTGTTATGCTATGCTTCTAGTTAAATCTATATTGGTTATACACTGAGTTTTCTACTCATTTTATTTTTGACTGAATTTCAAGTAACTCACAATCCTAATCGGGTTGGCATAGTGGGAGCTCGGTCAACCTGCCTAAACACCCCTCTTATCTATATTATTGGTAGTTTCAGTAGTCTCTTATGTTATAACTTTCCAAGATTGTTGGTTTTCAACTGAAGTTTATGATTGTTCACTTTGTCAGACAGTTTTAATTATGTTATATAAGTCAGTTTTCCTAGCAACATTGGTGTAACTATTGGACTTGGCCTTGACGCCGAGGCCGGGTTTAGGGTGTTACACCACCCATATGGCAGATAGAGTAAGATTGTGACATGTGTCAAGTTTCCATAGGGACAAAGGTTGTATATCTAGATAGTTAGAAATTGAAATAGGATATTTTTTCTTCCACCTTCTTCAGAAATTATTTCCCTGGTCTAGATCTAAAACAGTTTAAAGTACTTCCTTCCTTCACGAAAGCTGAGGGTTGATCTGGATTTCCACCTATGGGTGTTTTATGTCAAGTAATTGCTGCTGATCGTTCAATGGAAGTCTGGATCTGGAGTTTAGAGCTGAAAAAAGGGTAAAAGTTAGGTGAGTCCCTAGACTAACTATTACATGCATTGCATGCCTTCTAGTTATTTCTGTGCTGAATGACCTAAAAAACGAAGAATAAAAATTTATGAACTTGCATGTATGGAAGGCGTGTTGTTTGAAGGTTAAAAAATGTGATCGAACCTGGAAACTAACTCTGACAATGATTAAAGGAAAGTGTACCTATCGAACAATAGTATAGCTTAGGCAAGACCGGATTATCGAACCCAAAGGAACTAAAAGTACTAATACTCACTTTCTTTTTATTATTTAGCCTTAAAAATAGAGTGAAGTTGTTTTAAACTAAATTGACGATGACTAAGCTAAGGACACAAAGATAAAAGAGCATGAATTTGGAAAAAACTTGATGAAAAACTCAGTTGATCATGACGATACCCTCAGAAAGAATCCACCTAAACTTAACTTGTTATCTAACCCTAAACCATATGATTTCTTTACTTAGCTTGATCCGTAGGACTCCCTAACCTATATTAAACCCTCTCTTGAGGCAAATAACGTCTAACCCTAGGTTAATTAGTGGAACTTTCGTTTGCTTATAATAACCCCTTAGAATAGCAGTAAATCGATCTGTGGATTCCCATATTAGGTTTCACCCTAATCTGGCAAAATCTCGTAACCCTATCTCTAGGCGTTCGATCAACTCCGCTTAATTATGTTAGATCTACTCTTAGGCAAGGTCTATTCCTCCACCTAAGCACATCGGATTTGGATTAAGCAACATAATTAAGAACAAACTAAGTAATTATCATATAATTTAGAAATCAAATAACAAGATTCATCTAGGTTTCATCCCCTTCAAGTATCTAAAGGGTTTAGTTCATAACTTTAAAATAAAACATCTCAAGAGAAAAGATAAAACAAAACATAAGAAATCCCTAAAACCCTCTGAAGGAATTGAAGGAGAGATCTGCCATCTTGAGTAGAATTTCGGCTTCTTGAGATGGATCAACTGGCTTTCTTCGAGTAATTTTCTGAATTGACTGCTCTGGCTTCAGCTCTTTGGCCTCGTTCACCGCCCCCTTTCAGGATGCACTTAGGGTGTTTATATAGACTTTTAGAATGTTTTACTTGGCCTCTAAGTGTCCCAATTCAAGTATACTTCCTACTCGGTGTTTGAATAAGCTTTGGAAAGTGTTTCTTTGGCTCTAAGTATCCAAATCTGAGTGAAATTGCTCTCTCCCGTAACAGGGGCACAGCCATGGTACACGCCCGTGTAAATCGTTTTCAGGTCGTGTCTCGATTCTGTCGATTGGGGCACGGCCGTGTAAATCATGGCATAGCCGTGTCTTAGTTAATTTTCGAGGCATGGCTGTGTGACTTGAAGTCTAGGTCGTGTCGATTTTCTTTTTGTCCCAAATTGACCCGTTTTAAGCCCGTTTCTTGTTCTTTTCGTCCTCGGGTGCATAAACATGAAAAGAAAGGATTAAAAGCATGTTTTTTACATAAATTAAGGGCTAAATCATCCAAAAGCATACTAAATGTGGGCCTAAAATATGTTACTTTTACGGTTTATCAAATACCCCCACACTTAAGCTTTTGCTTGTCCTCAAGCAAAATTCTCAACTTACAATTAAAATGAACTTTCCACAATTCATAATTCCTATCAATAATGCCTCATCATAATTCATAGATAATTTGTACATGGATAATTTAACTCAAAGACTCCTAAAGATTCAAACAATTCTAAGTCATATATTTTGTAGCACGGAAACATAGGTGTCTCCCCTCAACTAAATAATTACCTTTGATTCAAAACTGACAAGGATTGACATCCACACTAAAGATTCACTCAAATCACTCAAAGTGTTTAAGGTTCACAATTAAGCACTCAACAGTCGAACCTGAAAAGTTAATCCCATAGGCTTGCCTGAAAATCAAATCTCCACCACTGTGATATGAGATGATACACAAATCAAAAGGTCTTTAATCAGGGTTGTAATGGGGCTTGGGTTAAAAGGTGTGGCTAAAGGCTAAATTAGAAGGTTACAATCGAGATCGAATTGACAAATTACCTAACTAAAAACAGTGAACTAGAAAATAAATGATTACATCAATTGAAACTTTGAAACTAATAATACTACGAGCTTTTTCTTTGATAATTGAAATTTGAAAGTACAAGCTCACTTTTTATACTACTAATGCTGACTATACTTTGATTTCGATTTTTTTTTAAGATCAAATAGAAACATAATAAAGAAAACTTTATCAACTGAAATAAACTAATTCGGTAACTAATCAAATCAATTCTCGATCGAAGGGTAGTCAAAAGAATGGTGATAACAAATACAAAGGGTTTTGGGTTAATATTAGCGGGTAAATCAATAAAAAGGGTTGTTAGGATCAAATGGGTTCACTAAGGGTTAATTTTGTAGGTAAGCTTTTTAGTGGAGTGAATGGGTTAAATCCTAGGTGCCTTTATCATCTCAGTATATCACATCATAGATGTGGTCTCAACATGTATAATCTGGGTAAGTTCTAGAATAATAATTCAGTGTTGACACACTCATAATCAATAAAGTGAGAATGAAAAAGAATATATGCTCTATAAGGCTCAAATCTCACAAAAAATTATGGGTATTTGACATCAATCCTTGTAAATTTCAACTTCAAGGTAATATTCAAATTTAGTTCAACAACCTATAAAATTTTTTATTCTTGAAAAATAGACTTATCATGCTTGATTCTCTAGTATTCTTTAAGTATAAATCATCAATGCACAATTATCAATGACTTACTCAAAAACATATTAATAAAAAGAATAAATCATTTGAAATTTCACCCTAATTAGTAATATGAGAAAAATACTTAAAAACAAGATTAAATTCAGGATTTTTAGAATCATGCAAAAAGATAGGCACTTAATTTCCCCCACACTTAAGATGTACATTGCCCTCAATGTACAAAGATAGATAATAACAATTAATATAAAATCAAAAGAGAGGGAGAGAGTGCCACTTCCTGAATTTTGGATGATTCCGGGAGTTGGCAGAGGCCGTGGTGGCATTTTCTATGGGCCTAGTGTGGTGATTACCGATAAGCTTTGTGCTAGATAAAGAAATTGGGTAGCCTGCAAAGATATAGCCAAGAAATCTAAAGAAACATTAATAATATACTAATACTATAATTAAAGGCAAAGAAAATAAAGAGAAGGAGACTAAGAAGAAAACTGAAATTGAAAGAAAAGACTAATAGACTAAGGAATCCTTATTGTTGGATAGTTCGCGAGGTGGGTGTGACCTCTAAGGCTGTGGTGCGTGATTCCCAAGCAGCCTTTAGAACCTAAAACCAAGAAATTAAAAGAATTTAAAATATATTAAGTAGAAGAGAATTATAGAAAAGTAGGATAAAGGGGAAAATAATTATAAAGAAGAATTTAAATGGTCTAAAAGACCCTTGGCTTGGTTTTTGAATGAAGCGGCCGGCATGAACTTATGTGTTGGGGTCTCCTTTAAGGAGACAATGCTTGCCTTCTTATGCTTCTTTGGCATGATCTTAGTGTAGCACAAGAGTCTGAACACCTTTTCTATAAGAAAGAAGGAAATAGAAAGAAGGAGGAGAGAATAGGAAAAGAAAATAGGGAGAAAGGGAAGGGAAGTGGTGTTTAAATAGATTTGAGCCTCTGACGAAATCCCACACCCGTTTCTCTAGGGCGTGTTGCTTTACACGGCCACATCGCACGGCCGTGCTTGGAGTTAAAATGCCCGTGATCGATAAGTTAGTGTTTTCATACGGTCGCATCGTACGACCGTGTTCTGGGTGTGTTGGTATGCCACGACAATTTGTCATAATGCCACGCCCATTCCTAAAAAGGCAGTGTTTTGGCACAGTTGGGAGGCATTGGTGTGTTTGTCCCGTGTCTGATAAGTCAGTGGCTTCACACGGTTGTGGAGCACGACCGTGCCAATTTACTGGTGCCCATGGGGGAGTGGTTGGATCCGTGACGTCGTGGGGTGGTTGGGACTGATTCGCACGGCCTTTGTTGTGTCAGTACGGTGGTTTTAGTGGTCCACACGGTCACGGACACGGCCCTGTATAAGGCCATGTGGCCTTGAAGTTCTGCACTTCCGGTTAGTTTAAAAGGAAATAAAGAAGGAAGGGAAAGAAACTGAAAATAAATTTGAAAGTAAATAGTGTTAGTGCTAGGGTTGCCTCCCGAGAAGCGCTCGTTTATAGTCTTAAGCTGGACTTTCCTCAAATTAGAAAAATTAAGGAGGTTTAAAGGTTTGAATATCTTCCCTCTTGCTTAAAATTTTATTTTCTTGATAAGGTTCAAGTCGAGAAGTGTTTACCTTAAAAGTGCCGAATGTTGGATTACTTACCTCGACTGTTCCATGGGTGAAGATATCGTGTACCTTAAGAGGAATTTCCTTGCTTACGTTCAGGTCTGTTGTGATGATGCGAGGATCGGGTTTGTCGAGCAGCACCTGGTCTCCTATTTTGAAGTGATTTGATATTCTTACGAGTTCTTCTAGTGTTACTTATTGTGGGTCCGGTTGTTCTTTAACTTGTGTCCTCTGCTCTTCTAAATCATCGATCCTAAGGTCTTGTTCCTTGTGTGATTCTTCTTTGTCGCTTTGGGATCTGTGAGTCGGCTCAAAGTTGTGCCTTTGTGGTGTTTCCTGTGATAAAGGTTGAACAATTTGATTATCATCTATATTCACTTTCTTACCTTCATCGATTGTTGTTCTGGCCGAGTCAAGAGCTTGAAGACTGATCGATTCGTCACCTACACAAAGGATGAGTTCTCCTGTGGCAACATCAATTTTAGTCTTGGCAGTTGCTAGAAAAAAAGGTCTTCCTAAAATTAAGGGATTGTATTATCCTCATCCATATCTAAAACAACAAAATCTACTGGGAAAACAAATTTATCAATTCTGACAAGAACATCTTCGATAACGCCCTTAGGAATTCTAATAGTTTTATAAGCTAATTGTATACTTATCCTAGTTTGTTTGGGCTTCCCTAAACCTAGTCGTTTAAATAATGTATAAGGCATGACATTTATGCTTGCCCTAAATCAGGTAACGCGTTATAAATAGCTAAACTACCAATTAAACATGGAATTGTAAAACTCTCTAGATCTTTTAGCTTTCGTGGTAGTCTATTCTATAATGTTGCTGAGCATGTTGCATTTAATTCCACGTGGAGCTCTTCGTCTAATTTACGCTTGTTAGTCAAGAGCTGTTTTAAAAATTTCCTCGAGTCTGGCATCTGAAAAAGAGCTTCAAGAAGGGGTAAGTTAATATGTAATTTCTTTAAGAGTTTAAGAAACTTATCGAACTGTTCTTCTGAATCATCTCTTTTTATCGCTTCGGGATAAGGTATGCGAGGTTGGTATTCCCTGATTACTGGTTTTGGCTTTTCTTGTGTTACCTCCACCTTACCTTCGTCTATCTTATTTTCTTGTATTGGAATGGGTTCCTCTAACCCCTTACTGTCTTGAGCTGAGATGGTTTGAATTTTCTCTTTTGGGTTAATCTCGGTGTTACTTGGTAGACGTCCTAGCGGTTGTTCTGAAATTAGCTTTGCGAGTTGTTCGACTGCATTAGTGGTTTCCTTAACGGACTTAGTAAGTTCCCCGATTCGACTCTCGTTACTTTTAATTATTTTCTCAGTTTCTTGGAAGCGCTTTTCTATGTCTAATGTGAATTTTATCAACATTTCTTCGAGGTTTGGCTTCTTCTCTTGCGGATATGGCTGATTTTGGAAATTTGGGGGAGGTTGCTGTCTTTGATTTCCTTGATTTCCTTGGCCTCCCCATGAAAAATTTGGGTGGTTCCTCTAATCTGGATTGTAATTATTACTATAAGGATTATTATTGGATCGGAAATTATTACCTATATAGTTCATCTGTTCGCTCTCTGCGTCCGGTTGGTAGGGTGGGTACTCAGGATTCGCCACAGTTCCACTTGCGTTACCTTCGCATGACCGGATGTACTGCGAAGAACACAAACTATCAAGCTTTTTATTCATCATCTCTACCTGTGTTGATAGCATGGTCACTGCATCGAGGTTGTAAACTCTAGCTGATTTTGTCGGTTTTGTCCTTGTAACTTGCCACTGATAGTTATTCAGTGACATCTCGTCAATGAACTCGTAAGCTGCTTCAGGAGTTTTATTATTTAAAGTTCCACCAGCGGCTGAATCAATTAATTGCCGTGTTGAGGGATTTACACCGTTGTAAAAAGTTTAGACTTGAAGCCACAAAGGTAATCCGTGGTGTGGACATCTCCTCAAGAATCCTTGTATCTCTCCCACGCATCGTATAATGTCTCTAAATCCATCTGCACAAAAGAAGAGATATCATTCCATAATTTGGCCGTTTTGGCCGATGGGATATATTTTAATAAAAAATTTTCGGTCATTTGTTCCCATGTAGTGATTAACCCCCGTGGTAACGAGTTCAACCACTGTTTGGCTTTATTTCTTAATGAAACAGGGAATAACCGAAGATGAATGACATCATCAGAAATGCCATTTATTTTGAAAGTATCACGAACTCTAAAAATTAGCTATATGAGTGTTGGTCTTAAATCCCGCAAACCATCAAATTGAACAAATTGTTGAATCATTTGTATTGTGTTAGGCTTTAATTCAAAATTATTAGCGGCTATAGCAGGCCTAACAATACTAGATTCAGCTCCTGTTAAATGAGGTTCAGCATAATCATACATAGTGCGCGGAGCATTATTTGCTTCCACATCTCGTGGTGGATTATTCCCGTCCATTCCTTCAGTAGGATCGGATTTGTCTTCTCGCTCTTCTTCCATGTAATTTAGGGCTCGCCTAATTTCTCTGCGATTTCTCCGAGCGGTAGCTTCAATTTCACTATCGTATACTAGTGGTCTTGTCGGGTTCTTCTAGTCATAAACTAAAGGTACCTGCTAGGAAAAAGGAAGAAAAAATAAAATCAACAAAAATAATAAAATAAAATAAATTGAGAAATAAATAAAAAATAAAAATAATGGCTAAAGTAATAAAAATAGAGCTTTCTTAATATTTTAGCTCCCCCGGAACGACGCCAAAAACTTGATCATGTGTCTATCGAGTTTTAAAATTTATAATGAATGTGATCGAACCTGGAAACTAACTCTGACAATGATTAAAGGCAAGTGTAGCTATCGATCAGTAGTATAGCTTAGGCAAGACCGGATTATCGAACCCAAAGGAACTAAAAGTACTAATACTCACTTTCTTTTTATTATTTAGCCTTAAAAACAGAGTGAAGTTGTTTTAAACTAAATTGACGATGACTAAGCTAAGGACATAAAGATAAAAGAGAATGAATTTGGAAATAACTTAATGAAAAACTAAGTTGATCACAACAATACCCTCAAGAAGAATCCATCTAGACTTTACTTGTCATCTAACCCTGAACCATATGATTTCTTTACTTAGCTTGATCCGTAGGACTCCCTAACCTATATTAAACCCTCTTTCAAGGCGAATAACGTCTAACCCTAGGTTAATTAGTGGAACTCTCGTTCGCTTATAATAACCCCCTAGAATAGCAGTAAATTGATCTATGGATTCCCATATTAGGTTTCACCCTAATCCGAAAAAATCTCATAACTCTATCTCTAGGCGTTCAATCAACTCCACTTAATTATGTTAGATCTACTCTTAAGCAGGGTCTATTCCTCCTCCGCCTAAGCACATCGGATTTGGATTAAGCAACATAATTAAGAACAAACTAAGTAATTATCATATAATTTAGAAATCAAATAACAAAATTCATCTAGGTTTCATCCCCTTTAGGTATCTGAAGGGTTTAGTTCATAACTTTAAAATAAAACATCTCAAGAGAAAAGATAAAACAAAACATAAGAAATCCCTAAAACCCCCTGAAGTAATTGAAGGAGAGATCCACCGTCTTGAGTAGAATTTCGGCTTCTTGAGATGGATCAACTGGCTTTCTTCGAGTAATTCCCTGAATTGACTGCTCTGGCTTCGGCTCTTTGGCCTCGCTCACCTCCCCCCTTTCAGGATGCACTTAGGGTGTTTATATAGACTTTTAGAATGTTTTACTTGGCCTCTAAGTGTCCCAATTCAAGTATACTTCCTACTCGGTGTTTGAATAAGCTTTAGAAAGTGTTTCTTTGGCTCTAAGTATCTAAATCCGAGTGAAATTGCTCTCTCCCATAACAGGGGCATGGCCATGGTACACGCCTGTGTAAATCATTTTCAGGTCGTGTCTCCATTGTGTCGATTGGGGCACGACCGTGTAAATCGTGGCATGGCCGTGTCTTAGTTAATTGTCGAGGCACGACCGTGTGGCTTGAAGTCCAGGCCGTGTCAATTTCCTTTTTGGCCCAAATTGGCCTATTTTAAGCCCGTTTCTTGTTCTTTTCATTCTCGGGTGCTTTCTTGAGTATAAACATGAAAAGAAAGTATTAAAAGCATGTTTTTACATAAATCAAGGGCTAAATCATCCAAAAGCATACTAAATGTGGGCCTAAAATATGTTACTTTTACGGTTTATCATTATGTAAGTAAATGCATCATGAAAATATGTTAAGCAATGTGTCTGGTAAGCATATTAATGTCTGTCATGAGCGAGTCAATGTAGGATGAGTTTATGTCTGTCTCTAAAGTCATCTAAAGGGGTCCGTTAGGACTAAAAACACGAATCTCTAAAAGGACAAGTCTATGGCCATGACACTAAATGGTCATATTGTGTAAGACCATAATTGGTGGGTTATGACATCATATGGGAAGAAGACTATATTGTGTAAGACCGTAACTAGTGGGTTATGACATCATATGGGAAAAAATTAAGTAAGGTTATTACCTAATATGGTTCTCTGTGTATCCAAGGACGATGAGGGCCAAACCTTACTAAGTGTGAATCTAGGAAAATCCATATCGCCTAAATCACCAAGAAAGGAAAGGCCTTTGTAGCGATCTCTATCAAAGGAAAACCTCTGTGGTACAATTCTGAAAAAGGGAAAGCCTTTGTGGTAAGTACTAGATATAAAGGATGCCTTTGTAGTAAAACTCTAGAACGGTAAGCCTTTGTGGTGAACCTTTTAAGGAACATCTTTGTGGCGAGTACTTAATAAGAATGACGCCTTTGTGTCAATCTTTGGATGAGGAAGCCATTGTGGCTATCTTTGAAAAGAATGCCTCTATGGCGGACTCTGAACCAAAAGAAAGGAACTTTTGGCAACCTCTGATAAGCGACGTATGAGTCTTCTAAAGGAATGATAAGTATGGCAAACTCTGAAATAAAGGCTCTATAAGAAGTGTGAAGACGAACCTAGTATAGTAACATGGTAAGAAGAACAAGACGAGTATGTGCCAACATGAGTGGCGAATCAAAGGTATTCTATCTGTAAGGCCCTTTGCAACAAGAATGATTAAGAAATCATGAAAGAATAAAATGAAGAATGTGATCAAGGAAATGATGATAGGTAATGCAAGTCATGATATCAGAACAAAACGTGACACCAGCGGTGAAATGAATAGAATCTAAGGGACATATCCACCAGAGTTAAATAATAAGAGATGAAGAATTTGATAAGAGAGTTCTCAAATGAGATTCAGGTAAATAAGGGTTTACTCACTAAGTTCTATCAAACTTACCTTTATGCCTTATTGAATTCAGGTAAGTGGATTAAAGGCTACGCCAAGAGGGACGACGCTAGGGCTATGCCAAAAGAGCGGCGAGATGGGCTGTTATGCATACAAAGAAAAGGGAACGACATATCCAAGTCTAATATAAATATTGTGAATAAGTTACAAAAAAATTTTGTAAGTCTTGTGGCGTGTATAGAATGTGTTAGTATTATAAACACTGCCAGTAATGTTTCTTAGAGGCAGAGTAAGTTAAGTAACATAAATAAGCGGGATATATGTGTTTGTAAGTCCTCGTCGAGTGAAAAGTCTTGTCCAATGGTTGTAAGTACCTTTTGTACACTCAGACATAAATTAGATGGGCAATGTTACTAATAAGATGTATTGTTGAAAGTTTTTTGTTTTGATTAAGTATAAGTTTGTGTTAGAGTGGTAACACCTGAGATTCGAATCTGGCAAATTGGATCGGGTTGAAGGCGTTACAAACCACCTTCAACACTTTAATAACTTGGGAGCACTTAGCTGAAATTTAAGGAAAATTTATTTGAAAATTTTCTCATATTCAAATAAATTCTATTTTTTCTTGAGTTGTTATTGCAGATTTGAGAAAGACTATAACAACACACATCTAGTAATTTCAATTTTAAATCTAGTGATTTTTTGAGGTGAGACTATTTTGCATAAGGATTGCACAAAACCTAATTACAGTTTCCTCTAAATTGTCATGTGTTTGTGTTTTATTGGAGCCCACACTTCAGGAATTTGTGAGTTCAAAATTAATAGAAAAAAAAACCTTTTAAGGGTTCATATTTATTTTCATAATTTCTCTTTAATTTTAAGAGAGTACTTAATATCCTTTTGATAAAAAACTTCAAGGGCTTACAAGTTTGTAAGGTTATACATTAACCATAAGTATTTTTCTCAATAGTGGAATTTGGAAGCACTAGGTAAGGATAGTTAAGAAAAAAGAAAGAAAGTAAGCAATGTCGAATCCTTATAAATTTATTACATCCATTTTGTGTATTTTTAATTTTTCATTGCAAAAAAAAAAAAAAACATCAATTCACTCCCTCGAAATAATGATCTAATTATTTGATGTTTCGTATTTATTGTACAATCTCTCAAAATAAATAAAAAATAATTTATGAGCTAATTTATATAAGAAAAATATTTCTATTTATATATATAATTGTTGAAATATTGAAATTTTTATTGGTGTGATTCTACTGGTTTGGAGGTTACTAAAATGTAAAGTTTATTAGTGAAGGAAATATTCAGAAATCTCAATGAATAAGCCTTATTGGTGATCAAGTAACAAAATATATAAATATATATTGAGTTTAGCTTTTAAAATAGAGGTGTTTATAGGTTAGATGAGACTTAAATTAGATCTCAAATTTTTTAGGTTAAAACGTTAGCTAAATCCAACTTAGCTTACTTAAATTGTTCATTTTTTATTTAAAAATAATAAAATATTTTATTTAAATCTAATTATAAAAATCTAATTATAATTTTTAAATAATAAAACAGAGTAATCAAATTGATTTTGAGTAGAAAAATCCAAGTGCTAAGTAAGTCATCACCTCTATTTTAAAATTAAGGAGAGTAGAGAAATAATCCATCTTTTTTATGAAGAAGGTTTGTAACTTTATCTTTGCAAAAATTGCAAATTGTAAGATTTAGATTAGTGGAATTAGTTTTGTTCCTTTGGGATTGTGAATTTAGGCCAAAAGTATTGAACCATACTAAATGTTCTTTTTAAAAATATGATTAATCTTGTGTCGATGTTGCGTTGATTATGCTTTTGCCCATAAATTTCGTATAATCTCTTAATATTATGATGGTTGAAAATGATTGGTGCAATGTTGTTAAATAAATTATTACTCCATCTTGCTCCTGGGAAATTAGTTCAAACAACATTTCTACGCAAAATTGGTTCTATAACAGCTGATCTCTTCTAATGAATTTGCAGACAAATAAATTAGCCAGGAAGCTTTTCTTGTACTTGGCTTGTATGTGTTAGGCAATGTACATAGCGTTTGCTTCCATAGAAACGCATGGAACTTGCATTAACCAACAAATAAAATAATACTAGTACAAAATGGCCTCAAACACTTAACAGCTGTTTAATGCATATCACCAACCAGAAATTCAATGGTGTGTGGCATTTGGGATGGAATCTGTGCAACATGTGAGCAATGAACGCTGGAATGGTCAATAGTTGAGAAGAATGTTATGCTTAGTTCTTTGGCAGCAAGCAACGCCTTTTGGGTTTGGTTTTTGAAATAAAAAATGTAAATAAAGTTGCTAAACTTTGTAATTTGATGAATGATTCAGGGAGACGAGGACTGAATAACTAACAAGAGAGATCCATTCGTGGAAGGAATCATTGACAAGGCAAATAACAAACATTTCCACAATACAATTTCAGCTCACAGACGAAACATATAAAAGGCAAAAGCAATAATTAATGTAAGGCCCAATTTTGCAGCCCAGTACCAATTAACCAAATCAGAAAAAATAAGAGTCCAAAATACAAAATAGGCCCAAAGACCCAACACCTAAACCCTAGCCCAAATCTTTAGCTCAAAACCTAAAAAACAGAAATTAGAAACCCTAGCCGCAGCCACATTTCACGCACCAGCAGCACCCTTGCGCTCGGACGCCACCACCCCGAGACGTGCGCCACTCCACCACGCCGCGCCAGAGATGTGCTTGAACACGTACCTGCAAAATAGAAATAAATCAGTTGTAAAGTAAAGGCTATAAAAGCCACAACAGAAATCGGTTTCGGGGGGTAGTTTTTAGATACAAAAGAAAAGCACACACTTTTTCGAATACTCATAGGAGAATACGTGAGTAATACGAGATCAGAAAAGGAAAAGGTTTCATTTCCGGTCTTTGTTTTTTTTTTTAATTGATTCTTTTTTAGGATTTTTTTTCTTTTTTATATACACAAAGGTTTTAAAATAGATTTTTTTTTAAAAAAAAGAGAGAAAAACCAACCTTTTGAGCTTCCGGCCATCGCGTGCGGTGGCCGGCGTCGCGCCAGAGAAGAACCTGGAGTCGCCGAAAATCGCCTGGGGGGAAAGGGGGAGAGCTCCTCTCAGATTTATTTTCGAAATAGAGGGGAAAATGAAATTTTCAAAAAAACTTTGGGCATTTATACTGTATATAAAACGGCGCCGTTTTGAGCATCGGGGTCAGGGGCCAAAACGACGTCGTTTTGGGCCTCTGACCCGCGACCCGACCCGCACGGGGGGAAGGATCCGCGTGTTTTCTATTTTTGGTCTTATTTCGCAAATGGCCCCCTCGCATTTCTAGGTGTTTCAAATCGACTTATTTTGTTTTTAAAATTTTACCCCGTTTTTCTATTTTTTATTTGATTTTGTCCGTGCTTTAAATGCTGCGTTTAGAGCCTGGGAATAATTCCGCTTTGGGTCCCCCCTGATTTGCCCGTGTTTTAATCTGATCCTTTCCCTCTCTTTTATTTCTGATTTTACTCCAAAACTTCTGATTGGGATCCGATTTAGTCCCTTTACGACTGTTTTATTAATTTACCATTAAATGAGTTATTTTTTTTATAGTTTTTGTTACCTTTAGTATTATTATTATTATTATTATTATTATTATTATTATTATTATTTTATATATATGTTCGGTTTGCTTTAATTCTTTAATTGTATATTATCGATTTTACTACTATTACTTTAGTATTACTTTAATTATTATTATAGTTACCGCTTTTTTAGTATTATTCTTTGTTGATTTATTGAGAAATGTTATTTTTAATTTACTAGTACTATTATTATTATAATTGTATACTTTCTATTATATGTACCATGGTTTTATATATTATTTTGCTCATTTCTTTTGTGTATTATTATATTTTCATTTTCATTGTTAATATTTTTTTACTACTTTTTTTTAATACTATTAATTCTAATATTATTACTATTATTTTCTTATTGATATTTTTATTTTTGTTTTTTTCAAAATTCATAAAAAAGGGGGTTTTACAAAGGTAATATTACGTGGTTAGAAGTTCGAGAAATTGTGCCCAATCGTGCTGGGCTTCGATTTTTTCGTTCGTCTGGATCACTAAATATTCTTTAAACATTTTGATCATATTTTTGAAAATAAGGCAATGTTTCGTGTTTGGAAGTCCGAGAAATTCGTGCCCAATCGTGCTGGGTTTCGATTTCCTGTTCGTCCAAACAACTAAATATCCTTCAAAAGATTCTTTTATTTGGAAGTCCGAAAAATTGTGCCCAATCTTGCTGGGCTTCGATTTTTCGTTCATCTGGATTACTAGATGTCCTTTAATGTTTTTGAAAATAAGGCAATGTTTCGTGTTTGGAAGTCTGAGAAATTCGTGCCCAATCGTGCTGAGTTTCGATTTTCTGTTCGTCCAAACAACTAAATATCCTTCAAAGATTCTTTTATCGCGTTTCTTAAATAAAGGCAATATTTCATGATTGGAAATCCAAGGAATCGTACCCAATCGTCTTTGGGTTTGGTTTTAGTTTAGCCAAATAGTGAAATACCCTTTTCAAATTGCAATACATGTATTTTGGAAATCATGAAATGATCTTGGTATCGAGAGTTTGAAGCATCTGTCCTATCGTCTTTGGATATGGTATTTCAAACTTTTCGGAACAAGAGGGTTTCGATATCCAATACGAGTCATCCAAACATTTTTTACATATTTTAAAATATTTTCTAATTTTCGATATTAAGGACTTTAATCAATCAATACGGTACCAATTTTGGGCGTTGCGAGGGTGCTAATCCTTCCTCGTGCGTAACCGACTCCCGAGCCCATTTTCATAAAATTCGTAAACCAAAATGTTTTCTAAAGTGACCCAATCACACTTCAAAAATGATTGGTGGCGAATCCGTTTTTCTTTTCAAAGTCGGCCCGTTTTCCAACAAAAAAATGGTTTCGACAGCTTGGCGACTCCGCTGGGGACCAATAAGAGAGTCAAGCCGTAAAATTGGTTGATTAATGTCCTTTTTATCAAGAATAAAATTTTTTTTTCGTTTTTCATTTGCATAGGGTCTGTGTCGTGTCATATATCTATTTTGGTTTGAGACACATAGAATATTTTGCATTCATATTGCATGATCATTGTGGTCACCCCCTTTAGTGGGAGCAAAAATCTATGCCTTCGTGAGGTTTTCACCTCCGCATGGGCTAGAGGACTGCTTCCGGGATACATCCGTACCTATGGTTCCGTGAGGTTTTCACCTCCGCATGGCCATAGGGAAATGTATTCCCCTGAACTGAACTCAATCAGTATGAGCCTATAATGGGTGAGGATTGAGGAATCTGTTGGTTCAGGTACCCTTTCTTTAGAACCAAACCACATATAGTGAACCTTAAGAGCCCACCCTAAGTAGAGCCATGCTAAACCGTAGTGGCTACCTATGTAGTGGTTAGACATTTTTTCACTTGCTTTGGTTACTTTTATGTGATACTAACTTATTTTATTTTGGTCATATTTGCATGTCATTTCATACTTAAAAGGCGTCGATTCATGTTTTAATTACTAAGTTAGAATGCTTGTTATGGAGAACGGATTCCTTGATAAAGTAGAGGATAATGCGGCTGTGCGTATATGGTCAGAGAAGACGCAGCTTGAGAAGGGGGATAGTCTAACCGAAGGGTACACATCAGAATTATTGGACTTCACTCGCATCAGTGTGACACAGAATGAGCTACAAGAACTAAGAGATATATGGGCTGGTTGGGATGAAGCAACTAGGCAACTTTTCTATATTAATTATGGTGATCTACCTTACTTACTCGACATCAGAGTGGACAAACACTTGTTTCGGGCTATGACTCAATATTGGAATCCCGCTTATAGCTGTTTTACGTTTGGGGAAGTGGACTTGGTGCCTACTGTGGAGGAATGTACGGCTTTGCTTGCAGTCAAAGGGCTCGGGTCGACAAAATTTACTTCAGGGCCGCTAATGCACCGACTTTTGTAAAGAAGCTGATGAGTATCACTGGGATGAGCGAACAGTGGGTCATGGCACGAATTCAGCAGAAGGGTGAAGGGAAATGCATTCTTTGGGTAAGCTTGAGGGACCTGATGGCGTCACACCCAGATGTTAAAAGGAAAGTCGACATTTTTGCCTTAAGTATCTATGGCTTGGTAATTTTTCCCAAGGCTTTGAGGCATGTAGATGAAGCAGTTATTGATTTGTTCGATCGTCTTGACAAAGGGATTACACCGGTACCAGCGATTCGCGCCGAAACGTTTAGATCTTTAAACTCGTGTCGGAGAGTAGGTGAGGAAAGATTCATGGGATGCGCACAACTGTTGTTGGGGTGGTTCCATAGCCATTTCTGGAAAGTAGATAGAACTCCTTGTCGGGTCTTTTTTGTGAAGTACTCCTAATTAAAGGAGTTGGCCGCTGCGCCCAGGAGAGATGACATATCAGAAGAGAACTGGATCGTGCTTCTTCAGAATCTTCAGGAAAAAGATGTGGAATAGAGAGCTCCTTGGTTCGTTCCCGATGAAGTCCTCTACCGGTGTAGGAGTTATGATTGGGTTCCTCTGTTAGGGATCTGGGGAGCCGTTGGGTACGCTCCTTTACTCGTGCTAAGGCAATACCAATCGAGACAGTTTATACCGGTAACGCATGGGTTAGCTCAGTTTGAATTCTCGTATAGTGGGAATAATTATAAGAAAAGAGTTTGAGAAGTTTCTGATGCGTGGAAGCAGATTCACCGAATGAAAAGAGTTGCTATGGGTCCAATGGTAACCCTCGAATATAATACATGACGGAGCAGGAGAGTGAACGATAATATCCCCAGGCCGGTACAGGATACTGCTCGATCGATAGAGGAATACCTGTAAGTAGTCCCTTCTGAGTTGGAGATCATGAAGCAGGACTTTGAAAGTAAAAATTCAGAGTTAGGGAAAAAGATAGAACAACTGGAAGAGGAAAAAACAAATTTGATGTTAGATATTGATATCCAGAAATCAGAGGCTGAGAAGTTAAGGAAAGGAAGAAGGAAGGCCGAAGAAGATCTGGATAGCTTGAAGACCGATTACAAGAAGTTCCATCTATCGATGAGGACTGCTGGGCTGGGTAAAACCTCAGAGCAATGGCGTCAAGAAGTTCAGGAAGAGAAGACCAAGGTTGACCAGTGGAAGAAGAGATTCCATGGGGTTCAAGCGTAAAAGGATGCCCTGAAAAAGACTGTGGGGGAGAGCTAAAGCAAAAATAAGATGTTAAGAGCTCGAGTAGCAGAATTAGAGAAGGCATTGTGCCAAAGTCACAACTCTACAGTAAAACTGGAATCAAGCCTAAGCCAGATTGACGAGTTGAAAGGAAAGGTAGAGGAGCTCGAAACGGTGCTGCAAAACAGTGAGCTCCGGATCCAACTATTGGAGGCAGACAACCAGCGAGGGAAAGAACAACTCCAACGATCTGAAAACCAAGTTAGAGAAAGAGACTACCTTATGGGCGAAGCTGTGACTCAGATACGAGAAGTGGCCGATTATTTACAAACTTTAGCGGTTCAGGCTGATGTGTTAAGTATATTTTATGAGTCAAAGTCGGACCAGGGTCGAGAGTTAGCTTCACTTCTTGAGAAAGTTAAAACTTTGGGCATAAGGGCTAGGTCATATATGTGACTCTGTTTTATGTAAAGGATTTTATTTTTTTCAATAAGTATTCCAAAAGAAATTGAATCAGAATCGACTCCTTTTATTTTTGCATCCATTCATTTACATTACATTTCATGCATTGGCATTGTATCACAACATTTGCATTAAATATCATAAGACAACCCTATTAACTAGAGGTCATACTATAGTTATCCTGGAACACCGCTATTACACTTGGAAAAAGACAAGAGTAATAGATCAAAGGATGGAAAGGTTAGAGCAGATGCAGAAAGCGATGCAAGACCAATTGCAAGCTCAGATGCAAGAGCAGTTAGCCAAGATCCAACAGGATATGAGGATCAAATGTGGAATCGAGAGAAGCATGATGAGCCGATTAACACGCTTGTTGGTGGAGGGCTCGAAAATGTAAAAAGGCCTATGGTCGATACCGGAGAAGATAATGAAGATTTTGCTTGCCCTCCGGGCCTGGCCCCGACAAGTTCCCAAGTGCAACCACAAAGAGTGTCGGTCAATATCAAACCTCAGCACTAATCCAAAGGTCTCGGCACCGAAGAATTTCCCATGAGCTCGAGCTCTAACCCCGAAGTCAATTTGGTAAAACCAATGGTCCCAGACTTTGATGAGGTGACAGAAGGAGAGAAAATGAGAGCAGAGCTTCCAAAAGAGTTCGAAGATCGATGCAAATGGCTGGAGGAGAAGTTTCGAGCATTGGAAAGTGCTGATCACCAATGCGAAGTGGATGCTAAGAAGCTGAGTCTAGTCCCAGATTTAGTACTTCCTCTGAAGTTCAAGATGCCAGAGTTTGAAAAGTACAACGGGACTAGCTGTCCTAAGGCCCATATTACGATGTTCTGTAGGAGAATGACAGGATATGTCAACAATGACCAGTTGTTGATCCACTGCTTTCAGGATAGTCTGATTGGGGCTGCAGCAAAATGGTACAATCAGTTGAATTGTACCCAAATCAAATCGTGGAGAGATTTGGTGCAGGCTTTCATCAAGCATTACGGCCATGTGACCGATATAGCACCTGACAGGATCATGTTGCAAAACATGGAGAAAAAGTCAAGCGAAAGCTTCAGGAAGTACGCCCAAAGATGGAGGGAGGTCGCTACACAAGTCCAACCACCGTTTCTAGAAAAGAAAATGACCATGCTCTTCATCAATACCCTGAAGGCACCGTTCATTAACCACATGTTAGGAGGCACGACTAAAAGTTTCGCGGACATAGTGATGTCAGGCGAGATGATAGAGGACGTGATCAAGTGTGGGAAGATAGAGGAAGGAGAGAGTACAATAAGAGCAGCGCCGAAGAAAAGGGAAGCTGAAGTAGGGAATATAAGCTCAGGTTATCCTAAACCCATTACTATTACCCAACCGAGAGTGATAGCTGTGGGCCAGCAGGCCCGACCAAGACAAGAGCCCAACACGAGGCAGAAGACTGAGAGATTCCAATTTACTCCTATACCTGTGACGTATAAGGAGTTGTATAAGACTTTATTCAATGCACATGTCGTGTCCCCGTTTTACTTGAAGCCGCTGTAACCTCCATATCCTAAGTGGTATGACACAAACGCTCAGTGTGAGTACCATGCGGATGTAGTAGGTCACTCGATAGAGAACTGTACTTCATTCAAAAGACTAGTCGAGCGACTTATCAAGGCAGGGGTGGTAGACTTTAATGACTCACCTGGTGGAAGAAATCCGTTACCCAGTCATGTTGATAATGGGGTAAACGCGATAGTTGAAAACAGGGGGAGAAGGTTCAAACAGGAGATTGCTGAGGTCAGAACCCCATTGAGAGAGGTTTGGAAAGAAATGCAGAAAATTAGGTTAGTTCTGCAAGAGAATGTGAGCAGATCTCAAGATACAAGGAACTACTGTGAGTTCCATAACAAGGAAGGCCATGAAATCCATCAATGTAACGAATTCGGAACCCTAGTATAAGGGCTAATGGATAATAAAGAGCTGGAGTTCTTTGACTTGGTGGAAAGAGAGGACGTATGTTCCACAGAAGGAGGGTCAGCAGAAAGGATCCTTAAAGTCAATCACCCACATGTGATTATCATGCGGCCAGGGGTCGATAAGGTCGGAGTGAAGGTGGCACCGAGGGTCGAAATTAAAAAACCCGCGACTTCTCCTTATACGGGTGCACTGATGGTTGTAATCAGAAGACCCGTAACTCCTCCTACAAGGATTGTAATCCAGAAACCCGTGACTTTTCCTTATAAAAATGACAAGAGGGTACCTTGGAATTACAATTTCACTATGACAGTTTTTGGGAAAAAGAATTCGGCCAGCATACCCGACCCAGAAGCTGAGTCCTCTATGATGAGAAGGGGAGATGAGAAGATAGGACCACTGGTTAATGAGCCAATAGCAGAGAGTGATGCTAGAGAGTTTTTGAAGTTCCTAAAGCAGGGTGAGTATAATGTGGTGGAACAATTACACAAGTAGCCGGCACGCACATCAGTACTGGCTTTGATTCTAAACTCAGAGGTACATCGCAGCGCACTAATGAGTGTGTTGAATGAAATTTATGTTGCTGAACACATTTCGGTAAACAAACTAGACCGCCTCGTTAGTAACATAGGCGCAGACAATTTTATTTCTTTTAGTGATGATAAAATTTCGCCAGGGGACATGGGGTCCACCAAGGCTTTACACATTACTACCCGATGCAAAGGGTATACATTATCGGGGATATTAATCGACAACGGGTCAGCACTGAATGTCTTGCCCCTATCTATACTAAACAGGTTGCCCGTAGATAGCTCTCATATAAAAACATGCCAAAATATAGTGAGAGCATTCGATGGTACCGAGAGAAAAGTAATGGGGAGGATTGAGATACCCCTCCTAATCGGGCCAAACACGTATGAGGTAGACTTCCTCGTAATGGACATCAAGCCTTCCTATAACTGTTTATTGGGGAGGCCCTGGATCCACTCAGCAGGGGCTGTGCCATCGTCGTTACACCAAAAGGTAAAGTTGGTGATAGAAGGCCGGTTGATCACCATACATGCGGAAGAGGATATTATCGCGTCCGTTACCAGTAATACACCGTACATAGAGAATGATATGGAGGCTATAGAGTGTTCCTTTAGGTCGGTGAAATTTGTAAATTCAACTTTCATCAGTGAAGGAAGTAACATCCTGGTGCCCAAACTCTCTGAAGCAACGAGGATGGGCCTACAGTTGACAATGGGAAAGGGAGCACTGCCCGGGAGGGGACTTGGAAAATATCTTCGGGGTCCAGTCAGAGTACCAGGATTGGTTGACAAGCATGATCGCTTCGGTCTGGGCCATATGCCAGATGTCGGACAGAGAAAGGAAGAGCTGGAGAGGAAACGTGAAAGACAAAGGGCACGATTGAATGGTGCTGAGATTGAGTGGGGTTCAATGACCTTTCCCCATATATCTAATACATTCGTGTCAAGAGGAATTATTCATTCAGGACAAGAGGACATGAATGAGGAAACAGCTGTGGACATGATGGGAGTTTCGAACATCAATGCAGTGACTGAAGAGAGTCCGAGGAAAAGGAACTTGAAAGGCATTCGCCCCTACAAGCCTGGAAGTGTTCTGGACAACTGGACTGCGGAAGAAGTTCCTGTAGTTTTTAGGACTAAAACAGAGTAATGCTCAAAACGCACTTATTGTTTCAAGCCTAGGGACAACAAGAATCTTTTGTGAAATAGGCTCATGTTCACGCATCTTTACTTTCAATAAAAGTGCATTTTTCTTTCATACGGTGCAGTTATGCTTTTCCTTGATTTCCATTCCATTCATAATCATAACGTATAAATAAGTCGTTCTTAAATTCATTTTCATTGAATATTCTTTTATACCTACCATAGGTCCCCAGATATCGACGTCATGAGTGACACTGTTATGAACTCAGAATTCCCTTATGAGCAAGACATGTGCCCAGAGGGATCTCAGGACTTTACAGATGACGAAGATTATAGTTTATCCCCGGATTTGTTAAGGATGGTAGAGCGGGAAGAGAAGCTAATTCTACCTCACAAAGAGACAATTGAAAATGTGCTTCTAGAGGATGGGAAAGAAGTGAAAATCAGTACTTGCATAACCCATGAAACAAGGCAGGACCTCATTAGACTTCTGCTAGAGTTCAAAGATGTCTTCGCGTGGTCATTTCAAGATATGCCAGGATTGAATGCTGATATTGCGGTACACCGTATTCCCATAAAAGGAGAATGTAAATCGGTCTAACAGAAGCTTGAAGGATGAGACCCAATGTCACAGTAAAGATAAGGGAAGAAGTCAAGAAGCAATTTGATGCTGGGTTCTTACGAGTAGTAAATTACTCAGAATGGGTAGCCAACGTTGTTCTTGTCCCTAAGAAGGATGGAAAAGTTCGGATGTGTATCGATTACAGGGACCTAAATAAGGCCAGCCCGAAAGACAACTTCCCACTACCTCACATTGACACTTTAGTGGATAACACGGCGGGGTTTTCATTTTTCTCTTTCATGGACGGTTTCTCAGGATACAATCAAATAAAGATGCATCCTGAAGACATGGTAAAGACTACCTTCATAACCTTATGGGGAACTTTTTCTTACCAAGTGATGCCGTTTGGGTTAAAGAATGCGGGGGCATCATATCGAAGGGCCATGGTAATATTGTTTCATGACATGATGCACAAGGAGATTGAGGTCTACGTCGACGATATGATCGCAAAGTCTCGAACGGAAGGGCAGCATGTGCAAGTTTTGAGGAAGTTGTTCCTGAGATTGAGGAAATTTCAGCTGAAGCTCAATCCAGCCAAATGTACATTCGGGGCTCGATCAGGGAAGCTATTGGGTTTCGTGGTCAGTGCAAAAAGAATCGAAGTAGATCCGGATAAAGTCAAGGCCGTACAAAAATTACCTCCGCCGCAAACTCAAAAGGAAGTCTGAGGTTTTCTAGGGAGATTGAATTACATCGCTCGGTTTATTTCGCAATTGACTGAGAAATGTGATCCAATATTTCGTCTTCTTAAGAAGCACAATCCATGTATTTGGGATGATGAATGTCAGAGGGCATTTGACAAGATTAAACAATATTTGTCCAACACCCCAGTGTTAATGCCTCCCAGTCCTAATAGACCCTTGATTTTGTATCTGACAGTGTTCGATAATTCAATGGGATGTGTGCTAGGCCAACACGATGAGACAGGGAAGAAAGAAAGAGCGATATACTACCTCAGTAAGAAATTCACCAAGTGTGAAATGAGATACTCGCCAATTGAGAAATTATGTTGTGCATTGGTCTGGACAACTCAGAGGTTGAGGCAGTACATGTTGTACCACACGACTTCGTTAATCTCGAAATTGGACCCTCTGAAATACATGATGGAGTCAATCGCCTTGAATGGAAGGATGGCCCGATGGCAAATTTTACTCTCTGAGTTTGACATTGTCTATGTGAACCAGAAAACGGTGAAGGGGAGTGCAATAGCAGATTTCTTAGCCAGCAGGGCGCTAGATGATTATGAGTCCCTTAATCTTGATTTTCCTAATGAAGAGTTGATGTTTGTAGCAGCGACTGAGGAAGGTATCCTAGAAGAGCATCCTTGGAAGATGAATTTTGATGGAACGTCAAATGCCGTTGGTAATGGAATTGGGACAGTCCTGGTATCCCCAAAGGGAGAGTATTATCCATTCACTTGCAAGTTAGACTTCGATTGCACAAATATCATGGCAGAATACAAAGCATGTATCATGGGGATCCGAGTAGCCATAGACCACAAAGTTAAGGTGCTGGAGGTATACGGAGACTCTGCCCTTGTAATATATCAGCTCAAAGGAGAATGGGAAACAAGAGATCCCAAACTGATTAGCTATCGAAAGTTAGTTTTGGAACTAATTGAGGAGTTTGATGATATCACATTCTTTTACCTCCCGCGTGATGAAAACCAGATGGCTGACGCTTTGGCCACTCTAGCTTCTATGATCAAAGTGAATGAGCAGGAGGGTATGATGCCCATCCAAATGAGTATTTACGAGGCTCCGACTCATTGTTTCAATATTGATGAAGAGGAGGAGAGAGATCATCATCCTTGGTACTATGATATTCTGTAATATGTGAAGATCCGTGAATATCCCGATCAAGCGACTGAAAACGATAAGAGAACATTGAGAAGACTCGCCAGCGACTATGTCCTAGATGGAGAGATCCTGTATAAAAAGAGGAGGGATCAAGTGTTGCTCAGATGTGTGGATGCTATTGAAGCTAGGAAAATCCTGGAAGAAGTCCATAAAGGTGTCTGTGGAACACATGCCAATGGGTTTACGATGGCCAGGCAAATCATGAGATTCGGGTATTATTGGTCCACGATGGAAGGAGACTGCATCCGTTATGCCAAGAAGTGTCATAAGTGCCAGATTTATGGAGACAAGATCCATGTGCCTCATTTACCTCTTCATGTTATGACTTCTCCATGGCCTTTCTCAATGTGGGGCATGGATGTCATTGGGCCGATCTCACCGAAAGCTTCTAATGGACATCGTTTCATTTTCGTGGTCATTGATTACTTCACCAAATGGGTAGAGGCAGCTTCATATGCCAATATCACGAAGACGGCAATTAGCAAGTTTTTGAAGAAGGAGATCATATGTCGCTACGGTATGCCAGAAAGGATCGTGTCTGACAATGCACTAAACTTGAACAATAAAGCGATAGCGGAAGTCTGCAGTCAGTTCAACATTAAGCACCATAACTCGTCACCATATCGCCCGAAAATGAATGGAACAATCGAGGCGGCTAATAAAAATATCAAGAGAATTGTGGGGAAAATGGTTGAGACCTACAAGGACTGGCATGAAAAGTTACCGCTTGCCTTCTACGCCTATCAAACATCGGTTAGAACCTCTACCGGGGCAACTCCTTTCTCGTTGGTTTATGGGATGGAGGCAGTTTTGCCTATTGAAGTTGGAATCCCTTCACTCCGGGTTTTGTCAGAACTAAAGTTGGACGAAGCAGAATGGGTTCAATCTCGATATGATCAACTGAATCTAATTGAGGAAAAGAGGCTAAGAGCTATTCGCCATGGTCAATTGTACCAGAAGCGGATGATGCGAGCTTACAATAAGAAAGTCCGTCCCAGAGTGTTCCATGAAGGAGACTTGGTGTTGAAACAGATCTTCCCTATGCAAAAGGACTTCAGGGGAAAGTGGATGCCTAATTGGGAAGGACCTTATGTTGTAAAGAAGGCCTTTTCTGGAGGAGCTTTGATGCTAGTCGAGATGGACGGAAAAAGTCTGTCAAATCTAATTAATGTAGACTCAGTTAAGAGTACTTCGCTTGAAAGTGGGCCAAGATGAAAACCCACAAAGGGGCATCTTGAGTTCAAAAAAAAAAACAAAAAAAAAAACAAAACGGAGAGGCCAAAGCGAAAACCCGCAAAGGCCGCAAAGGGTGCTTTGAGACTAAAGGGGCTTTGAGTTGAAAACCCAAAAAAGGCGGCTCAAATTATGATCAACTCGTGAGGGGGCATACAGTAGTTTCGCTATACTTGAATTAACAATGAGGAGATATGTTACGTCTTGGGGCACCTACAAAGTACCATGGATCTTCTAGACACATGTTGAACTCAGAGTGGTCTTCAAGAAGTACATACAGAGAAGCTCAGACTGTGATATCCGGGGCATCAATACCATTCTTACTCATATTGCACTTTAATGAAATTTGTTTTCCTTGTTCAACCCATTCTTCACGGTTTTTTTATCCCGAATAAATTTCAGTTTTATTCATTTCTATAGTCTTTTTCCAAGCATTTCACATTGAGCATTACTCTGGAAGTCTCTAAATAATACAAGAATCTGAAATAGGACAATTACTTAGAGTTAACCAGGTTTAAAGGGCTCGGAGACTTAATATAAGGGTTTAAGCAGTGACGACATCTTCAGATTAGTTGTTAGAAGTATCAGCAGAACAAAGAAGACATACGCCAGAGGTCACCTTAATAAGCAGCAAGCAATGACAGCCCAAGTGTTAAAAATGGAGCATGCTCATGACATTTTGCATCCATTCATAATATTCATGATACATATGGTTAGGAGCATCTTTCATGACATCCTAATCATTTGACATAAGCATAGACCCCATCAAATCACTTCTACAGGTAGGTTCCCCAGAAGACAATGTAGCAAAGTTGATGGGAGTTATAGAAGAGTACAGATCTTATCTCTACTGAGCAGGAGTAGAGCAGATCGAAAGACCGAAGCCTTATCTCCACTAAGCAGGAGTGGAGCAAGCTAAAGATAGTAGATCCTATCTCCACTGAGCAGGAGTGGAGCGGATTGAAGATAACAGATATTATCTCTACTGAGCAGGAGTAGAGTAGATCGAAAGACTGAAGTCTTATCTCCACTGAGCAGGAGTGGAGCAGGCTAAAGATAGTAGATCCTATCTCCGCTGAGTAGGAGTGGAGCGGATTAAAGATAACAGATCTTATCTTTACTGAGTAGGAGTAGAGCAGATCGAAAGACCGAAGCCTTATCTCCACTGAGCGGGAGTGGAGCAGGCTAAAGATAGTAGATCCTATCTTCACCGAAAGGAGTGGAGCAGATTGAAGATAAGATCTTATCTCTCTGAAAGGGAGTAGAGCAGATCGAAAGATCAAGCCTTATCTTCTTGGCGAAAGGTGAGTGGAGCAAAGCTAAAGACAGAGATCTTATCTCCACTGGCGAGGTGGAGCTGATTGAAGATAACAGATCTTATCTTTCTTGAAAGGGAGTAGAGTAGATCGAAGATGAAGCCTTATCTCCACCGAAAGGAGGAGTGGAGCAGGCTAAAGATAGTAGATCCTATCTCTCTTGAAAGGAGTGGAGCGGATTGAAGATATGAGATCTTACCTCTCCGAAAGGTGAGTAGAGCGGATCGGAAGATCAAGCCTTATCTCCACCGAAAGGAGAGTGGAGCAGTGAAGATATAGATCTTATCTCCACCGGCGAGAGTGGAGCAGATCGAAAGTAAAGAGTCTTCTCTCCATGTATCGGCAATGGAGCAGACTGAAGAATACAGATCTTATCCCCACTAAGCAGGAGTGGAGCAAATCAAAGATAGCAGATCCTATCTCCACTGAGCAGGAGTGGAACAGATCGAAACAAAATTTCTATACCTATGGAATGCAGTGGGTGGAATAAAGCTACCTGGAAAAAAAGGAAGCATCAAGAAGTCAAGATCGAACAAGATGGGGCAAAATTGGTCCTTTTAAAGTCTTTGCTCTATTCTCGTTGCACGACAATGAGCAAAGAGGGGCAGCTGTAAGGCCCAATTTTGCAGCCTAGTACCAATTAACCAAACCAGAAAAAATAAGAGTCCAAAATACAAAACAGGCCCAAAGACCCAACACCTAAAGCCTAGCCCAAATCTTTAGCCCAAAACCTAAAAAACAGAAATCAGAAACCCTAGCCGCAGAAACATTTCACGCACCAGTAGCACCCTTGCTACGAACGCCACCGCCCGAGGGCGTCGCCACTCCACCACGCCGCGTCAGAGACGTGCTTGAACACGCACTGCAAAATAGAAATAAATCGGTTGTAAAGTAAAGGCTATAAAAGCCACAACAGAAATCGATTTCGGGGGGTAGTTTTTAGATACAAAAGAAAAGCACACACTTTTTCGAATACTCATAGGAGAATACGTGAGTAATACGAGATCAGAAAAGGAAAAGGTTTCATTTTCGGTCTTTATTTTTTTTTCGAATTGATTCTTTTTTAGGATTTTTTTTTATATACACTAAGGTTTTAAAATAGATTTTTTTTAAAAAAAAAAAGAGAGAGAAAAACCAACCTTTTGAGCTTCCGGCCACCGCACGTCGCGCCAGAGAACCACCTGGAGTCACCGAAAATCGCCTGGGGGGAAAGGGGGAGAGCTCCTCTCAGATTTATTTTCGAAATAGAGGGGAAAATGAAATTTTCAAAAAAACTTTGGGCATTTATATCATATATAAAGCAGCGCGTTTTGAGCATCGGTCGAGGCCAAACGACGTCGTTTTGGGCCTCGACCATGACCCGACCCAGACGGGGAAGGATCCGCGTGCTTTCTATTTTTGGTCTTATTTCGCAAATGGCCCCCTCGCATTTCTAGGTGTTTCAAATCGACTTATTTTGTTTTTAAAATTTTACCCCGTTTTTCTATTTTTTATTTGATTTTGTCCGTGCTTTAAATGCTGTGTTTAGAGCCTGGGAATAATTTCGCTTTGGGTCCCCCCTGATTTGCGTGTTTTAATCCGATCCTTTCCCTCTCTTTTATTTCTGATTTTACCCCAAAACTTCTGATTGGGATCCAATTTAGTCCCTTTACGACTGTTTTGTTAATTTGCCATTAAATGAGTTATTTTTTTAATAGTTTTTTGTTACCTTTAGTATTATTATTATTATTATTATTATTTTATATATGTTCTGGTTTGCTTTAATTCTTTAATTGTATATTATCGATTTTACTACTATTACTTTAGTATTACTTTAATTATTATTGTAGTTACCGCTTTTTAGTATTATTCTTTGTTGATTTATTGAGAAATGTTATTTTTAATTTACTAGTACTATTATTATTATAATTGTATACTTTCTATTATATGTACCATGGTTTTATATATTATTTTGCTCATTTCTTTTTGTGTATTATTATATTTTCATTTTCATTGTTAATATTTTTTTACTACTTTTTTTAATACTATTAATTCTAATATTATTACTATTATTTTCTTATTGATATTTTTATTTTTGTTTTTTCAAAATTCATAAAAAAAGGGGTTTTACAAAGGTAATATTACGTGGTTGGAAGTTCGAGAAATTGTGCCCAATCGTGCTGGGCTTCGATTTTTTCGTTAAATCGGATCACTAAATATTCTTTAAAGATTTTGATCATATTTTTGAAAATAAGGCAATGTTTCGTGTTTGGAAGTCCGAGAAATTCGTGCCCAATCGTGCTGGGTTTCGATTATCTGTTCGTCCAAACAACTAAATATCCTTCAAAAGATTCTTTTATTTGGAAGTCCGAAAAATTGTGCCCAATCGTGCTGGGCTTCGATTTTTTGTTCATCTGGATTACTAGATGTCCTTTAATGTTTTTGAAAATAAGGCAATGTTTCGTGTTTGAAAGTTCAAGAAATTCGTGCCCAATCGTGCTGGGTTTCGATTTTCTATTCGTCCAAACAACTAAATATCCTTCAAAGATTCTTTTATCGCGTTTCTTAAATAAAGGCAATATTTCATGATTGGAAATCCAAGGAATCGTACCCAATCGTGCTGGGTTTCGGTTTTTAGTTTAGCCAAATAGTGAAATACCCTTTTCAAATTGCAATACATGTATTTTGGAAATCATGAAATGATCTTGGTATCGAGAGTTTGAAGCATCCTGTCCTATCGTGCTGGATATGGTATTTCAGCTTTTCGGAACAAGAGGGTTTCGATATCCAATACGAGTCATCCAAACATTTTTTTCGTATTTTAAAATATTTTCTAATTTTCGATATTAAGGACTTTAATCAATCAATACAATACCAATTTTGGGCGTTGCGAGGGTGCTAATCCTTCCTCGTGCGTAACCGACTCCTGAGCCCATTTTCATAAAATTCGTAAACCAAAATGTTTTCTAAAGTGACCCAATCACACTTCAAAAATGATTGGTGGCGACTCCGTTTTTTTTTCAAAGTCGGCCCATTTTCCAACAAAAAAATGGTTTCGACAATTAATATTTTCATGTCATATATTTGAAGATAAAATCTATTGGAAAAAAACCATTTCCAGTTTGTTAAGGTGTCATTGACTAAGGACTACCAACAATAAGATAGGAGTATTTAAGTGCAAGTTGGAACATATTTTATAATTATAGGATTCCTTCTTCTCGCTGCTGACATTTGTGCTTTAGGTTGAGGGCATATTATTTATCAAATGTCCACCAATCCTTGCTTTTACATCTTATAGTTTAGAAGCCTTTTTAAATGTAATTTAATTAGTTTTCTATAGGACCAAAATAAAAAAGAAATTAAATTTCCCAATGCCAATGAGACAAATATTCTTCACATTGTAACATCCCAAACACGACGTAAACGTTATGGTCGAATTCAGGAGTGTTACGAAGAAAGGTTTTGAAATCGACGATACTTCGATAAAACCATATTTAATTATTTGATAAAACGTCCAAGTATTATAAAACATATTCATTTATATATATTACTGAAACCGTTATATGTTGTTCTTTAAAGTTAACCATTTATTTCGCGGCGGAAGTTTGAAAATCGTTTAAAACAAAACTACGCTCACGTTTTCAAAAATAACATTTGTTCGCGCAAAATCGATATTTTGTCGAATCATCGCAATTTAGAAATTAGAACGCAATCAAACTTAAAAATTCAAACCAAACAGTCCAAAAAGTCTAGAGAGTCCAAAAATTACAAAATTCTCACGAAAATAAAAAATTTCAGTACCGTAAAATAATAGTAACAATAAAAATAATTTTCGCCAAGTAGTCACCGCTGAGCCTCCGTCGCACCGACCCGCCTATGTTTGTGGATTACTTGAACAGAATAGACAAACATATGTGAGTTTTCGTTAACTCAGTGTGTAACCCAACAGAAGTAGTCATGCAACAATCATAGAATTTCATATAAAGTCAGATACAGATTCAGACCTAAGTCCATAACAGTAATAGATATCAGAATCAAATAACAGATCAGATGTACAGAATCCTACTCCTATCCTCTACACACCATCTCCGTCCATCCCATCACACTATGTGGGGTTAAAAACACTCACCCATCCCTGCACATCATATAGTGTCGATGCGACACATAACAGATAATATGCAGTCAAGCTGCCAAAATATAGGAGAAAGTTGTCATACAGATCACTTCCTCCAATATACAAATCTCATCCAAACACAGATACATAATACAGATGCAAAAATAACAAAGTAAACATGATTAACATGCTCGTATACAGATAAATACATACTTAACAGTATAGTCAGGCATACATATCAGTTTCCTACTCAAATCAGACTATCAGAGTATTAGATCACATGAAATAGGGTTTGGTTAGCCCTTACCAACCCTACTGTAGGTCCACAGTCGATCGAAATGACCCGTCTGACCGTAAGGAAGATTTTAGAATTTTGGTCCCACATGCCCGTGTGGCCCATACAGCTTGGCCCAAAACCCACATGCCCGTGTGGCGTAGACAGACCCAATTTTCGACTTTCGTCGAACCTTGTTTTCTTGCGTTAGGGTTACACACTTGGTTTGGATTTGAAGCGAAACCACCCCCAAGACCATCAGAACCTAAAATCAGCATTCCAATGACTGATTAATAGACAATTTGTGAAATCCACAACGAAAAAAATCGAATCGCACAAACAAACTTACCGCTAATAAGAACCACTACTCTCAAGGTTTAGGCCGTTGAAACGCTAACCAATGGTTCCTAGTCAACTCTTGCGTAAAACGTTCTTAAAGAATTACTTTCCTCCTACTTTACCCCATTTTTGCAATTCCAATGAAAAGAAAAATCCCAATCAATTTACAGGAACTGAAACCTACAGTCAAACAAACCACACTTACCAGAATCACACAATGAACACTGAAATTTTGAAATACAATGATACGACAGCAGATTATAGACAAAATTGTAGGAAAAAGAAGAGGAAGAAGAATGTGGCAGAAAAAAGAGAAAACTAACGCCAGACTTTTGGGAAGAGAGAAAAATTTTGAAAAAAATAAAATAAAATAAAAAGATAATCAATTTGATTTTGATTAACATCTCCACTCCCCACTAACAACCACATTCCATAATATCCTCCCCACTAACCACATCCAACTACTTCAGACTCCCAACTCCACTAAACCTCTTATAGATATCTGGAACAAAAATTAACACCCACACTCGTACAGGGATTCGAACACAAGACCTTCAGCAAGCTAAATCCTTACCACTGGAACTAGTAGGCTCATTCTGATATAAGTTTACAAACAGTATTACATAATCCCACCCAATAGGCATACGGCTTGGATAAAAAATAATAAAATTTCCAGAGAGTAGGAATTGAACCCAAGACCTCCAACTCACACCCAGAATACTTAGCCACTGAAGCATATACACATTTTGTTAGAATTTACAGAAACAAAAATAAATTAATCAGGGCGTTACAACTCTACCCCCTAACAAAAATTTCGGCATCAAAATTTACCTGATCCAAACAGATGAGGATACTGCTGACACATCGAGTCCTCAGGTTCCCACATGGCTTCCTTAGTGCAATGATTCCTCCACAGAACATTTACCAATGGTATGGATTTCCTCCTAAAAACCTTAATTTCTTGATCCAAAATCTGAACCGGCTCATTCTCAAACATCAAGTCCGGTCTAATCTCGATCTCCTCAACAGAGACAATGTGAGATGGATCAGACCGATAGCGCTTCAACATCGAGATGTGAAACACATCATGGATATGGTCAAACTCTAGAGGTAGCTCTAATTGATAAGCAATTGGTCCCACACACTTCAGAATCCGATACGGCCTAATGAACCTAGGGTTTAACTTGCCCTTACGACTGAATCGCAAAACTTTCTTTCACGAAGATACCTTAAGGAATATGAAGTCACCCACAGTGTACTCGATATCCCTCCTTTTCAGATCCACACAGGACTTCTCTCTATTAGAAGCACCCTTCAGACGATCCTGAATTAGTCTAACCTTATCTTCAGTCTTGGAAACCAACTCAGGACCCAAAATTCATCGCTTACCCAACTCAGTCTAACATAGAGGAGTACGATACTTACGACCATAAAAAGCCTCGTAAGGTTCCATCTGAATGCTAGAATGGAAACTATTGTTGTAGGCAAACTCAGCTAATGATAGAAAATCTTCCCAACTAGCTCGAAAATCAACCACACAACTCTGAAGCATATTCTCCAGTATCTGAATCACCCTCTTAGGCTGACCATTGGTCTCAGGATAGAACACAGTACTGAAGTCCAATCTCGAACCCAGAGCTTCATGCATTTTGCTATAGAACTGAAAAGTGAAGCAAGGATCCTTATCAAAGATTATCGAAACCAGAACCCTGTGCAGTCTTACAATTATCAGATATTATCGAAACCAGAACCCCGTGCAGTCTTACAATCTCATAAATATAGAGCTTCACTAACTTTTATAGAGATTAGTCCATCCGAACCGGAATAAAATGGGCGGACTTGGTCAATCGGTCCACGATGACCAATACAGAAACCTTTTTAGTGGGTGTTAAAGGTAACCCACTAACGAAGTCCATCGTCACATGCTCTCATTTCCATAAGGGAATTTCAATAGGTTGGAGCAAACCCGAAGGTAACGGGTGCTCAGCCTTAACTTGCTGGTACGTCAGACAACGAGAAACAAAATTAGTTACCTCACGTTTCAAACCCGACCACCAGTACAGTTCACGGAGATCCCGGTACATCTTATTACCATTGGATTGCATAGCATAAGGGCTACTATGCGCTTCTTTCAGAATTGATTGTCTCAGATCAGAATCATTCGGTACACAAACCCATCCTCAAAAACATAGAACTCCATCCTAATTCAATCCAAATCAGAAGTACTGTCTCTCTCAATCTGACGAAACCACAAACCCAAATATTCATTCCCCAACTACTTTTCCCGAATCTACCCAATCCAAGTTGGCTTAACTTGTAACTCGGCTAACAAACCCCCATCCTCAAACAAACTGAGACGAGCAAACATCCCTCACAAATCAGTCATCGATGTATAACTGAGAGCATCAGCCACCACATTAGCCTTACCGAGATGATACGCTATCGTGCAGTCATAAACTTTGAGCAACTTAATCCATCGACGCTGCCTAAGATTCAACTCTTTTTAAGTAAGGAGGTACTTAAGGCTCTTGTGATCGGTGTAGATAATATACCTCTCACTATACAGATAGTGCCTCCAAATCTTTAATGCAAACACCACGGTAGCTAACTTGAGATCATGCGTCGAATAATTCCCCTCATGCGACTTAAGCTGTCGGGACGCATAAGCCATAACCTTCCCATCTTGCATCAATACACATCCTAAATCGACATGTGACACATCACTATAAACTATAAACTCTTTACCAGATTCAGGCTGTATCAAAACAGAAGCCTGAGTCAGAACAGACTTGAGTTTCTCGAAGCTTGATTGTTGTACATCAATCCAGACGAAAGGAACATTCTTGTGAAAAAGCTTAGTCAGAGGAGCTGCAATCAATAAGAACCCCTCAACAAACCTTCGATAATAACCCGCAAGACCTAGAAAACTACAGATCTCATATATGTTCTGAGGCTGTTTCCAATCAAGCACAGCCTCAATCTTTTTAGGATCAACTCGGATCCCTTCAGCAGAAACTATGTGCCCCAAAAATATTACTTCTAGTAACCAGAATTCACACTTGCTCAACTTAACGTAGAACTGGTTCTCTCGGAGTGTTTGAAGCACTACTCTAAGATGCTCATCATACTCATCCTCAGTCTTAAAGTACACCAGAATATTGTCGATGAAGACTACGACAAACTGATCCAGATACAGCTAAATGCAATCAAACCTAAAAATTCAAACCAAATAGTCCGGAGAGTCCAAAAATTATAAAACTCTCACGAAAACCAAAAATTTTAGAACCGTAAAATAATTGTAACAATGAAAACAATTTTCGTCAAGTGGTCACCGCTGAGCCTCCGTTGCACGACCTGCCTATGTTTGTGGATTACCTGAATAGAACAGACAAATAAATGTGAGTTTTCGTAAACTCAGTGTGTAATCCAATAGAAGTAGTTATGCAACATACAAAGAATTTCATATATAGTCAAATACAAATTCTGACCTAAGTCCATAACAGTAACAGATATCAGAATCAAATAATAGATAAGACGTACAGAATCCTACCCCCATCTCTACACACCATCTTCTCCATCCCATCACACCATGTGGGGTTAAAAACACCCACCCATCCCTACACACCATATAGTGTCGATGCAACACATAACATATAATATACAGTCAAGCTGCTAGAATATAGGCAAATGGTCATCGTACAGATCACTTCTTTCACATATACGAATCCCACCCCAAACACATAAACAGAATACAGATGCAAAAATAACAGAGTAAACATGATATACAGATAAATACATACTTAATAGTATAGTCAGGCATACATATTAATTTCCTACTCACATTAGGTTATCAGAGTATTAGATTACATGAAATAGGGTTTGGTAGGCCTTACCGACCCTACTGTAAGTCCACAGTCGATTGGAATGACCCGTGCGACCTTAGGAAAAATTTTAGAATTCTAGGCCCACATGCCCGTGTGGGCCTACACACCCGTGTGGCCCACACGGCCTGGCCAAAAACCCACACGCCCATGTGGCATGCCAGTGTGGGCTCACATGCCCAACCTAGCCTAGCCTGTGTGGCCTATACGGCCACACTCACATCGCTACACGGTCATGTCAAGCGCACGTCCACACCTTTGTCAGTCACACAGCTGCATGGCGTCGACAGACCCAATTTTCAGTTTTCGCTAAACCTCGTTTCTCGCGTTAGGGGTACACACCTGGTTTGGATTTTATGCGAAACCACTCCCGAGACCACTAGAACCTAAAAATAGCATTCCGACGACTGATTAACAGATAATTTACGAAATCCATAATGAAAAAATCGAATCGCAAAAACAAACTTACTACTGATAAGAACCACTACTCTCACGGTTTAAGCCATTAAAGTGCTAACCACAAGTTCCTCGTCAACTCCTGTGCTACTTTTCTCCTACTTTACCCCATTATTACAATTCCAATGAAAAGAAAAATCCCAATTAGTTTATAGAAACCGAAAGCTATAGTCAAACAAACCCCACTTACCAAAATCGCACGATGAACACCAAAATTTCGAAATACAATGATACGACAGCATATTATAGACAAAATTGCTGGAAAAAAAGAGAGGAAGAAGAATGTGGCAGAGAAAAGAGAAAACTAATGTCAAACTTTTGGAAGAGAGAGAAAAATTTTGAAAAAAAAATAAAAAAATAAAAAGATAATCAATTTGATTTCTCTTTTATTACGAAGACTGCCGGGTTGTGAAGCTTGTCTAGGAGATGTTTTTTATTTACATTCGCGCCTTTTAGAAAGAGCCGCTAAATCAAGTTCTCAGTTAGGTGAAGGAATTAATTAACACCTCCACTCCCAACTAACAACCACATCCAACTATTTTAGACTCCCAACTCCACTGAACCTTTAACAGATATCCGGAATAAAAATTAACACCCGCATTTACACAGGGATTCAAACACAAGACCTCCAGCAAGCTCGAACCAGCAAGGTAATTTTGATATAAATTTATAAACAATATTACAAAGCCCACCCAACAGCGATAAGGTTTAGATAAAAAATAACAAAATTTCCAGAAAGTAGGACTTAAACTCAAGACCTCTAACTTACACTCAAAACACTTAGCCATTAAAACAAATACACATTTTATTAAAATTTACAACAAAAAAAAAATTAATCAGGACGTTACACATATTTCCCTACGCAATATTGAGGATCCATAGAATTATGATTAACATGTAACGGTAAGTTGAGAAAAACTTAATTGGTACAAAATGCTTTAAACAGAAAACCAAAAACTTATTTCACCTATCCATTAAATTTGCACCTAAATCACTTTCTCTTAATTAAATTTCTCTATTAATGCTTTTCGTTTTTGTCACATTGGTTTTTAAAAACAATTAACACACCAATTCAATAGCGTAACTTTTGATTTAATCTTATATTTTTCTCATAAAATTTATAAAAATTTGGTAAGAATTACAAAATAAATTTAAAATTATTAAAAGTAAAAAATATAAAGAAATATAAAATTATTAAAATTATAAAATCTTATAAATATTAAAAATAATAAAATACTTATAAAAATTCTAATTAATTATAAAAATAATAAAATAAAACATATATAAAATATTTAAAACCTTTTATAAACTTAAAAAATCATAAATACTTGTAAATACTATTAATAAATTTCTAAAAAAGTATAACAAATTATAAAAACTTATAAAGTTTCCTAAAAACTTGTAAAAATTCAAAACAAGTTTTAATATTTTTTAAAATATTAAATATTAAAGTTACAAAAATTATTGGTTCCTCATTTTAGATATTAAAACCCCAAAATTAAAATGAGCACATGGCATTAGACCAACCGTTGGATAAAAAGAATAATCGTGAGAATATTTCATAATGACATATATTAATATTTGCAATCGTTGGATAATAAAATTTTGATTTTATAGTATCTAACCCTAGCAAAAATGCCTTATATCATACAACAATTAGCAAGCAATTTTCAACTTTTTAAGGTCCACATTATTGTATTATACTTAAAAACTAGAGTTAAAATTTCAAAAAAAAAATTATCAACAAAAATGAAAGGGTCCCATAATTATTGTTTTGTTTGTGGAATTTTATTTAATATGAAAATGACCCTAACTGACGACTATTCTTATTATTCAACAGTTGATCTAATGCCATGGGTTCATTATGATTTTAGGTATTTAAATGATTTTTATAATTTCTATTTTTTAGTTTTAGAATTTTATAATTTATTAGATTTTATAAATTTTTATATTTTTATAAGTTGTTATAAACTTTAATCATATTTATTATTTTTATATTCTTTATTCTTTACAAGGTTATATTAATTTTAATATTTTTATGTTTAATATTTTTCTATAAAACAAAAGTTATCATGTCTCATCATCATATTAGTTTGTCAATTAATTTCATCGGTCTCAATGATGAAACATTAATTGAGGGCTTGATTAATTTTTTAATTAACGGTAAAAGTTAAAATGGGGTAAATATCTCATATATACCAAAAAATTAAATTATTTATGAAAATGGGCCAGTTTGAAGAATATTTACGGAAAAGGGCCGTTTTCCCCAAAAGCAGCGTCCACGTCACTCGTTTTGGGAAACAACAAAAGCGCCCGAGGGCGCGCTTTGTACTACTCGACAAAGCACGCCACGTAGGCGCTTTCTTTGAGGTGGCACAAAGCGCATCCTCGGGGCGCTTCTCTTCTGAACAGTCAAAACCAACGGCCAATTTTTTGTGACCGTTGGGGCCCAATGATAAAAAAAAACTATAAAACCCCCAACCCTTTATTTTTTCACACTTCAATCCTTTATCAATATTCTCTCAATTTTCTCTCAAAGTCCATGAAATTTACACTCAAATTTCAAAATAGTCCTTTACTATTTACGAAAAAGCCCTTTATAATTTTTTTAATATATTTTTTTGGAAAATTTTAAAATTTTTTATCGGATTACAATGGCCGGGGAATTACTTCGCCTAGACAACAAGCCTAATTCTTTTGCGAAGTTCTACCAAATCGACGTTCCGATTAAAACTCAATCGCGATGTGTTCCCCGATAAGAAAACAACACCATTTTCGGTGTCACGAACTTCACCATCGTAGTAAATAACAGCATTAATACGTTCACTCATTTTCATTTTTTTTCTCTTTTGCCTCAATTTCCCTTATGCAACTTTGAGAATGAAATTTGGTGATTTATAGCCTAATTTTGCGAAGACTCATTGTAGCAAAAAGCGTCCACGTGGGAGCTCTTTTCAATTACTCCACGACAGTGCACCTTCTTTGGAAGCATTTTTGGCCACTGTTTGTTCAGAAATGTCTCCTCAAATTAATTTTACGGAGACTCATTGTAGCAAAAAGCGTCCACGTGGGAGCTCTTTTCAAGATACTCTATTGACAATGCACCTATTTGGAAGCATTTTGGCCTTGTTTGTTGAAACGTCTCCTCAAATTAATTTTGCAGAGACTATCGTATAAAAGAGCGCCCACGTGAAAACTCTTTTCAAGATACTCCTCACGACAGTGCACCCTACTGGAAGCGTTTTTGGCCATTGTTTGTTCAGAAACGTCTCCTCAAAATAATTTTGCCGGAGACTACTGTCACAAAAATTCAATTAATTTTTTATGCTAATATATTTTGCCCAAAACCCTATATATGTTTTTTCCCTAGCCCAAAAATTCAATTAATTTTTCATACTGTATTTGGACGAGGACAAAAACGCGTCCACGTCGGTAGCGTTTTCTGGTTATTGAAAAGCGCCGACGAGAAGCGCTTTGTGCCACCTCGACAAAGCGCATACGTAAGCGCTTTCTTGTTGGCACAAAGCGCGCCCTCGGTAGCGCTTTTGTTGTTTCCCAAAACACGGCGACGGGACGCGTTTTGGGGGGAAACGGCCCTTTTTCATAAATATTCTTCAAACTGGCCCATTTTCGTAAATAATTTAATTTTTTGGTATATATGGGATATTTACCCGTTAAAATAGATGTAAATTTAATGCAAAAGCTCAATTAATTTTTTTTTCTCTTAACAGCTTTTTTAACTATAAACCTATAAATAGCCAACTTTTCTTTTTCTTTGTTTTCTTTAACATGTACTCACCAACTAATATATATTCACATTTATACAATATTATTTTAAATTTCTTGTAACCTCCTCCCCCAAAAAAAAAAAATGATGTACAAGTTGGGAAGAGCTTTTAGATATTCCAATATGTGATATATTTGGAAGTCAGCTCTTTGGTTGATTGACCTTATCAAATCAATAATAATCTAATACTAGTGTCAGTGTAGCAACCTAACACGTTCAGAAGGAAGGGATCTTAAAGCTTACATATAAAAATAACCCATTGTTTTGCTTTTGCTCAGCAAAATCAAGTTAGTAATATCCTTGAGACAAAATGGGTATCCGCCAAAAGCTTCTCTCGTTTCTCTTTTCTCAGCTGATTCTTTTTCTTATGGTCTCAAACCATAGCAATGCAATGGGTTTGAAACTCGGGTATTATCACACGTCCTGCCCTAATGCAGAGTCGATTATCAGTAAAACAACTCATCGATTCATTTCTCGAGCACCAACTCTTGCCGCTCCTTTGCTCGGGATGCATTTCCATGATTGCTTCGTTAGAGTAATCGTTGTTAAAAAGCTTCTACTTTTCTTATTTATAATATCCAATGAAAGGAGATTCCATCAAATCTAACATTTTTCATATGATTGATGACTTGAAGCATGGTATATTATAATCAAATGAAAGCACTTTTTTCAACCATTTAATAAGATGATGATAATTTTCAGGGGTGTGATGGTTCAGTGCTTCTAAATTCCACAAAGACTAACATATCTGAGAAAGATGCAATCCCCAACCAAAGTTTACGAGGATATCATGTGATCGACGCTGTCAAGTCTGCAGTGGAAGAAGCATGCCCTGGTGTGGTTTCCTGCGCTGATATCCTTGCCTTAGTAGCTTGAGATTCAGTTTCAATGGTACATATACTATATACTTCTCACTGTTTCTCCTATCTTACTAAATTGTATGAAAAACAAAAAATAATAGTTAAAATTCCTGTTTTTAAGATCCATGGACCCTATTGGAAAGTTCCACTTGGACGAAGAGATGGAAGAGTTTCCATCTTGAATGAGGTCTTCGCAGAGTTGCCTGCTCCTTTTGCCAACATTACACAACTAAAACAAATGTTTGCTGCTAAAGGTCTAAACACCAAAGATATAGCGGTTCTACCAGGTAGTCTCATATTTTTCATTTCCAAAAACACGTCATGTCAAATTATGGTTTTAGTCCCTACATTCATATACTTAAATCTGATATAATTTGGTCCTCCAAAGTTGAATTAAGTACATAGACAAAAACCATAATTTGACCTAAAAAGTTAGTCACTATTTTTCATCAATAAGGAGCCATTAATGGTGGAGACATTGGTCCATGATTATACAGGAGGACACACCATTGGAACATCTCATTGCCTTGGATTCACCAACCGTCTCTACAACTTCACTGGCAAAGGTGACACAGACCCATCAATGGATCCAAACTACATAGTTAAACTGAAGCAAAAATGCAAGCCTAGGGACACCACAACACTGGTGGAGATGGACCCTGGAAGCTTTAAAACCTTCGACGAAGCTTACTACACCCTGGTAGCTAAAAGAAGAGGGCTTTTCCAATCTGATTCGGCCCTTCTCGATGATCCAGAGACCAAAGCTTATGTCATACTTCAAGCTTCTACCCATGGATCTACCTTTGCCAAAGATTTTGCCGAGTCTATGGTGAAGATGGGTCAGGTTGGAGTCCTCACTGGCAATCAAGGTGAAATCAGGAAGCACTGTGCTTTGGTAAACTAATTGAAAACTGAAAACTCACTTTTTTTTAATTGAAAATTATTGTTGATTTTTGTGGCATCTTAAATTATTAATGCGAGTGTTTGACTAGAATAAAAACTTGTATGGGAATGAATTTGCATCCAAGTTGTGTTGTTTGTGTTACAAGTTTATTTGTACGGCTCTTCAAATTGCGGCCATACTTCTAGTCGAATTGTAAGTATTTCTCTATAATTTTCCAACTGAATAAAACTCTTGGCCTTATTTTATCATATATAGTTGTTAGTAAACAATTAATACTTATTATCAGATTTTATTTCTCTAAACTAGAGTTTTTCTCTATTTATCTCTAAATCAACGAAGAAAATAGATCATAATTTTCAAATATTTATAGGTGTCGGGTTGAACTCGAAATATGCAACGAACATGAATAAAAATCGAGAAAATTGAACACAAATAATTACGGGGAAAAACCCTTCGAAGAGAATAAAAAAATCATGAGCAAAGAAAATTTCACTAAAAACGGAAAAAACCAAAAAGGGGACTACAATATTAAGAAACAAATAAACCCTGAACCCAAAATTCAAAGATTCCTTGAAATTCTCACAAATTCTCTCTTAATTTTGTTGTTGTTATTCTTAACTATTTAGGGCTGCCAAGAGACCCATTTATAGGCTGAATTTCCTATACAAATATTACAAAAACATCCCTAAAATGACCAGAGTTTGACTGGGAAAATATAATAGATATTAACTAGGAAAAGAATCCCGGTTAACGAACATGTCGTCTCGTTGTGATGTGGCATATTGCCTCGTCGGGACTTCTTTCATCGCGTCGTCAGGACATGGTGAATCTTCTTGTCGTGACATCGGTGTCGTGTCGTCAAGATGTCGGCTCTTCCTTACCCCAACGTCAACCCTGTTTCATCTGAAATGCGAGGCAAACTCCACAAATTTCCACCTTGACTCGTATTTTCGAAATTCCTTTGTAATAGTCGATTTTTAGTGGTGTAGGAAATAGTGGTTTGAGGCCACCAAATCTGGTGAGTAAGCTTGTAAATTTATTATTTAATATTTACGAGTCAAATATGGTTTTAAATAGATTTTTGATTTGGTAATTTATGTCTTATAATGAATTATTATGTTCTAGTGATAAAACCATAGTTCAAGTGGTTTTAGAAAATGAGTAATGTGACCTCGTTTCTATAAACTGAGCTATAAATAGGAGTGTCAATAAAGTGGCATTAAAGTTTCATTGAAAATTTTTAACGTTTTGATAGTTAATTAATTAAAAAGGACTAAATTGAAAAAGGTACAAAACTTGTTAATTATAAGAAATAAGTGAATAAATGGCCTAATTAATAAACAAGGGAGGATTTAAGAAATAAATATGCCTAAAATATATTGATGAGGCAGCATATGAGAAAATAATAATAAAAAAACCCATTCAATGACAAAATTGTGATTTTGGTGAAATTAAAGATAAAACAAATTGAATTTAAAGGTTTCTAGATACTTTCTTCTTCATTTCGGTTCAAAACAAAGAAACGAGAGCTCTTTAAGCTGGTTCTTCAATTTTTCTTCATGTGAGTTCAATTCTTATCCGTTTCTTTTAATTTTTATGTTTTTGAGATTGTTACAATTAGGTCCAACTAAACCTTACCTTAGTTTTTGATTTTATTAAAAATTTTGGAAGTTTCCATTGATGAATATATATTATTTTAGTTATTAAATGATGAATTTGAGATGTTGATTGATATTTAAAAGTATTTTGTTAAGTAATTTTGATGAATTTCTCGATTAGGGACTAAATTATTAAAATAGTAAAAACACAAGGATTTGTTGTGAAATTATTGCAAAAATGGGCTGTATTGAATGCCATGAATATTTGAATAGCATGGGTTTACATTAAAAATGGTTAATTTGCATGATATGGGCTCAGGGACTAAATTGAATAAAAGTAAAACCTTAGGGGCAATTTTGTAAAATTGTCAAAATGACCAAATTGCATGAAATGAAATTTTTTACTGTCTAAATTGATAAATTGAATGAAATTATTAATTTAGATCAATATCGGGTGGAAAAATCGAGGAAAATGAAAAATTACCAAAATGCCATTGAATCTTAATATTTCTGCAATTTAGCCAGGTAAGTTCGTGTAACTAAATTTTGTATATTTATATGTTTGAATTGAATGTTGTATATGTGAATTGTGTAATTGCTATGTTTATGAAATTGATCACATATTCCGACAATACCCGGCAAATATTAAGTCCCGTTTGAATAAATGAAATTCGATGGATACAGGGTTCCCGATTGGTTGTCGTCCTGCATGTGTTGCAGACACACCACAACTTGAAAGAGTGCCCCGTTATTAGCTCTCATGAGCATCCCGATATTTGGCTCTCTCGAGCTTCCCGTTATATGGTTCTTGCGAGTTTCCCGTTAATAGCTCTTCGGAGCATCCGGATTGGTTGTGATCCTACATGTTTTGTGGACACACTGCAACTCTTATAAGCGTCTTGATATATGGCTGCTCGGAGCTTTCTGATATTGGCTTGCTTGAACTTCCCGATATATAGCTATCCGCAACTTCCTGATTAATGGCTCGTCAGAGCTACCCGTTATTGGCTCGCATGAGTTTCCTGATTATGTCTCTTATGAGCTTCCTGTTATACAGCCTGGATAAGCTTCTTGATACATAGCTCACATGAGCTTCTCGTTATATGGCTCGAGAGAGAGCTTCCCGTTTATGTACTCATATGAATATTCTCGAATGTGAATTGACGTATTACAGTTTTGTACACTTAATGTGTACCACCAGAGTATCCATCGATATTTTAAATGATTCAATAGGTAAAATTCTAAAATGAAACAATATGAGTACAAAATGAATTATTACCCGTATATGCCTGAAATAGATGCAACTGATATTACATGACATGTTGAAATATGAGATAGAAGATACATGTGTATGAAACTTGCCTGATGACTAAATACACTAGTAATTACGAACTATTATCGAAATATATATATATATATATATATATATCTGAAATACATGGAAAAAATGGTACATGGTATATTGATATAAAGAAATGAATGATATATGTTTATGAAGAAACAATAAGAGAATGATGTGCATCATGATAAGTATATATATGAATATCTTTTAGATGTTGATACAAAGAAATTATGTAAATTGAGACGAGTAATAAAATCAAATGTGACATGTTGAGAAAATAAGTTTACCAATGTTGAATTTATATGGAATATGTGTAAGCACGCTAACAAGAGAAAATATGAAAGTGCCAAGCTATTGGTTGAATTGATGCATTGAAATGGTAAGTACACAAGAGAAAATATGCAAGTGCTCATGAAAGAGTGGTAAGGTTTAAATTGTGCAATTTCTTATGAAACGACTTATCATGGGATCAGTTCGAGAAAGGCTATGTTTAAATGCACTAGCTTGTGACAATGGCTGAATATTATACTTATGACTTGTGTGTTATGCACATGGAATGAGTGTGAAAAAGTAAAGAACTGCAAACAAAGATAAAGAAATTTAGAAGAGTTTAAAGTTGTTTAAAATCCTACTATGCTAGGATAAGATGTAAAAGTAATACTATGGATTTTTTCATCTTGTGAGTCGATGAATATAGCTTCATGAAATTCGATATCATTATTGGATTATTCACAATATGAATAAATTTCATATTTGAAATGACTTAATATGAATAAAGCTTATACGAGCTTACTAAGAATTTATTGCTTACAAAATAGTTTTTCTTTATTTTTCAGATTATCGGAAGCTCGGTCAAGTTGGAAGCTTGTCAGAGCTATATCACACTACCCATCAGTTCTATCGGTACCTCTGAATGTTTTCATTATGGTTATAATGGCATGTACAGGTTATTTTGGCTAATCTTGACTTATATATGTTTTGTTGAGATTAACCACTCATTTGACTTGTGTTTTGGCATATTTTGGTTTGTGCACATTTGCTTTATATGGTTGATGTGTGGTTTGGTTTATGGATGTTAAGTGAAAGGTAAAGTGTTAGCTAAATGTGCATTTATATACACGTGTTTTGCTATGCAATGAACTGGTCATGAATTAGTATCTTGATACGTAAGGTATATATACCTTAATATGTTAGTATTTGAAATACATTTTGGTGTCAAATGGTAAGTTTTGTTAGTTAAGTAACTTGGTCTAAAATAATGCAAACTAGCTTGGTAAACCTTGAGTACAATTATGCATATAAGTTATATATATATATATATATATGAATATATTGAATACATGAGCATACATGTTATAATATTTCATTTGAGGTGCTTAAAAGAATTTTTGTTGTATGTGAAGATATTATACATTTAAGGCATGATTCTAGCTTGTTTTGAATATCTTGTTATGGCTTGTTGTTGTGTAAAAATGTTGGATTAGGTTGAAGATAAGTTGGGTGAGAAATGTGACTTGGGAATGGCCTATTTTCTTCCACACGGGCAAAGACACAGGCATGTGTCTCAGCCGTGTGTGACACACGGCGAGGTGACATGGCCGTGTGTCCCCTATATTTTTAAAATAGAGCAAAACAAAATGTTCACATGGCCTAGCACACGGGCGTGTGGCTTGTCCGTGTGACCCCTGCACCTTAATAATACAAGTCAATATGCTCACATGGCCTAACACACGGGCGTGTGGGTTGGCCGTGTGACCTAAATCTGAGAGCTCACATGTTTGGACACAGGTTGGGACACGGTCGTGTGTCCCTATTTCAAATGTCTACACGGTGTTGGACACGGGCATGTCTCTTGACCGTATGAGACACACGGCCTGACCACACGAGCGTGTGTCCTCTACCCCTTTGAAAAATTTAAATGTTTTTCAAAAAAAATTTTGAGTACCCGATTGAGTCCCGACTTGTTTCTAATGTATATTTTGGGCCTCGAGAGCTTGTATAAGGGACTTTAAGCTTGATTTTGATTGATTTTTGATATGAATGCTAAATGAAATGAAATTTCTATTAATTGATCTGTAAATTATGGTAATACTTCGTAACATTGTTCTAACGCCAGATACGGGTTAGGGGTGTTACAGCCTTCTTTGTCGAGCCCTATCAGGGGTCTAATTTGATCACTTTCAAATGCTTATCAAGTCTAAACAATGCTCAAATTTAGAAATTGGAAGACTCTTTCTCATCATGTCTATTGGATGGTTCTCTGTGCCAATTTGTGAATCTGAACATCTCCTTAAACGATCACTTCTTGAACAAAGTGGTACCATATATCTATATGCTTTTTTCTTTCGTGATGCATCTGATTTTTCTCGAGATGTATGGCACTTTAACTATCTCAATATACAATAGGTTTTTTGTTTTATCAACCAGCTTCCCGAATAGACCTCTCAACCAAATGGCTTCTTTCACAGCTTTTGTTATTGCCATGTACTGTAACACCCTTAACCCCTACCCGTCGCCAGATGAGGGTTACGAGCATTACGTGATAAGTCATACAACAAACCCGATTCCATATACCACACTCAACAAGTTGATCTTAACATATGAAATTTAGAAACAAGTAAACCATACTTAATTAATTAATAAAGTAACCCTATTTCAACAGCCAATTCATTTTAATTATTAAGAAAACCACCCTATGAACAAAACTTCAGGCTAAGTGGTCGAGATATACAAGTTCATTACATTATCAAAATGCAGTTGATAGCTTTGGCCAAATATACCAAAACCTATTGCATAACATGTTTCATGTTTCATAACATAATTTAATCAACGCACATACAAAATTTTATATTAATACCCATCTGATACCCACTTATTTTTCATACATAACTCAACTATAATTGTATATAAGCATTCATATAGCTCTTGTATCATGATAACATAAACATATATATACAACATTTAATAATTAAAATACATTTATTTCAAGCTCAAACTAGTACAATATTTTAGCTATATTCGAATGGCCATACTAATTATAACTCAAAATCTTCAAATTTAAACATGAATATATATACATTTCCATGATCAATTTTGAAATTATAACTAAACACGTAATAATCTCAGTAGAAAATTTTCACAACCAAATAGGCAATACTTATACATATATATTACCTATAAATGACCAATTCTATATAACCACATTTAACTCCTAAACATGATATGCACACATATTATATCAAGGACTTAAAACAAACCATTATATCAACATATAATTCATACTTAACCAAAAGCAACAAATTTTATTCGCAAGGCCATATTTATATTTACAAACCGAACATCATTCATTACTTATCAAAATAAAGCCCATACATGCCTTTGATTCAAAAAGTTTACAAAACATATATATACCAAAGAGAGTGATAGTGTGGTCGACTTTCTTGATGATCCCCTGAGCCCGTAGTTGATTCAACGATCTATAAAATAGAAATACAAACACATACATAGTAAGCTCAATAGCTTAGTAAGTCTTAAGCAACTTTAATATAACATTCGAACGATTAAATTTTATTTCTAAAAACTTATAACATCTATATTTATGCAGAGCCGAATATTTTCAGCTTGTTAATCATAGCATTTACACTTCATTACCATAATCCTATAATTTCATCGAACCATAGTATAAAAGTATTTTCCATGAATCACATGCTCCTCGTCACATAAGTGTAACATTCATATCAACTATATTTTCATATTCAAAGTCTTTGCATTATTAGCATTTCTACTAGTAACCAAACATCAACAAAAATAGTACTTTTAAGCTCGGATTCTATCTTTACCATTCATACATATCGATCAATAAGCTCAATCATATATAACACCATTCTTAATATGCTAATTCAACTCAAGTAACATTAATCACAACTTACCTTACTTCTGATAAATTCAATAAGATTTAAGCTTCCCTCAGTTTTTAACTCAATAGGTTCACTATATTACACTCGAACAATTTATGATTTCTTCGTTTTAAAGTATCACCGGCATTAAGCCTGCTAGGCACAAAGCCTGAATCAAATCACCGGCACTAAGCCTGCCAGGCACGAAGCCTGAATATGTCACCGGCACTAAGCCTGCTAGGCACGAAGCTCGAATATGTCACCGGCACTAAGCCTGCTAGGCACGAAGCCCGAATCAAATCACCGACACTAAGCCTGCTAGGCACGAAGCCCGAATCAAATCACCGGCACTAAGCCTGCTAGGCAATAAGCCCGAAACTATTCATAAACCAATCACATACTTCACATTTTTCTCAATAATATATCAAAGATACTCATTCATATCGTATTGTCAATTTATGTATTCAAGCCAATTTCACCTATGTACATTCGGCTATTACAATAATATATCTTCAAATTTATCGAACATTATCATTTAACAGATTCATAAATAATTATATGACCTATTTCAGCTTAAGGACTTACCTCGACTATCGACGGACAACGTTTATCGGCTAGTCGACAACTTTCGCCTTTCCCCGATCCAAATTCGTTTTTCTTTGTTCTTGATCTAAACACATAAAAATTTAGCTCATTAAAGTACATTTCATCTCAATTTAGTCCCTAAGCACATAAATAGGTAAATTACCATTTTACCCCTATAGTTTCACATTTTACAATTTAGTCCTATTTGCATAAAACACAAAATACACATAATTTGCACATAATACTTTAGGGCCAAATCTTTTATACTCTCATACCAAGACATACATTTCATTTATTTTGCAAAAACAAGACCCTCAAAATTTTTATTTTTATAAATTAGTCCAAAAACACTCAAATTTACTAAAATTTCCAATTCAATATACATTAATCTTCAACATATCATTTACATAGAATCATAAAACACCAAAAATCACAAGAATATAACAAGGGCCGAACATCATACATGATTATTCTTAAAAAATTTAACATGGGTCAGCTACAGTTCGAAGCAACGATCTCAAAAACGTAAAAATTATCTAAAACCGACTAAGAACTCACCTTCAATTTTAGCTTCAAAGTGCCGAAATTACAAAGACTTTGAACCCTTCTTCTCATGCAAAGTTTCGGCCAAGAACAAAGATGAATGAAAAATGGCCTTTTGTTTTGTTTTACTTTAACATATATTAATTTATTATTAAATTACTTAACTAACCTTTATAATAAAATAACCAAATATTATATCTTAAGGACAAACTTGTCCATGACCGGCCACTAACTCATAAAATGAGTTATTTACCCTTTCAATACTTCATATTATAAAGCCATGCTCAAATTAGCACATTTCACTTTAGTATGCCACTTTTACCTTTTACGCGATTAAGTCCTTTTTCTAAATTAAACACACAAACGATAAAATTTTTCCACTAAACTTTCACACATATTAATTCACATATAATAAACACAAAATATAAATTTAAAATATTTCTCGGACTCGAATTCGTGGTCCCAAAACCACTGTTTCGATTAGTCTGTTACAACTCTCCCCCTTAAGGATTTTCGTCCCCGAAAATCTCACCGTTAAATAATGTCGGATATTGTTGCCTCATTGAGTCCTCAGGCTCCCACGTAGCCTCTTCAACTCCGTGCCGATTCCATAGTACTTTCACTAAGGAAATCCTTTTGTTTCTTAACTCTTTCATTTCCCGAGCTAAAATACGGATCAGTTTTTCCTCATACGTCATATCAGGTTGGATTTCAATCTCAGATGGAGCAATCACATGTGACGGATCGATCAGATTCACTGAGCATAGAAACGTGAAATACATCGTATCTTTTCTAATTCAGAGGGTAGCTTCAACCTATAAGCAACAGCCCAACACGCTCAATGATTTCATATGGTCCGATGAATCTCGGACTCAACTTGCCTTCCTACCAAAACGAGTACTTTCTTCCACGGAGAAACCTTTAAAAATACTCGATCTCCGACCTGAAATTCAATGTCCTTATGTTTCAAATCAGCATAGGACTTTTGACGATCCAAGTAGCTTTCAAATTGTCTCTAATAATAGCTACTGCTCATTTCTTTAATCAAATCAACCCTGTATCTTATTCTCACGAGCTCACCCAAAGATAATGGTGTTAGACACTTTCGCTGCATAAGGCTTCATAGGGTGCCATTTTAATAATAGATTGAAAACTGTTATTATAGGCAAATTCAATCAGAGGTAAGTATCTTTCCCACGTACCTTCAAACTCAAGAACGCAGCATCTCAACATGTCTTCAAGTATCTGAATAGTTCGTTCAGATTGACCGTCTGTCTGTGGATGAAAGGCTGTACTAAAGTAAAGTTTAGTACCTAAAGCATCTTGCAACTTCTTCCAAAATCGTGATGTGAATCTCGGGTCTCTGTCCGAAACAATGGAACTCGGCACACCATGCAACCTTACAATCTGTGATATATACAATTCAGCAAGTTTATCAAGTGAATAGTCCGTTCGAATTGGTACAAAATGAGCCAATTTGGTCAATCTATCAACTATAACCCAGACTGCATCTTTCTTGCTCGGTGTCATAGGCAAACCAGAATACAAAATCCATAGTGATTCTATCCCATTTCCATTCGGGTATCATGATAGGCTGAAGCAACCCAGAAGGCACTTGATGCTCGGCTTTTACTTGCTGACAAATTAAGCACTTTGAAACAAATTCAGATATATCCCGTTTCATGCCAGGCCACCAATAGAACTGTTTCAAATCATTATACATTTTTGTGCTACCCGGATGTATCGATAATCGACCACTATGAGCCTCACTCAAAATCATCTGAATTAAATCCAAGTTCTTCGGAACACACATTCGGTTTTTAAAGTTCAAACAATCATTTGCATCAATTTGAAATTCTGATTCCACATCTTTTTCACACTGAATTCGCTTAGCAATCAAATCCTTGTCGACTTTCTATGCATCACAAATTTGCTGAATAAACATTGGTCTTGCTTGTAACTCGGCTAGGATCGATCCATCACCAAACATAACCATCTGTGCGTTCATTGCACGAAGAGTAAACAATGATTTTCGACTTAACGCATCTGCAACAACGTTAGCGTTCCCCGGATGGTAGTCAATCACCAACTCATAGTCTTTCAACAGTTCTAACCATCTGCATTGCCTCAAGTTCAGATCTTTCTGAGTCATCAAATACTTTAGGCTTTTATGATCCGAATAAACGTGACATTTCTCACCGAATAAATAGTGCCGCCAAATTTTTAATGCAAAAATAATAGCTGCTAATTCCAGATCGTGAGTCGGATAATTTTTTTCATGCGGCTTTAGTTGTCTCAAAGCGTAGGCTATAACCTTGCCTTCCTGCATCAATACACAGCCCAAACCACTTAAGGAAGCATCAGAATACACAACAAATTCTTTACCCGATTCAGCTGAGCTAACACGAGCTTAGTCAAAAGGGCTTTCAACTGATCGAAACTTTTCTGACAATTTTTCGACCACTCGAACTTGACATCTTTCTGTAGTAGCTTTGTCAAAGGTGTAGCTATTACAGAAAAACCTTTCACAAACCGTCTGTAGTAGCCCGCAAGTCCCGTAAAACTTGAATCTCTAAACATTTTGGTGGCTTCCAATGAAGTATAGTGAGATTTTGTTCGGATCAAGTCGAATACGATCTTTGAAACAACATGTCCCAAAAAGTGACTGTTTCATCCGAACTCACACTTACTAAACTTCGCATACAACCGCTAATTTCACAAAGTTTGTAGCACTAATCTCAAATGCTCAGCATGCTCGATTTCATCTTTGGAGTAGATCAATATATCATCAATAAACACTACTACAAATCGATCCAAAACTGTCTAAAACCCGATTCATCAAATCCATAAAAATAGCAGTGCATTAGTAAGCCCAAAAGGCATAACCAAAACTCAAAATGTCTGTACCTCGTCCGGAATGCAGTCTTTGGCACATCTGTATCTCTGACTCACAACTGATAATAACCCGATCTCAAATCTATCTTCGAAAATACTGAAGCCCCCTTCAACTGATCAAACAAATCATCAATCCGAGGTAACGGGTATTTATTCTTTATAGTTACCTTATTCAATTGCCGATAATCAATACACATCCGCATTATTCCATCTTTTTTCTTCACAAAAATGACTGGTGCACCCCAAGGAGAGAAACTTGGTCGTGCAAAGCCCCTATCTGTTAACTTTTGCAACTGTGCTTTCAACTCTTTTAACTCAGTAGGTGCTATCCGATATGGAGCTATCGAGATCGGAGTCATTCCCGGTGCTAATTCAATGCCAAACTCAATTTCTCGTATTGGGGGTAAACCCGATAGTTCTTCAGGAAACACATCTGGGTATTCACACACAACCAGTACAGATTCAATATGCTTTTCAGATACTTTATTATCCAGTACATAAGCCAAATAAGCTTCACACCCTTTTCTCACATACTTTCGGGCCAACATCGAGGATATTATTGTAGGAAACTCACTTAAATCACTGGATTTAATTCTGATGATCTCGCCGTTCTGACATCTCAAATCAATAAGCTTTCTTTTGTAATTCACCACTACATCATGTGAAGTTAGCCAGTCCATTCCCAAAATTATATCGAACTCATCGAAAGGGCAACAATATTAAATCGGCTGGGAAACAATAATCCCGAATCATCAACGGGCAACCTTTACACACTTTATTAACAAATACACATCTACCCAAAGGGTTGGACACACGAATCACAAACTCAGTAGACTCAACTGGCAGAGTCTTATCGAATACTAGAGTTTCACACACATATGAATGAGTCGAACCAGGATCAATCAATGCAATCACAGTAGTATCATAAAGGGTGAAAGTACCGATAATGACATCGGGGGAAGAAGCATCCTCTCTGGCTCGTGTAGCATAAGCTCTGGTAGGTGCTCGGGCCTCTGATCGAACTACAGTGTCTTTCGTCCCTCTATGACTGCCACCTACATTACTGGAATGTTTGGGTGGTCGACCCCCGACCCCGTGCTGGCATGCTGCTCGGTCTAGTGTTCTGAACCGTATTCTGTTCGGCTAACATCGGGCACTCTCGAATAAAATGGTCCGACGATCCACATTTAAAGCAGGACCGATCACGAACCCTACAACTTTCAGAATGCCATTTCCCGCAATGTTTACACTCGACCCAGTCCTGTGGAACGTTACCAACACTAGCTATCGAAGTGGCTCAATAACTTCCTAGAGGTTGATCATGTCTAGGTAAGTCTGAAGTAGCTTTACATTGGTTAGAGTCATCTCTGAATTTCTTAGGCACCGAATGGTAAGTTTTACTCGTTGATCTCTTACGAGTATCTCTAGCTTCTATTTCAGCTTTTCTTTTATCTTTTCCGAGCTCTTCAGCCTTACAAGCCCGCTCGACTAGTATCACAAACTCTTTGATTTCAAGAATGCCGACCAGCAACTTTATATCTTCATTCAGACCGTCTTCAAATCTTTTGCACATAATAGCTTCAGTAGAAACACACTCTCTAGCATATCTGCTAAGTCTGACAAATTTCCGTTCATATTCTATCACAGTCATTCGTCCCTATTTTAGTTCAAGAAATTCTTTTCGTTTTTGATCGATGAATCTCTGACTGATATATTTCTTACGGAACTTAATTTGGAAGAAGTCCCAAGTTACTTTTTCTTTCGGAACTACTGATACCAGTGTGTTCCACCAGTGAGAGGCAGTGTCCCGAAGTAGAGATATAGCACACTTTAGACATTCATCTGGAGTACAAGATAACTCATCGAGTACCCGAATAGTGTTATCAAGCCACACCTCAGCTTGTTCTGCATCATCTTTATCATTGGCCTTGAATTCCTCGGCCCCATATTTCCTGATTTTATCAACGGGAGGCCTGCTAGATCTCATCGGATCTATCATCGGGGGTGCTGAAGGTACCAGAGTTGGATTATTTGGGGGTGGAGGTTGTTGTACAACCGGATTATTCTGAACAAACTGGGTATACCATTCATTCATCATTTGGTAGAAGGCTAGTTTATCCTCCCCCTCGTGGCTACCTGTATCTGGTCGAGAGTCTAATGGCACTGATCCAAGTGCGAGACCAGGTGCAACGCTCTCCACATCATCAGCTACGGCTCTATCGGGATCGAAGTCCATTTACTATATAGAATACAATTGAAATTGTCAGAAGTCACCATACTATCATATATACAATTCAAAGGCATGTATAGCTAGACTCTTACATACTAAGGTAGTCCTAGAATCGACTAAACCGTAGCTCTGATACCAATAAAATGTAACACCCTTAACCCTTACCCATCGCCAGATTAAGGTTACGGGCATTACCGGATAAGTCATACAGCAATCCCGATTCCATATACCACACTCAACAAGTTGATCTTAACATATGAAATTTAGAAACAAGTAAACCATACTTAACTAATTAATAAAGTAACCCTATTTCAACAGTCAATTCATTTTAATTATTAAGAAAACCACCTTATGAACAAAACTTCAGGCTAAGTGGTCGAGATATACAAGTTCATTACATTATCAAAATGCAGTTGATAGCTTTGGCCAAATATACCAAAACCTATTGCATAACATGTTTCATGTTTCATAACATAATTTAATCAACGCACATACAAAATATTATATTAATACCCATCCGATACCCACTTATTTTTCATACATAACTCAACTATAATTGTATATAAGCATTCATATAGCTCTTGTATCATGATAACATAAACATATATATACAACATTTAATAATTAAAATACATTTATCTCAAGCTCAAACTAGTACAATATTTTAGCTATATTCGAATGGCCATACTAATTATAACTCAAAATCTTCAAATTTAAACATGAATATATATACATTTCCATGATCAATTTTGAAATTATAACTAAACACGTAATAATCTCAAGAGAAAATTTTCACAACCAAATAGGCAATACTTATACATATATATTACCTATAAATGACCAATTTATATAACCACATTTAACTCCTAAACATGATATGCACACATATTATATCAAGGACTTAAAACAAACCATTATATCAACATATAACTCATACTTAACAAAAAGCAACAAATTTTATTCGCAAGGCCATATTTATATTTACAAACCGAACATCATTCATTACTTATCAAAATAAAGCCTATACATGCCTTTGATTCAAAAGTTTACAAAACATATATATACCAAAGAGAGTGATAGTGTGGTCGACTTTCTTGATGATCCCCGAGCCGTAGTTGATTCAACGATCTATAAAACAGAAATACAAACACATACATAGTAAGTTCAATAGCTTAGTAAGTCTTAAGCAACTTTAATATAACATTTGAACGATTAAATTTTATTTCTAAAAACTTATAACATCTATATTTATGCAGAGCCGAATATTTTTAGCTTGTTAATCATAGCATTTACACTTCATTACCATAATCCTATAATTTCATCGAACCATAGTATAAAAGTATTTTACATGAATCACATGCTCCTCGTCACATAAGTGTAACATTCATATCAACTATATTTTCATATTCAAAGTCTTTACATTATTAGCATTTCTACTAGTAACCAAACATCAACAAAAATAGTACGTTTAAGCTCGGATTCTATCTTTACCATTCATACATATCGATCAATAAGCTCAATCATACATAACACCATTCTTAATATGCTAATTCAACTCAAGTAACATTAATCACAACTTACCTTACTTCTGATAAATTCAATAAGATTTAAGCTTCCCTGAGTTTTTAACTCAATAGGTTCACTATATTATACTCGAACAATTTATGATTTCTTCGTTTTAAAGTATCACCGGCATTAAGCCTGCTAGGCACAAAGCCTGAATCAAATCACCGGCACTAAGCCTGCTAGGCACGAAGCTCGAATATGTCACCGGCACTAAGCCTGCTAGGCACGAAGCCCGAATATGTCACCGGCACTAAGCCTGCTAGGCACGAAGCCCGAATCAAATCACCGGCACTAAGCCTGCTAGGCACGAAGCCCGAATCAAATCACCGGCACTAAGCCTGCTAGGCAATAAGCCCAAAACTATTCATAAACCAATCACATACTTCACATTGTTCTCAATAATATATCAAAGATACTCATTCATATCGTATTGTCAATTTATGTATTCAAGCCAATTTCACCTATGTACATTCGGCTATTACAATAATATATCTTCAAATTTATCGAACATTATCATTTAACAGATTTGTAAATAATTATATGACCTATTTCAGCTTAAGGACTTACCTCGACTATCGACGGACAACGTTTATCGGCTAGTCGACAACTTTCGCCTTTCCCCGATCCAAATTCGTTTTTCTTTGTTCTTGATCTAAACACATAAAAATTTAGCTCATTCAAGTACATTTCATCTCAATTTAGTCCCTAAGCACATAAATAGGAAAATTACCATTTTACCCCTATAGTTTCACATTTTACAATTTAGTCCTATTTGCATAAAACACAAAATACACATAATTTGCACATAATACTTTAGGGCCAAATCTTCTATACTCTCATACCAAGACATACATTTCATTTATTTTGCAAACAAGACCCTCTAAATTTTTATTTTTACAAATTAGTCCAAAAACACTCAAATTTACTAAAATTTCCAATTCAATATACATTAATCTTCAACATATCATTTACATAGAATCATAAAACACCAAAAATCACAAGAATATAACAAGGGCCAAACATCATACATGATTATTCTTAAAAATTTTAACATGGGTCAGCTACAGTTCGAAGCAACGATCTCAAAAACGTAAAAATTATCTAAAACCGACTAAGAACTCACCTTCAATTTTAGCTTTAAAGTGCCGAAATTACAAAGACTTTGAACCCTTCTTCTCATGCAAAGTTTCGGTCAAGAACAAAGATGAATGAAAAATGGCCTTTTGTTTTGTTTTACTTTAACATATATTAATTTATTATTAAATTACTTAACTAACCTTTATAGTAAAATAACCAAATATTATATCTTAAGGACAAACTTGTCCATGACCGGCCACTAACTCATAATTGGGTTATTTACCCTTTCAATACTTCATATTATAAAGCCATGCTCAAATTAGCACATTTCACTTTAGTATGCCACTTTTACCTTTTACGCGATTAAGTCCTTTTTCTAAATTAAACACACAAATGATAAAATTTTTCCACTAAACTTTCACACATATTAATTCACATATAATAAACACAAAATATAAATTTAAAATATTTCTCAGACTCAGATTCGTTATCCCAAAACCACCTTTCCGATTAGGGTCAAATTCGGTCTGTTACATGTACTCAGCTTCGGTAGTTGATACAGCCACAGTGGCTTCAAGGGTGGCTTTCCAACTAATAGTGCAATTTTTGAAGGTGAACAGATAACTTGTGAGAGATCGTCTTTTGTCTAAGTCTCTAGCATAATCTGAATCTACATAGCCGACTAGACATTCTTAACATCTTTCGAATTCCAAACAAGTATTGGAAGTCCCTCTTAAATATCTTAGAATCCATTTAACAGCTTGTTAGTGTAATTTGTTGGGTTTGGCCATATATCTACTTACTACACTTACAACATGTGAAATATCAGGACGAGTACAAACTATAGCATGCATTAGGCTTCCGAATACACTAGAATATGGAATCGAGGACATATACCTTTCTTCTTCTTTGGTTTGTGGTGAATCTGAAGTCGAAAGTATGAAGTGAGCAGCTAAGGAAGTACTAACTGGTTTAGAATCTTGCATTTCAAATCGCTCGAGAATTCTTTCGATGTATCTTTTTTGTGACAGAAATATCTTTCCTGAGAGTTGATCTCTCGAAATTTCAATCCTTAAAATTTGTTTGGTTGTACCAAGATCCTTCATCTCAAACTTAGAGTTAAGCATGGTTTTAAGTCGTTCAATTTCGGATGGATCCTTAACTGGAAATTAACATATCATCAACATAAAACAGCAAATAAATGAATGATTCATCATCTAAACATTGTAAATAAACACTACTGTTGTACTTACTTTGAACGAAACCAAAACCTAACATAAAGGAATCAAACTTTTTATAACACTAACGAGGAGACTACTTCAAGATGTATAAAGATTTATATAGAAGGAAAACATGGTCTTATTAATTTTGAAGTCTTTAGGTTGTTGCATGTAAATGTCTTCATCAAAATCCCCATGAAGGAATGCAATTTTCATATCTAATTGCTCTTATTTGAGATTGTTTGATGCAACAAGAGCTAATAGTGCCTGAATGGACGTGTGCTTCACAACTGGAGAGAAAGCATCATGAAAATCAACTCCCCCCACTTGACTGTAACCCTTTGAGACCAATATTGCCTTATATCTTGTGTCACATTGATCTGAACCATCCTTCTTTTTGAACACCCACTTGCAGCCAACTATTTTCTTCTTGGTGGGTGGTTTAACAATCTGTCATGTCTCGTTCTTTTAAAGAGATTTCATGTTTTCTTCTATGGTGACAAGTCACTTACTGAAATCAGAAGCCCGAACTGCCTCTAAATAGTTTTAAGGGTCAGCTGAACTGATGCTATCTGTAATACTTAGAGCATATGCCATTAGATTTCCTTCACTGTCCTTTTTAGATGGTTTGATTCTTGCCTTTTTCTATCCCGGGCTAACTTATAATTTTGAAGGGTCTTTGGTTGGGGTGGGCAAGTTTCGAAAACCTTTTTCTACATCAATGAAATGACGATTTTAGAATTTCTATGTGATGTCGTGATATGGCGATTCTCTTCATCAGAGCATCGCCCCTATTCGTCGTGTCGTTGTAACATCATGTTTCGTGACATCGCGACATCACTATCTATCTTTATTTTTGGATCCACTTTGCTCGAAACACTCAGATTTTTGGTTTTTTTGACCTAGTACCCTATTTGTGATAGAATCATCGATGTTTCATCAAATACAACATCTCTACTGATGATGACCTTAATCTTTTCTGGGCACCATAACTTGTAACTTTTTATCCCGATTGCAAAACCTAGAAAAATATACTTCATCACCCTTGATTCAAGTTTTCCCTAACTAACTTTGTATAAGCAAGACAACCAAATACTCTAAGGTTAGAGTAGCTAGGAGGATTACCTAACCAAATCTCTTCAGGAACTTTTCCATGCAAAGCTCAATATGGAGACCAGTTCATTAAATAGCTTATGAGAGTAACTACTTCGACCCAAAACTCCTTTTCTAAGCCTGCATTGGAAATCATACATTGGGATTTCTCAAGTAATGTTCTGTTCATCCATTCAGCAAAACCATTCTACTGCGAGGTACCAACAACTGTGCTGTGTCTTTCAATTCCTTTCTGTTTGCGAAAATCATTAAATTCAATTGACCAGAACTCGAGCTCATTATTCGTTCTGAAACGCTTTACGAATTTCATAGTCTTTTTTCTCTAGTAGGGTTTTCCACTACTTAAAGATCCCGAAGACTTTGTTTTTATACTTCAAGAAGTATACTTAATTTTTTTTGTAGTCATCGATAAGACTTAGAATATATCTGCTACCTCTTTTAGAGACGATTTGAGTTGGACATCATAAATCAGAATGAATATAGTCGAGTGTCCCTTTATTCCTGTGCACTGTCAAATTGAAGCTGACTCAATTCTGCTTCCCATAAATGCAATGCTCATAGAAATCTAACGTTCCATCTCTGGTGCCTATAAGAAGACCCCTTTTACTTAAAACGGTCATACATTTTTCACTCATATGACCGAGTCACATGTTCCATAGCTGGGTTGATTCAGAATATGAAAAAAAATGGGTTTTGACATGTCATCGCGACATTAAAAGGATCCTCGACGGGATGTGGTCACAATTTCATCCCTTCTTCAGTAATTACTGCTAAGTCGAACACCGTTGCACCTTGCAAAATGTATAGGCTATCAACTTTATGACCTTTCATCAAAATAACGGCTCCACAAGAAACCTTTAAGTCGTTTGACTAACTGACGATCTTGTACCCATTCGAGTCCAAAATACCCAAAGAGATGAGATTCTTCTTTAACTTAGGCACGTGCCTGACAACTGACAATGTTTTGACTATCTTGTCATGCATCCTTATTTGAATGGTACCAATTTCAGTTATTTCGCAAGGTGAGTTATTTCCAATAAGCACAACTCCACCTTTAACCAAACTATATGTGGAGAACTAGTCCCTATTGGGACACATATTGTAGAAAAACCTTGAACCTAAGATCCACTTAAATGTGAACTTAGATCTTTTAACTGTTGATACCAGCCAAAAATCATCATTTCTGTCCTCGACTACATTAGCATAGACTATATCGGCTTTCTGCTTCCCTCTCTCGTTATTTTCAGTGGCCCTTTTATTTTTATTATGAAATTTGTAACATTCTGACTTCATGTGGCCCATCTTTTTGCAATAGCCACATTACTTATCACGGTTTCTGGATTTTGATCTCGCCCTCGATCTTCTCTGACCTGAATCTTTAGATTGTTGCCTTCCTCTAGCAACCAAAACTGAGGCTTACCCATATGATTTGTTCTTCGAGCCTAAATCATTGTTGAGTTTATCTTTACTTAAAAGATTACACTTCACGTCCTCAAATGAGAGTCTCTCTCTGCCATAAACTAGGGTTTCCCTAAAAGTTTTGTATAAAGGGGGCAAAGAACAAAGTAATAATATAGCTTGATCTTCATTATCTATTTTGGCCTCAACATTTTTTAAGTCACAAAGGAGAGTGACAAGTTCACTGATGTGAGCCCTAATAGACTCACCTTTTGCCATACGAAACATATATAATTGCTGTTTCAATACCAAACGATTTGCAAGGGACTTTGTCTGGCTTCTAATTTCCTCTATAAGGCCGCTGTCGTCTTCTCCATAAGTACTTCCTGCAAAACATTGTTAGTCAGGCACAACTAAATTGTTAACGGTGCCTTCTCATCAAGCTCCTCCCACCCTTTCTGATTCACATCCGCAGGTATTTTCCCTGTAACAACCTTTTTCAGACCATTTTGAACCAAAATTGTTGTCATCCAAACTTGCCACAAGCTGAAGTTTGTAACCCCATCAAACTTCTCGATATCGTACCTCATTTCCATATCTGAACAAGTAATGCAAAAACCAGACCAAGCTCTAATACCCATTTTTTGTGTTGAATCTGAATTATACAACAAATACGAATGAAAAATGAGAAAATTGGACACAAATATTTACGTGGAAAAACCCCTTTGAAGAGGATGAAAAAAACATGAGCAAAGAAAACTTCACTAAAAATGACAAAAACCGAAAAAAGGGAGTACAAGATGGAGAAACAAATAAACCCTAAACTCGAAATGCAAAGATTCCTTGAAATTCCCACAAACTCTCTCTTAATTTTGTTGTTGTTATTCTAAACTATCTAGGGTTGTTAAGAAGCTTATTTATATGCTTAATTTCATGTACAAATATGACTAAAACATTCATAGAATAATAAGAGTTTGACTGGAAAAATATAACAAAGCTTAATTGGGAGAAGAAACTCGATTAAGTAAGGAACACATCGCCTTGTTGTGACATGGCATGCTGCCTCATTGGGACGTCCTTCATCATGTCGTAAGGACGTGGTGAATATTCTCATCATGATGCTGGTGTCATGCTGCCTAGACGTAGGCTCTTCCTCGTCTCGACATCAACCTTGTTTCATCCAAAATGCAAGGCACACTCCAGAATAGTGTTCAATTAACTATAAATGAAAGGATGTAATTAATCAAAGTTATATCTTTTGGTTATTGATTAAGAGTCATATCACTTGATTTTTTTATAAGAATTATAACTATACAAGCAATATTACTTGAATAGTTATGAGATATTAGTTGAATAATTATGTCTATAACGCCCCAAAATTTCTAATTTCGTTATTGTCAAAATATGACACAAATATCTGTTAGCTTTAGTGGTTATGTGTTCTGGATAGGGGTGTTCAATCGGTTAACCAACCTGAAATAACATTAGCCGAAGTAATCGACCTTTTAAAATTTTTAACCGTTAACCGAACCGAAATTTTTTCAAAAAAATTAACCGAACCGAAATTTTTTCGGTTAATTCGGTCGGTTAACCGAATTAACCAAAAAATTATATGTTTTTTTATTTTTGGTTAAAAATTAACCGATTTACCCGAATTAACCGAATTAACCGAATTACCCGAATTGCCCAAATTACCCGAAATGAATCGCTACATAATTAAAAAATTACATAATTTTAGTTTTAGTTTTAGAATTTTATTTTTATTTATTAAATTATTTGTAATTTTTATGATTGGCTAATTGGGTTGGGTTGGATATTTGGGTTTGGATTGGGTTTAGATGAATAGTGAGCCTATTTATATATTATAATTTTATTTATTAATTTTTTGGTTAAACCAAAAAATTTCGGTTAATCGACCGATTTCGAACTGAATTAACCGTTAACCAAAAAATTACAAAATAATTAACCGACCATCGACTGAAAAAATTCAGTTAACCGACCGATAAACCGAATTCGGTAGGTCAACCAAATTTTTTAGATTTTACCCAAATTTTGCACACCCCTAGTTCTAGGAGTGTTTGGGAGATCTCAAGTTCAAGCCTTCACTTGGGAAAATTTTGGTATTTTGAATGAATTAGGCCTTACGCTTGTTCAGTAGGTTTTTATTTGATTGTTGGTATAAATATATCAGAATGGGCTTGCTGGTCTTGTGGTTAAGCGAAGTGTTAGTGTGTAGAAGGTCCTGTGTTAGAGTCCCTGCGCAAGCAGGGGAACTAATTTTTGTTTGAGGCATGTGGCGTGGTGGAGTTCAAATTAAACTGGACTGCTGAGTAGTTGTATTTTAATGGGTTAATAGGGAGTGTTTTTAGGAGATAAATGAGGAGAAGTTATCAAAATAAGATTTTCTTCTTATCAGTTTTCTATTTTCTTTTTTTCCAAACAAATTTTCTGACGTTAGACTTTTGTTTCTCTGTCGTTTCCTCTCCCTTCTTGTTCACTTTTGGTTTTTGTTCCCCTTTGGCCGAATCTTGTTTCTTCTATTTCCCCTCTCTTTTCATTTCTGTATTTTTAACGAGTCATCTCTTCGGGTGCAACTTTTGACTTCATATGTTTCGGTAAGTGCAATTTCCCCCCTTAGTTATTGTATTTCGAGTAGGCAATTAACAAAGGGTTCATTTTACTCTTGTTTAGGTGTTGTTCAAAGGTTTTAAGCGAATATTCCAATGTGTGGAGACGACTGGTTATCGGATTTGTCGCGGTAAGTTTTCGAATCATCGTTGGTTTAGTTTCTTGAGTTTTATGTTGGGGATATTTGGTTTGATTGACGAATCAAGTGATTAATTAAGGGATATATTGGTCAAATGTAGGTTTTTGAAGGCTCGGGGTTACTTTGCGAGGAATCGATACAGTGTGTGCAAACGCATAAAAAGGGATTGACGAAAAGTGAAATTGCTTCTTTGTTGAGAAATAAGAGAAATAGGAGAAAATGATGCGAAAAATTGTAGAGAAAGGAAATAAGGGTGTTATAAACTTGAAATCAACATTTTGCACTAAAATAGTTTTGGACAAAGACGATGAGTCTAACTTTTAAAATCTTCAAAATAGTGGGAAATGATTTAGAGGTCGAATAAAATATGAAATTAAATTTTATTGAGTCTAGTTTTCATGGAAGAAATAGTGTAAGCAATGGAATTGTAAATCATGAGATATAATAAATTTTGTGAGACAAGGTCAGAATGATTTCGGGTTCCCCTATTCTGACTTAGGAAAATCATCAAAAATTGTAAAAATAATAATTAGGGGATTAAATTTATATGTTTAAATTATTAATGAGTATATTTTCAAGAGAAACAAATGGAAACATCATCTAAATTTCGTACTAAGAGATAAATAATTTTTAGTAAGGAAAGGATGAAGCTGTCAAACAACAGAATAGGGATAACTTTAAAGGTTTTACTGTACTTATTTGATAAACTATTCATGGGCGTCGAAATCACCAAATATAATTCCTACAAATAACTCTAAATAGTAGTAGAGTGGTAGCAGAGTCGATTCCACAGGGATTGGACGTTTTATCAATTTCTGCGTTTATCTTGTGACAGAACGTTGGTCGTGGCAAAGGTCGTGCCCACGACTGCAAACGAACCTACTGAAAAATAAATAAATTAGGGGGTTTTAAAATGTTTAGAAATTAAATAATTAAAACAGCACAAATAAATAATTAAACAAATTAGAAATTAAATTTGGGTTTTGTAATCAAAGTAAATAAGCCTTAGCCTTAGACTCGGTAAATTCTGTGTCAAGAATCGATCCTCAAAAATTGATCTTCTCCTCCAAACGATAAGCTGGTTATAGCGATTAAGAACGTCCTAACCACTAGTTCCTCCTTTCGTAGCTCGTTCTGGTACGACCTGCAAACCAACCAATACTGTAGTGAGACTGTGATTTACGAAAATGAACTCTGAATAACCGAAACTGTTTTACATAAAACATTTGTTAATAAACACTGGAACTGTAACTGATTCATAAAATTGTTAATACAGATAAATGTGATTAGACAATGAACGCACGAGGTATACACGGACGGGGTACTAGAGGCCGATGTAGAGGCCATAGAGGAGCTCGAGCTGAGTCCTCTTTACCGGGTAGCTTACCAAATTTGAATACGAGTGAGACACCAGTGTCGCCTGTTACTGAGACTGGGTTCAAAGATTGCGTGGCTGGGGACGGTGCATTGTCCCAGGCTATACTAAGGATTTTGGAGAGGGTCGCTAGGCCTAATGCTGGATTTGAGGGCCGATGGTTGGCTACGGAACGACTCCGGTCCAATGGAGCTGAGCTCTTCAGGGGTGTCACTAGAGTTGCCCCTAATGTGGCCGAGTTCCTGCGACTGAGCCGCTATGCGCTAGGTATGGTAGCCTCTGAGTATGAGTGATGTATTCGCTTTGAGGATGGGCTCAGTGATAATTTGAGAGCCCTGAAAGCTCCGCAGAGGGGGCGTGATTTTACTGCACTGGCAGAGAAGGCAATGATCGCCGAGGAGGTTAAGCGCGCTGAACGCCAGAACTGAGATTACGAAAGGGGTAAGAACAAGAGGGATTCAAAGCCTTTGAGTTTTGCACAGATGCCTAAGAAAAAGGCCAGAGCTGATGGGTCGATTAGAGTTGGGCCCCCTATTATTGTTATTGACTACAACCATGTACTGGTTGTGGTAGACGCTATTAGGGCGAGTGTTGGAGAAGGACTGGGGCGTGCTTTTGGTATGGGCCTTTGGAGCATCGTATTAGGGAGTGTCTGCTGAGGGCCGATCAAATGGAAGTTTTGGATACTGGTATGGCACAGCCACAGAGGGTAGTGCATGTAACAGCCCAGTTTAGACCTTAGTCAGAACAGTGGTTTCGAGACCACAAATCTGAGGTTGAAATAATATTTTAACGTTATATTTGGTGTTGATTCTATGTGACATAGCCTGTGTGAAAATTCTGTGTGATAATTCTATCGATTATGTGTTTAATTAAGAGAAAGGGCTTAATTGCGTAAAGTGTAAAAGCTGTGTGTTGATTTATAAGTACCTAAGTGTTGATGTATTTATAATATGGGGCCCTTATTAGGTAATTAGTCCATTTTTAAGATAGTGGATAGTTGTTGGACAAATATGTCCTTAATGTATATATTTTTTTTAATTATTAAATGAAAGGTTAATAAGGTAAATGCATAATTATATATGTTATAATAAAACAAAAAAAAAATTTGTTCATCCTTCATCTTTGTGCCAAAAATAGAAAAGAAAAAGAAAGAGGAAATACTTTGAACATTCAACCAGGGTTTGGCTAAATTAAGGTATGGATTTTGATCCATTTTTGATAATTTCAACGTTTTCGTAATCGTTGCTTTGTTCTCTAGCTAACTCATGTTGTAATTTTGTGAATTGATGATGTTTTTGTGATGAGCTATTGATGAATATTTGAGATATGTGCTAGTTGGTAGTGAAATATGAAAATTTGGTGTTGGGTTAACATAGTTTGAATTGGGATTTTTAGTGAAATTGAGTATTTTGGGCTTAATTGAGAAAAATGGGAAATTGAGGGACTAAAATGCAAAATAAATGAGATGTGTGGACTTGTATGAATATAGAGAGAATTCAGATAGGCATGGATGAAAGGAAATTATGTGTATTTCGTGATTTTGTGAATTAGGGACTAAATTATCGAAATGTGAAAATATGAAGGCTATTATGTAAAATGCCCTAAATATGTCTGTTTGGACTAAAATGAATGAAATGGTGATTGAATGAATTGAATTTGAATGTGTATAGACCAAGAGAGGAGAGGTTTGGATCGAGATCGAGGTAAAGATAAAGTGCTCGATTAATCGACCGTTTCGGTATTTCGACGTCTGAGGTAAGTTCAGATATAGTACAAGTTGTTAATTTGCGTTCTATGTGATGTGAATTGAATAAATATCTATATAACTATGAGCTTAGAAATGCTATGTGCTGAATTGAACTAGAAAGCACTAAGTGTGCGAAATTAGAAACTTGATAGAAATGATTGGCACTGTGTGTGCGAGTTGATAGAAGCTTCGGCTCATTGAATTGGCACTGTGTGTGCGATACCGATATAAACTCAGTTTAACGTAACGACACTAACTGTGCGATGACAAGTATGTTAGGTTTACAAACTGGCACTAAGTGTGCGACATAAGCAAGAGAATAACAAAGATTAATCGAAGTATAAAGTCGAATGATTAAGTAGCATGGTTGGTGAAGTTACTATGTGTTGGCAAAGGTATGTATGATACCTATGTGGTTGATGAAATTGAAAGTAAATGAATGAAATGCTATGTGAGTATTAGATAAAGTTGAACTTGTGTACCATTGGTAAATTATCTATGTGATGGTTAAATGTGTGTATTGAATTGGTTCATTGAGTTAATTGTATTATAATTCGAACTTACTAAGCTTTGAAAGCTTACTGTGTGATTGATTCACTATTTTGCAGTGTTAGCAAAGCTAGCTTGGATCTGGGAATCGTCAGCATCTCAATCACACTATCGACAATCTATTTTGGTACTTTGGAAAGATGTATATAGTTGAATGATGGCATGTATAGGCTAGTAGATAAGATATGTCCTGGAATGTTTAATCCTTGCCGTGTGAGTTGGCTTGGAAGTTGAATGATGTTGAACTTATGATGAGTTATGGAAATGGTATATTTCATGATGGTGTGGTTGATGATAAGATGTGTTTGAAGATAGTTTATGCTATGGATTACATGATGTTTGGTAAATTCATGTTTTGATGTATATTTGTCACTTTGAATGGCTTTAATTGTGATGACAATGAGCATGAGAGTAAATGGTTTAATTAGTGATTGGATAATGCATGAATTGGTATTGTATTGATGCTTGTAGGTATGATCTTATTATGGAATGGAAATTTGGCCTTACAAATGGCCTGTTTTGCCTACACGGTTATGGCACACAGGCGTGCCTATTGACCGTGGGATAAAGTCAGTAGCTAGCTTAAGAGCATACGGCCATGGCACAAGGGCGTGACTAGTAGCTATGTGAATAAGTCAGTATATTGCCTAAGAGCACACGACCTTAGCACACGAGCGTGCCTAATGGCCGCGTGAAGAAGTCAGTATACATACCCTGTTTGACACGACCTGGACACATGGGAGTGTTTGGTAACTGTGAGAAGCACACGGTCTGGTTGCACGGGCGTGTGACCTCAACAGTGTTGAATAATACTTGAAATTTTGAAAACTTTTGTAAGCGTTTGGTTTAGTCCCGACCTCTTTCTAGCATTTGATTAAGGTCTCGTAGACCTAGATGATGGACCATATGTTTGTATTTGAGCATGTATGATTAATGATAGACTATGTGTTGTGGAGTGGATGTATGTTATTGTGGTTGTTCGATAATGCCTCTTAACCCTATTCTAGCGATGGTCTCGGGTTACGGGTGTTACAGTGTAGCAGCCACCGAGAGGCCGTGGACAGGCCAGAGGTGGTAGTGGTATGGGTCTTGGGCAGGGAGCACTAGGTAGAGGTACTAGATAGGCAGAGGCGAGGCAGCCGACCTTAGTTTATGCTGCTCGTCGCTGAAAGGATGGAGATGCTCCGGACATCATCATAGGTACATTCTTTATTCTTAATGTACCGTATACTGCCTTGATATACATAGGGTCTACTTACTCATACATAGATAGCGACATATCTGAAAACTTGGGGATTTTAGTTGAGAGCACTACGAGTGAGGTTACGGTATTGAACCCGTTAAAGAAATCTGTTAGAGTTAGCAACCTGTATTGGGACTTTCCTTTAGAGGTACAAGGGGCAATCTTCCTGGCTGATTTGATGGAACTTCTATTTGGGGAGTTTGACCAAATTCTGGGGATAGACTAGTTGGTCAAGCATCATGTTAGCTTGAACTGTGCGATTAAGAGGGTCGTACTAAGGACAGAGGAGGATAAGGAGGTAGTCATGATTGGAGAACGCTGAAATTACTTACCTAATGTGATCTCTTCACTGGTGGAAGAGAGCATGGTTCATAAGGGATGTGAGGCATTCTTGGCCTATGTAAGTGTTTTGGATTCTGGGGATTCTACAGTTAAGGATATTAGAATAGTAAAGGATTTTTCAGACGTTTTTCCTGAAGAGCTACTGGGTTTACCTCCGAATTGTGAAGTGGAGTTTGTGATTGAGTTTCTTCCTGGTACAGCTCCGGTGTCTATCGCCCCTACCGAATGGCACCGAAAGAGCTTACAGAGCTTAAGGCTCAGATTTAGGAGCTGTTGGATCGTGGGTTCATTCGTCCCAGTGTGTCTCCATGGGGAGCACCTGTGCTGGTTGTGAAAAAAGAATGGTGGGACGGTGAGGATGTGTATAGACTATCGGTAGCTGAATAAGCTAACGATTAAAAATAAGTACCCACTTTCGAGGAATGATGATTTGTTTGACCAGTTACGAGGGGCTTCTGTGTTCTCCAAGATTGATTTGCGTTCTAGATATCATCAGTTCAGGGTTAAGGAGGCTGATGTTTTTAAGACGGTATTTAGGACTTGTTATGGATACTACGAGTACCTAGGGATGCCTTTTTGCACTAATGAATGCACCAGCAGCTTTCATGGACCTGATGAACTGAGTATTCCAGCCCTATCTGGATTGGTTTGTAGTGGTGTTCATCGATGACATACTGGTTTATTCGAAAACTGAGGATGAGCATGATGAGCACCTTAGAGTTGTCCTTCAGACTTTGAGGGAAAAACAACTCTATGCTAAGTTTAGTAAATGCAAGTTTTGATTTTCGTGGTAGTTGGGAGGAGTATTTCCCGTTAACGGAGTTTGCCAATAATAATAGCTACCAGTCTAGCATCCAGATGTCACCTCACGAGGCACTGTATGGTCGTAAGTGTTGCACTTCCCTTGTATTGGACTGAGTTGGGTGAATGACTTATTCAAGGTCCTGAGTTAGTTGCTGAGACTGAGGATAAAGTTAGACTGTTCGGGATCATCTAAAAGCGGCATCTGACATACAAAAATCCTATACAGACCTGAAGCCACGTGAGATTGAGTATTCCGTAGGGGACTTCGTATTTCTCAAGGTCTCACCATGGAAGAAGGTTCTGAGGTTTGGTCGTAAGGACAAGTTGAGCCATAGGTTTATTGGATCGTACAGGGTTCTGAAACGAGTGGGACTGGTCACTTATCAGTTGGAGCTGCCTCCAGAGTTGGATCAGATTCATGACGTGTTTCACGTCTCTATGTTGAGGTGCTACCGCTCTGATCCTACTCATATTGTCCTTGTTGAGGAGATTGAAGTTAGACCAAACTTGACCTTTGAGGAGGAACCTGTCCAGATTCTAGATCATGACATAAATGTTCTGAGGAGGAATCCTATCCCTTTAGTGAAGGTTCAATGGCGTAATCATAGCCCTGAGGAAGCCACATGGGAGCCTAAGGATGCGATGCGTCAGCAGTATCCTTATCTATTTTGATAAGGTAAATTTTGAGGAAGAAATTTTCTTTTAGGGGGTATAGCTATAACGCCCCAAAATTTCTAATTTCGTTATTGTGAAAATATGACACAAATATCTGTCAGCTTTAGTGTTTATGTGTTCTGGGAGTGTTTGGGAGGTCCCAAGTTCAAGCCTTCGCTTGGGAAAATTTTGGTATTTGAATGAATTAGGCCTTACTCTTGTTCAGTACGCTTTTTCTTGATTGTTGGTAAAAATATATGAGAATGGGCCTGCGGGCCTGGTGGTTAAGCAGAGTGTTAGTGTGTAGGAGGTCCTGTGTTCGAGTCCTTGCGCAAACAGGAAAACTAATTTTTGTCTGAGGCATGTGGCTTGGTGGAGTTCAAATTAAACTGGACTGCTGAGTTGTTATGTTTTAGTGGGTTAATAGGGAGTATTTTTAGGAGATAATTAGGAGACTTTTGTTTCTCTGCGGTTTCTTCTCCCTTCTTGGTCACTTTTGGCTTTGGTTCCCCTTTGGCCGAATCTTGTTTCTTCTCTTTCCCCTCTCTTTTCATTTCTATATTTTTTATGAGTCATCTCTTTGGGTGCAACATTTGACTTCATCTGTTTCGTTAAGTGGAAGTTTCCCCATTAGTTATTGTATTTCGAGTAGGCAATTAACAAAGGGTTTGTTTTACTATCGTTTAGGTGTTGTTCAAAGGTTTTAAGCGGATATTCCAGTGTGTGGAGACGAATGGTTATCGGATTCATCGCGGTAAGTTTTCGAATCGTCGTTGGTTTAGTTTCTTGAGTTTTATGTTGGGGATATTTGGTTTGATTGACGAATCAAGTGATTAATTAAGGGATATATTGGTCAAATATATGTTTTTGAAGGCTCGGGGTTACTTTGCATAGTGAATCGATACTAGGTGTGTACCCGAAAAGCAGAAAACGAGATTCGACGAAAAGCCAAAATTGTTTGATGTCGAGAAATAAGAGAAATAGGAGAAAATGATGTGAAAAATTATAGAGAAAGGAAATAAGGGTGTTATAAACTTGGAAATCAACATTTTGCACTAAAATAGTTTTGGACAACAACAGCAGTCTAACTTTGAAAAATCATCAAAAATAGTGGGAAAAGAGTTAGAGGTTGAATAAAATATGAAATTAAAATTTATTGAGTCTAGTTTTTCATGGAAGAAACATTGTAAGCAATTGAATTGTAAATCATGAGATGTAATAAATTTTGTGAGACAAGGTTAGAATGATTTCGAGTTCCCCTATTCTGACTTAGGAAAATCATCAAAAATTGTAAAACAATAATTATGGGATTAAATTTATATGTTTAAATCCTTAATGATTATATTTTCAATAGAAACAAACGGAAACATTATCTAAATTACATACTAAGAGATAAATAATATTTAGTAAGGAAAGGATGAAGCTGTCAAACAGCAGAATAGGGATAACTTTAAAGATTTTACTGTACTTATTTGATAAACTATAAATTATAAAAATTTTATGGTAGAAAGGTATTTGAGTCTAGTTTCAAAAACATCAAGCGGATCTTAATTTAGAATTCTGTAGCTCAAGATATAAATAATTTTGTGATAATGACTCAAGTAGACAGTTTTGAATGAACATATAAGTAAATAGTGAAAACATATATGAGTATTGAGCTAGCATGAGTTACTTTAAAAATGGATCGCACGGCCAAGGCCAATTTGGGCCAAGTGAGCCACACGGGAAAATCACATGGGCATGTGGGCCCATTTTTACCGAAATGCTTTTAAGGTTCACGGGTTGCCCAAGTCGACTGTGAACCTACTGTAGGGTCCGTAAGCGCTACTTGGACCCCCTAAATGTGTGAAATTGATTGAATGATATCTTTACTGAGCATGTTAATATTTGAAATGAATAGATGTGCTGAAATTGCATAATGGCGTATCATCCATTGTATGTTGCATTGTATTGCGTTGGGGGTTGTTATTCGGAGGAAGTGTATTGAAAGGCTTTAAGCCTAATTTACCGGCAGCTCAGCTGCAAACTACGGTTTTGTGCTGCATTCCGTACTACTTGGAGTGTAGGGATGGTTGGGTTGATTATATCCCCACATGGGGTGTAGGGTTGGACGGAGATGGTGTGTAGAGGCTGGTTGAGTAGGATTTTGCTATTGCATAATCATATTCGCATCGACATTGTGATGTGCTAAGGCCCTCTTGCATTTTTGACCTTTATCTTGAGATGGGTTAAGGCCCAAATCATCATCGATATTGAAAAGGGCTTAGGCCCAAGACTGTTCAACTGTGCACTGTGAATACTGATTGTTTGTTTGTTTCTATAGGATTACACACCGAGTTTACATAAACTCACCCTTTTTGTTTAATGTGCACAGTTAATCCCCAGACTTAGATGGATCGGTATGACGGAGGACTCAGCGGTGACCACAGTAATTTTTGGACTTCATGGTTTTCAATTTACGAGTTATCATTTATTTATTATTGATTATTTGGGTTGTAATTTAAGGATCCTCTAGGACTTTGGTTTTAAATTTGAGTTTTATTTATTTATTTTACTTTATGGATTTATACATGCTGGTCGTAGGAAATTCAGTTTTCAAAAAAAAAAATTAAAGTATTTTCTAAACGCATGATCACCTAGATTGATTTATTACAGCTTCCGCAACAAGGGATGTTTCAAAACAAATGTTTTAAATGAATAAAGACGACTTCCTAAGTTCTAGAAAATGTTTACTAAAGATAATAACAAGAAATGTTTTCATCGTAATAATGAGGTTTCAAAAACACTATCATGTGACATTGCCAGATACGGCCATAACATCTAGGCCGGGTTTGGGGGTGTTACAATGTCTCTTTTAAAGATATGATTATCCAAGAAAAGATGCCTATTGAAAATCATGTCTCTATAAAGAGACATGAGAATTCCTATAAATAGGAGTAATATTTCATTTGGAAAACATACAAAAAATTCTCAAAAGTTCTTTTTATCCTTCCTCCATCTTCTACTATTATTAGATTATTCTATAAAGAATTACTGCAGAAATTCTTTATAGAAATTGATTTTCTTATTATACTATGCTCAGTACTTAGTGAATTATTTTCGTTAGTGCAAAATGCAAATAGTCACCAGGCTTCCTTGTATCCTCGAGGTTCATTTGCTTGAAACTCATTTGCACATCGAGTATAGGTTGGGGCGAATAGAAACTTAAAGATAGTGGCTTGATAAATACCTTAGAGCCTTGTCCTTTTGCTTCGTTTTTCTATTCTAGTTGTGGTTTGTGTTTCGTTCGTGTGTTCGAGATTTTCATCATCGAAGTGTTGCTTCAACACGTACAAACCTGTAAATAATCATCTGGCCTCCAGTTCGACACTGCTCACCCTCCGTTTGCTAACCTCTTATTTGCATGGTTAATTAATTACTTGTGATACACTCCATCATAAATTACAAATATTGTTTCTTTTGAAAATGTTATTTCTTCCCAAATTTACTACTTGCAATAAAAATATATTTATTGTTTATATATCCATACAAATAATATTATTTTTCTGAAAAAACAAATAAATTATTTTTAATGTGATGGTATTATTCAATGTATCAATCGTGTATGAAAATATCATTTTCCAGCAATGTTTACTTGGAAAAAAATATAGGTACTTAATTGGGATAATGAAATAAAACTCAAATACTAAATTGAACATTTAAACTAAATTCAGATATCGAATAAGTACCAAATTAAACATTTAAGCCAAACTTAGGTATCAAATAATATATAAACATTTTTTTATTATTCTAAATGGAGATGAAATGAACGTGTATTGGGCTACTCTTAGGCTGTGCATGAGGGTAAGAAGAAAATTTTCTTTCCATAAGTGTGCTTAGTAGGAAAGATGGAAAAAGAATTAATTTTCTTTTCATCCATTGTTGGGTAATGTTGAAAAATGAAAGAAAAGAAAATATAACATTTGAAAAATACATAATTTTGAACTAACATACATCTCTCTTCCATTTTCTCTCATCTTATCATTCCAATTTGGAAGGAATAGTTTTTTATGCATTAGGACGAAAAATGATGATTGTAAGTACCTAATTTTTCCCGGCTTATTGAAAACCAAATTAAAAATAATAAAATAATAAAATGTCCATGAACAGTCCATTTACAATTACAAAGCCCAAGGCCAAATAACTACCCAATTAACCAAACCAAACCCGATTAGCCCATTACACCCTCAGCCTAAAACTACCCACCAGACACTACCTAAACAGACCCCCTAACCCAACTAACCTACGAGGCCCAAAAGGCCCAAAACCTAACCAAGGAACTAAGGGTTTCTGAAACCTAAAGAGCCCTCACGAGAGCCTTTCCCAGACCCTCAACACGCCAACAACAAGGCCAAATCAACCCTTCAGTACTACCACCATCAATGCACGAACGGCGTCATCGCCGAGATCTCCGTTCGACCTGCACAAAAGAGGAAAGAATCGCAGCAAAAATGGCAACCAATCTTTATTTCCTTTTTTACCTTTTATTTTTAAGGCTATATAAGCCTTACAAGAAACCTGTAAACGGACTCGATTTTTACAGAGAGAATACAAAAAAAAAAAAGAAACGAGAATACAGAGAGAAAAGAAAGAATACACGCAAACACATATTTATACAAAGAGAGATAGGCAAATATACAGAGAGATTTAGAAAATAAAAGGAAAGGTCTTGTTTTATTTTTATTTTCAGTATACCTTTGTTTATATATTTTATTTTATCATATATATAACATATATATATATAATACTAAAAGAAAAGGAAAAAAAAAAAACTGCGTTTTTGTCGTATATATATGTTATATATATAACATACTGAATATTAAAAAAGAAAAAGCAAAACAGGATGGATGAACAAATATTAAAAACAAATGAGTGATGACACCTAGAATAGGAATCATACTCATAACATTTTTGTATCATAGCAAATTTCATTAAGAGCATTTGATTCATTTCGGTCATTGCATCCTAATCCTTTAAAAGGAATCATATCATGACATGTTACATGTGGCTGGAAGCATTTGATTCATTCTGGTCATAGCATCTTATTCATGTGACATAAACATACTAAATCGAGTCTACAGGACATGTCCCTCAACGGACAGTGCAGCAACATTGATGAGCTTTCAGATCTTATCTTTCTGAAGTTGTAGATGTAGATCGAAGACATCAGATCTTATCTTCCTGAAGTTGTAGGAAGCAGATCAAAAATAATTTGAGCCTTATCTCCATGAAGTTGTAGGGAGTAGACTGAAGACAGAAGATCTTATCTTCCTGAAGTTGTAGGAAGCATATCGAAAATAATTTCAGCCTTATCTCCCTAAGGTTGTATGGAGTAGACTGAAGACAGAAGATCTTATCTTCCTGAAGTTGTAAGAAACAGATCGAAAAGAATTTCAGCCTTATCTCCCTGAAGTTGTAGGGAGTAGGCTGAAGACAGGAGATTTTATCTTCCTAAAGTTGTAAGAAGCAGATCGAAAAGAATTTCAGCCTTATCTCCCTGAAGTTGTAGGGAGTAGACTAGAGACAGGAGATCTTATCTTCCTGAAGTTGTAGGAAGCAGATCGAAAAGAATTTTAGCCTTATCTCCCTGAAGTTGTAGGGAGTAGACTGAAGACAGAAGATCTTATCTTCCTGAAGTTGTAGGAAGCAAATCGAAAAGAATTTCAGCCTTATCTCCTTGAAGTTGTAGGGAGTAGACTGAAGACAGAAGATCTTATCTTCCTGAAGTTGTAGGAAGTAGATCAATGACAAAAGATCTTATCTTCCTGAAGTTATAGGAAGCAGATCAAAGATATTAACTTGCATCCCTGAAATTGCAGCTAAGCAAACTGAAGACAATAGATCTTATCTTCCTAAAGTTGTAGGAAGTAGATTGAAGACACTTTCAGATCTTATATTCCTGAAGTTGTAGGAAGCAAATCAAAGACATCAATTTGGCATTCTTAAAATTACAAGAAGCAGAATAAAGCTAGCAGACTTACTGAAATCGAGACGAAGTTCCAATACCATTGAAGTTGCAGTGGAGTGGGAGTTGTTTGAAGAAAGACAAGGATCAAGAAGTCGAGGCTTGGCCAAGACCGGTCAAAATTGGTCCTTTTATAGTCTTTGCTCTATTCTCGTTACACGAAAATAAAGCAAAGAGGGGCAGCTGTAAGTATCTAATTTTGCCCGGCTTATTGAAAACCAAATTAAAAATAATAAAATAATAAAATATCCATAAACAGTCCATTTACAATTACAAAGCCCAAGGCCAAATAACTACCCAATTAACCGAACCAAACCCGATTATCCCATTACACCCTCAGCTCAAAACTACCCACCAGACACTACCTAAACAGACCCCCTAACCCAACTAACCTACGAGGCCCAAAAGACCCAAAACCTAACCAAGGAACTAAGGGTTTCTGAAACCCTAAAGAGCCCTCGAGCCGCAAGCCTTTCCCAGTAGCCCCTCAGTCATGCCAACAGTCGCGCCGAAATCAACCCTTCGTACCCGCGCCGCCATCAACGCACGAACAACGCCATTGCCGAGATCTCCGTTCGACCTGCACAAAAGAGGAAAGAATCGCAGCAAAAATGGCAACCAGTCTTTATTTCCTTTTTTACCTTTTATTTTTAAGGCTATATAAGCCTTACAAGAAACCTATAAACGGACTCGATTTTCACAGGAAGAATACAAAAAAAAAAAAGAAACGAGAATACAGAGAGAAAAGAAAGAATACACGCAAACACAGATATATACAGAGAGAGATATGCAAATATACAGAGAGATTTAGAAAATAAAAAGGAAAGGTCATGTTTTATTTTTATTTTCGTATACCTTTTTTTATATATATTTTATTTTTATCATATATATAACATATATATAAAATACTAAAAGAAAAAGGAAAAAAAACCTGCGTTTTTGGGATTCCACCACCTCATGGCGGTGGTGGCGCGATGATGATGACGGCAATGAGCCTCATGGGAGAAGGGCCGAAAATTGCCCTGGGAAAGCTCTCAAAGTTTTTTTTTTTTTTGTGCTGGGGGGAGAAATGAAAATTTTAAGAAAAAGGGTAGCTTTTATAGGGCATCAAAACGGTGTCGTTTTGCACCAAATTTTTTTGCCAAAAGCGCTACTGCTTCACCTCGACGAATTCGATTTACCCACCTTCAAGATCCGCGTGTTTTTCAGTCAAATGGGCTATTTGTGCATCAAACCCTTTCGCATTTTAGTTTTTTTTTAATTGAGTTCTTTCGTATTTTAAATTTATCCTAAACTTTCATTTGCAGATTCAATTTCGTCCTTTTTTTCATTTCCTTTATAATTTTCATTACTTTATTATTAATTTTATTATCATTATTGATAATTTTATTTTTATCATATTATTATTATTATTTTATTATTTTATTACTAATATTTTTATTTTACTATTTTTATATTAATATTATCATTACTCTTAACATTAGTATTCATATTTATTGTTATTATTATTTATTACTTATATTATATAAATTAGCATATTATTTATTATATTATATATTTCTAATTATTATTATATTATTATTTTAGTTTAGTTTAATTATTTTTATTTACAAAACTATTTTAATATTTATATACATATATTAGTTATTATATTATATTCTAAAATTTTGTATATTATATAATATTATATCGTATATTATTTTTAACTAAAATTTATTTTTATTGTATAATATGTTCTATTTACAATATTATATATATATATATATATATATATTAAAACATATTGTTTATATCATATGTATGTTTTTTTATCTATTATTTAAATTTGTATGAAATATATTCATAGTTGATTTTATTGTTTATTATATTTGTCTATACTTTGTCATATATTTGTAATTGCTTTAGCATAGAAATTATTATTTGTCGTATTATGTATTATTATTGCCTATCTTAAATGTTAGTATGTTATAATTGTTTTTTATATATATTTATGTTCGATAGTGCATAAATGCTATATTGTCACATAGTTATTGTTTAAAATAAAAAAATACATTTTTGCAAAATTAATATTTTATTTAAAGGTTTTTAAAATAAATGCAATGTTTTGGTATTTAGAAATTCGGGAAATAGTGCCCAATCGTGCTGGGTTTCGATTTTTCGTTTGGCTAAATAACTATATATCCTTTTAACAAGTTTTATAAATTATGAGATAATCTTAGTTACGATGATTTAAAAATATCATGTCCAATCGTGCTGGATGTGATGCTTACATTCCTTTGGATCGAAGAACTCTCAAATTTTAAATCAAAATTGCTCGAAGTATTATAAATTATGAGATGATCTTAGTTACGAGAATTTAAAAAATATCGTGTCCAATCGTACTGGATGTGATGTTTATATTCCTTCGGATCGAAGAACTCTCAAATTTTAAATCAAAATTGCTCGAAGCTTTGTAAATCGTGAGATGATCATAGTTACGAATGTTAAAAAAATATCGTGTCCAATCGTGTTGGATGTGATGTTTATATTCATTCGGAACGAAAAACTCTCAAATTTTAAATCAAATTGTTCGAAGTTTTTTAGAAATCATATTTTTAAATTCCTTTTAAATTTCAAATATTTAGACATGATCCTATCAATTTGGTACCAATTTTTGGGTGTTATGAGGGTGCTAACCCTTCCTCATACGTAACCGACTTCCGAACCCGTTTTCTTGTTTTTCCGTAGACCAAAATCAAATGTTTTAAAATAAAACGTTTTACAAGGTGATCCAATCACACCTAAAAAAAAGGGATTGGTGACGACTCCCATTGGGTTTTTAAAAGTCGATCCCCATCTTTTAAACTAATTTTTAAAATGGTTTCGACAATGATCTCTCCTATTTTCTTTCCTCTCATTTTTCTTCACAACCAAACACATTCAAAATTCATTTTCTTTTCACTTTTCATAATTGTCAAAAGGGGACGACAAAAGATTTATTAGCTATCATTACATTTGATCCAAATTTTGCATATGTATTAGTTGGTTGGGAAGACAACGCATAATTCTCGTATTTTAAGTGATGTACTTACATGTCTTAGAGGATATATAATTTTGGAAGGTAACAACTAACATTAATTACATAGAATAATTTAATTAAACTCATAATGTATTAAGTAATAATTATATTTTTCAAATCAATGTTTAGAAATTTAATTAATTAATAATAATTCATTTTTAGATCAATTATGAAAACATTTTTCAATTAATATTGTGTTTGTTTGATTTGAATAACTTGAAAAATATTTTTAAAAAATTTATCAAACAAAGAAAAATATTTAACATAAAATCATTGAAACACCAAAAAATATTAATTTTTTAAAATCAATATTTTTCTTCAAAATCATTTTCCATAAAATATTTTGAGATTTAATTTTAATTCATATTTAAAAGATTGATATGCATGCAAACTTAAGAGTCGATTAAAGTTATCGTTAGAAAAAAGGGTCAATTGAAGTTTCTAGCCCATCCGAAAAAAAAAAAATTAAAAATTCTTATTAATTAATGATTTATTTTCATGACCTGTAATATACGTTAATTTAAAGTTGTTGGTTTACATAATGATTAGTATATTGATTAAATTAGAGATAATCATGAGTCGGATTGGGTCAGGTTGGGGCTGAGCTACAATAGAATTTAGATTTAATTGTTAAACTCGGACCCGGTCCGACTTAAAAAATAAGCTTAAAATTTTATTTAAACCCAATTCGAATTGTAGATGTCGAGCTTGAGCCCAGCCCGACTTGTTTTAATTTTTTAAAAAAGATTATTGTATAAAATTATTTTAAAAAATATAATATATCAAATACACTAAAAACATAATAATAACTAGTGTAAAAAAGACAATCAAAATATCAAAAATAAAAAATAAAAAGATATAAATAAAGATTCAAACCATAAAGATACATTGAAAAATACATTAAAATACATAAGTAAACAAAAACAAATTGAAAAATACATTAAATTTTTTATATTAATATAGTTGCAACTTACAATTAAAATAATAATAAAATTAACAATAAAAAATAGTATAATATCTAAAGAATATTAAAAGCAACACCGAACCAACAGTAATAGCAACAGTGAAACAATAGTGAAACAATTTAGATTTCAAAACAAAAACAACCTACAAAAATAATCAACCAACCAAAATGAAAAAAAAAAATTATTTGCATTGAGTAATAATTATATTTTTCAAATCAATGTTTAATGACTGAATTAATTAATAATTAAATTTCATTTTTAGATGAATTATAAAATTAATATTGTATTTGTTTCATTGAAAATAATTTTTGAAAAATGATTTTAAAATTTTTTGTTAAATAACAGAAAATATTTAACATAAAATCATTGAAATACCAAAAAATATTAAATTTTACATAAAATAAACTTAACTTTAATCTCAATTCATATTTGAAAGATTGATATGAAAAATTAAAATTGTCTCATTAATTATTTATTTTCATAACTGTAATATACGATTCATCATGGATATATTTGGGCCAATAGGTTTTGGGGTCCACAACCATGTAGAATCATGGTGATCCAAATGCGACCTTTTGGGTTCGCTTCAATAAAAGAAAATGCAAACATATATTTTTTTTTTTATAAATAATTACTTTTTATATATAAAACAATCAAATATAGGTCTTAATAATTATATTATAAATAAATAAAATAAGTACAAAAACAATAATAATTTTATTAATACATCATAATAAAATAATAAATAGAATTTAAACAAGCTTTAAATGATTTATTAAACGAGCTTTGAATGAACATTAATCAATTTATTCAAGAATATAAATGAATTGAACAAGTATTATTCGTGTTCGGTTCATTTAATAAACGAGCATTAAAATATTTTCATATTTGTTTATTTAGCTTGATAAATGAATACAATGATGTAACACTCTTGGCCCAACCTAGAATTAGGCTAAGTCAAGGGCATTACATTGATTACCGTAGTGATCCAGTAAAGCTATTCTTTTACTTGAGTTGAATTGTATGAAAATCGGTCTTTTGTTTTTAAAAAAAAAAATTCATTAATCAAACCGGCTTTACTTAGTAATCCAATTACAACATTATTAATGTGATGTTTTGAGAAAAACGGTTAAGGTTCAGAAAGAGTTTTCAAAAATTTAAATATTTTGCAAACTAGTGGAAAACATTATTAAGAAGAATAGTTTTTTCTAACCCAATTACCATGCAATTATCATAGTATTAACTAAGTATCAAGCTTAAAAATTTATAACCTAAATAATCCCGAACCATAGTTATAAAAGCAATAAATAATTAATAATTTACAACCGGATAAAAAAACCAATAAAATGAGTAAGGAAAGCTTTAATGGAAACTTTTAAATAATAATTAAAAAACGAGATGTTAGTCTAAGGTTCCTCCTAGGGGTAAGTGTTCAATCGAATCGAATAAAAAAATTTTGAGTTAATCGAGTTGACGAATCCTATTTTATCATCCTAACTCGATTTAAAATTTTCTCGAATCCAATCAAGTGACATGGAATTCGAATCGAATATATTTGTTCGAATTAAATCAAAAAAATGATTTTGGATCTTTGTGACCACTGTCACCAACCATAATCAAATTTGCTCACCGTAATAAAATTTGTTATTAACTTTCATCTACTCATGATTTATTTATAAATCTTTTATTTACAGGTTAGCTTTTTTGCTTGTTTAGTTGCTTCAATTATCTTCTGATTGTTGTTATTAGCTTCTAATTTGATTTTTAATAAAAGTTATCTTAAAGATAAAAAGTGAAATTGTTACCAACATAAAATTTTGACACGAATATTTTATGACATTATCAATAATTCAATTTTAATGAAATTTATAAAAATCTAATATGACTAAACAATTCAATAATATAAATAGTAAAAATGTGAAATTTAATTTAATAATATAAATAGTAGAATATAAATAAAATTATTACTATTTAAGTTTAGGGATTTTTTGGCGCTTTTTTGGGAATAAAGGGTGAAAAGTAAAAGTTTTAACGGTTGGGGGAGTAAAATTTGGGAAAAGTAAATAGGGAAAATATTTAAAAAACTTTGAGGAAAAATGGGTTTGGGGTAGATGGGGGATGAGATAGGAGGAGTAAAAAATTTTTTTGGGAGGGGGGGAGTGGGAGGGAATAAAAGTATTGGGGGGGGGGGAAGTAAAAAGGTTTGGGAGTTTGAGGTAAAAATGTAAAAGATTATAGTTTGGTATTCAGTTTATTCGAATTATTCAATTTATTTGAATTTGAAAATTAAACTCCATTTAAACTTGAAATTCGAAAAAAAATTGAGTTGACTCAAATAACTCAATTCGTTTACTTCGAAATTCAATTTTTCTAATTTTTTCGAGTTGAATCGAGTTTTGTTCACCCCAAGGTCCTCCAATGTCATTCTGAGTCCTAGTTCTCTGCGTTACCTAAAAGGTAAATAAAAGGGAAATGAGCTTACATGTAACATCTCGATTTAGGGCCTAGCTAGAATAGTGGTGCAAGACCACAAATTCGAGGTATATGTATGAGTTTTTGAGGTCTATGCCATGTTTGCATGTTAGTGTGAAAGTTTAATGAAGCAATTTTGTCAAATTGTGATTGAATTGTCCAAAGGACTAAATTGCAAAAGTTGTAAAATGTGGTATTCTAGAAGTTATTTGTATGAAATAGCTTTAGAATATCAATTAGAGGTCCTTAAATAGTAATTTTCCCAAATTCTAATTTTTGGACAAAATTGGACATTAATGGGTTAAAATTTGAAAGTTGGACAAAAGGGCATTTTGGTCATTTGTCAATTAGATGATTAAAATGGGAAAAAGATGATAGAATTTTCGTTCATCTTCTTCCCCAAGGCTGCCGAAAATTTGAGAGAAGCCATTGTTAGGGCTCTTCAACTTTTCAAGCTATCTAGTAAGTGTATTCTAGCTCCATTTTTGATATTCTTCGTATTTTTGAAGTCCAAGTAGCATGAGTAAGCTATTTTTAGCTATATGTTGAGCTAAGATGGATGTTAAAAAAATATACCCATGTATGACATGCATGTATTTTGATGTTTTATGGAAGAATATGAATGCTTGATGTAGTAGAAACATCTTTTGCTAAGAGAATTCCATGAAAAATGCATGTAGGGACTAGTTTGTGAAGGTTTTGAGATTGATCATACATGTGGGATTTAGTAAGAATTAATGATTACTTTAGTTAAGTAAATGATTCGGCTATGCATGAAAGGCTAGAAAGTTGAATGAAAATCACTTTACGAGCCTTGGGCCAAATGTGTAAATATAAAAAAGTTTAGAGGCAAAATGATAATTTTGCTAAAGTATGAGATAATGGTTAATTTAGTCAATGTGTGTATTGAATGAGTTGATTTATCATTCTAGATCAAGAAAGACGAAGTCTGGATCGAAACCGAGGCAAGAGCAAGGTGGTGGACTAAATTGCATATCTTTATACTTTTTGAGTACCAAGGTAAGTTTATGCGTAATCAATGCGTTCTACTTATACATTCTTAATGCTAGCTAGTGTGTAGCATGAATGAAAATGAATGAGAATTATTGAGAACCTATGTGGTTCAAATGGAATGAATGTGGTAGATATCATGAATGAATGAGTAAGTAGATAAGTTGATGAGTAGTGATAATATTTGATGGTGGGCTAAGTGTGATACCACCTTAATACTTAACAACTATGGGCTGTGTGCGATACCATAGTTAAGTATATTATTTAGTGGGCTATGTGCGAAACCACTATGAGTACCTCTTAGTATGCTATGTGCGATACTACCTTATTACCTGATTGTGGTGGGCTGAGTGCGAAACCATAGAGAAATTTAGCTGTGTGGATGTATTAGTGTGATAAATGATGTGTCGTATTTTTGAGTAAATGTGATATTGAGTGCAGGGGTGCATGTCAATGATTATGAGTATGTGAATCATAATGTTTTGGAAAATGTGGTAAGAGATAAAAAGAGTAAGCATAATTGTGGATGTGAATTTATTTGTTAGTATAATACTAATTCTTGATTAGTTTATACTAGACTTAAATTGTTTATGTGTAAACTTACTAAGCTCAAGGCTTACTCATTTTCTTTCCCTTTTCTTATAGAGAAAGAGGGTTGAATCGAGATACGTGGATTAATCGGAAGATCGCCTACAGTATCAGCTCACTCCGGTACACTAGACTAAATGTTTTGTATATAGCATGTATAGGGGCTAGACAAGTTAGTGAATTTTGTTGTAAGTGGCTAAGATGTGTTAGCCTATAGATGGATAATCTATTTTGTATAATGCCATAGTTGTTGGCTGCTTTATTATATGAAAAAAAAAAGTAGTTACCCATGTAAGATTGTGTTTGAATTTGAGTTGATCATGGATGTGTTGTTTGAGCATATGTTGTAAGAACTTGAGGAGTGAGAAGAACTTGGCAATTAGCTTTGTTCTTACCCATGTGGTTAGACACACGGGCGTGTGCCTTGGCCGTGTCTCTTTGATAGATTCAAGTAGTACAGGCCACGGGCTAGCCACACAGGCGTCTGTCTAGACTTCAGGCCGTGTGGTGTAGTCAGTGTTCACCACAGGTGGTGAGCACGTACGTGTGCCCTAGCCGTGGGGCATTAGCAGAATGCCTGGATTTTCATGCACGGGTTGAGGGCATGGGCGTGTGTGACCTTACACGGGCGTGTAGTCCCTGTTTAGGTGGAAAATTTTTAAAATCGCAGAAGTTTTCAATAGGGTCTCGAGAGCATTGGGTGTATGAGTGAGGCCTCGTAAGTCGAGATTGAGGTTGTAGAGGTGGCTTAAGAGAGTAATCGATGAGCCTAAGTGGTGATCATATGGTTTTAATTTGGTAATGCCTCGGGCCTGATTCCAGCGTGGATTATGGGTAAGGGGTGTTACATTTAGTGGTATCATAGCTATGGTTTAGTCGATTCTAGGACTACCGTAGTGGGTGTAAAAGTCTAGCTATACATTCCATAAACGTATAATGATAGTGTGGTGGCTTCTGATGATTTTAAACTTGTTTTATATAGTGTATGGATCCCGATCAATCGGCTGCTGATGACGCAGCTAGTAATACCCAAGTTCCCGCGCAAGGGACCGCGCTTGTATAGAGTGAACCCGAAACTAGGGGTCAATGAGTCGAGGCTCGAGAAGATTTTCTCCAGATGGTGAGTAACTGGTACTCAGAGTACGTTCGAGCAAACCCTAATGTTCAACCTCCTTCACCTCCTCCTGTACCTCAGCAAGTTCCAGTGGCTCCTCAAGGTATAGAAGTAGTGAGAGTGACGAAGCCCCCGGTGGATAAGATTAGGAAGCACGGGGTTGAGGAGTTTAGGGCTAAGGTTGATGATGACCCTGAGAAGGCAGATTTCTGGCTAGAGAACTCAATGAGGGTGTTTGATGAATTCTTATGTACACCCGAAGAGAGCCTGAAGTGTGTCGTATTTTTACTAAGAGACTCGGTATACCATTGGTGAAAGATTTTGATGTTGGTAGTCCCGAGAGAACGGGTAACGTGGGACTTCTTTCTGGAAGAGTTCCAGAAAAAGTATATAAGCCAGAGATTTACCGATCGGAAAAGGAAGGAATTCCTTGAGTTGAAGTAAGGGAGAATGTCAGTAGCAGAATATGAGCGCGAGTTTGTTAGGCTTAGCAAATACGCTCAAGAATGTGTGTTGACGGAGGTCGTTTTATGTAAAAGGTTTGAAGATGGACTGAATGAGGATATCAAACTCTTGGTTGGTATTTTGGAGTTGAAAGAGTTCTTAGTGTTAGTTGATAGGGCAAGTAAGGCCAAAGAACTGAGTAAGGAAAATAGGAGAGCAGTGAATGAGGCTCGAGATGCAAAAAAATGGCCGATGGGAAAATCTTACCAAGCTCAATCGAAGAGATCCAATGAGGCGAATCCCCGGACCACTACATCAGTTGGATATTCACCTCGAGATCAAGGCAACACTAGTTCGGGTTCAAGAGTCCAAGCCACCTCGATGGAAAGTGTAGGCAATCCGAAGAACAAATCGGAGTGCCCAAGTTGTGGTAGATATCACATTCGAGAATATTGGGGTAACAGTTGAAACTGTTATAAGTGTGGTTCCCCCGACCATTTTATCCAAAATTTCCCTGAGAGGGATGACAAGGAAGAGAAACAAGAGATAAGACCTAGCAATGTACCTTCGAGGGTAGACCACCAAAGAACCCGGGAGGCGGGACTAGTGGTAGAGGTGCGTCATGAGATTCTGCTGTGAGACTGGAGGGTCGAGCACCTGCTAGGACGTATGCCATTCGTGCTCGCGAAGAGGCATCCTCCCTAGATGTGATAACGGGTACTTTTTCTCTTTATGACACCTTTTTTATTGCTTTAATTGACCCAGGGTCTACCCATTCCTATATTTGCATTAGATTGGCATCTAGTTTGAGTATAACTGTTGAGTCTACGGACATTGTGGTTAAGGTGTCAAACCCGTTTGGTAAGTATGTGTTTGTGGACAAGGTGTGTAAGAACTGTCCTTTGATGGTTAAGAGTCATTGTTTTCCTGCAAACCTGATGTTGTTGCCGTTTGATGAGTTTGATTTAATCCTTGGCACGGATTGGTTGACTACACATAGTGTCTTAGTGAATTGTGGTAGTAAGTTTATCGAGCTGAAATGTGAGGGTGGAGATGTTGTTCGGGTTGAATCAGGTGGATCAGATAGTCTACCAGTGATGATTTCTTCCTTAATGGCCGAGAAATGCTTGAGAAAGGGATGTGAGTCCTATCTCGCGTTTGTATTGAATACTCAAGAGTCTGAGGTGAAGATTGAATCAGTGCCAGTGGTATGTGAATATCCAGATGTATTTCCGGAGGAGTTACCTGGATTACCTCCTATGAGAGAGGTCGAGCTTGGGATTGAGCTAATTCCGAGAACGACACCTATTTCAATTTCTCCGTATAGGATGGCACCTGTAGAGTTGAAAGAACTGAAGGTTTAGTTGCAAGAGTTGACAGATAAAGGTTTTGTGAGACCGAGCTACTCACCTAGGGTGCTCCGGTATTATTTGTGAAGAGGAAAGATGGGTCGATGAGATTGTGCATAGACTACAGACAACTCAACAAAGTGACAGTGAAGAATAAGTATCCTTTACCAAGGATTGATGATCTTTTTGATCAATTGAAAGGAGCTTCAGTGTTCTCCAAGATAGATTTGAGGTCTGGTTATTATCAGTTGAGAGTGAAAGAGCAAGATGTGTTGAAAACTGCATTTCGAACAAGGTATGGCCATTACGAGTTTCTGGTCATGCCGTTTGGTTTAACGCATACCCCTGTGATTTTCATGGACCTGATGAACCGTGTCTTCAGACCGTATGTGGACAAGTTTGTGGTTGTCTTCATTGATGAAATATTGATCTATTCTCAGGATGAGAACGATCATGAAGAACATTTGAGAATTGTCTTGCAAACTTTAAGAGATAAGCAGTTATATGCTAAGTTTAGCAAGAGTGAGTTTTGGCTCCGAAAGGTTGGATTCCTAGGATACATTGTACCGGGTGATGGTATCCGAGTTGATCCAAGTAAGATATTGGCTATTGTGGATTGGAAACAACCGAGGAACGTATCATAAGTTAGAAGCTTTCTGGGTTTAGCGAGATATTAAAGATGTTTCGTAAAGGGATTTTTTGTAATTTCTACCCCGATGAAGAAACTATTACATAAAGATGTAAAGTTTGATTGGTCTGAGATATGTCAACAAAGTTTAAAAAGGTTGAAAACATTGTTGACTGAGGCACCGATTTTGGTTCAACCAGAATCGGGAAAGGAGTTCGTGGTTTATAGTGATGCGTCATTTAATGGTCTTGGATGCGCGTTGATGCAAGAGGTTAAAGTAGTGGCTTACGCCTCTAGACAGTTAAAACCGTACGAGAAGAATTGTCTGACTCACGATTTGGCGTTGGCTGCTATTGTTTTCACGTTAAAGATTTGGCGACATTACTTGTATGGGGAAAAGAGTCGAATCTTTACGGATCACAATAGTTTGAAATATTTGATGGATCAGAAGGATCTGAATTTGCGACAGAGGCGGTGGCTTGAATTGTTGAAAGACTATGAGTTAGTCATTGATTATCATCCAGGAAAAGCTAATGTGGTTGCGGATGCCCTGAGTAGGAAATCCTTGTGTGCTCTAAGAGTTATGAGCATGAGCTTTGCATTGTCTGATGATGGTGCTATTTTAGCAGAGTTAAGAGCTAAGCCACTATTTGTTCAATAGATAAGTAAGGCTCAAAGAAATGATAGTGAGATGCAAGCTAAGAGAGCTAAGTGTGGATCGAAAAGTGATTCTGATTTTCAAGTGGGTCCGGATAATTGTTTGATGTACCGTGACAGAATTTGTGTACCAAGAGATGAAGAGTTAATCCAAAAAGTTTTGCATGAGGCATATAGTGGTTATTTGTCAGTACACCCGAGCTGTACAAAAATGTACAACAATTTGAGAATGTTTTATTGATGGCCGGGTATGAAAAGAGATATTTCATAGTTTGTGGCAAAATGTCTGATTTGTCAACAGGTGAAAGCTGAGCATCAAGTGCCTTCGGGATTGCTTCAGCCAGTGATGGTTCCCAAATGGAAATGGGATCGGGTTACCATGGATTTTGTGACGGGGTTGTCGATGACTCCGAAAAGAGAGATGCTGTATGGGTTGTTGTTGATAGGTTGACGAAGTCGGCTCACTTTATTCCAGTACGTGTTGATTATTCACTGGATAAGTTAGCTAAATTATATGTTGCAGAGATAGTGAGATTGCATGGTGTGCCTATGTCTATAATATCGGATAGAGATCTGAGGTTTACTTTAAGGTTTTGGAAGAAGTTGCAAGAAGCCATGGGTACAAGGTTAAATTTTAGTACTGCGTTCCATCTGCAAACTGATGGTCAGTCAGAAAGAGTGATTCAAGTTCTTGAAGATATGCTTTGATACTGTGTGTTAGAATTCGAAGTTAGTTGGGAGAAATATCTACCTTTGGTCGAATTTGCTTACAACAACAGTTATCAGTCGAGTATATAGATGGCTCCATATGAGGCCTTGTATGGTCGTAAGTGTCGGACTCCTTTGTATTGGACCGAGCTTAGTGAGAAGCGAATCCTTGGGGTCGACCTAGTGAAAGAAACTAAAGAGAAAGTGAAAGTGATCCGTGATGGTCTAAAAGCTGCTTCAGACTGATAGAAGTCGTATGCAGATTTGAAAAGAAAAGAAATTGAGTTTAATATGGGTGACAAAGTGTTTTTGAAAGTATCTCCATGGAAGAAGATTATGAGATTTGGATGAAAAGGGAAATTAAGTCTAAGATTCATAGGGCCGTATGAAATTACCGACAGAATTGGACCAGTAGCTTACCGTTTGGCCTTGCCAGTAGAATTAGAAAAGATTCATAATATGTTCCATGTGTCGATGTTACGACGATATCGCTCCAATCCTTCGCATGTGATTACTTCAGTAGAAATTGAGATAAGACCGAATATGTCTTATGAAGAGAAGCCGATTAAGATTATGGGTCGAGAAGTGAAAAAGTTGAGGAATAAGAACATAGCCCTTGTGAAAGTGTTGTGGCAAAAACACGGTGTGGAAGAGGCTACGTGGGAAACGGAAGAAGCTATGAGAGAGCAACATCCAAACCTCTATACTGGTAAGATTTTCGGGGGCAAAAATCTCTAAAGGATGGAGAGTTTAACATCTCGATTGAGTGCCTAGTCAGAATAGTGGTGCGAGACCACAAATCCAAGGTATATGTATGAGTTTTTGAGGTCTATGCCATGTTTGCATGTTAGTGTGAAAGTTTCATGAAGCAATTTTGTCAAATTGTGATTGAATTGTCCAAAAGGACTAAATTGAAAAAAGTTACAAAATCTAGTATTCTAGAAGTTATTTGTATGAAATAGCTTTAGAATATCAATTAGAGGTCCTTAAATAGTAATTTCCCAAGTTCTAATTTTTGGACAAAATTGGGCATGAATGGGTTAAAATTTGAAAGTTGGACAAAAGGGCATTTTGGTCATTTGTCAATTAAATGATTAAAATGGGAAAAAGATGATAGAATTTCATTCATCTTCTTCCCCAAGGTTGCCGAAAATTTGAGAGAAGCCATTGTTAGGGCTCTTCAACTTTTCAAGCTAGCTAGTAAGTGTATTCTAGCTCCGTTTTTGATATTCTTCGTATTTTTGAAGACCTAGTAGCATGAGTAAGCTATTTTTAACTATATGTTGAGCTAAGATGGATGTTAAAAAAATATACCCATGTATGAAATACATGTATTTTGATGTTTTATGGAAGAATATGAAAGCTTGATGTAGTAGAAACATCTTTTGCTAAGAGAATTCCATGAAAAATGCATGTAGGGACGAGTTTGTGAAAGTTTTGAGATTGATCATACATGTGGGATTTAGTAAGAATTGATGATTACTTTAGTTAAGTAAATGATTCAGCTATGCATGAAAGGCTATAAAGTTGAATGAAAATCACTTTATGAGCCTTGGGCCAAATGTGTAAATATGAAAAAGCTTAGAGGTAAAATGGTAATTTTGCTAAAGTATGAGATAATGGTCAATTTAGTAAATGTGTGTATTGAATGAGTTGATTTATCATTATAGATCAAGAAACACGAAGCCCGGATCAAAACCGAGGCAAGATCAAGGTGGTGGACTAAATTACACATCTTTATACTTTTTGAGTACCGAGGTAAGTTTATGCGTAATCAATGGGTTCTACTTATATATTCTTAATGCTAGCTAGTGTGTAGCATGAATGAAAATGAATGAGAATGATTAAGAACCTATATGGTTCAAATGGAATGAATGTGGTAGATATCATGAATGAATGAGTAAGTAGATATGTGGATGAGTAGTGATAATACTTGATGGTGGGCTAAGTGCGATACCACCTTAATATTTAACAATTATGGCTGTGTGCGATACCATAGTTAAGTTTATTATTTAGTGGGCTATGTGCGAAACCACTATGAGTACCTCTTGGTAGGCTATGTACGATACTACCTTATTACCTAATTGTGGTGGACTGAGTGCTAAACCACCGAGTAATTTAACTGTGTGGATGTATTAGTGTGATAAATAATGTGTCGTATTTTCGATTAAATGTGGTATTGAGTGCAGGTGTGCATGTCAATGATTATGAGTATGTGACTTATAATGTTTTGGAAAATGTGGTAAGGAATAGAAAGAGTAAGCACAATTGTGGATGTGAATTTATTTGGTAGTATAATGCTAATTGTTGATTAGTTTATACTAGAATGCTTAAATTGTTTATGTGTAAACTTACTAAGCTCAAGGCTTACTCCTTTTCTTTCTCTTGTCTTATAGAGAAAGAGGGTTGAATCGTGATACGTGGATTAATTGGAAGATCACCCACACTATCAGCTCACTCCGGTACACTAGACTAAATGTTTTGTATATGGCATGTATAGGGGCTAGACAAGTTAGTGAATTTTGTTGTAAATGGCTAAGATGTGTTAGCCTATAGATGGATAATCTAGTTTGTATAATGCCATAGTTGTTGGCTGCTTTATTATATGAAAAAAAAAATGTAGTTACCCATGTAAGATTGTGTTTGAATTTGAGTTGATCATGGATGTGTTGTTTGAGCATATGTTGTAAGAACTTGAGGAGTGAAAAGAACTTGGCAATTAGCTTTGTTCTTGCCCATGTGGTTAGACACACGGGCGTGTATCTTGACCGTGTCTCTTTGACAGATTCAAGTAGTATAGGCCACAGGCTAGCCACACGGGCGTGTGTCTAGACTTCAAGCTGTGTGGTGTAGTCAGTGTTCACCACGGGTGGTGAGCACGGGCGTATGCCCTAGCCATGGGGCATTGGCAGAATGCCTGGGTTTTCATGCACAGGTTGAGGGCATGGGCGTATGTGACCTTACACGGGCATGTAGTCCCTATTTAGGTGGAAAATTTTTAAAATCGCAGAAGTTTTCAATAGGGTCTCGAGAGTATTGCATGTATGAGTGAGGCCTCGTAATTCGAGATTGAGGTTGTAGAGGTGACTTAAGAGAGTAATCGATGAGTCTAAGTGGTGATCATATGGTTTTAATCCAGTAATGCCTCGGGCCCAGTTCTGGCATGGATTATGGGTAAAGGGTGTTACATTACGATACCTCAATATGAATCTAATTTTTAATCTATAATATATAATTGTTCAAATAGTATAGCATTCAATTTATAACATCATAGCAAATTAAGCATAATGTAAAGAACATTCAATAAAACAATGCAAGTAAAAATTATGTTCATGATGCAATACAAATTTAATTTTTAAGTTCCCACCCATCCATTGTCACATCCCAAAAATTGGGTTAGTGAGACCAAGAGTGGTCATGTCATATTTTTGAGTAAAGGTTGTGGGAATTGTGATAAGTGAAGTGATCTAGTTTAGTGGTTAAGTGTTATGCATGTGTGTGAGAGGTTCTGAGTTTGAATCCTCTGTCTTACATTTTTTCTTTTGCTAATTTTTGCCTAAACCCCTATATTTGAACATCTGGTTTAAATATTATTTACACTCAATTGATAACAAGAATGAGCTTGTTAGTTTAGTGGTAAGATGGTAGCTTACCCTTTGGTCCTATGTATGAATCCTTGTGTATGTAAAGTGGAAAAATTATTTTTGTTTTAAATTCGAAAGAAAAATATAATGTGGATAGTGGTGGGAGTTAGTGTGATTAGTGGGGGAAGTGGTTGGTTTTTAATAATATAAAAAAAAACTCTCATCTTTTGTGCCGTCCACTTCTCCACTTTTCTCCATTTTTTTTTCCAATTTTTTTCTCACATTAGTTTTTGTGTTGTAGCAAAAGAATTGTTCTCTGTTTGTCCCTTAGCCAAAATTTTCTTCTATTCAACTTCTGGAATTCTACTTCTTCTTCTCTCTATAACCTTTTTCTTCTCAATAAGTACGATTTTATTTTGTTTAGTGTATTGTTTAAACGTTTTGCTATTCTTCTTCAAGGTTGGTAAGTGTTGGTGAGTTAAATGGATTTATAATTGGTTTTAATGCTAAGTTTGAATGTTCTTGTGCCAATAGAAGACTATTGTGAGGCACACAACTATTCTTCGGAAAGTTAATAGCAGTTTAAGGTTGTGCTTTTCCTTTGAGAGTAAGTGTTCGGATGTTGAAATTAAGGCTACTTTCACTTAGTTATAAAGACTATTTACTTAGGTCATTTTTGTATGTGTACTTATTAATTGGTTCGGTTAGGATTTCGTATGTACATTCTGTGTTTGCTATTATTGAGACATCGTATAGGAAGCATTCACGTGTGTGATTCTAACCCGAAAATGTAATTAGATCTCGAAAAAACAAAATAAAAAGTGATTGTTTTGAAACTGCTCTGCGTCACATGGTCGTGTGCCAGGTCGTGTACATTATACGAGTGTGTGGTCAATCGTGCATTAGGCTATGTGAAGACACATGGGCGTGTGCAATTACACGGGCAATTCATGTAGGTCGTGTGGGACACACGGGCTGGTCAGATAGGCCATGTGGGCCACACGGCCATATGGCCCAATTTTTCAAAAAATTTCTACTTAGGTCCATTTGACCTAGAAATGCGTAGTTAGACCTTCCGTGGGGTCCATTTGGCTTAAATAGAACTCGAAATGTGACATCTGTCAAGGTGTGTTAGTATGTGCTATGGTTAAGGTTGGTGAATAACTTATGTATGATCTGTGTTCCAATTACTCTGGAATTATTATTACGTGTAAAAACGTGCATGACACCTATATGTAAAAGTAACTGTGAGTATAAGAAACATGATATGCTATGATCTGTATAAGTTATGTGTTGTGTTATGCTTCATATAGTATCTATTTATGTATGCATGCCATATGACCTATGTGATATGTATGGATGTTAACGTGATTTTGCATATGCATTGTTGTGGGTTCTAATTTGATGGAGGAAGTGTTTTATGTCAGTAATACTGCAATTTTGGCAATTAAACCGCAATATATGTTTGGCAACGTAGTTGCACCATTATGAGTGGCATTCCACCATGACCTAGTGTGATTGGATGGATGGACTCTTGAAGTCCTAATTGGAGTGATTGGTTAGATGGAGTCAGTGTCTAGTGGATGGAGGTAGGGTTTGTGTCTGCATTTGTATCCGATTATGAACACACATCTGATTCTGTATAACACAATGTGTCTGAGATTATGATTATGAAATTATGAGATATTGTTCTGATATATGCTTTGGAAATTATGATATATTGATATGTTATATGATATGATATGCTATGTAATATGATACGGAATTACGATTTGATTAGTGTATATGAAAAACCCATAAGGAAATTTTGTTGTGGGCCGAGTCACACACTGAGCATCTAGCACACTCGTTTGTTTAATATGTTTCCAGTGGTCTTCAGACTTAGGACCGAACGGCGTACGAGAGCTCGAACTTTTTCACAGATTAATTAAAATAAGGTGGTTTTTGTAATTAATTATTCTGGACTTTTTGGATTGTAATATGTTTTTGGGTTGTGTTTTGGTTTTCGTTTTGTTCGTCGGTTTTGCTATTTTCGATCGTTAAACTACAAAATCACATGGGTTAACAAATTGGATTCCTGTTTTTAAAACTAAAACTCTGAAATTTTTTTACTGCAAAGTAAGTAACTCTTAATTGTTTTTCTGTAAACAACTAAATAGTTTTTAACAAATTTAGCATTAACCAAAAAAGATTTATCCAAAATTGGTACTTTCGGAACCAACGGAATTGAATTAAATTTTTGGGTTTGAAATAAGTGTTTTAGGACTTAAGTATTTTCTGAACGTTTACGAGAGTTCCACTAAGTTTTATGCTTTTGAAACACACAATGTAACACCCCTAACCCGTATTTGTCGTCGGACTAGGGTTATGAGGTATTACCGATCAAATCATAACCTTTAACCGTCATAATTCATACAATATTAAATCATAATCAATCAATGTCACTAAGTCCCTTAATAAGGTCTACGAGGCCTTAAACACGCATTAAGAAGGGGTTGGGACTAAACTGAGCTCATATAAAATTTTTCTGAAAACTTAACATTTTTCAAAGTTATAGAGGTCACAAGCCCGTGTGGGTAGGCCGTGTGCCTCACACAGCTTTAGACACACCCCTGTGTCCAAGCCGTGGCAAAACAAGGCATACATACTGACTTGTCTACACGGCCGAAGACTCGCCCGTGTGCTTGACCCGTGGGCAACACTAACTTAATTCACACAGCCTGTCACACGCCCGTGTGCCTGGGCCGTGTGCGACACTAACTTGTTTCAAAATGAAACCTTAAGAGACATGGTCGAGCCACACGCCCATGTGCTCAACCGTGTGGGTAACTATAGACCATTTGTAAGGCCAATTTGCCACCCAAACTTTGAGTCACACTTACAAGCATCAAAACATTCCAAATTCTTACTCCAAATACATCCAAAACATACCAAAACATGCACAATTTAACCTCTTATCACCATTATTCATTTCCCTTTAAAAATTCAACTCAATCATACCAATCCAAAGTATCAACTTCACATCAAAATCATATAATCCTTACCAAATTTAAACATGAAACATACTACCTCCATGTCACCAAAACATACCATAAAGATCATTCACACATAATAATATACGCACATACTAACCATACTTTTTACATATTCCAAAATCATCAAACTATCAAGCCATATCACATGGCTAGATCTATACATCTAAAAACATACCATATTCACTAGCCTATACATGCCATATACTAAATATACAACTTCCAAAAGTACCAGAACAGATGGCCGGTAGTGTGATTGAGTCGCTGACGATCTCCGAATTCGAGCTAGATTTAAATGACACTCTAAAACAGAGAAAACTCACACAGTAAGCTTTAAAGCTTAGTAAGTTCGTAATATAACACATTTGACACAACAATTTAAGTGCATTAAACAAAATACACCATCTGAAGTTTCTATTCACAATAATACAGAATCTCATCCATGATCAATACTCACATAATCATCCATTTATTCAAATACGATATCGCCAACCACATAGGTTCCATACATACCTGTACCATCACTTAATTTACTATCAATTTTGCTACTCAATGCTCAATACCACAATTTGTTCGATCTTCATTAACCATTCGATTTACTCGCACACTTAGGGCCAATTTCTTAGTCGAAGCTTTAATATCATCGCACACTTAGTGCCTTTACATTAAACCAAATTTGACTCGGTATCGCACACACAGTGCCAATCAATATAGTCGATACTTTCTTTATTTCGCACACATAGTACCATTCACTACTGGATCAATTCTATTTATGCACACTTAGTGCAACATCTCTCAAATCCACATATCAACTCCAAATTCATTCATTACATAACACATTGAACATGATTTAAATAGTACGTATTATACATGAACTTACCTCGGACGTATAAACAACGATATAAGTCGATCAATCGAGTACTTTATTCTTGCCTCGATCTCGATCCGAATCTCTCTTTTCTTGATCTATACATATTCAAATTTAGCTCATTCATTCACCAAATCATTCAATTCAATCCAAGAACACATATTTAGGGCATTTTACAAAATAGCCCTCACATTTTCACATTTTGACATTTTAGTCCCTATTTCATAAAATCACAAATAACTCAAAATTTCATTACACACATGCCTAGCCGAATTTTCTCCTAGCTCATTCGAGCCCACATATTTCATTTATTTCACATTTTTAGTCCTTAAATTTCTTATTTTCACAATTTAGCCCAAAATAGTCAAATTCATCAAAAATTCAAAGACAAAATATGTTAATCTATCACATATCTTTCATATTTCATCATAAACTATCACAAAGCTCAAAAATTTATCAATGGAATCTTACAAAATTACCAACAAATTCAAAAATTAGGACATGGGCTAGCTAAAACACGAATCAACGATCACAAAAATATAAAAATTACTAAAAATCGAGCTCAAAACATACCTTGATTGAGCTATGAATGTGCCAAAATCATGGAAGCTTCAAACCCTTATTTTCTAACTCAATTTCGGTGGAAGATGAACACTAATGCCACTAATTCATGTTTGTTTTATTAATATTAACTTAATTATCATTTTATCATTTTATCCCTTACTTAAAAGATTATATATATATTTATTTAATAGCCATTTATGTCAAATTCCACTATCAATGGTCTAATATCAACATAAGGACCTTTCATTTAATAAGCCATGTCAACTAACCACTTTTAACAACTAGCACACAGCTTTTGCATTTTACGCGATTAAGTCCTTTTTCACAATTCAGTACACAAACGATAAAATTTTCACAGCAGAATTTTTCACACATGCTTAATCACATACTGTAAAAACTAAAAATAATATTAAAATATTTTTTGACCTCAAATTTGTGGTCTTGAAACCACTATTCTGACTAGGGTCTAAACCGGACTGTTACAACTTTCCCCTTTAGGGATTTTCGTCCCCGAAAATCTTACCAGTAAATAGATTCGGATTTTGCTCTCTCATAGCATCTTCAGGCTCCCACGTAGCCCCTTCAACTCCGTGTTTGTGCCACAACACTTTCACTAAAGAAATTCTCTTATTTCTCAATTCTTTGATCTCACGTGCCAAAATTCGGATCGATTCTTCATTATACGATAGATCAGACTGAATCTCAATTTTAGTAGGGGCAATCACATGTGATAGATTAGATCTATATCTCTAAGCATCGATACGTGAAACAAATTATGAATCTTCTCTAGCTCAGATGGCAATAACAATCTATAAGCAACTGGCCCGATACATTCAATAATTTCATATGGCCTGATGAGCCTCGAACTCAATTTGCCTTTTCTGCAAAAACAAAGTATTTTCTTCCATGGAGACACTTTTAAAAACACTTTGTCACCGGTCTTAAATTCAATATCTTTTCGTTTCAAATGTGCATTAGACTTCTGACGATCTGATGTGACTTTCAGATTGTCACGAATCACCTTCACTTTTTTGCTTGGTTTCTTTAATCAAATCAACCCCGTGAATCTTATTCTCACTAAGCTCAGTTCAATATAATGGATTTCTGCATTTACAACCGTAAAGAGCCTCATATGGTGCCATTTTACAGCTTGATTGAAAACTATTATTGTACGCAAATTTAATCAACGAAAAGTGCTTTTCCCTTGTACTTTCAAACTCCAGAGTACAATATTTCAACATATCCTCGAGAATCTAAATGATCCGCTTGGATTGACCATCCGTTTGCGAATGAAATGCAGTACTGAAATGTAGCCTCGTACCTAGAGCATCTTACAGATTCTTCCAAAACCGCGAAGTAAACCTCGAATCTCTGTCAGACACAATGGATAATGGTACCCCGTGCAATCTCACAATCTAGAAAATATACAATTCGGTTAACTTATCAAGCGAATAATCTGTTCTCACCGAAATAAAATGAGCTGATTTCGTTAATCTGTCAACTATCACCCAGATTGCATATTTCTTTCTCGAAGATAAAGGCAATCCCGACACAAAGTCCATCGTGATTCTCTCCCATTTCCACTCAGAAATCATTATCGTTTGTAATAAACCGGATGGAACCTGATGTTCAGCTTTAACTTGCTGACAAACTAAACATCTCGAAGCAAACTCTGAGATATCTCATTTCATACCATGCCACCAATAAAACTATCTCAGATCATTATACATTTTCATACTTCCCGGATGAACAGAAATACGACTACTATGAGCCACGTTTAAAATCAACTGAATCAACTCTGAATTTTTCGGAATACAAATCCGATCTCTGAATCTCAAACAACCATCATCATCAACTCGAAATTATGATTCAGAATTCAAACCACACTGAGCTCTTTTTGTTATCATCTCAGTATCACTTTTTTGGGCATCACAAATCTGACGTGTAAATATTGGCCTCACTTTCAACTCAGCCAAAACTGAACCATCATCACACAGATCCATCTAAGTACTCATTGCTCGTAAAGTAAATAAAGACTTTAGCTCAAAGCATCAGCAACAACATTAACTTTTCCCAGATGATAGTCAATACTAATTCATAGTCTTTTAGCAATTCCAACCGTCTTCGCTGTCGCAAATTCAATTCTTTCTGAGTCATCAGATATTTTAAACTCTTGTGATCAGTATAAATGTGACATTTCCCACCAAATAAGTAGTGACGCCAAATCTTCAATGCAAATACAGTAGCTGCTAATTCAAGATCATGTGTCAGATAGTTCTTTTCATGCGATTTTAACTGTCTTGAAGCATAGGCTATAACTATGATTTTAACAGCCTAAACCATTCAATGATGCATCAATGTAAACTATGAATTCTTTTCCCGATTCAGGTTGAACTAACACTGGTGCTTCTGTTAACAATACTTTCAACTGTTCAAAACTCTGCTGACACTTTTCTGACCACTCAAATTTAACATCTTTATGTAGCAATTTCGTCAACAGATTTGCAATCATTGAGAAGCCTTTCAAAAATCGTCTATAATATCCCGCTAGTCCTAGAAAACTACGGACTTCAGACACATTTCTTGGAGGTTTCCAATCCAGAATTGCTGAAATCTTGCTCGGATCAACTCTTATTCCTGCAATTGATACTATATGTCCCAAAACTAACCTCGCGCAACTAGAACTCACATTTACTAAAATTTGCATACAATTGCTTATCACGTGGAGTCTGTAACACAATTCTTAAATGCTCGGCATGTTGTGTTTCATCACAAGAATAAATCAAAATATCGTCAATAAACACAACGAAAAATTGATCCAAATACGGTCTGAATATCTGATTCATCAAATCCATAAATACTACAAGAGAATTTGTTAGTCCAAAAGGCATAACTAAAAATTTATAATGTTTGTACCTCGTTCTAAAAGTAGTTTTTGGCACATCTAATTCTTTAACTCGTAATTGATAGCAGCCCGATCTCAAATCTATCTTAGAAAACACTATAGCTCCTTTTAACTGATCAAAAAAATCATCAATACGTGGCAAAGGATATTTATTCTTTATAGTCACTTTGTTGAGTTGTTTGTAGTCAATGAACATTCTCATAATTTCGTCTTTTTTTTTTACAAACAACACAGGAGCACCATAGGCTGAGAAACTTGGTCGAACAAATCTTCTATCTATCAACTCTTGCAACTGAGATTTCAACTCTTTCAATTCAGTCGGTGCCATTCCATACGGAGCTATCGATATTGGAGTTGTCCTCGACACTAACTCAATGCCAAACTCGACTTCTTGTATCGGAGGTAATCCTGATAATTCTTCAGGAAACACATCAGGGAATTCACAAACCACAGGCATAGATTCAACTTTCTTTTCTGTCACTTTTGTATCTATCACATATGCAAGATAGGCTTCACATCCCTTTTTCACATAATTCAATGCTTTCATCGAGGTTATTACCACTGGCAGTTCATTCAAATCACTTGATTCAATTCGAACTATCTCATCATTCTGACTTCTCAATTCAATACTCTTCCGTTTGTAATTCAAAATAGCACTAGGCAAAGTTCGCCAATCCATACCCAAATTTATATCAAGTTCATCAAAGGGTAGCAACATCAGATTAGCTGAAAAACAAATATCCTGAAACATCAACGGATAACTCTTGCACACTTTATCAACCAATACACACTTACTTAAGGGGTTCGATACTCTAATTACAAATTCAGTAGACTTAACAGGTAGAGTCTTACTAGATACTAAGTTCTCACGCACATATGAAAGAGTAGATCCTGGATCTATCAATGTAATCACATCAGTATCGAAAAGAGTAAAAGTACCAGTAATGACGTCTAGAGATGACGCTTCTTCGTGAGCGCGAATAGCGTAATCTCAAGCAAGTGCTCTCGCCTCAGATCTCACAGCTGTATTTGTTGTTCCTCTCTGACTACCACTCACATTTCCGGTGTTTCTAGGTGGTCTACCCCTAGCTGTCGTGTTACTTGGTCTTGCACTCTGAACATTATCTTTTTCGACTAACTCTGGGCAATCCTGAATAAAATGATCTCGTCATCTACATTTATAGCAAGCTCTATTATTATACTTGCCCCAGCATTCTCTGATATGACATCTCCCACACTGTCTACATTCTGGCTTATTGCTTCTGACACTTCCAACACTCGATTCCATTGGAGTTTGAGTTTTAGTGTAACAGTCTGATTTCGAGGCTAGTCAAAATAGTGGTTCGAGACCGCTAATTCAAAGTTAAAGAAAATTATTTTTGACATTATTTTATGTGTTATAGCATGTTTATAAGGATGCATGAAAATTTGGTGCATTAATTTTAATGATTTAAGTCTTAATTGCAAAAAAGGACTAAATTGCATAAAGTGAAAAAGTTCCATTTTACAAGCTAGAAGTATTAAATAGATTAGGAACTTTAAATAGAAGGTCTTGAATGTGAAATTAGTCTTGAATGTGAAATTAGACCTTCCTAATGTTGATAGCTGGCCATAGGGGACAATAGACTCAAAATTGGTCAAAATTGGGTGGATTAGGTGGACTAATCTAAAGAAAATAAATAAAATAAGAAAAGTAAATAAAATAAGAAAAGATGATATCATCCATTTTTCTTCATCACCTTCACCACCAAAAATAACAGCATAGAGGGGGGTTTTGAAAGCTTTAAAATTTTAGCAACTTATCCTCACACAAGTAAGTGATTTTGGTGGTTTTAGTTGATAATTTTTGTACTTTTGGAACCCCCAAAGCTTAAGCTAGCTAATGAGAGGACTAATTTGTAATATGGTTGCAAGTTTAGGGACATTCCATGAGAGTTTTCATGTGGTTTTTGAGTTTTTGTGGAAGAAAATGGATGTTAGTGAGTCAAGGAACAACTTTTTTTGAAAGGTGTTACCATGAAAACACCTAAATGAGACTAAGTTATAAAAGTTGAAATTGTGCAATAGATGCATGGAATAGTTAGAATTATGAGTAGTTGTAAGAGAAGTAAATGTTCAGCTAGGATTGTATAATGAGAAAATGTGATGAAAAATGATTTACGAGCCTAGGGGTAAAATCGTAATTTTGCCATAGTATAGGGGCAAAATTGTCATTTTTGCCTAAGTAGAGATTATGATGTATTATGATTATAAAATGATTTAAATGAGTGAATTTTGTTGTCATAGATCAGGAAGAGTGTAGAATTAACCTTGACCGGGGAAAAGGTAAGGTTTCGGAGTAAAACGCAAATTAACACATTTTGCACCGAGGTAAGTTTATGTGTAAACTATGCATATTAAATACACTTATTTCTATTTATTGGTGCATTGTATGATTGAGAAAATTTACGATTTAAATGGATTGAATTCGGTAGATAATGAATAATTTTTGTTTGAATGTTGAAACAGATATGGAAATGTGGAATATTATCCGTAGTAATTAATGGTGGGCTGTGTGCGATACCACCTTAATTAATCTTGTTGGTGGGCTATGTCCGATACAACATTATTACTTATTCACGATGGGCTGTGTGCGATACCATCATTTATATTAACATTTGGTGGGCTATGTGTGATACCATCCTGTTAAGGATTAATGGTGGGCTAAGTGCCAAACCACCGAGTGTTTGCTATTACTATGAATGGTTTATTGTGAAATTTTTAAGTGTTGTTTCATGTGATCATGTGGTGATAAGTGCAGGGATGTATGTTAAGTAATGTGAGCATTTGGCTTGCGATATGGTTGGAATGTGGTAATAGATGAAATGAGTAAGCATGGTCTTGGGATGTTGATTGTTCTTGCTTATTATATAATGATATTTATTGATTAGCACATATTATGATGTTTACTATTTACATTTAACTTACTAAGCTTAAAGCTTACTCTCGTTTCCTTTCCTTTGTTTTATAGTGTCAAAGAGCCGGTTCGAGATACGGAGTTAACTGGAATATCACCCACACTATCAGCTCTTCTCGATATATCTAGAATTAGCATTTTGAGTATGGCATGTATAGGGGCTAGACTAGAGGAAATGTTTTGTTGTTTTGGCCAAGTGTGTGTTGGCTCCTTTAATGATGAACTTTTATAAATAGCCATAGTTAATGGCTTATAGTTATTAATATATAAAAAGATGAGGTTATTCATGAATGTTTATGTTGCACAATTGAGTTGCTTAGTGATTTATTGAATGGATTTATGTTGTGTGAGGTAGGGTGATAAAAAGAGCTTGGCAAATAGCCTTGTTCTTGCCCACACGGGTAGGCATACAGGCGTATGTCTAGGCCATGTGTGACACACGGTCAGTCCTATGGGTGTGTGACCAGGCCGTGTGTCCCCTGCATGTTAAGGTTGCAAGTTAGTGTCGACCACGGGCTTACCACACGGCCATGTGCCTAGGCCATGTGACCCTTATAAGGTTCCTGATGTTGCAAATAGAATACCCAGGTTTTTACACATGGGCGTGTCTAGGCCATGTGGAGCACACGGGCCAAGAACATGGGCGTGTGTTCAGCTGTATGAAAACCCCTGTAGGTTCGAAATGAAAATAAATCCCACACGGGCTAGGGACATGGGCGTGTGTGACCACACGGTCTGCCCACACGGACGTGTCCCATTTCACACGGGCATGTAGCCCCTGTTTAGACAAAAATTTTAAGTGCAAAAAAGTTCTTGGTTGGATTTCGAAACCCTCCGTAAGCATGTTTAAGGCCTTGTAGGCCCATAATGAGAATGTTTTGAGGGTGAATGAGATATTTCAAATTGGAATGAAATTTGATAATACAACTTTATGTGTTCAAGTGAGATAAGTCTGGTAATGCCTCGTACCTGATTCTAGCGTCGAATGCGGGTAAAGGGTGTTACATTTAGTGGTATCAGATCTATGGTTTAGTTGGTTCTCAAACTACCGTAGCGTGTGTAAGAGTCTAGCTATACATGCCATAAGCGTAAATTGATAGTGTGGTGGCTTCTGACAATTCTAAAATTTATTTTTATATAGTAAATGGATCCCGATCGAGCGGCTACTGATGACGCTGCTAGTAACGCGCCAGCTCCCGCGCAAGGGACTACGCTTGTAGAGAGTAGACCTGAGACTATGGTTTAAAGAGAAGAGGCCTAGGAAGCCTTTCTCCAAATGATGAGTAATTGGTGCACGGAGTATGTACGAGCGAACGTTAATGCTCAACCTCCTCTACCCCCACCTATACCTCACCCAGTTCTAGTGGCTCCTCAAGGTATAGATTTAGTGAGGACGACCAAATCTCCGATAGACAAGATTCAAAAGCAAGGGGCCGAGGAGTTTCGAGCTAATATAGACGATGACCCCGAGAAGGCAGAGTTCTGGCTTGAGAACTCCATGAGAGTATTTGATGAACTCTCCTGTACACCTGAGGAGAGCTTAAAATGCACCGTGTCTTTGCCAAGGGACTCTGCATACCATTGGTGGAAAATGTTGACATTAATGGTTCTAAGGGAGAGAGTGATGTGGGACTTCTTTTTGGAAGAGTTCCGAAAGAAGTATGTATGCCAAAGATTTGTGGACCAAAAACGGAAAGAATTTCTTGAATTGAAGCAAGGAAAAATGACTGTGGCAGCACGAATTTGTTAGGCTCAACAAGTATGCACAAGAATGTGTGTCTACAGAAGCTGTTTGTGCAAGAGGTTTGAAGATGGGCTGAATGAGGATATTAGACTACTAGTTGGGATTTTGGAGTTAAAAGAATTTGTGGTGTTGGTTGATAGGGCATGTAAGGCCGAGAAACTGAATAAGGAAAAGAGGAAAGCCCTGAGTGAAGCTTGAGATGCAAGAAAAAGACCAATGATAAGTCATACCAAACTCAATCTAAGAGGTCCAAGGAGATGAACCCTCGAACAACTGCCTCAGTTGGATATTCACATCGAGATCGAGGTAATACCTACTCGAGCTCGAGGGTTCAAGCCACCTCAATGGCAAGTGTGCGCAATCCAAAGTCTAATAAACTGGAGTGTCCAAATTGTGGTAGGCAGCATACTGGGGAGTGTTGGGGAAACAACCAAAATTGTTACAAGTGCGGTTCACCCAATCATTTTATTCAGAATTGCCCTAAGAGAGATGAGAAAGAAAGGAAGCAAGAGATAAGATCTAGCAATGTATCTTCAAGGGGTAGACCACAAAAAAACCCGAGAGGTGGGACTAGTAGTAGAGGTACGCCTCGAGACTCTGCTGTGAGACCGGAGGGTCGAGCACCAGCAAGGACCTATGCCATTCGCGCTCGCGAAGAGGCATTATATCCAGATGTGATAACGAGTTCTTTTTCTCTTCATGACACCTCTGTTATTGCTTTGATTGATCCGGGGTCTACCTCTTCTTACATTTGCATAAAATTGGCATCTAGTATGAGCATGATTGTTGAGTCTACGAGATTTGTAGTAAAAGTGTCAAACCCATTAGGCAAACATGTGCTAGTTGACAATGTGTGTAGGAATTGTCCTTTGACAATTAGAGGTCATTGTTTTTCGGCAAATCTTATGTTGTTTCTATTTGATGAATTTGACTTAATTCTTGGTATGGATTGGTTGACGACTCATAATGTTTTAGTGAACTGTGGTAGCAAGTTTATTGAATTGAAATGTGAAAATGGAGATGTCATTCGGGTTGAATCAGGTAGATCGAATAATTTTTCTGTGATAATTTCAAGTATGGTAGTCGAGAAATACTTGAGGAAAAGATACGAGTCCTATCTTGCCTTTGTACTGAATACTCAAGAGTCAGAGGTAAAAATTGAATCAGTGCCAGTGGTATGCGAATATCCAAATGTGTTCCCGAAAGAGTTCCCGGGATTACCTCCAGTTAGAGAGGTCGAGTTTGGGATTGAGTTAGTTCTGGGAACGACACCTATTTCAGTTGCTCCGTATAGGATGGCACCATTAGAGTTGAAAGAATTGTTTCAGTTGCAAGAGTTAATGGACAAGGGTTTTGCAAGACCAAGCTATTCACCATGGGATGCTCCGATACTTTTTGTAAGGAAGAAAGATGGGTCGATGAGATTGTGCATAGACTATAGGCAACTCAACAAGGTGACAGTAAAGAATAAGTATCCTTTACCAAGGATAGATGATTTATTCGACCAACTGAAGGGAGCTACAGTGTTTTCTAAGATAGACCTAAGGTCTTGCTATTACCCATTGAGGGTTAAGGAGCAAGTTGTGCCAAAAATTGCATTTCGGATGAGGTATGGCCATTATGAGTTTCTTGTTATGCCATTTGGTTTGACGAATGCTCCTGCAATTTTTATGGATTTAATAAACCGTTTCTTTTGACCGTATTTGGATGGATTTGTGGTTGTCTTTATTGATGATATATTAATTTATTCTCAGAATGAGGGTGAGCATGCCGAGCATCTGAGAACTATTTTGCAGACATTAAGAGATATGCAATTGTATGCTAAATTTAGCAAGAGTGAGTTTTGGCTCAGAGAGGTCAGATTTCTAGGACATATTGTGTCGGGATATGGTATTAGAGTTGATCCGAATAAGATATTGGCTATTGTGGAGTGGAAACTGCCAAGAAATGTGTCGAAAGTCAGAAGCTTTTTTGGGTTTAGTGGGGTACTACAGACGGTTCGTGAAGGGGCTTTCCATGATTGCTACCCTGATGATGAAACTGTTGCATAAGGATGTCAAGTTTGAATGGATTGAGAAATGTGAACAGAGTTTTGAGAGATTGAAAACATTGTTGACTGAGGCACCGGTTTTAGTACAACCTGAGTCGGGGAAAGAGTTCATGGTCTACAGTGATGCGTCATTAAACTGTCTCGGTTGTGTGTTGATGCAAGATGGTAAGGTAGTAGCTTATGCCTCGAGACAGCTAAAATCGCATGGAAGAATTACCCGACTCATGATTTGGAGTTGGCTGCGATTATTTTCGCATTAAAGATCTGGCATCATTATTTATATGGTGAGAAGTGCCGAATATTCATCGATCATAAGAGTTTGAAGTACTTGATGGATCAAAAGGATTTGAATTTGCGACAACGGTGGGGCTCGAATTATTAAAGGATTATGAGTTAGTAATTGATTATCATCCGGGGAAAGCGAATGTAGTTGTAGATGCCTTGAGCAGAAAATCTCTATATGCTTTGAGAACTATGAGTACGAGCTTAATGTTGTCTGATGATAGTGCTATATTGGACGAGTTGAGGGCTAGACCGTTATTTATTCAGCAGATATGTGAGGCTTAAAAGAATGATAGTGAGATGGAAGCTAACAGAGCTCAGTGCGAATTGGGGAATAATTCTAATTTCTAGGTTAATTCAGATGGTTGTTTGATGTTTCACGACAAGGTTTGTGTACCTAAAGATGATGAGTTGATCTGGAAAATTTTACATGAAGCACACAGTGGTTACTTGCCAGTACATCTGGGCAGCACGAAAATGTACAATGATTTGAAGAAATTTTATTGGTGGCCGGGTATGAAAAGAGACATCTCTGAGTTTATAACAAAATGTTTGATCTATCAACAAGTGAAAGCTGAGCATCAAGTACCTTTGGGATTACTTCAGCCGGTGACGGTTCTCGAGTGGAAATGGGATCGGGTCACCATGGATTTTGTAACGGGGTTGCCTATGACTCCGAGAAAGAAAGATGTTGTGTGGGTTGTTGTTGTTGATAGACTAAAGAAAGATTATTTGCTTAATAAGCTGGCTGAGTTGTATATTGCTGAGGTAGTGAGACTTCATGGGGTGCCTATATCCATTATCTCGGATAGAGATCTGAGATTTACTTCGAGGTTTTGGAAGAAGTTGTAGAAAGCCCTGGGTACAAGGTTAAATTTTAGTACTGTATTCCATCCTCAAACTGACGGCCAATCTGAAAGAGTGGTTCAAGTTCTTGAGGATATGCTCTGATGCTGTGTGATAGAGTTCGGAGGTAGCTGGGAAAATATCTACCTTTGGTTGAGTTTGCTTATAACAACAATTATCAGTCGAGTATACGGATGGCACCATACGAAGCTTTATACGGTCGCAAGTGTCGAACTCCCTTGTATTGGACCGAGCTTAGTGAGAAGCAAATTCATGAGGTCGATCTGGTTAAAGAGACCGAGGAGAAAGTGAAAATGATCCGTGATAGTCTGAGAGTTGCTTCGGATCGACAAAATTCGTATGCAGATTTGAAAAGGAAAGAATTGAGTTTCAAGTGGGTGACAAAGTATTTCTGAAAGTATTCTCGTGGAAGAAAATATTGAGATTTGGCAAAAAGGGCAGATTGAGTCTGCGATTCATAGGACCGTATGAGGTTAGTGAAAGGATTGGGCTAGTGGCATACCGGTTGGCTTTGCCGGTAGAGTTAGAGAAAATACACAACGTGTTTCATGTATCGATGTTGCGGTGATATCGTTTCGATCCATTGCATGTGATCCCTCCATCGAAAATTGAGATACGATAGGACATGACTTATAAAGAGGAGCCAATTAAGATTATGGCTCGAGAGGTGAAACAGTTGAGGAATAAGAGTATAGCCTTAGTAAAAGTGTTATGGAAAAAACACGGTGTGGAAGAGGCTACGTGGGAACCAGAAGAAGCCATGAGAGAACAATATCCAAACCTTTTTACCAGTATGATTTTCGAGGATGAAAATCTCTAAAGGAGGGGAGAGTTGTAACAGCTCGATTTTGGGGCTAGTCGAAACAATGGTTCGGGACCACTAATATGAAGTTGAAGAAAATTATTTTGGACATTATTTTATGTGTTATAGCATGTTTATAAGGATGCATGAAAATTTTGGTGCATTAATTTTAATGATTTAAGGCTTAATTGCGAAAAATGACTAAATCGCATAAAGTGAAAAAGTTCCATTTTACAAGCTATAAGTATTAAATAGATAAGGAACTTTAATATGAACGTCTTGAATATGAAATTAGACCTTCCTAAAGTTGATCGCCGGCCATAGGGGACAATAGACTCAAAATTGGTCAACATTGGGTGGGTTAGGTGGACTAATTTGAAGGAAATAAATAAAATAAGAAAAGATGATATCATCCATCTTTCTTCATCATCTTCACCACTGAAAATACCAGCATAGAGCGGGGTTTTGAAAGCTTTGAAATTTTAGCAACTTATCCTCACACAAGTAAGTGATTTTGGTGGTTTTAATTGAGAATTTTTGTACTTTTGGAACCCTCAAAGCTTAAGCTAGCTAATGAGGGGACTAATTTGCAATATGGTTGCAATTTTAGGGACTTTCCATAATAGTTTTCATGTGGTTGCTGATTTTTTATGGAAGAAAATGGATGTTAGTGAGTCAAGGAACAACTTTTGTGAAATGTGTTACCATGAAAACACCTAAATGGGACTAAGTTGTAAAAGTTGAAATTGTGTAATAGATGCATGAAATAGTTGGAATTATGAGTATTTGTAAGAGAAATAAATGTTCAAATAGGCTTGTATAATGAGAAAATGTGATGAAAAATGATTTACGAGCCTAGGGGCAAAATCATAATTTTGCCATAGTACAACAGCAAAATGATCATTTTTGCCTAAGTAGAGATTATGATGTATTATGATTATAAAATGATTTAAATGAGTGAATTTTGTTGTCATAGATTAAGAAGAGCGCGAAATTAACCTTAACTGGGGAAAAGGCAAGGTTTCGGATTAAAACGCAAATTAATACATTTTTTGCACCGAGGTAAGTTTATGTGTAAATGATGCATCTTAAATACACTTACTGCTATTTATTGGTGCATTGTATGATTGATAACATTTAAGATTTAAATGGATTGAATTCGGTAGATAATGAATAATTTTTGTATGAACGTTAAAATAGATATGGAAATGTGGAATATTATCCGTAGTAATTAATGGTGGGCTGTGTGTGATACCACCTTAATTAATATTGTTGGTGGGCTATGTGCAATACCGCATTATTACTTATTCACGATGGGCTGTTGCGATACCATCGTTTATATTAACATTTGGTGGGCTATGTGCGATACCACCGTAAATATTCTTGTTGGTAGGCTATGTGCAATACCATCCTGTTAAGGATTAATGGTGGGCTAAGTGCGAAGCCACTAAGTGTTTGGTATTACTATGAATGGTTTACTATGAAATTGTTAAGTGTTGTTTCATGTGATCATGTGGTGATAAGTGCAGGGATGTATGTTAAGTAATGTGAGTATTTGGCTTGCGATATGGTTGGAATGTGGTAATAGATGAAATGAGTAAGCATGGTCTTGGAATGTGGATTGATCTTGCTTATTATGTAATGCTATTTATTGATTAGCACATATTATGATGTTTACTGTTTACATGTAAACTTACTAAGCTTAAAGCTTACTCCCCTTTCCTTTCCCTTGTTTTATAATGTCAAAGAGTCAGTTCGGGATACGGAATTAACTGGAAGATCACCCACACTATCAACTCTTCTCGGTATATCTAGAATTAGCATTTTGAGTATGGCATGTATAAAGGCTAGACTCGAGGAAATGTTTTGTTGTTTTGGCCAAGTGTGTGCTAGCAACTTTAATGATGAACTTTTGTAAATAGCCATAGTTGATGGCTTATAGTTATTAATATATAAAAAGATGAGGTTATTCATGAATGTGTATGTTGCACAATTGAGTTGCTTAGTGATTTGTGGAATGGATTTATGTTGTGTGAGGTAGGGTGATAAAAAAATCTTGGCAAATAGCCTTGTTTTTGTCCACACGAGTAGGTACACGAGCGTGTGTCTAGGCCGTGTGTGACAAACGGTCAGTCCCATGGGTGTGTGACCAGGCCGCGTGTCCCCTACATGTTAAGGTTGCAAGTCAGTGTCAACCACGGGCTACCCACACGGGTGTGTACCTAGGCCGTGTGACCCTTATGAGGTTGCTGACGTCACAAATAGAATACCCAGGTTTTTACACACGGGAGAGGACACGGGTGTGTCTAGGCCGTGCGGAGCACATAGGCCAAGAACATGGGCGTTTGTTCGGCTGTGTGAAAACCTTTATAGGTTCAAAATGAAATTAATCCCACATGGGCTAGGGACATGGGCTGACCACACGGGCGTGTCCCATTTCACACGGGCGTGTGGCCCCTGTTTACACAAAAAAATTTAAGTGCACAAAAGTTCCTGGTTTGGTTCTGAAACCTTCCGTAAGCATGTTTAAGGCCTTGTGGGCCCATAATGAGAATGTTTTGAGGGTGAATGAGATATTTCAAATTGGAATGAAATTTGATAGTACAACTTTATGTATTCAAGTGAGATAAGTCAGGTAATGCCTCGTACCTGGTTTCGACGTCGAATGCGGGTAAGGGGTGTTACATTTAGGACCAATATTTTGTTTCACACGATCTTTACTCGAATGTCCGAATGAAACATTTGAGTGACTGGTTGCATCTTTGAATCTCTTTGAAGAAGAATGATAATGACTTGCTCATTGACCTTTTTCTTTCATCCCTAGCTTCTGAATCCGCTTTCTTCTTTTCTTTACTAAGCTCCTCGGCTTTGCAGGCTCTTTCAACCAAGACCACGAATCCATTCAAATCAAGAATTCCAACCAGAATTTTAATGTCTTCATTCAATCCTTCTATGAATCTTTTACACATAGTAGTTTCTGTCGGAACACATTCTCACGCATACGGACTCAATCTTACAAATTCCCTCTTGTATTCTATAACAGACATACGACCTTGTTTCAGTTCAAGGAATTCTTTATGTTTCTGGTCTATAAACTGTTGACTGATACATTTTATTTGGAATTCAGCTTGAAAGAAATCCCAGGTGATTCTTTCTCTCGGAACCACAAATATCAATGTTTTCCACCAATGATATGCCGTATCTCTCAACAATGAAACAGCACATTTTAAGCATTCATCAGGAGTACACGATAATTCATCAAACACTCTTACGATATTCTCAAGCTAGAATTTAGCTCGCTTAGCATCATCATCAACTGTGGCTCTAAACTCTTCGGCCCCGTACTTTCAAATTTTATCCATAGGAGGCTTACTCAATCGAATAGGGCTTGAAACTTGTGGCATTACAGGAACTTGCGGGGGTGGAGGTTGTTGAGCAGCTGGATTCGTTCGAATGAACTCCGTAAATTTCTCACTCATCATTTGAAAGAAGGCTTGTTTTGCCGCTCCCTCATGGTTACTAGCAATCGGCCTAGATTCAGCCGGCGTTGTCCCTTGAGCGGGAGCAGGTGCATTACTCTCAACATCATCAGCAACTACTCGATCGGGATCCATTTACTATATAAAAACACATTTTTAACTGTCAAGAATCATCACACTATCATAGATATATATATATGGCATGTATAACTAGACTCTCACACGCTACGTTAGTCATAGAATCGACTAAACCGTAACTCTGATACCAATAAAATGTAACACCCCAAACTCGTATCCGTCGCTGGACTAGGGTTATGAGGTATTACGAATCAAATCATAACCTTTAACCTTCATAATTCATATAATATTAAATCATAATCAATCAATGTCACTAAGTCCCTTAATAAGGTCTACGAGACCTTAAACATGCATTAAGAACGGGTCAGACTAAACCGAGCTCATACAAATTTGTTTCGAAAACTTAACATTTTTCAAAGTTATAGAGGTCGCACGCCCGTGTGGGTAGTACACGGTCCTAGACATACCTGTGTCTCCAAGCCATGGCAAAACAGGGCTTACATACTGATTTGTCCACACGGCCGAAGACACGCCCGTGTGCTTGACCCATGGGCAACACTGACTTAATTAACACGACTTGTCACACGCCCGTGTGTCTGGGCCGTGTGCGAGATTGACTTGTTTTGAAATGCAACCTTAAGAGACACGATCGAGCCACACGCCCGTGTGCTCAATTGTATAGGCAATTATAAACCATTTTCAAGGCCAATTTGCCATCCAAACTTTGGGTCACACTTACAAGAATCAAGCCATTCCAAATTCTTACTCCAAATACATCCAAAACATACCAAAACATGCACAATTTAACCTCTTATCACCATCATTCATTTCCCTATACAAATTCAACTCAATCATACCAATCCAAAGTATCAACTTCACATCAAAATCATATAATCCATTCATCATTTAATCCTTACCAAATTTAAGCATGAAACATGCTACCTCCATGTCACCAAAACATACCATAAAGATCATTCACACATAGTCATATATACACATACTAACCATACTTTTTACATATTCCAAAATCATCAAACTATCAAGCCATATCACATGGCTAGATCTATACATCTCAAAACATACCATATTCACTAGCCTATACATGCCATATATCACATATACAACTTCCAAAAGTACCAAAACAAATGGCCGATAGTGTGATTGAGTCACTGAGGATATTCGAATCTGAGCTAGCTTTAAATGGCACTATAAAATAGAGAAAACTCACACAGTAAGCTTTAAAGCTTAGTAAGTTCGCAATATAACACATTTGACACAACAATTCAAATGCATTAAACAAAATACACCATCACAAGTTTCTATTCACAATAATACACAATCTCATCCATGATCAATACTCACATAATCATCCATTTATTCAAATACGATATCATCAACCACATAGGTTCTGTACATACCTGTACCGTCAATTTATGATCACTTTTTCTACTCAATGCTCAATACTACAATTTGTTCGATCTTCATTAACCATTCGATTTACTCGCACACTTAGTACCAATTTCTTAGTCAAAGCTTTAATATCATTGCACACTTAGTGCCTTCACATTAAACCAAAGTTGACTTGGTATCGCACACACAGTGCCAATCAATATAGTCGATATTTCTTTATTTCGCACACATAGTGCCATTCACCACTGTATGAATTCTATTTATGCACACTTAGTGCCACATCTCTCAAATCCACATATAGCATTACTAATCCATCAACTCCAAATTCATTCATTACATAACACATGAACATGATTTAAACAGTGCGTATTATACACGAACTTACCTCGGACGTATAAACAACGATATAAGTTGATCAATCGAGCACTTTATTCTTGCCTCGATCTCGATCTCGATCTGAATCTTTTTTTCTTGATCTATACATATTCAAATTTAGCTCATTCATTCACCAAATCATTCAATTCAATCCAAGAACACATATTTAGGGCATTTTACAAAATAGCCCTCATATTTTTACGTTTTGACATTTTAGTCCCTATTTCATAAAATCACAAAATACTCAAAATGTCATTACACACATGCCTAGCTGAATTTTCTTCTTGCTCATTCAAGCCCAAATATTTCATTTATTTCACATTTTAGCCCTTCAATTTCTCATTTTCACAATTTAGCCCAAAATAGTCAAATTCATCAAAATTCAAAGACAAAATATGTTAATCTATCACATATCTTTCATATTTCATCATAAACTATCACAAAGCTCAAACATTCATCAATGGCATCTTACAAAATTACCAAAAAATTTAAAAATTAGGACATGGGCTAGCTAAAACACGAAGCAACGATCACAAAAATGTAAAAATCACTAAAAACTGAACTCAAAACATACCTTGATTGAGCTATAAATGTGCCGAAATCATGGAAGCTTCAAACCCTTATTTTCTTACTCAATTTTGGTGGAAGATGAACATTAATGCCACTAATTCATGTTTGTTTTATTAATATTAACTTAATTATCATTTTACCATTTTATCCCTTACTTAAAAGATTATATATTCATTCATTTAATGACCATTTATGTCAAATTCCACTATCAATGGTCTAATATCAACATAAGGACCTTTCATTTAATAATCCATGTCAATTAAACACTTTTAACAACTAGTGCACAGCTTTTGCATTTTACGCGATTAAGTCCTTTTTCACAATTCGGCACACAAACAATAAATTTTTCACACAGAATTTTTCACACATAATTAATCACATATTGTAAACACTAAAAATAATATTAAAATATTTTTTTAACCTCAGATTTGTGGTCTCGAAACCACTATTCCAACTAGGGTCTAAATCAGGCTGTTACACACAACAAAGTTTGTTTAAATAAAAAAATTTAAAACAAACTAATGTAATTCCTCCAGATTCGGCCATAACGTCTAGGCTGAGTTCGAGGCGTTACATCCATCTTATCTATCCTCGAGCATCGCTTGACACTCCAAATCACATGTTAATAATTGACTATCCTGGATTTCCCGGTGACGATGGTCATTCACTTGTCATTTGTGATTATGAATTTTACTAAAATAACTCACCATCTTGGGATGCCCGGTTTCGATGGCTTTTTTACACTATCATCCTAGTTTACCCGGTTTTTATGACATTGTCACCTACTTCATGCAGTACTGACATTTGGTGTGGACTTAAATTACCACTTTCTCCTACAGAACTCCTCTGTCCTCCGTACTCAATTTCATGTAACCATGCACATAAACTCAACATATCATGTTATTTATAAACTGTTGATGCTATACTTGTCAAGCACATTTATTATTTCACACTATCATCAAATGGCATGTATTTATACATTCATTCATATCAATTTCACATATACAATTTCTTCATGCGAACAAAAAACTTGCATAAATATATTAACATTTAAGTGTTAACATGCTAGTTTGGATAACAGATACATAACAAGTTTGCATAGAGGGTTCGTACGTAGGGTTTGTCACATCCCAAATCTGGCAGATCTAAGAGAAAGGAGCATAGCGGTGAAGGTTATCTATTTTGGCTCACTTAGGTCATTGATTCGCCGTATTTGTAAAACCCCAAACTCAGCCTAGACATTATGGCTAAATCTGGAATATTACGAAGAAGGGTTATGAATCTAATTTTATAATATTGAAACCTCATATAATTTATTACTAAAAGAGTCCACATTTTAGAAAAACATATTATTATGCTTATTAATGAATCCATCAATTGTTTGCACTTTTAAGTAAAACAATAATTTACAGTGGAAGTTTAAAAGCTGTTACATTTTGAAAACTAAATTTGTGTTCGCAAAAACATTTGTTTGCGTAAAACCATTTTTTTCGTAAATTATTTTGTTGAGCATCGCAAGAAACTTAAATCAAATCCAAAACCAACAACAAAAACAAAAAGTCCAGAAAGTCTCATATTTACAAAACTCTCAAATTAAACCAGAAATTTAAATAAACTTTTTAAATATAAGAAATTTACGGACGTGTGGACACCTCTGAGCCTTCGTTAGACCGACCCCTTAAGCCTGAAGATTACCTGAATAGAATAGACAAACGAAAAGTGAGTTTTTAAAAAACTCAGTGTGTAACTCAACGGAAACATATAAATAATCAGATTTTTCACATAACAGAACAGGTACGGACATAAATCCTTAACAAAATTAGATGACAACAGAATCATACAGATATGCAAAGTCCTATCCCCATCCTCTACACACCAACTCCGACCATCCCAACACACCACGTTGGGTATAAAACACCCACCCAACCTTACACACCACATAGTATTCGTATGAAACTTATTAGAATATGCGCAGTCATGTTGCCAGAAAAATTGCGAAATATCGCCTAACAAAATACTTCCTCCACATAAACATATCCCACCCCATACACAGGTATAGATAACAGAATAATAGATAAATCAGAGTTAACAAGCCCCGCATGCTCATATATAGATATTACACATGTTTATACATAACAATCAGATCATAAATACTATTTTTCATAATACTCAAAACGATCTAACAGAGTAGCAGATTTCATGCTTGAGGGTTTGTTTTGCCCTTACCGACCCTACAGAAGGCCTACAATCGATTGGAACGACGTGTGTGACCATAAAGAAAAATTATGAATTTTTGGCTCACATGCCAATGTGGCCTACACGCCCAAATTGGCCTTGCCTATGTGGCCCACACGACCACACACACCCCTATCACACGACCATGTGTCACACATAGTCGGCCACACACCCCTGTGGCGTCAATAGGCCAGTTTTTCGACTTTCACCGAACATCATTTTCTCGTGTTTTCATTACACACTTGGTTCATTTTTTATTTGAAAGCAATCTCGAGACTTCTGAAACCTAAAAACAGCGTTTCAATGCCCCAATTTTAGTGAAAATTCATGAAACTTATACAAAACCATCCCAAAACATAGTTTTACAAAAACGTCAAATGCATTCGCACACTTACCGACAACGAACCGAAAACACCCCGCACTCAATTCGCTGGAGAAGCACCAATTGTGCCTTGCCTTTCCCCTAAACAAAAATTGACGAGAATTAATGAGACCCATTAAAGGCTAACTAAAAAAATTGTAAAACCACACCTACCCTGTAACACCCCTCACCCGTATTCACGGTCAAAATAGGGTTACGAAGAATTACCGACCAATACATATCATTTAACAAACATAACTCATACATTTATGCATCCATTCTCAAACACCATTCAATCATATTCACATTGTCCCTTATAAGGGCCTACGAAGCCTTAAACATGCATTAGAAGTGGTTCGGGACTAAACCGATAATATACAAAAATTTTGGAAAACGTAGGAATTTTCCAAACATTCAAGGGTCACACGCCCGTCTGAACAGGCCGTGTGCCTCACACAGTTCCAGACACGCCCATGTCCCAGGCCGTGTGAAAACAGGGCATACATACTGACTTGGGTCACACGGCTGACCACACACCAGTGTGTTAGCCCGTGTGCCCTTCAAAGTGGCCACACACGCCCGTGTGCCAGGCCGTGTACTAGGCCGTTCCAATCTTGTAGGGTATACTGACTTATGCAACATGGCCAAGTCACACGCCAGTGCGCTAGGCCGTGTGCCATTTAGGGGGTATACTGACTTATGTCACATGGCCAATCATACAACCAAAATGGTACCATTTCATCATACAATAGGCAGCCAAAATCATCATTAATATACACAATTCATAACATATCCATTTCAACCAAAATCAATACTCAAGTCAATACCAATTACCTATTCAAATACTTACATCATTAAACATCAATTCACAAACACCTAACTTCTCAAATTATTAATTTCAAACACACCATGTAGATCATTTACCAAACTCAAAATATAACCATTTGAGCAATTATGAAACCATAACCACATTTATACCAAAACACACTAAAATATGCCATCACTCATGGCTATATATACAAAACAAAACATATACATTTACAAGCCAAACCTTATGGCTACATTCACAACCAAAGTACCAAAAATAGCCTATACATGCCATATACTATATATACACAACTCAAAAGTACCAATTAGATGTTTGATAGTGCGATGATGTTCTTGACGACTCCCAGATCTGAGCTAGCTTTGATTCTCTATAAAACATAGGAAAATAACACAAAGTAAGCTTCATAGCTTAGTAAGCTCGTAAGTGAATAACTTAGTTCATCAAATAAATGTATTTTAACCAAATATACATGAAAAAATCATATACACATCAGCTACAAACCTTTCTCATGTCTCAAAACATGATCAAATACCATCTCATTGAACTTTCTCTATTTAATATTCAAATAGGTTCCGTACCTACCTGTATCGTCTCGTACTAACCTCTTTCTCAATCACATCATTTTTTTACCCATTGAACCATTCGAAATAGAAGTCGGATACTCAAAGATCTCAATTGATAAGTACCTATACCATGATCCCAAGCCAAATCAAGGTAACTTATCCAGAGTACCTATACCATAGCCCATAGCCAAATCAAGGTTACTCCTCTCCAAAATACCTATACCATGGCCCGTAGCCAAATCAAGGTATTGCTCGCAATCGAAGTGCTGATATCATTGCCTGAAGCCAACACAAAAACCTAACGACATGTCACTAGCATCCTAAACTATTCCTAAGGTTCAACTGGGAAGTTTCACTTGCCGATTCCTTTGTTTAACACATTCGTAAATTTGTTTTCACAATTCAAACATTATTCGTACTCTTATAATCATAGTTTATGCAATATCAATGCATTTAACATTCATTTATAATGAAATTACCACATACGAACTGACCTCGGGTATGAAAATGGCGAAATGAGTCAATTACTCGATAATCTTGCCCTTCCCCCGATCTAATTTCGGATTCCTCTTTTCTTGATCTATATGTATTCAAAATTAACTCATTTAATCATCTACACATTCAATTTAATCCTTAAACACGTATTTGGGCATTTTTACACATTATCCCCTAAACTTTCACATTTATTCAATTTAGTCCCTTTTTCACAGATACACAAAATTCAACTTAACCCATGCTTAGCTGATTTATACGTAAGCCCCTAACAGCCCAAAACTTTCATTTATTTCACATTTTAACCACTCAATTTGTATATTTTACAATTTAATCCATATTTAATATTTTTGTCAAAAATCACTTTAAAAAACATGAAAATCTATCATTAAACTTTCATAATCTATCATCAAACCTCAAAGAACACATAGATTCAACAACGAAAACTCTCAAAACCTTTAACAGTTTTGAAATTAAAGGTACGGGATGGCTAGAACACGAAGCAACGATCATAAAAACATAGAAATCATCAAAAATTGAGCTCAACACACTTACCAATTAAGCTCCCAATTGATCGAACCCTAAAATGCTCCAAACCCTTCTTTTTCCTTTGATATTCAGTTGTAAAGATGATAATGTGAGCAAATTTTTCTTTTTGTTTTATTAATAATAACCTTATTAATCAAATACCAAAATTAACCTTAATTTATAAACACTAAAACATATAATGGATGTTCATTAATGTCCATTAACACTACCAATGGTCTAATATCATCATAAGGACCTTTGGTTTAATAAATCATAACAATTAAACATCTTTAACAAGTGGAATGTAACTTTTTCATTTTACGCGATTAAGTCCTTTTTCTCAAATTAATCAATTAAACAATAAAATTACTCCACGAAAATTTCACACATTCATACTATCATGCTGTAAACACATAAAATAATATTAAAATAATATTTGACATTGGATTTGTGGTTCTGAAACCACTGTTATGATTTAGCTAAAATCGGGCTGTTACATACCCAACTTACTGAAATGAACAAAATAGATATTTGCACAAAAGATGATGCCGAACGACAAAAGGGTAACCCCCAATTTTTTGGTTTGAAATGCAGGAGAAGAGGAAAAAGAGAGAAAAAAATTTGTGTCGAAAAGCGAAAAGAGAACAGAAACTGGCGTAAAATCAAGAGGGGACTTTTTGGAAACAAAATTAGGATAAAACAAAATTAATTAATTAAAATCTAAAAAAAAAAAACTAAAATCCCCTACTAATACCCCTACTAACCACACAATCCCACCAAATTCGACACTTCAATCCATATCCAACTACCTCTAAATTTCAACTCCACCGAACCTCTATCAGACAACTGAAGCAAAAATTATCATCCACACTTACACAAGGATTCGAATATGAAACCTTAAGGCAAGCTAACACCTTACCACTCAAACCAGCAGGCTCATTCTGATATGATTTGACTAGAAACAAAATATAAGCCAAACTGCCAAGGATAAGGCTAGGATAAAAAATAGCATATTTTCCAAAAGTGGGACTTGAACCCAAAACCTCAATCACACCTTCAAATCACTTAAGCACTGAAGCAGACACTAATTTATGAAAAATTTCACAAAAACAAAGTTAAATAAATCAGGGCGTTATAGTAGTAGTAATTAAAGAGTTTATCTCAGATTGTTCCACTATTTAAGAAAAGATAAGGACAAGCGAAGAGTAAATTTTTTCCACCATATGCATAAAACGCCCAGTTGCCAGAGCACTTTGCTAGTTGGGCTTTGTAATGTAATCTAGTTAGGAGCCAACTGAATTTCCTGGTTAAGTAATATTTTTACAGGATCCTCATTTATATATCCCTCGAGTTTTTCTAACGCATAGGTTTATGCAAGTATATACAGTCGTTATAAAGTAATAAGTAAGTATAAGAGTTATTGTCTCCACAGGGACTGTATTTAAATCGATACTTGTAAAAATTATGAATTACAAATTAGTTAAGAAAAACACAATAGTTTGGGGTGATAGATGTTAAGATTAAATTAATTAACTAAATGCAAATTAATTTAAATGCAAATGAGATGAAATATGCAAGGTGATGGTTTAGCAATGATTTTCACAAGTTTAAAAACAATAATATGAATAAGCTAGAATAATTACAACATTCGACTTAATTCGTTTTTCATCATGCTTAACAATGTTTAGAAAATATTCCATGGAAACTCGATCGTTCATTAGCTGGGAATCTCATATAAGTTCAACTAAATCTTATACTTCGAAAAAATATTCATAAACCAATGCCATAATTTAACTAAGGATTCCTTAGAATTTATGTTAAGTAATAGGGACAGATCAGGTTTGAAACAATTTAATCACACAAACCTAAATTTATGTAAGGTAATAGAGCTCTCTTGAGTTATTACGAACCTTAAATTTAATCAGATCAGGATCTAAATTAAGCATGCACCTTCCAATTATTGCGTTTATTAATTGTCATTTGGTCAGGATTGGTCAGCTAATTCTATTGCATTCAAACATATTTTAATGCATGAAATACATACATGATTTTAATTGGAAGCATGGACGATTGAGGCACAAGACATTAAAGCATGAATCAAAATGAATTTTATCAAATTAATGTAATCATTCTAGCTAAAATAAATTAAGTCATCATTGTCAATGGGAAAACATCAAAACAACTTGCAAACATATTGAATAAACAAAATAATATTAAGGAAGAAGAAACTCTTGATGATTTCGGCTGTTCTCCGAAGACCGATCGTGGTGGCTTTCTCTAATTCTTGTGATTGCAAAATGCTCCTTAAGGTGGCCAACCTAGAGATGTTTTCCTCAAGGGAAAATGCTAGCTAAAGGGAAGAGGGGAAATTAGAAGGCTTATACGTGGACGGGATGGACAAAAGATGAGAGGAATGTGTGTTGATGGATTAATGAGTAATAAGGATGAGGAATCATTGAAATGGAAAGTGAAGGTTGGTATTTATAGTAGAGGGTTGATATAGGAGTTTGTTAAAAATAACTTAAAGGATCCCTTGATTCTCTCCTTTGCTTGGTTGGCCTTGAAGTGTGAAAAAAGAGGTTGGATGTTTTCTTTGGTATTAATTGGGAGCTAATTTCTGATTCTTTCCCAAGTGCAAGGACCTCCAAATAAATCTTCCAAAAGCTAATTTTGGACTGCTCATATGCTTTTGCCGAATTTGGGCCATTCTTCCCCTTGTTGGACGGTTTTTGACACCCAATTCATAGCAGACTTAATCCTTTTAAACAACCATCTTCCAAGTTGGGTTGCATGGAATTCATAGGTCCAATTTTATGAGCTTGTTGTCCACATGATGTACAATTTAACTTGTGCTGATGTGTGATATTATTCAGCTCTCATGCTTTATTAATTTAGCAGTCCATCTGCAACATTTTGAGTAACAATTAACAACCAACATAAAATAATAAAATTATGCAAAATTAATACTTATTTGTATAAAATTGAAAAATTCACTTAATTTATGTCTAATGTCTTAGTATGAATGAAAATCACCCAATTAGTTATCAAATACCCTGGATTAATAGAAATTTTAAGTAAAAAGGTGATATAAACAACTATAAAAAAGCTATATAATGTAGAGTTTACACACTCCCAAACTTAAACCATTGCTCATCCCGAGTAATGTTTCATGCAAAGCAAAAAAAAAAAAAAAAAATTAGGGCAATCTTGTACAATATTTACATAGAATTAACTTTTCACATAATCATGCAATAACAAATTTATGCTCACAATATCTTTTTGCTAATAAATTTCTCACATACATATATTACGTCAAAATTTTATGTTAAGTACAATAAGATGCTATCATAATTCATAATTTGCATGCATTCTAAAGTCATATATAAAATTCACTACTCAACAAATTTTCCTTATCTAATTAGACAAAACAATCCTAAGGTTGAATTATTGGTATTCATTTGCTGCACTTAATAGTTTCTCTCCACTAATGTAGTCAGCATAATTATCAAAATCAATAGGTCTTTTATAAGGTTGTAACGTGGCTAGGCTCAAGGTAGGGATAAAGAGAAGTAATTTCTAGGCTAAATCGTCTTAACCCTAACTTTGTCTTGGATCTTTTTTTGGGGTACAACCTTCCTACTTGATGGGTTCTAACACTCCCAAACTTAATTTGAAGCTTATGCCCAACAATACATCTCATACTTGAGTATTTATTTTACTCTTTTTGCTCAACTATATATCTCGACATTTGAATAGAGATTTTTCTATTTTTTTTAAAAAAAAAATCATGAATCATATGTAAATCTTTCTAAATTTCCCCCCGAATTTTGTATTACCAAGACAAGTGTAGTTAAGATTGGTGCAAGATAGAGTAGAATTAAAAAGATGATAATATGGATTATGATGTAGGTGAATAGAAATAAAATAGGCTTGATGGCTCAAACTCAGGTTTTAAGGGTTAAATTCATATGGTAGGCTTGAAAGTCTCAAACGATCCAAAGAAGTGTGCCTAACTCATATTTAGGTTCCTATGCCTTTTAGGTTTTCGCCTCTAGAAAATTACTAAGACAATTCTAAAGACTTAAACCTTCATGCATATCTATTTCTAAGGAAAGTAAGTTTTCATGGCAAAGACTATATAAAACTAATGAAAATACAAACATATCATAACCAAGCTAACAAAATTCAAAAACTTAAATAAAATCATAAATTATACTTGCATATGGGCTAACTTATTCAAAAAAAATTGTTTCTAGATATCACTTTTATTGCAACATGCTTATGGGATAATTGGAAAAAAAAATCATACAAGATTGACCTCACCCCTTCTTTAAAAAGAAACAATGTCCTCATTGCAAAATAACATTGTAGTGAACAAAAACTGTACAACAGGTAGGACTAAAAAAAGAGAGGTGAGTCATGAAGACTACTTAAGTACCAAGTCTTTTTTGAAAAATTCAATCCTTAGACATGTACATTCACATTGCCACACTACTATGTTCTTTTTACTAGAGAACAAAATTAATGGAAGATCATTGGCTTTTTTTTTTTTCCTAATTTGCAAATTATTCAAATTTATTATGCAAAAAATAAAATATTCCTAAAAAAGTCTTAAAAATAATTCTAAAGAAGAAGAAATTCTCCCCTTTTTATTTGTCCAAATCATCCTCCTTGTCTTGCTCCTTTGCCTCTTTGTTCTCGTTTGAATTCACGTCCTCTTCTTTCAATGATTCGAGGATATGATCTGAGAACTCATGAATGAAATTGTTAGAGATATTTTTAGAACTGTTCCTTATGGAATCATCTCTAATTTTTGCATATTTTCAATAAGCCTATTGTTGATTATGCATAAACTTCCACATATATATCATAGTTAAAAATTATGATTTCCTCATAGTGTTTGAAGAAGTGGACATTGGAACGGTCAACTCAAGATTAACATTAATCTTCATTGTTTCAGCAACACTTGGTTCCACCCTCGATTCAAGGTTGTTTGGTTCACTTTCAGATTTTGCTTCTCTTATTTCATTTATTGAGTCAGCTTCTGGTTCAGATTTGGTTGATGACTCATCGAATTCTGGTTAGTTTGATTCATTTGGCTCAATTCGGTTCAACTATTCAACATTCTCCACTAACCTCTCAAGATCATCTCTTGTGATGCAACCTTGAACATAACGGCTCTTTAGGTTCACTTTTGATTTAACTTGGGTCCTCAAGCAAAGTGAAGTAATCAATGATGGAAAATAGGCACTTCTTACCTTTTTCATAGTATAATCTTTGATTTCTTTGGGAATTATTTCCCCAACATTGATATACCTTTCCGACATAATTGCATACAAAAAAAAAGCATTTGTTCTATCGAGATGATGGAACTATGTGAGATAAGCATGAAGCTATATCAAACAAAGTAGAACCATACCTTAGCCATTGGTTTTAGATACTCGTTTCGGCAGAAATAACTGTCATACTTTTTGATAATCCATTGGGATCCTAGATTTGTAACAACGTTAAGTACTTGTTGAAGAAAACCCAACTGATATATGTCATCATGATAGAATACTCATCTTCTTCAACATCGGGTAATTTAAACAAATCATTAATGGACTTAGAAGTAATGGGTACCTTCTTTTTACGAACAAGAACCTCAATAGCATTTAGCGTTATAAAATTGGCGTAGAACTCTTGTACTAATTCCTCTTCAGGCATTGGTCGTGCATCACAAAATTGATTCTTATTTAAGGTATCAATTGTCTTTCGAATTGGCAAAGGCACAATTATCTTGTCATTATTCTCCAAATTGAAACCTTTTTCTAGCATCATGGGTTGATTTTTGAAGATGGAATCAAATCTTTCCCTTGCTTCCTCATCTTAAATCACAATTGGATTTTTTGCAAAAGTTTTTGAAGATATAGTTCTCTTTTGAGACATGATAACTTTCCCCGAAAGAAAAGAAAAATTTTGACTTTTTGGGGCAAAGGTCGTGACAGTAAGGAGATTGTAATGGTGAAGGATTTGCGGGGGCAATAGGATTATGGTGGTAGACAAGGTAGATAACGATAGTTACTCGGTGGGAAGGGTTGCTATGGCAAAATGGTTGCGACGGTGATAATAGGGCTTTACAATAATAAGGGAAAATTAGGGATAATCTTTTGGGACTTGAGGCCGACAGGAAGGAGAAAGAAGATGGTGGCTAGGGTTGAGGTTAATTGCTTGAGTGGTGTGAAAAATATGATGGTAAAAAGGGGTTTTGTAACACCCCTTACCCGTGTCCAACGCTGTGACAGGGTACGAGGCATTACCGTACTTAACCTTACTTGAACCTATATTTTCAGACTATAAAATTTTGTTCCGACTTAAAACTTTTCCTTCTTAATCATAACATGCATATTATGGGCCCACAAGGCCCTAAACACCTATCCGGAAGGTTTCAGAGTTCAACCGAAAATATTTTGGACTTTTTGAAATTTTTTTGCCTAGACAAGGGCCACACGCCCGTGTGGTCCAAGGGAGACGCCCGTGTGCCCCTAAGATATGCCCATGTTCGTCACCCGTGGTCGACACTGACTTACCCAACATGATTGAGCACACGTCCGTGCCTATAACCCGTGTCCATCACACGGCCTAGACACGCCCGTGTCTCCCACTCGTGGAGCTCTCTATTTATGACATCATCAAACCTTTAATAGCACACGACCAGGGCACACGCTCGTGTGATGGCCCGTGTGACGAATCACATTCTTGTGGGTTGATGCAGGGGACACATGGCTTATTCACACCCATGGGGCTGACCGTGTGTCACACACGGCCAAGACATACTCCCTTGTGTCTTCTCGTGTGGACAATTATAGGCTATTTTCCAAGCCAATTGCCACCCTGAAACATAAACACACTTAATTCATCCCAAGCATTTCAATTATTCCATCGATTGTATAAACTTAAATGCATATCCTCATCATCATAAGAGGTATAAAACTTAGCAAATATTGACCAATTTCTAATGGCCATATACAAAAGAATGCACAAACTTGTTAACTAACCATTTTCCTTCAAAATGATATAACTCAAAATGGTCAAACTCCTATACATGCCATACTCAATATAATAAATTTTCCTATACCAAAATAATGGTTGATAGTGTGAACTAGGCTCCGACGTCCCTCGATCCCCGAACTAGCTTGGCAAAACAACAAGGAAAGAGGGAAAAGAGAGGGGTAAGCATATAACTTAGTAAGTTTACATGAAATATTATGAATCAACATAAATACTCATAACAATTCATTCTTCTCATAACACATGAACAATATAAGTATTAAATGCGAAAGCATACTTACTCTTACCCATCTCATTTCACAATATCATCTCATACTTTGTATTTTACTTATGGTACCTGTATCACTTAGTTACATTATTTAGCACTTTTGCTAAAATAAACATAGCTCACTTCATCAACTTCTTTAACTTAAATAAAACTCTTTATCTATCTTATATAGCTTAACTTGTTATCACCTTTATTTTCTTTGCTCCTTTGTTACCTTTTTATACACTTAGCTTTTTCGCCCATTGAATTACTCGGAATAACTAAGGATACTCAATCTCATCAAACATGCTCATCATTGCCAATGCCATAACCTATATATGGTCTTACATGGAATAGCCTTATATAGTCGATGTCATATCCCAGATATGGTCTTACACGGGATTCCTTAACTTGATATCGATGCCATGTCCCAGACATGGTCTTACATGAAATATTCCTTTGGTGCCAAAGCCATGTCACATACATCGTCTTACACGGGACTGTCCTCAGGTGGTGTCGATGCCATGTCCCAGACATGGTCTTATACGAGACCTTCCTTATATGGTGTCAATGCCATGTCGTAGACATGGTTTTATACGAGACCTTCCTTTTTCGATGCTGATGCCATGTCCCAGACATGGTCTTACACAGGATCTATGTTTAGTGCCAATGCCATATCCCAAACATGGTCTTACACGGGACCTACATTCCTTGATGCCGATGCCATGTCCCAGACATGGTCTTATATGGGCTTTCCTTGTCTCATGTTATGACATAGGTATCATTGTTACTCCAAGACTTCAAACGGGACTTTTATTTACTTATACTTGTAGATATCTTTACTATGGTATTATTACTCTTCTTCAAGGAAATAGTGTATATCACATAACATAATAAATAATTTAATGAAATTACATATAAAACCATGATTTCATACAAACTTACCTCGATACTCAAAATGTGTAGAATTGTGTAATTAGTCTTCAACTTTGGTTTTGCCTCGTTTCGATCTGGGCTTTGCGTTTCTTGATCTATAATGACAATTTAACTTGTTTAATATTCACATTGACTAAATTGAATCATAATTCATACTTTGGAAAAATTACAATTTTGCCCCTAATCTTTTACATAATTACACTTTTACCCCTAGGCTTGTAAAATGATTTTCATTCAACTTCCTTGTATCTCAAGCATGGCCGAATCATATTTCTAAGTATAGCAACCTTAAATTTCTACTATTTTACTCATGTATGACCATTTCTTCAACTTTTACAACTTGGTCCCTTTTTGCACTTTTCATGAAAATCACTTAGAAAAATATGTTTATCATACATCAAGCTCTCATATTCTTCCATAAAATAGCAAAATGTATGCATGTCATACATGGGTAAATTTTTGAACATGAACCCTAGCTCAAAATATAGCTAGAAATAGCTAAACCGAGCTACGAGGATATCAAAAATATGAAGAACATTAAAAACGGGGCTAGGGTGCACTTACTATCAAGCTTGAAAGATGAAGAAACCCTAGATATATCTTCCTTGAAATTTTTGGCACCTAGGGAAGAAGATGGACATTATTTTGGATTTATTTTCAATTTTTATTCTTTAATTTACCAAATGACATAAATACCCTTAATGATCCTTTCTTAAGATTTTTCCTTCCTATGTCCATTTTTGTCCATCTTAACAAATAATGGTCCAATTGGTAATTAAGAACCTCTAATAATTTTTATGATGCTATTTCATACTTAAATCTTCTAGAATCTCATATTTCCTAATTCTTGCAATTTAGTCCTAATGGACAATTTATTCACTAACTAACAAAATTCCTTCATAAAATTTTTACACAATCATGCAAGCACCTCGTAAGCCTTATAAAAATTATTAAAACATATATTTTTCGCTTCGAATTTGTGGTCTCGCACCACTATTCTGGCTAGGCCCTAAGTCGGGCTGTTACAATTTTTCCCCCTTAGGGATTTTCATCCCCAAAAATCTTACCAGTAAAAAGGTTCAGATACAGATTCCTCATAGCCTCGTCGGGCTCTCATGTAGCCTCTTCTACCCCATGTCTCTGCCATAAGACTTTCACAAGAGCTATAATTTTATTCCTTAATTGCTTGACTTCCCGGGCTAGAATCTTAACTGGTTATTCACCATAGGTCATATCAGGCTGTATCTCAACTTCCATCGGTGTAATTACATGTGAAGGGTCTGATCGGTAGCGTCTTAGCATGGTTACATGAAATACATCGTGAATATTTTCTAACTCAGGTGGTAAAGCTAACCAATAGGCTATCGACACTATTCTCTAGGTGATCTTATATGGTCTAATAAAACACGGACTCAATTTTCCTTTCCGACTGAATCTAAGAACTTTTCTCCATGGTGACACTTTCAAGAATACTCTATCACCGACTTGATACTCAATCTCTTTTCTTCTTAAATCCGAGTAGGATTTTTGTCGACCAGATGTAGTTTTTAAGCAATCTTGAATCACCTTTACTTTTTCTTCAGTTTCTCTAACCAAGTCAACTCTGTGAATCTGGTTTTCCTTAAGCTCAATCCAATATAAAGGCGTTCGGCACTTACGCCCATATAAAGCCTCATAAGGTGTTATTTTCAAGCTTGTCTGAAAACTGTTATTGTAGGCAAATTCTACCAACAGTAGGTATTTTTCCCAGCTGCCTTGGAACTCAAGAACATAACATCTGAGCATATCTTCAAGTACTTGTATCAACCACTCCGACTGACCGTCAGTTTGGGGGTGAAAGGCCGTACTAAAACTCAACTTTGTACCCAAGGCCTCTAGCAACTTTTTCAGAATCTGGATCTAAATCTCGGATCTCTATCCGAAATGATTGATAACGGTACTCCATAAAGCCTTACTATCTTCGAGACATACAAGTTTGCCAACTTGTCAAGTGAGCAGTCAACTCGAACAGGTATAAAATGGGCTGACTTAGTAAGTCTATCAATTACAACCCATACAAAATCTTTCTTACTCGGTGTCAGCGGCAAACCCGTTAAAAAGTCCATGGTAACTTGGTCCCATTTCCACCTGGGTACCATTATAGGTTGAAGCAAACCTGAAGGTACTTGGTGTTCAGCCTTTACTCGTTGACAAATCAAGCATCTTGAAACAAACTCGGAAATATCTTTCTTCATACTCGGCCACCAATACCATTTTTTCAAATCATTATACATCTTAATACTACCCGGATGTACAGTTAACCATCCTCTATGTGCCTCATGCAAAACTTTACAAATGAGCTCATCATTTCTCACTATACAATCTCTGTCTCTGAACATCAAACATCTCTCTGAATTGATTCGAAAGTCAGACTCAACACCCGACTCATATTGTACTCTTTTGGCTTGCAATTCACTGTCACCTTTTTGAGCCTCATAAATATCTTGGAGAAAAATCGGTCTAGCCCTCGACTTAGCTAGAATAGAACCATCATTAGACAAATTCATTTGTGTATTCATAGCCCTCAAAGCAAATAAGGATTTTCTACTTAAAGCATCGGCGACTACGTTTGCCTTCCCCGAATGGTAATCAATGACCAACTCATAGTCTTTTATCAACTCTAACCATCTTCATTGCCTTAAATTCAATTCCTTTTGAGTCATCAAATACTTTAAACTTTTGTGATCGGTGAATATCTGACATTTTTCTCCATACAGATGGTGTCTCCAAATCTTCAATGCAAAAATAATAGCAACCAACTTTAAATCATGCGTCGGGTAATTCTTCTCATGTGGCTTTAACTGTCTGGAGGCATACGCTATCACCTTGCCTTCTTACATAAGTACACAGCCCAATCCGTTTAAGGATGCATCACTATAGATCACAAATTCTTTTCCCGACTCAAGTTGTACTAGAACTGGAGCCTTTGTCAACATTGCCTTTAATTTCTCAAAATTCTGTTGGCACTTTTTAGTCCATTCAAACTTTACATTTTTTTGTAACAGTTTCGTCATTGGAGTCATTATCATAGAAAACCCCTTGACGAACCACCTATAGTAGCTAGCTAAGCCCAAAAAACATCTAAATCCTGATACATTTTTCGGGGGTTTCCAATCAACAATGGCTGAGATCTTACTTGGATCAACTCAGACTCCCTCTCCTAGGACAATATGTCTTAGAAATCCAACTTCCTTGAGCCAAAATTCACTTTTGCTGAACTTGACGTACAACTGATTTTCTCGTAGAATCTTTAAAAATATCCTTAAGTGCTCAGCATGACCAAGCTCGTCTCGGGAATATATCAATATATCATCAATAAAAACAACCACAAACTTATCTAGATATGGCCGAAAGATGCGATTCATTAGATCCATAAACACCGCCGGGGCATTAGTTAAACCAAAAGGCATGACTAAAAATTCATAGTGCCCATACCTCATTCGAAATGCAGTCTTCGGCACATCTGAGTCTTTTACTCTCAAATGATAGTATCCCGACCTCAAATCTATCTTGGAGAACACAGTGGCTCCCTTCAATTGATCAAAAAAATCGTGGATCATTGGCAATGGGTACTTGTTCTTCACTGTTACTTTATTAAGATGTCGGTAATCTATGCACAATCTCATGGAGCCATCTTTATTTTTCACAAACGATATCGGAGCACCCTATGGAGAACAACTCGGTCTAGCAAAACCTTTTTTCGTCAGCTCTTGCAACTATGCCTTCAATTCCTTCAACTCAGTTGGAGCCATCCTGTAAGGAGCTATCGATATCGGTACAGTACCGGGAGCTAGCTTGATACCAAATTCAACCTTTCTAACTGGAGGCAATCCTGGAAATTCCTCGAAAAAGACATCTGGGTACTCACATACTATTGGTACTGATTCAATCTTTAACTCAATTTCTTTGCCATTCATCACAAAAGCAAGATATGCCTCATACCCTTTTCTTATATACCTCTGAGCCGACATGTGAGAGATCACTACCGGCGGTCTGTCTTGTTCATTTGATTTAACACGAAGGGTGTCCCCATTTTCACATCTCAAATCGATATATTTCTTTCCACAATTTACTGTCACATCATGAGTGGTTAACCAATCCATTCCAAGAATAATATCAAATTCATCAAATGGCAATAGCATGATGTTTGCCTTAAAATAATGACCTCTAATCATCAATGGGCAATCCTTGCATACTTCATCTATTAAGACGCTTTTGCCTGGAGGGTTAGACACTTTTATCACAAACTCCATAGGCTCAACAGGTATACTCATGCTAGATGCTAATTTCATGCAAATATATGAATGGGTAGAACCCGGATCAATTAAAGCAACAACATTAGTGTCATAAAGAGAAACTGTACCCGTAATTACATTAGGAGGCGATGCCTCTTCGTGAGCACAAATGGCGTAAGTCCTTGCAGGAGTTCTACCCTCACATCTTGCAATCTATTCTTGGGGTGTACCCTTACTACTCATCCCACTTCCTGGGTTCCTTTTTGGTCTTCCCCTAGTAGTGCTTCCAGATTTCGCACTCTGAATTTTCTCCTCTTTAACCATCTCAGGGCATTCTCTAATAAAATGATTTTGGGAACCACATTTGAAGCAAGCATTCTCATGTGCTCAGCACTCACCGAGATGTCGCCTGCCACACTGTGGGCACTCCAGTCTATTAGATCGAACGTTCCCAACACTAACGACTGAAGTAGTCTGAGCCTTATTCTCGAAATACTATTTATTCTTGCCTCTGCTTGAAAACCCAACTGAGGTAGCTCATCAGGTGAAGAAATCTCTTAACTTCTTGGACAAAGACTGGAATGACTTACTCCATTGTCTCTTCCTTGAGTCACGAGACTCTATCTCATCTTTTCTTTTCTCTTTTATTAATTCCTCGACTTTACAAGCCCAATCCACCAATACAACAAATTCTTTCAACTCTAGGACAGTAACAACCAATTTAACGTCTTCATTTAATCCATCATCAAATCTCTTGCACATAATGGCTTCAGTGGATACACACTCTCGAGCGTATTTACTGAGCCTTATGAACTCACGCTCATACTCTGTTACTGACATTTTACCTTGTTTTAGTTCCAGGAATTCCTTTCTTTTTTGGTCGATGAACCTCTGACTAATATACTTCTTCCTGAATTCTTCTTGGAAAAACTCCCATGTAACCCTTTCCCTTGGTACCATCGACACAAGGGTATTCCACCACTGATATGCAGAATCTCTTAAAAAAGACACTACACACTTCATACACTCATCATGTGTGCAAGACAATTCAATAAATACCCTGATGGTATTTTCTAGCCAAAACTCTACTCTTTTTGGGTCGTCATCTTTACTAACCCAAAACTCCTCCGCTCCATGTTTTCGGATCCTATTAACTGGAGGTTTTTCCCTTCTTACCACTTCTACTACTTGAGGGGCTATAAGAGTAGACTGAGGAATAGGCGGGGGTGGAAGAGGTGGCGCATTCGAGTTCGTACGAACTAACTCTGTGTACTAAGAATTGATCATGTAGAGAAAGGCTTCTCTAGCCTCTTGTCCTCCTCTTTGGCTTACTGTCGTGGGTCTATTCTCATTATCATTCGGCATCGTCCCTTCAGCGGGAGCCGACGCATTACTTTCTATATCATCTGCCACAGCTCTTTCGGGATCCATTTACTATATAGAAAAATAGAAATTAAGTCGTCAGGAGTCGTCACACTATCATCATATAAATATTCATACGTATGGCATATATAGCTAGACTCATGCTTACACTATGTTAGTCCTAGAACTGACTAAACCGTAGCTCTGATACCACTAAATGTAACACCTCTTTCCCTTGTCCAACGCCATGACAGGGTACGAGGCATTACCATACTTAACCTTACTTGAACCTATATTTTCGGACTATAAAATTTTGTTTTGACTTAAAACTTTTCCTTCTTAATCATAACATGCATATTATGGGCCCACAAGGCCCTAAGCATCTATCTAGAAGGTTTTGAAGTTCAACCAAAAACATGTTGCAGTTTTTGAAAATTTTTTTTGCCTAGATAAGGGCCACACGCCCGTGTGGTCCAAGGGACACGCCCGTGTGCCCCTAAGACATGCCTGTGGTCGACACTGACTTACCCCACATGGCTGAGCACACGCCTATGTCTATAACCCGTGTCCATCACACGGACTAGGGATGCCTGTGTCTCCCACCCGTGGAGCTCTCTGTTTATGACGTCATCAAACCCTTAATAGCACACGGCCAGGGCACACGCCCGTGTGATGGCACGTGTGACGAATCACATTCTCGTGGGTTGATGCAGAGGACAAACGGCCTATTGACACACCCATGGGGCTGACCGTGTGTCACACACGGCCAAGACACACGCCTGTGTGTCTTCTCGTGTGGACAATTATAGGCTATTTTCCAAGCCAATTGCCACCCTGAAACATAAACACACTTAATTCATCCCAAGCATTTCAATTATTCCATCGATTGCATAAACTTAAATGCATATCCTTATCATCATAAAAGGTATAAAACTTAGCAAATATCGACCAATTTCTAATGGCCATATACAAAAGAATGCACAAACTTGTTAACTAACCATTTTCCTTCAAAATGATATAACTCAAAATGGTCAAACTCCTATACATGCCATACTCAATATAATAAAATTTGCTATACCGAAATAATGGTTGATAGTGTGAACCAAGCTCCGACGTCCCTCGATCTTCGAACTACCTTGGCGAAACTACAAGGAAAGAGGGAAAAGAGAGGGGTAAGCATATAGCTTAGTAAGTTTGCATGAAATCTTATGTATCAACATAAATACTCATAACAATTTATTCTTCTCATAACACATGAACAACATAAGCATTAAATGCGAAAGCATACTTACTCTTACTTACTCTTACCCATCTTATTTAACAATATGATCTCATACTTTGTATTTTAGTTATGGTACCTATATGACTTAGTTACATAATTTAGCACTTTTGCTAAAATAAACATAGCTCACTTCATCAACTTCTTTAAATAAAATAAAACTCTTTATCTATCTTATATAGCTTATCTTGTTATCATCTTTATTTTCTTTGCTCCTTTGTTACCTTTTTATACACTTAGCTCTGTCGCCCATTGAATTACTCAGAATAACTGAGGATACTCAATCTCATCAAACATGCTCCTCGTTGCCAATGCCATATCCCAAATATGGTCTTACATGGAATAGCCTTATATAGCCGATGCCATATCCCAGATATGGTCTTACACGAGATTCCTTAACTTGATATCGATGCCATGTCCAAGACATGGTCTTACACAAAATCTTTCGTTGGTGCCGAAGCCATGTCCCAGACATGGTCTTACACGGGACCGTCCTCAGTTGGTGTCGATGCTATGTCCTAGACATGGTCTTATATGAGACCTTCCTTTTCCGATGTTGGTGCCATGTCCTAGACATGGTCTTAAACAGGATCTACGTTCGGTGCCCGTGCCATATACCAGACATGGTCTTACACGGGACCTACATTCCTTGATGTCAATGCTATGTCCCAAAAATGGTCTTATACGGGCTTTCCTTGTCTCATGTTATGACATAGGTATCCACGTTATTCCAAGACTTCAAACGGGACTTTTATTTACTTATACTCGTGGATATCCTTAATATGGTATTATTACTCTTCTTCAAGGAAATGATGTATATCACATAACATAATAAATAATTTAATGAAATTACATATAAAACCATAATTTCATACAAACTTACCTCGATACTCAAAATGTGTAGAATTGTGCAATTAGTCCTCAACTTTTTTTTACCTCAGTTTCGATCGAGGCTTTGCGTTTCTTGATCTATAATGACAATTTAACTTGTTTAATATCCACATTGAATAAATTAACTCATAATTCGTACTTTGAAAAAATTACAATTTTACCCCTAATCTTTTACATAATTACACTTTTACCTCTAGGCTTGTAAAATGATTTTCATTCAATTTCCTTGTATCTCAAGCATAGCCGAATCATATTTCTAACTACAGCAACCTTAAATTTCTACTATTTTACTCATGTATGACCATTTCTATAACTTTTACAACTTGGTCCCTTTTTGCACTTTTCATGAAAATCACTTAGAAAAATATGTTTATCATACATCAAGCTCTCATATTCTTCCATAAAACATCAAAATATATGCATTTCATACATGGTTAAATTTTTGAACATGAACCCCTAGCTCAAAATATAGCTAGAAATAGCTAAACCGAGCTACGAGGATCTCAAAAATACGAAGAACATTAAAAACTAGGTTAGGGTGCACTTACTATCAAGCTTGGAAGATGAAGAAACACTAGCTATGTCTTCCTTGAAATTTTTGACAGCTAGGGCAGAAGATGGACATGATTTTGGATTTATTTTCCCTTTTTATTCTTTAATTTACCGAATGACATAAATGCCCTTAATGATCCTTTCTTAAGATTTTTCCTTCCCATGTCCATTTTTGTCCATCTTAACAAATAATGGTCTAATTGCTAAATGAGAACCTCTAATAATTTTTATGATGCTATTTCATACTTAAATCTTCTAGAATCTCATATTTCCTAATTTTTTCAATTTAGTCCTAATGGACAATTTAGTCACCAACTAACAAAATTCCTTCATAAAATTTTCACACAATCATGCAAGCACCTCATAAGCCTTATAAAAATCATTAAAACATATATTTTTCGCTTCGGATTCGTGGTCTCGTACCACTATTCCAGCTAGGTCGTAAGTTAGGCTGTTATAGGTTTATATAGTGATAAACTAGGGAAAATTTTTATCTAAAATTTTGCTACAAGGGATGCTTGGGAGGCAATGTATGGAGGGAAGGGAGAGCGGCAGAAAATTTAAGGTTTTGGGGGTGTTATGGATGGCAATTAGGTGGTCTTTCGTCCTCTTCATTGTTTAAGGCCTCAAGCCCAAACTATAGTTATTTTCTGTATTGAAAATAAACTGAACTAGAAAAATAATTTGATCAGTACTTGGGCCAATTTGAACCTTTTATTAAACTTAAAAAATTAAATTAAAATTAAAAATTTCCTTTTGGGCTACTTAGAAAATTTCTTCTAGAAAAATTACATCAAATTAAATTCTCAGGAAAGGTTGAAAGGGTCACTAATAGTCCCGCTTAAGTTCCAATCTGCTTAAACAGAATTAATTTAATGTATTAATTCAAGAAAAAAGGAATTTCTTGTCATGGCATTTATTAAAAAAATAAAAAATTAAGGGACTATTAAGTCGAGCGCGGTCTTAACTTGCTCAACATTATTATTCCAAAAGTGTTTGAGATGATAACTATTAACTTTAAATGTACCTCCCTTTTTATCTTGTAATTTTACCACTCTATACGGAGAGACTTTATGAATGGTGTACGGTCCTTTCCATCAGGATTTGAGCTTTCTAGGAAATTATCTTAGCCTTGAATCGAACAACAAGACTTCTTGACCTTTTCTGAATTCTCAAGGTTGTATACTTTTGTCAGGCCATCTCTTAATCTTTTCTTTATACATCTTGACATTCTCGTATGAAAACAACCTTAATACCTCAAGTTCATCTAGCAATAACATTCTTCTCTCATCGACTTACTTTAGATCCAGATTTAATTGTTTCAAGGCTCGTGAGGTTTATTTTCCAACTCAAGTGGAAAATCGCATGCCTTTCCAAAAACTAACCTATAAGGAGTCATTCCTAATTGTGTCTTGAAAGCTATTCGATAGGACCATAGAGCATCATCGAGCCTTTGGGACCAATCTCTTCGGTTAGGTCGAACCACCTTCTCAAAGACTCCTCTAATCTCATGGTTTACTCGCTCAACTTGTTCATTCGACTATGGATGATAGGTAGCGGAAATTTTGTGTTTTACATCATACTTGTCAAGAAACCATTTAAGCCATTTGTTTACAAAGTAAGATCCTTCATCGCTAATTATAGTTATCGGAGTCCTAAACCTTGTAAATACATGCTTATATAAGAATCTCATGACAACCTTAGCATCATTCATTGGGTATGCCTCGGCTTCCACCCTCTTGGATACATAGTCGACAGCCACTAGGATGTACTTGTTACCATAATAAAAAGGAAACGGGCCTAAAAAATCAATGCCCCATATGTAAAATAATTCTACCTCTAAAATGTTTGTCGAGGGCATCTTGTTCCTTCTTAAAATGTTTCTATTCCTCTGGCATCTATCGCAATTTTCACGTATGCGTATGCATTCTTAAACACCATAGGCCAGAAAAATATAGCTTGTAAGATTTTTGCTGCAGTTTGGGAATGTAACACCCCTTGCCCGTGTTCGACCCAAAACAAGGTTTGAGGCATTACATAGCTAACCTTGCTTAAACATCTAGAATAGGATTATAAAATTTCGTTGAACCTTATCGCTCGCACATATTCGGCCTAGGAGGCCCTAATTACACTTCCGAGAAGTATCAAAATCTTTTCGGGAACTTTTACGAGTTCGAGAAACTTTTTAATCAAAATAGAGGCCACACGCCCGTGTGCCCCTAAGGCAAGCCCGTGTCTTCCATCCGTGGTCGACACTGACTAGTTTCACACGGCTTTGACACGCCCATGTCACTAGCCCATGTGCCAAACCTTGGAATTCTAATTTATCCACACGGCCTATACACACGCCCGTGTACCCCAGCTGTGTGGTGATTTAAATCCCAAGTGCAATGTCCAGACTTCACACGGCCTGGGTGCACGTCCATGTGCTAGCCGTGCCTCCCGCACGGTCTAGACCCACGCCCGTGTGTCTACCTAAGTGGGCAATTAGCAGGATATATACCAAGCCCTTGCCACACTAGAATGCACACATACATACTTCTACTCAAAATAATACAATTCCTATCCCATAAGCAAGTTTAAGAACTCATTTCAACATACAAGATAATTAAAGGGATATACACTTCATGAATTTCATCTTCATTAAACAAAAGAGTTTGCCAAGTATTTGCCTAGCTCATAAGGCCATTTAAAAAATGACTTTTACTAACTTATATAGTAAATACTTTGACTAACAATTACAACTTAACAAGTACTTGAGCCCTATACATGCCATACTCAAAATAAGTCTAAAATTGTTATAACAAAGTGCTATCGATAGTGTGATTTTAGAACTCATATGTCCACGATCCACTAGTTACCTTGGCAATACTACAAGAAGAAGGGTAACAAAAAGAAGGGTAAGCATAAAACTTAGTAAGTTTGCATAGCAGTAAATAGCAATAATAAGCTCATAAAATAATCCATCCACGATATTAGCTAATCGTACTCGAGTCAAGGCTTTTTAACAATACTTACTTACAATTGCCCTTATCTAGCAAATGCCGTACCACATATTGAAACTGATTCTTCGTGACTCATTCACGAGTACTTGTATTCACTCACTCACATGACTTAAATATCATTCACATCTCTACTTCTAAATTTGTCTACTTACCCTACTATTTATAAGGGATAGTCAAAGACATGTGTTTATCGTCACTACTGTAAGTATAACGCCAATTCCACATCCTCGAGGTGGTCTTACATGGAGTCACCTCTAGATGCCAATGCCATATCCCAGATATGGTCTTATATGGGATAACTTCTAGGTGCCAATGCCATATCCCGAATATGGTCTTATACAGAACTTGCTATCATGTATCGATGCCATATCTCGAATATGGTCTTATACAATTTTCATATTCAATACTGAAGCCATATTCTGGATATAGTCTTATACGGAATCTCAACTCGATGCCGAGGCCATGTCCCAGACATGGTCTTATACGGGACCTTATCTATTTCATATCTCAATGATAGCATTTCTATACTCAATATGGCCCATTAGGATTTCAACATCTCATTCACATTAACTACTCAATTTGGTAGTGCATCATGTATTAATATAATGCCAAGCATTCCTCAACATGCTAATTTAAATGTTACTTAAATCACATACAAACTTACCTCAATTTCAAAATGAGCTAGCTTGTCAATCTAATTCGATACTTTATTCTCTCCCCGATCAAGGCGAGTCCTCGGTTCCTCTTGCTCTATAAAAGCAATTTAACTCATTTTAATCACTATATTAATAAAAGCATTCCAAAAATCATGTTTAGGCAAAAATTACTATTTTGCCCCTAAACTTGGCAAAATGACCATTTTGCCCTTAGGCTCAAAAATAAATTCTAATCATATTTCTACCTTCAACAAGCCTAGGTGAACATTTAATACTCTTATAGTTGTCATCAAAACTCAACATTTCACATACTTACTACAAATTTTGTAATCTTTCCATCAAAGTCCTATTTGGTGTTTTCATGCTAACACCTTCCGCAAAAGTTGTTCATCTACTAACTAAGACTCAATTTCTTCCATAAAAATGCAGCAAATAACAATGAAGGCTCTCATGGAAAAGCTCTAAACTCTTCACAATATTGCACATTGGTCCCCTCATATGAAAGCTTAAGCTTTAGGGGTCTCAAAAGTACAATTATCTTCAAGAAAAGTTCACTAGAACACTTACTTGTGAAGAGATGAGTGTGCTGAAATTTTGAAGCTTTCTACCCCCTATTTGCTGCTAGTTTTCGGTGGAAGAGAAGGGGAGAAAAGTTGATAATTTTTCTCTCCTTATTTTATTAATACAAGTCAAATAAGTCACCAACTATCACCAACTTTGACCAACATTATCCATCATTGTCTCCTATGGCCAGCCATGCTAAAATTAGGGGTTTAATTGCCTTTTAAAGACCTCTAATTAACAAACAATGGCTATTTGGTACTTTTAGCCTATAGAATGGAACTTTTGCACTGTATACAATTAAGTCCTTTTTCGCGATTAAACATGAAATTGCTAAAATTAAAGCACCAAAATCTTCATGCACATATGCTATCATGTTCTAACTCATAATATAACATGAAAATAAATCTCTCTAATCTTGGATTAGTGATCCTGAGATCACAATTCTGAATAGCCCCTAAATCGGGTTGTTATAATTCTCCCCCTTAAGGATTTTCGTCCTCGAAAATCTTACCGGTGAAAAGATTGGGATATTGGTTTCTCATCGTTTCTTCGGGTTCCCTTGTGGCCTCTTCTATTTCGTGCCTTTTCCATAGGAGTTTCACTAGGGCTATGCTTTTATTCCTTAACCGCTTGACCTCATGAGCCAAAATTCTAACTGGTTCTTCACCATAAGTCAAATTTGGTTGTATCTCTATCTCATCGATACTAAGACATGTGAAAAGTCTGAATGGTATCGATGCAACATATATACATGAAAAATGTCATGAATCTTTTCTAGCTCAAGGGGCAAGGCTAACCGATAAGCTACCTGCCCTATCCTTTCAGTAACTTCATAAGGTCCGATAAAGCGCGGATTCAATTTGCCCTTCCGGCCAAATCTGAGGACTTTCCTCCAAGGTGATACTTTCAAGAACACTTTATCACCGACTTTGAATTCTATCTCTTTTCTTTTTAAATCCGAATAGGACTTCTGTCTATCAGAGGCAACTTTCAAGCAGTCATGTATCACTTTTACTTTTTCTTCAGTTTCCTTAACCAAGTCAACCCTGTATATCTATTTCTCTCTGAGTTCTGACCAATATAAGGGCATTCGACACTTACGCCCATACAATGCCTCATAAGGTGCCATATTCAAACTTGACTGAAAGCTGTTGTTGTAGGCGAATTCCACCAATGGTAAGTATTTTTCCCAATTACCATGGAATTCCAAAACATAACACCGAAGCATGTCTTCTAGTATCTGAATTACCCTCTTTGACTGCCTGTCAGTTTATGGATGGAAGACTGTATTGAAACTCAATTTCGTGCCCAATGCTTCTTGCAGCTTTTTCCAAAACCGTGATGTGAATCTCAGATCTCTATCTGAAATGATTGAAAATGGTACACCATGAAGTCTTACTATCTCAGACATGTACAATTCTGCCAATTTATCAAGTGAATAGTCGATTCGTATTGGTATAAAGTAGGCTAACTTAGTGAGTCTATCAACCACCACCCATACTGCATCATTCCTCTTCGGAGTCAATGGTAAGCCTGTCACGAAGTCCATAGTAACACGGTCCCACTTCCACTCAGGCATCATAAGGGGCTAAAGTAAACCCGAAGGTACTTGATGTTCAGCCTTCACTTACTGACAAATCAGGTATTTCAATAAAAATTTGGAAATATCTTTCTTCATACCCAACCACCAATACCATCTCTTCAAATAATGGTACATATTTGTGCTGCCTGGGTGACGTTCAAACACCCGTTATGTGTTTCATGCAAAATTTTGTGAATAAGCTCATCATTCTTGGGTACACAAACTTGAACTCGAAATGTTAGACATCCATCAAGATTTACTCGAAAGTTTGTCTCAATGCTCGACTCACATAAAACTCTCTTGGCTTGCAAAATGTTATCATCCTTTTGAGCTTCACAAATCTCTTGGAGAAACAATGGTTTAGCCCTCAACTCGGCTGAAACAAAACTATCATCTAACAAGGTCATCTAAGTACTCATGGCTTTTAGTGCAAATAATGATTTTCTGCTCAAAGAGTCGACGACTACATTTGCCTTTCCCGAATGGTAGTCAATTACCAACTCATAATCTTTAATAAGCTCTAACCATCTTCGTTGCCTCAAATTCAATTCCTTTTGAGTCATCAAATATTTTAGGCTTTTATGGTCAGTGAAAATTTGACACCTTTCACCATATAAATGATGTCTCCAAATTTTTAGTGCGAACACAATTGTGGCCAACTCTAAATCATGAGTCAGGTAGTTCTTCTCGTGCGGCTTCAATTGCCTAGAGGCGTAAGCAATCACTTTACCCTCTTGAATAAGTACACAACTCAATCCATTCAAAGACGCGTCACTGTAAACCAAAAATTCTCTTCCCGGCTCTGGTTGCACCAGAACAGGAGCCTCAGTCAACAGTGTCTTCAGTTTCTCGAAACTCTATTGACACTTCTTCGTCCAAACGAACTTCACATCTTTTTGCAAAAGCCTCGTCATCGGGGTAGCTATCATGGAAAACCCCTTAACAAAATACCTATAATAACCAGCTAGGCCTAGAAAACTCCTCACTTCAGTTACGCTCCTCGTCGATTTCCATTCCACAATTGCAGAAATCTTACTCGGATCGACTCTAATCCCATCTCCTGAGACAATGTGTCCCCAAAATCCCACTTCCTTAAGCCAAAATTCACTCTTACTGAATTTGGCATACAATTTTTTTCTCCCAAAACTTGTAGAACCATACTCAAGTGCTCGGCATGATCCTTCTCATCTCGAGAGTAAATCAGTATGTCGTCGATGAAGACCACAACAAATCTATCCAAGTACGGTCAAAAAATGTGATTCATCAAATCCATGAATATCACGGGGGCATTCGTTAGACCAAAAGGCATGACCAGAAATTCATAGTGGCCATACCTAGTCCTAAATGTGGTTTTCGGCACATCGAGTCCTTGACTCTTAACTGATAGTACCCTGACCTCAAATCTATCTTGGAAAATACTGTAGCTTCCTTCAGTTGGTCAAATAAATCATCAATCCTCGGTAATAGGTACTTATTCTTTACCTTCACTTTATTGAGTTGCCGATAGTCTATACATAGTCTCATGGAACCATCTTTCTTCTTCACGAATAGAATGGGAGCACCCCACGGAGAAAAACTCGGCCTCGCGAAACCCTTATCTGTTAATTCTTGCAACTGTGCTTTCAACTCCTTCAGATTAGTTGGGGCCATTCTATATAGAGTAATAGAAATAGGGGCAGTACCCAGAACTAATTCAATCCTAAATTCAATCTCTCTATTTAGAGGTAGCCCTGGCAACCCTTCCGGGAAAACATCTAGGTACTCAGATACTATGGGTACTGACTCAATTTTCAACTCAGTCTCTTTAGTGTTCAACGTAAAGGCAAGATAAGCCTCATGCCCCTTCCTTAGATACCTCTGAGTCGACATGGTCGATATCACTATTGGTGACCTATCCGGCTCATCTGATTCAACACATATAAAATTACCATTTTTATCTCTCAACTCGATGTGCTTCTTCCCGTAATTCACAATTACACCATGGGTGACTAACCAATCCATCCTAAGGATGACATCAAACTCATCAAACGGTAATAACGTAAGATCGACCGAAAAACAATGACCCTTAATCATCAAAGGGCACCCTTTACAAACTCTATCAACCAACACACACTTGCCTAGGGGATTAGGTACTCTTATGATGAATTCAGTAGACTCTATAGGCATGCTCATGCTAGAGACTAATTTCATGCATATGTATGAGTGGGTAGATCCCGGGTCAATTAAAGCTATAACATGAGTATTATGGAGATAAAAGATACCCGTGATCACGTCGGGGGAAAATGCCTCTTCACGAGCACGAATGGCATATGTCCTCACCGGTGCTCTACCCTTGACTCTAGCAGCTTGCTCTTTAGAAGAATTCTTGCTTCTTGTCTCAATCCCCGGGTTTTTCAATGGTCTTCCCTTAGTGGAACTTCCTGATCTTGCATTCTGAGGCTTTTCTTTCTCGTCCACTTCGAGACAATCTCTGATAAAGTGGTCTAAGGATCCACATCTGAAGTAAGCTTTCTTATTAGCCCAACACTCACCAGAATGGTGCCTGCCACACTGAGGGCATTTCGGTCTACTCGGTCGAACGTTGCCCACACTAGCAACTGATGTGGTTTTCCCTTTTAATCCTGAGAATTGTTTGCCCTTACTTTGGGTTGAAAACCTCACTGAAGTGACTAATCGAGTAGTGAAATCCCTTAATTTCTTAGATGAAGATTGGTGAGACTTATTCAGCTACCTCATCCTCGAGTCACGAGACTCGTACTCAGCTCTTCTCTTCTCTTTAGCCAACTCATTGGCTTTACAGGCTCTATCCACTAACACTACAAATTCATTTAATTTGAGAACCCCTACGTATAGGAGGATATCTTTATTCAATTTGTCCTAGAATCTCTTACACATGATGGCCTCGGTAAACACGTACTCCCGTGCATACTTGCTAAGCCTTACGAACTCTCGTTCGTAGTCGGTCACTGACATACTGCCTTCTTTCAGTTACAAGAACTCTTTTCTTTTGTGGTCGATGAACCTCTGGCTAATATACTTCTTCCAGTATTCCTCTTGGATGAATTCCCAACTAACTCTCTCCCTTGGCACCACTGACACCAGGGTGTTCCACCATAGATAAGTTGAATCTCTCAGGAGAGACACCGCACATTTTAAGCACCCCTCAAGCATGTAGGATAACTCATCGAATACTCGGATGTTATTCTCGAGCTAGAATTCTGCTTTCTCTGGGTCATCATCCTTATTCGCCCGAAATTCCTAAGCTACTCGCTTCTAGATCTTATCCACCGGAGGCCTGTTTCTTTTCACCACCTCAACCACTTGAGGGGCTACTAGAGTGGGTTGAGGAATTGGTTAGGGTGGAGGGGGTTGAGCATTAAGATTTACTCGGATATACTCCGTATACAAATTGCTCATCATGTGGAAAAAGGCTTCTCGAGCCTCTTCCCCCTGACTCAAGGTCTCGGGTCTACTATTAGCTGGCGTGGTCCCTTGAGTAGAAGCCGGCGCATTACTCGCAGCATCATCAGCTGCAGTTCTATCCGGATCGAAATCCATATACTACATAAAACACAATTTTATACGTCAGGAGCCATCACACTATTAGTATTCAGACACTCTTACATATGGCATGTATAGCTAGACTCATACTTATGCTACGTTAGTCCTAGAATCGACTAAATTGTAGCTCTGATACCAATAAATGTAACACCCCTTGCCCGTGTTCAAGTTGGAACAGGGTTTGAGGCATTACATAGCTAACATTGCTTAAACATCTAGAATAGGGTTATAAAATTTTGTTGAACCCTATCGCTCGCACATATTCAGCCTAGGAGGCCCTAATTACACTTCTGAGAAGTATCGAAATCTTTCCAAAAACTTTCACAAGTTTGAGAAACTTTTTCATCAAAATAGAGCCCACACGCCTGTGTAGGCCTAAGGACACACCCGTGTGCCCCTAAGGCATGCCTGTGTCTTCCATCCATGGTCGACACTGACTAGTTTCACACGGCCTTCACACGTTTGTGTCACTAGCCTGTGTGCCAAACCTTGGCATTCTGATTTATCCACATGGCCTATGCACACGCGCGTGTACCCCAGCCGTGTGGTGATTTAAATCCCAAGTGTAAGGTCCAGACTTCACACGGCTTGGGTGCACGTCCATGTGCTAGACGTGCCTCCCACACGGTCTAGACCACGCCCCTGTGTCTGCCTAAATGGGAAATTAGCAGGCTATATACCAAGCCCTTGCCACCCTAGAATGCACACATACATAATTCTACTCAAAATAATACAATTCCTATCCCATAAGCAAGTTTAAGAACTCATTTCAACATACAAGATAATTAAAAGGACATACACTTCATGAATTCCATCTTCATTAAACAAAAGAGTTTGCCAAGTATTTGCCGAGCTCATAAGGCCATTTATAAAATTACTTTTACTAACTTACATGGTCAACACTTTGACTAACAATTACAACTTAACAAGTACTTGAGACTTATACATGCCATACTCAAAATAAGTCTAAAATTGTTATACCAAAGTGCTATCGGTAGTTTGATTTTTGAACTCCTATGTCCACGATCCACGAGTTACCTTGGCAATACTACAAGAAAGAAGGGAAATAAAAAAAAGGGTAAGCATAAAGCTTAGTAAGTTTGCATAGAAGTAAATAGTAATAATAAGCTCATAAAATAATCCATCCACGATATTAGCTAATCGTACTCGAGTCAAGACTTCTTAACAATACTTACTTACAATTGCCCTTATCTAGCACATACCGTACCACATATCGAAACCAATTCTTCGTGACTCATTCACGAGTACTTGTATTCACTCACTCACATGACTTAAATATCATTCACATTTCTACTTCTAAATTCGTCTACTTACCCCACTATTCACAAGGGATAGTCAAAGACATGTGTTTATCGTCACTACTGTAAGTATAAAGCCAATGCCACATCCTCAAGGTGGTCTTACATGGAGTCACCTCTAGATGCCAATGCCATATTCTAAATATGGTCTTATATGGGATAACTGCTAGGTGCCAATGTCATATCCCAAATATGGTCTTATATGGAACTTCCTATCATGTATCGATGCCATATCGCGAATATGGTCTTATATGATTTTCATATTCAATACCGAAGCCATATTCCAGATATGTTCTTATACGGGATCCCAACTCGGTATCGAGGCCTTGTCCTGGACATGGTCTTATACTAGATCTTATCTATTTCATATCTCAATGATAGCATTTCTATACTCAATATGCCCCATTAGGATTTCAACATCTCATTCATATTAACTACTCAATTTGGTAGTGCATCATGTATTAATATAATGTCAAGCATTCCTCAACATGCTAATTTAAATGTTACTTAAATCACATACAAACTTACCTCGATTTCAAAATGAGCTAGCTTGTCAATCTAATTCGAGACTTTGTTCTTTCCCCGATCAAGGCGGGTCCTCGGTTCCTCTTGCTCTATAAAAGCAATTTAACTCATTTTAATCACTATATTAATAAAAGCATTCCAAAAATAATGTTTAGGCAAAAATTACTATTTCTCCCCTAGACTTTGGCAAATAACCATTTTGCCCTTGGGCTCGGAAATAAATTCTAATCGTATTTCTACCTTCAACAAGCCTAGGTGAACATTTAATACTCTTATAGTTGTCATCAAAACTCAACATTTCACATACTTACTACAAATTTTGTAACCTTTCCATCAAAGTCCTATTTGGTGTTTTCATGCTAACACATTCCACAAAAGTTGCTCATCTACTAACTAAGACTCAATTTCTTCCATAAAAATGCAGCAAATAACAATGAAGGCTCTCATGGAAAAGCTCTAAACTCTTCACCATATTGCACATTGGTCCCCTCATATGAAAGCTTAAGCTTTAGGGGTCTCAAAAGTACAATTATCTTCAAGAAAAGTTCACTAGAACTCTTACTTGTGAAGAGATGAGTGTGCTAAAATTTTGAAGCTTTATACCCCCTATTTGTTGTTAATTTTTGGTGGAAGAGAAGAGGAGAAAAGTTGATATTTTTTTCTCTCCTTATTTTACTAATACAAGTCAAATAAATCACCAACTATCACCAACTTTAACCAACATTGTCCATCACTGTCTCCTATGGCTGGTGATGCTAACTTTAGGGGTCTAATTGTCTTTTAAAGACCTCTAATTAACAATCAATGGCTATTTGGTACTTTTAGCCTATAGAATGGAACTTTTGCACTGTATGTCCTTTTTCGCGATTAAACATGAAATCGCTAAAATTAAAACACCAAAATTTTCATGCACATATGCTATTATGTTCTAACTCATAATATAACATGAAAATAAATCTCTCTAATATCGGATTAGTGATCCTGAGATCACTATTTTGATTAGCCCCTAAATCGGGCTGTTACAGGGAACTACTAAAATGTCCCCCACTTGGAGATAAATGGCAGTGGTATAGAATCTAGTCAATCTCCCTTCTAGCTACACACTTCCTGATTATATTATCTGCACATTGTTTAAATAAAAATGGCTCCTCTAAAAAATAATATCGACTATCATGAAGGAATTTCTTCCTTTGTTGGTATGTCATTCCGAGAAGCATTATTCCACATGTTAAATAATTTGCAAAATTGGCAAACCAAGGAGTTTCATGGAATTGATTTACCTCAAACATATGTTCATCTGAGAAATTTTCATTGATGGGAACAAGTGAATAAGTTACCTCATTTTGTTCCCTCATTTTGTTCCAACCTCGACAGATGATCAAGTACTTGATTTTCAACTCCTTTTCTGTATTGGATCTCAAGGTCAAATTCTTGGAGTAAGAGTATCCATTGATTTAACCTCAGTTTAGCATCTTTCTTTGAGAGTAATTATTTGATGGTCTCTTGATCGGTAAACACTATGACTTTTGTACCTATAAGATAAGAACAGAACTTGTCAAAAGCAAAAACTATAGTGTAGTTAAGTTGGGCTCCTGTCAAAGTTCTGTTTGCATAGTAGATATGATGAACCACTTTGTTTCTTCTTTACCCCATCATAGCTCCTATAGCAAAATTGCTTGCATCATACATCAACTCAAAAAGAGAGCTCTAATCAGGTGTAATGATTCTTGGGCTGAGATTAACCGATTTTTCAACTCTTCAAAAGCTTCCAAGCATGCTTTGTTAAACTCAAAAGTTGTGCCCTTTTCTAATAGCATTCACAAAGGCTTAAAGTTTTTTTGAAAAATCTTTAATAAATATTTGGTAAAAACCAGCATGTCCTAAGAAACGTTGAAATCCTTTAATAGTGATTGGTGGTGGCAATTTTCAATCACATCCACCTTTACTTTATCGACTTTGATCCCATTTCTGGATATTTTGTGTCATAAGATAATTTCCTTACTAACCATAAAATGATATTTCTTCCAGTTAATGGCAAGATTTGTCTCCTCGCATCTCTTCAATATCTTAGTCAAATTACTCAAACAAACATCAAAAGTGTTACAAAAAATAGAAAAATCATCTATGAATACCTCAACAAGATTTTCAACCATATTAATAAATATTGCCATCATCCACCGTTGAAATGTGGCAGGTCCATTACATAAACTAAAAGGCATTTGCCTAAAACCAAACATACCATACGGACAAGTAAAAGTCATTTTGTGTTGGTCTTACACTATTTGGTTATATCCCAAATGTCTATAAAAGAAACAGTAATATTCGTTACCTACTAGTCGGTCCAAATTTTGATCCATAGAAGGTAGTGGAAAATGATCCTTACGAGTGGCTTTGTTTAATTTTTTGTAGTCTGTACAGATTCTCCAACCTATGACCGTTCTCGTCGGGATTAACTCATTTTGTTTATTCTTGACGATCATGATTCCACTTTTCTTTGGTACACATTGTACCGAACTTACCTACGAACTATTTGTGATAGGGTAGATAATTTCCACATCTAACCATTTAATAACTTCCTTTCAAACTAACTCTTTCATTATTGGATTAAGCCTTCTTTTTCCAACTATTCTAGCTCTTTCGCTCTCCTCTAAGATAATCTTGTACATAAAAAAGGACGGGCTTATTCCTCAATTATCAACTATGGTCCAACCGATCACCTTTTTAAATTTCTTTATGATTTCAATTAGCTGCTCCTCTTTGTGTTCTATTAGTTATGCTAACACAATCATAAGTAAAGTAGAACTGTTACCCAAATAAATGTATTTCAAATAGGAAGGAAGTACCTTAAGTTCAAGTTTGGGTCGTTCCTAGATTGAGAACTTCGGCTGTGCATATTCCTAAGCTTCTAACTCTAAATGTTCAAACCGTGCTGGTTGAGTATAGTCCTTTGGATTAGCTTTCATCAAAGCCATATGTTCATTGCCTTTTCCATCTTCCAATGACTTAGTCCCTAAAGTGTTTTCCAATGGGTTCTCTACAAAATTATTCTCCCATTGGTTTCTAGCTCCTCCATCACTGAACATTCCTCTGCTAGATCAAAAAATTTCATCGCTTTAAGAACATTAAATGTTACTTGGTCATCTTGAACTCTCATCTTAAGTTTGCCTTTTTGTACGTCTATTAATGTTCTTCCTATGTCTAGTGAAGGTCTCCCTAGGATGATCTACACTTCCTTATCTACTTCAAAATTTAAGGCAATAAAATCAGTAGGAAAAATGAACTTATCTACATGTACCAGAACATCCTTGATCTTTCCTCCTCGGTATGTTAAAGATCGATCGGCCAATTGGAATGTCATAGTCACTGGTCTTACTTCACCTATTCCTAACATTTTGAAAATAGATTTTGGCATCAAATTGGTGCTCATTCCAAGATCACATAAAGCTTTACCATAGTAAGATTCTCTAATATTACAGGGCATAGTAAAGCTACAAGGGTCCTTCATTTTCGGAGGTAGTTTATTCTATAGGAATGCACTGCACTCCTTCGTTAATGCTACAGTATCGAACTCACAAGCCTCTTCTTCTTGGACAAAATGTCCATCATGAATTTGACATAATTGGAAATTTATTCTAAAGCTTCTACCAATGGTATATTGATGTGAAGCTGTTTTAGAACATCCAAAAACTTCTTAAATTGCAACTCTTGTTTCCGTTGCTTTATTCTTTGTGGATACGGAGGTGTTGGATCCTTAGCTTAGCTTGAATTGAAAAACTCTTCTAGTGTATTGTATTTGTATCTAAAGAAGGAATGCTTATCAGAATTCACTAGTTTAGATTTTACCTCTTTTAAACTTTTTAGCATCTGGCTCTTCTAGTGCTGGAATCTCAACTGTCGTTCGATTTTCCTTTTCCTTGACAAATTTTTCTTCAACCTCAACTACCTTGGGTTCCAAAATCTTACCACTTCATAAAGCAACTACCTTGCAGTGTTCCTTACCCAAATTCCTTGGCTTTTTTGTGCCACTCGGTAAGGTTGCTTGTGGTTTATTACGAAGTTCTGTAGTAAACTGACCTACTTGGTTCTTCAAAATTTTCAGTGTTGCTGATTGACTTTGGATTACAACGTCATTCTTTGCCATGTCTACCTTCAACAAATTCTCCAAACTATTAGACGATTCAGCTTGCAATGGCTTATGAATTTGTTGATTGAACCCTTGAGGTTGATTTGCTCTATGATATATGTAGATGTTGTTTGGTGGAACTCCTTGGTTACTCCAAGGGAAGTTAGGATGGTTTCACCACGAAGGATTATAGAAGTTGGAGTGTGGTCCTTATCCACTTTTATTTTGGTGTTCATTCCCTACATAATAAACCGACTTGGGATTTAATGGAAAATTCTCGAAAGAATGACTGTCCCTACAGTATACACAGAAAATAACATCAAAGTGACTCGGTGGCTGAGCTGCAACATGATTTAAACCATTAGTAGTAAATTGTTTCAACATTGAAGAGATAAAAGATACCTAAGCTGATAGTGAATTGAGGGCGTCTCTTCATGCACTCTAGATACCCGTCTTCCTAAAGCTGCTCGACTTTTCAGCCATTAGTAATTGTTACTAGCTATTCTCTCGATGATCTTATAAGCCTCATTATAAGACTTTGACAAGAGAGCATTATTCACAGTAGCATCTACCACTAATCTGTGTATGCGTTGAAACCATTATAAAATGTCTCCAACTAGATGCAATGTAGAATCTCGTGGTGAGGGCATCTACAAAGTAACTCATTGAATCTTTCCCATGCCTCGTATAAGGATTCATCATCCTTATGTTGAAAAGTGATGATCTCATTTCGTAACTTAGCATTTTTTCTAGGTGGTAAATACTTTACCAGAAAGCTTTCAGCAAATTCTTGCCGAGTAGATATTGAATGGGGTGGCAATGAATTAAGCCATGCTCGTGCTCGATCTCGCAACGAGTATGGAAACAATTTCAACCTCATTGTGTCTTCATTTACATCGGCTACCTTAAAGAAATCTCTTACCTATATGAATAGTCGAAGGTGAAGGTGTGGATCTTCTGTGGGTATTCCACTAAATTGGCCCATTGTTTGAAGCATCTGAAACATCACAAGCTTCAGTTCAAATTGCAGTGCCTCGATCTTCGGTCTCCTAATTCCCAGATTTAACTCATTAAAAAGAGGCATGGCACACTACCTTATAGCTCGATCCTTATCATCAACAATAAGGATTGGATTATGAACATTAGTGGCTCGATTCCCTTGAACATCATTTTGATTTTCAAGGTCAATCTCTACGGCTTGTCTCTGGGTAATATTTCTCGTCTTCTTTGTCTAATTGTTCATTAGATTTCAGGGTTTACAAGGAGTAAATCGATGATTCATTCTATGCTCATAAACACTTGAAAATAAATCACAAAAAATAAAGAATAAAGAATAAAAAATTAATTAAACAAAAATAAAAATAAATGAACCAAATCGTAAGAAATAATTTCACAAATAATGATTAGATTAACAGTCCCCGGCAACGTACCAAAAGGTTGTAACGCGTAGGTTTATGGAATTATCCACAGTTGTTATCAAGTAATAAGTAAGTATAAGAGTTATCATCTCCACAGGGATTGTATTTAAATTGATACTTGTAAAAATTATGAATCACAAATTGGTTAAGAAAAACACATTAAATTGGGGTGATAGATGTTATGATTAAATTAATTAACTAAATGCAAATGAATCTAAATGCAAATGAGATGAAATATGTAAGGTGATGGTTTAGCAGCGATTTTCACACGTTTAACAACAATAACATGGATAAGTTAGAATAATTACAAAATTCGACTTAATTTATTTTTCATCATGCTTCACAATGTTCAGAAAATATGCCATGGCAACTTGATCTTTCATTAATTGGGAATCTCATATAAGTTCAACCAAATCTTATACTTAGAAAATATATGCATAAACCAATGTCATAAATTAACTAAGGATTCCTTAGAATTTATGTGAAGTAATAGGGACGGATCAAGTTTGAAACAATTTAATCACACAAACCTAAAGTTATGCAAGGTAATAGAGCTCTCCTGAGTTATTACGAACCTTTAATTTAATCAGATAAGGATCTAAATTAAGCATGCACCTTCCAATTATTGCGTTCATTAATTATCACCTGATCAAGATCGATCAACTAATTCTAATGCATTCAAACATATTTTAACGCATGAAATACATACATGATTTTAATTGGAAGCTTGAACAATTGAGGCACAAGACATCACAAGCATGAAGAAAAATGAATTTTATCAAATTAATGTAATCATTCTAGCTAAACAAAATTAAGTCATCATTGTTAATGGGAAAAGATAAAAACAAATTGCAAACATATTGAATAAACAAGATAAGATTAAGGAAAAAGAAACTCTTAATTATTCTTGCAGTTCTCCGAAGACCGATCGTGGTGGCTTCTTCCAATTCTTGTGATTACAAAATTCTCCTCAAGGTGGTCGCCCTAGAGAGGTTTTCTTCAAAGGAAAATTCTAGCTAAAGGGAAGAATGGAAATTGGAAAGCTTATGTGTGGAAAGGATGGAAGAAAGGTTGAGGAATGTGGATTGATGGATTAGCTAGTGATGAGAGGTGAGGGATCATTGAAATGAGAAGTGAGGGTTGGTATTTATAGTAGAGAGATGATATAGGAGTTTGCTAAAAATAGCTTGAAGGATCCCTTGGTTCTATCGTTTGCTTGGTCGGCCTTGAAGTGTGAAAAAGGAGGTTGATGGTTGCTTGATTTCATGCATGAATCATGCAAGGGGCTGGACGATTTCTTGGGTATTAATAGGGAGTTGATTTCTTATTCTTTCCCAACTAAAATGACCTCCAAATAAATCTTCCAAAAGCTTATTTAGGTTGCTGAAATGCCTTTGCCGAATTTGGGTCATTCTCCCCATTGTTGGACAGTCTTTAACACCTAATTAATAGCAGACTTAATCCTTTTAAACAACCATCTTCCTAGTTAGGTTGTATGGAATTCTTAGGTCGAATTTAATGAGCTTTCCATCCACATGATGTACAATTTAACTTGTTCTCATGTGTGATATTATTCAGCTCCCATGCTTTATTAATTCAACAGCTCATCTGCAACATTTTGAGTAACAATTAACATCCAACATAAATTAATAAAATTATGCAAAATTAATACTTATTTGTATAAAATTACAAACTTCACATAATTTATGTCTAGTGTCTTAGTATGAATATAAATCACACAATTGGATATAAAATACTCGGGATTAACATAATTTCTAAGTAAAATGGTGATATAAACAGATATAAAAAAGCTATATGATTTAGAGTTTACAGTTTTGCAAGACAATTATGAGGACAAATTCTGGATGCAATCAACACTGTTCAAGTTCCATTAGGGGGAACCATATATGTATATGAGGTGAGAAAGGTTAGTTTAGGGGGATGGTTTTTCTTTATTCAATATCACTCTCTAGTTCTTCTTCTTAAACTTATATGTTTTCCTCTCCTACTAAGCTTGAAGGGAAGGTTTTTGAATTAATCAAAGTATGTTTCACCTCTTGGTAAGTCTGATAGCTCTGCAAGTTGAGTTTTTGAAAGAATAAGGATAGTAAGAAGCATTTGAACTATAATGCCCTCAATCCGATCCGATTCATTGGATTCGAATCTTGGGTGTTACAACACACATACAGACTTTTACTTAACTTTCTTATGCCTGTTTAACAACTCGATTGAGAACAATCTTTCAACTAACTTTAATTTGATTGCATTAGACTTTACAATACGGGGACTTACATGTGAATATCATAACATAATTACATAGTTCTATAAATTTTTCCTCAAAGTGATATTACTAACCACAATTGTTTTATCCACGTGTATGATATACATCACAAGAACTTACAAAAAAATCTCTAGACTTATTTACAATACTCCCATTAGACTAGATCACACCAACCCAAACTCACTCTATATGCATAATAGCCTATCTCGCCATTCCTTTAGCATAACCATGGTGTCGTCCCTTTTTTCATAGTCTTACGGCAGCATACTTGTGAAATGAGACACGGAGGTAATTTCATGATAATCTAATGACTAAACCCTCCATTATCCGATTCATATTCAAAAACCCCATTATCTATCTCCTTGTTTTTATCCTTGGCTTAGGTGAATACATCGTTAAGCTCCATGTTTTATGCCATAGAAGTCATACCTTGCCCTGAGATCATAGCTTACCTTTTCCACCTTCGTTACCTCATTCACATTCTTCACCTTACCCCTTCCTGATTTCTTACCCCTTAAACATACATATGAAATGGTTTGGGACTAAACCGAAAACTTTTAAACATTTAGAAAATTTTTACACAAAATAGGGCCACACGCCCGTGTGGGCATGTCGTGTAATCACCCATGCCCATATCCCTAGTCCGTGTGAATTTTATTTTTTTCATTTCGAACTTACAGGGGTTTTCACACGGCCGGACACATGCTCGTGTCCATGGCCCGTGTCCCTCACACGGCCATGACATGCCCGTGTCCTCACCCTGTGTGAAAACCTTGACATTCTATTTCTGATATCATCATCCCAATTAGGTCACACGGCCAAGGCACACGCCCGTGTTCTTAGACCGTGTGGCGATTTAAATTCCCAAATTCAGGTGCAAACTTCACACGGCCAGGGAACATGCCCATGTCTTAGGTCGTGTCTCCCACACGGTTGAGACACACGGCCATGTCTCAGCCCGTGTGTTTACTACAAGGCATACTAACTTACCAACTTAGCATGCAGTGGTACACACAGCCTATCAACACGCCCATGGGGCTGGCCGTGTGTCACACACAGCTTAGACACACGCCCGTGTGTCTACCTGTGTGGACAATTGTAAGGCTATCTACCAAGCCAATTGCCACCCTACAAAAAAACCACATTTATACCAATTCAATACAACATTCATCATGACCATAAGGCACTTATAAAAACCCAAAATCAAGACATCCACACAAGCATGCACTTCATGAACTTCATCATCATTGAATATATAAACTTGTCAAGTATTGGCCAATTTCCAATGACCACTTACAAAATGAATTTAATGATATTAATAGCCGCACATTGGCTAAAAAATAAGAAATAACACAAAATAACCAAGTTCCTATACATGCCATACTTAAAATTAAACAGACTTTGCTATACCATAGAGAAGATGATAGTGTGATTCCGAACTCTGATGTCATACGATCCCCGAGTTAGCTTGGCGATACTACAAGGAAAAGGGAAATGAGAGGGGGAAGCATAAAGCTTAGTAAGTTTGCATGAAATAAATAGCAATATAAAGGCTCATAATGTCATCCATCTATTGCACTAAATAAAAAAACACAAAAGTCTCGATCATATTGCCATAACTTACTCATGCTTACTCTTACCAATTACATGTCATGTCACATATCGTTAACATTTCTCGTGAATTACTCACATGCACCTGTATCACTTCATCACATAGCTTTACCACTAATTTCATCTCTATTATAAGCTTAACTGTTTATCTCGATGAATCACTTGAAATACCCAAGGATACACTATCATCATCATACACATAAATACGATGCCAATTCCGTATCCCAGATATGGTCTTATATGGGATCTCAATTCGATGCCGAGGCCATGTCCCAGACATGGTCTTATACAAGATTTTACCAACCTCATGTTTTGATGATTGTATCCTCTCACCTCTTAAGGTCCAACCGAGACTTCAACATCATAAATTTTCATCATTTTCTCATTGAACATCAATACTTATTTTCATAGAAATATTATACATCTTCACAAATATCAAACATTTTATAACATACTAACATGATGTTGAATTTATCACACACAAACTTACCTCGGTACCAAAATAGGCCAATTTGCCGATCTAGTCCGAAACCTTGCCTTTTCCTCGGTCAAGGTTAATTCCTCGTTCTTCTTGATCTATAATAACAAATTAGCTCATTTAATTACCACATTAATCAATACATTTCAATAATCATACTTTGGCAAAATTACCATTTTGCCCTTAGACTTTCATAAAATTTTGATTTTACCCCTAGGCTCGTAAATCGATTCTAATCGAATTTCCTCCTTTAACAAGCCTAGCTGGACATTTATTACTCTTATGGAAACCCTCAATACTCATTATTTCACACATTTACCACCTATTTTATAACCTTTAGAAAAAGGTCCTTTTAGGTGTTTTCATGGAAACACCTTTCACAAAAGTTGTTTATTTAACAACCAAGACTCATTTTCTTCCATAAAATCTCAGCAAAAAACATTAATACTCTCATGGAAAAACCCTAGACACTTAACCATTTTGCAACAAAGTCCCTCATTAGCTAGCTCAAGCTATAAGGGTCTCAAAAGTACAAAAATTATCAAAGGATGACCATAAAAACACTTACTTGCAAGGAGAAAAGCTTGACTGAAATTTTTGAGTTCTCAACCCCTATTTTGCTGAGAATTTTTGGTGGAGAAGAAGAGAGGAAAGATGATATCTTTTCCTTTCTTTATTTTATTTCCTTAATTAAATCTACCTAATCTAACAACTTTTACCAAATTTTGACATTGTTTGTCCCCTATGGCCGAACACCCTATTTTAAGGGTCTAATTGCACATTAAGGGCCTGTAATTAATATTCTATGGCTTTTAGACACCTTTAGCTTGTAAATAGAACTTTTGCACGTTATGCAATTTGGTCCTTTTTTTGCAATTAAGCTTGAAATCTCTAAAATTAAAGCACCAACGTTTTCATGCACATATATAAGCATGCTATAAAAAATAAAATAATATTAAAAAAATTTTCTTCAACCTCATATTAGTGGTTTCGAAACCACTGTTTCGACTAGCCCGTAAATCGGGCTATTACGATTCTCCCTCCTTAAGGATTTTCGTCCCTGAAAATCTTACTGCTAAAAAGGTTGGGATATTGGTTTCTCATAGCCTCCTCGGGCTCCCATGTAGCCTCTTCTACCCCATGTCTTTTCCATAGTACTTTCACAAGGAATATATTTTTGTTTCTCAACTGTTTTACTTCTCGTGCCAAAATCTTAACCGGCTCTTCGCCATAAGTCATGTTAGGTTGAATTTCTACCTCTGATGGTACAATCACGTGTGAAGGGTTTGATCGGTAGTGACACAACATAGATACGTAGAATACATCGTATAGCAATGCCAAATGATAAGCTACTGGCCCTATCCTCTCGGTAACCTCATACGGTCTGATAAAGCGCGAACTTAATTTTCCTTTTCGGCCAAATCTGAGAACCTTCTTCCATGGTGATACTTTCAAAAACACTTTATCACTAACTTGAAACTCAATCTCTTTTCGTTTCAAGTTCGCATAGGACTTTTGTCTATCTGAGGCAAGTTTTAGATATTCACGTATAACTTTTACCTTCTCTTCGATTTCTCTAACTAAATCGACCCCGTGAATCTGACTCTTTTTGAGTTCAGTCCAATACAAGGGCGTTCAGCACTTACACCCATATAATGCCTCATAAGGCGTCATCTTCAAACTCAACTGAAAGCTGTTATTGTAGGCGAATTCCACCAACGGTAAGTATTTCTCCCAATTACCTTGGAATTTCAAAACATAACATCGAAGCATGTCTTCAAGTATATATATTACTCTCTTTGACTCTTCGTTGATTTGCGGATGGAAAGCTGTACTAAAGCTCAATTTTGTGCTTAAGGCCTCTTGTAACTTTTTTCCAAAATCATGACATAAATCTCAGATCTCTATCCAAAATAATCGACAACAGTATTCTGTGAAGTCTTACTATTTCTGACACATACAAATCCGTCAACTTATTAAGCGAATAATCAACCCGTACTGGTATGAAATGGGCTGACTTCGTAAGTCTATCAATCACGACCCAAACTGCATCCTTCTTTTTCGGTGTCAACAATAAACCTGTCACAAAATCCATAGAAATCAGGTCCCATTTCCACTCGGGAACCATAATAAGCTAAAGTAAACTCGAGGATACTTGATGTTTAGCCTTCACTTGTTGACAAATTAACCATCTCGATACAAACTCAAAAAAATCTTTCTTTATACTCGGCCACCAATACCATTTCCTCAAGTCATTATACATTTTTGTGCTGCCTAGATGTATAGACAAACATCCACTACGTGCTTCGTGCAGAATTTTCTGAATAAGCTCATCATTTCTGGGTACACAGACCCTATCTCGGAACATCAAACATCCATTAGGACTTATCCAAAAGTTTGACTCAACATTTGACTCACATTGAACTCTTTTAGCTTATAAATCATTGTCGCCTTTCTGAGCTTCACAAATCTCTTAGAGAAACATTGGTCTAGCCCTCAACTCGGCTAGAATAGAACCATCATCTGACAGTGCAAGGGTACACACGGCCTATCAACATGCCTATGAGGTTGGCCCTGTCTCACACATGGCCTAGACATACGCTCGTGTGTTTACCCGTGTGGACCATTGTAAAGCTATCTACCAAGCCAATTTCCACCCTACAAAACAGCCACATTTATACCAATTCAATACAACATACATCATGACTATAAGGCACTTCTAAAAACACAAAATCAAGACATCCACACAAGCATGCACTTCATGAACTTCATCATTATTGAATATATAAACTTGTCAAGTATTGGCCAATTTCCAATGACCACTTACAAAATAAATTTAATGATATTAATAGCTACACATTGGCTAACAAATATGACATAACACAAAATAACCAAGTTCCTATACATGCCATACTCAAAATTAAACAGACTTTGCTATACCAAAGAGAAGATGATAGTGTGATTCTGAACTCCGACATCGTACGATCCTCGAGTTAGCTTGGTGATACTACAAGGAAAAAGGAAATGAGAGGGGTAAGCATAAAGCTTAGTAAGTTTTCATGAAATAAATATCAATATAAAGGCTCATAATGTCATCCATCCATTGCACTGAATAAAAAAACACAAAGTCTCAATCACATTGCCATAACTTACTCATGTTTACTCTTACCAATTACATGTTACGTCACATATCATTAACATTTTTCATGAATTACTCACATGTAACTGTATCACTTCATCACATAGCTTTAGCACTAATTTCATCTCTATTATAAGCTTAATTATTTATCTCAATGAATCACTTGAAATACTCGAGGATACACTATCATCGTCATACACATAAATACGACGCCAATGCCATATCTCAGATATGGTCTTACATGGGGTCACATCTCAATGCCGATGCCATATCCCAAATATGGTCTTATATGAGATCTCATATCGATATCGATGCCATATCCCAGATATGGTCTTATAAGATTTTCACATTTGATGCCGATGCCATATCTCATATAACAGCTCGATTTAGAGGCTAGTCGGAATAGTGGTTTCGGAACCACTAATCCAAGATTGAAGAAAATTATTTTAATGTTATTTTATGGGTTATAGCATGACTATATAGGTGCATGAAAATTTTGGTGCTTCAATTTTAGCGATTTCATGTTTAATTGCGAAAAAGGATTAAATCGCATAAAGTGCGAAAGTTCTATTTTAACAAGCTAAGGGTGTCTAATAGCTATATAATATTAATTGGAGGTCCTTAATTTGCAATTATACCTTTCTAAGGTTAATAGTTGGTCATAGGGGACAAAGAAATAAATTTTCAATGAATTAGGTGAGGTTTTGGTGGTGATTTTTCTAGAATAAAATAAAATAAAGAGGAGAAAAGATATCATCTTTTCTTTCCCTTCTCTTCACTGAATTTTCTCAAGATAAACAGCCATGGAAGCTTGAAAAAATTTTAGCAACTCCTCACCTCTACAAGTAAGTCATCTTGATGATTATTTTTGATGATTTTTGTATTTTTGAGACCCTTGAAGCTTAAGCTAGCTAAAGAGGGGACTATTTTGCAAAATGGTTGAAAGTTTAGAGTTTTTACATGTGATAAATTATGTTTTTTGCTGCATTTTTATGGAATAAAATAAGTTTTAATTGTTAAATACACAACTTTTGTGAAAGGTGTTTCCATGAAAACACCTAAAAGGCCTTTTTGTAAAGGTTGTAAAATATGTGGTAAATGTGTGTAATAATTGAAATATTGGGTTGCTATAGGAGGGAATATGAATCGTCTAGGCTCGATTAAGAAGGAAATTTGATGAATATCGATATACGAGCCTAGGGGCAAAATCATAATTTTGCCAAAGTCTAAGGGCAAAATGTTAATTTTGCCAAAGTAGAAATTTTAAAATTTATTGATTAATGTGGAGATTAAATGAGTAAATTTTATAGTTATAGATCAAAGAAAATGAGATTCGGACCTAGAACGGGGGAAAAGAAACATATGGACAAATAGGTCCCCTTTTTACCCTTTTGGTATCGAGGTAAGTTCGTGTACAAATAATGCAACCTTAAGTGAAGTATTTGATATTTCTATGTTTTATGAATTGTATATTGTCTTTATGAAATATATTAACTACGTTTTTGACGAGATGTCAAGAAATGAAAATCTTCAATTGAACTTTAAGAATGGGTAGAATGCTTTTAGGTGTTTTACGTGTAAGACCATATTTGGAATATGGCCTCAGTGTGAGATTTCGTATAAGACCATGTCAATGACATGGAATCGATATGATATTTCATGTAAGACCATATTCGGGATATGGCATTGATGCGATACCATATGTCTGAGATTCAAGAGTATCTTGTAGCATTTCAAGTGATTCAATAGGTATGTTGAAAATAAGGAAGTATGTGGATATGTCATGAGTGGTACAGGTATGTACCCAGAACTCACATGAAGTGATTTCAGTATATGATGAATCCATAGTAAGTTTATGTATAAATGGTGCATTCTTTATTTCATATGTTTTACTCATTATTGCATTGCGCGAATGCATATAATTATAGTAGAGATTTATTAAAAATGATAGAGACTGAGGAAATCCTCGGATGAACATTCGAAATAGGAAAATGGGTGTGAATAAATATCCGTGAATGTGAGATAAATGGTAGGCTATGTGCGATACCACCTTATTATTTGTTAGCGATGGGCTGTGTGCGATACCATTGTATTTATTATCAATGGTAGGCTGTGTGCAATACCACCTTATTATTTGTTATAGATGGGTTATGTGTGATACCATCGTATTTAGTATTAATGGTGGGTTGTGTGCGAAACCACTAAGTATTTATTATTATTCCGAAGTGTTATCGAGAAACTTGACTAAGTGAATTTACATGTGGCTTTGTGGTGATAAATGCAGGGTATAAGTGCAAGTAAAGGTGAACAATATTTTTTGATATGTGTTTGTGATATGTGAAGGTTTGGAATGAGTAAGCATTATGAATGATTGAATGGGTAACCATGAGCTTAAATGTAAATCTCATTATAATACCTTTATGGTTGAGTAAAATAAATGAATGTCAATAATTTATTATTATTTGCATATGAACTTACTAAGCATTATTGCTTACTCCTTTTCCTTTCCTATCTCCTATAGGTTAACTTAACTAGCTCGGGTTGGAGATCACCAGAGATGCTTTCACACTATCAAACAGTCACTTTGGGTATAAGTTTTCAAGTCTTCTTGAGATATGGCATGTATAGGAATCTCACCTTTTGATTAATTAAGTCATAGTTAATGTAGGCCTAAAACGGTTGATAGATCGATTGTGTATAGCCATGGATGATGGCTTATGTCAATTATAGTTATGCTAGTGATAACGTGCTCTTGTGTATGCGAAGCTAGTATGGTTATCATGGATCAAATGTGAAATTAAGTGTTATAAATGATGATATGAGAATGATATGTGATGTTGCATGAATGTGTGGATGTGATGGTAGCAAGATGGCTTGAAAAATAGCCTAGAATTTGTCCACACGAGTAGACATACGGGTGTGTGTCTAGGCCGTGTGTGACACACGGTCAGCCTCATGGATGTGTGCCCAAGCCGCGTGAAGTCTGCACCTGAAATTAGGAATTTAATTCGCCACACGGCCGAAGGAGATGGACGTGTACCTTGGCCGTGTGAAATTTATGGGGTGATGACGTCAAAAATAGAATGCCATGGTTTTGGCACGCGGGCTAAGACACGGGCATGTCGAGGCCATGTGAGGGACATGGGCTAGGGACACATGCATGTGTCCGGCCGTGTGAAAACCCCTGTGGGTTTGAATTGAGAATTAATTCCACACGGGTATGGAGCACGGGCGTGTGATATGTCACACAGACGTGCCCCTTCCTCCACACGGGCATGTGGACTGTTTAGGGAAAATTTTCTAAGATTTTCCAAAGAGCTTCAAAGGGGTTCAATTTGACCTCGAACCATTCCTAATGTATGAATTGGACCTAGAAGGCTTGTTTAAAAGATATTACGAAGAGTTTTAATTTTGAGTGTAAAGTCATGCTCCGGTATTGCATAGTTGTTAGTGTATAAGTTTGGTAATGCCTCGTACCTTGTTTTGGTGTTGAATATGGGTAAGGGGTGTTACATACCGGATATGGTCTTATACGGGATCTCAATTCGGTGCCGAGGCCATGTCTCAGACATGGTCTTATACAGGATTTTACCAACCTCATGTTTTGATGATGGTATCCTCTCACCTCTTAAGGTCCAACCGGGCCTTCAACATCATAAATTTTCATCATTTTCTCATTGAACATCAATACTTATTTTCATAGAAATATTATACATCTTCACAAATATCAAACATTTTAAAACATACTAACATGATGTTGAATTTATCACACACAAACTTACCTCGGTACCAAATAGGCCAATTTGCCGATTTGGTTCGAAACCTTGCCTTTTCCTCGGTCAAGGTTAATTCCTTGTTCTTCTTGATCTATAATAGCAAATTAGCTCATTTAATTACCACATTAATCAATACATTTCAATAATCATACTTTGGCAAAATTACCATTTTGCCCTTAAACTTTCACAAAATTACAATTTTACCTCTAGGCTCGTAAATCAATTCTAATCAAATTTCCTCCTTTAACAAGCCTAGCTGGACATTTATTACTCTTATGGAAACCCTCAATACTCATTATTTTTCACATTTACCACCTATTTTACAACCTTTACAAAAAGGTCTTTTTAGGTGTTTTCATGGAAACACCTTTCACAAAAGTTGTTTATTTAACAACCAACACTAATTTTCTTCCATAAAATCTCAGCAAACAACATTAATACTCTCATGTCAAAACCCTAAACTCTTAACCATATTGCAACATAGTCCCCTCATTAGCTAGCTCAAGCTACAAAGGTCTTAAAAGTACAAAAATTATCAAAGGATGACCATAAAAACACTTACTTGCAAGGAGAAAAGCTTGGCTGAAATTTTTGAGTTCTCAACCCCTATTTTGCTGCAAATTTTCGATGGAGAAGAAGAGAGGAAAGATAATATCTTTTCCTTTCTTTATTTTATTTCCTTAATTAAATCCACCTAATCTAACAACTTTGACCAAATTTTGACTTTTTTGTCTCCTATGGCCGGCCACCCTATTTTTAAGGGTCTAATTGCACATTAAGGGCCTCCAATTAATATTCTATGGCTTTTAGACACCTTTAGCTTGTAAAATAGAACTTTCATACTTTATGTGATTTGGTCCTTTTTTGCAATTAAGCATGAAATCGCTAAAATTAAAGCACCAAAATTTTTATGCACCTATATAATCATGCTATAACACATAAAATAATATTAAAATAATTTTCTTCAACCTTGAATTAGTGGTTTTGAAACCACTATTCTGACTAGCCCCTGAATCGGGCTATTACAGGGATATTCGAGTTTTGGATCTCCAAGATGCAATCTTAGTGAGTATCAGGTGAGTCTCTATCTTGGATCTTGCATGTGGACTGTTCAAATTAAAATACATATGAAAAAAAATACCTGGGACAACTAGTAAGTGTGTATGAGAAGTAATGCAAAGATTCTGTATGAGAAAGGTATTGTTTGTAACAACCCATTTTTGGTCAAATTGAAACAGTGGTTTCGGGACCACAAATACAAAGTTTAAATGATTATTTTATTACTATTTTATTGTCTGCAGCATGATAATGTGATTGTGTGAAAATTTTGTTAAGAAATTTTATTGTTTAATTGCTTAATTTGAGAAAAATGACTAAATTGCTTAAAATGCAAAAGTGTTGTTCTATTAGTTAAAGGTGTCAAATGGATTTGATTGTTAAATATGGTGGCCTTAAATTTTAATTAAACCATTTGAAAGATGAGGGGAGAATTTTGGACAACCACTAAATGATTTTTAAGTTATATTAATAAGGTTATTTTAGTAAATTAGTAAATCAAAGTAAAATTTAATAAAACAAATGAATATTTCTTTCATTCATCTTCTTGGAATTGAAAAATAGGGCTAAGGGAAGCCATTTTTGGTGTTCAAGCATTCGGTCACTTCATTGCCTATTTGTAAGTCCATTTTTGCTCATTTTTTAATGATTTCTATGTTTTTGTGATCGTTGCTTCGTATTCTAGCTAGCCCGTACCCTAGATTTTGAAACTGTTAAAGATTTATCATGTTTCCATTATTGAATTCTTGAGTAAGTTGATGATTTATGATAGATTTGGAATTTTTAATGTTAAATTAATAGCTTTTCTAAAGTGATTTTTGACAAAAATGTCAAAAAGGGATTGAATTGAGAAAATGTGAAATGTGGTGGTTAAAAGTGTGAATAAATTGAAAATATGGGCTGCTAGTAACATGTATTAAATTTGACTAAGCATGGGCTTGTACTAAATTGCATGAATTTGCAATTTTATGTGATAAGGACTAAATTGTAAAAATATGAAACATTAGGGGCAAATGTATAAATTTCCCAAATTGTAAATTATAGGCTAAATTGAATAGACCGAATGTTGAATGTGCTAAATTTGATAATATATAGATCAATATAAGCCGAGATCGGAATTAGATTGGGGAAAAAGAAAAATGGACGAATAGTCAATAATTTCCATCCGAGCAACTTGAGGTAAGTTCGTATAATTAGAATCAAATTTTTAAATGCTTGTAAATTATTTGAAATGAAAGTATAAATGAGTAAATGGTATTACTAAGTTCGAATGCCTAATTGGTGAGAATTATTGAATACCTAGTCCCGTTTGAACCGTAGAAAGTCGTAGGATACGAGTGACATGTCACTAGGGTTACCGTTTTGGTCAAGATCCTGCATGTGTTGTAGACTCACCACAGCTCGTATGAGCTTACCGATATATCAGCTCGTAAGAGCTTACTGTTTTCAGCTCATTAGAGCTTACCGTTTTAGCTCAATAGTACTTACTGTCCACCAACTCAAGAGGAGCTTACTGATCATAACTCGAAAGAGCTGAAATGATAATGAATTGATGGATTACTAATTTATACACGTAATGTTATCACCCGAGTATCCCTCGATATTCTAATAGGTTCAACGGGAATAAATTATGTTATTGGTTATGTGAAAAAGCTATGTGTTTATGCAGATGAATTACTGTTTATATGAATTTGATATGATACAATGTATTGAGTTTTAAATTGAGATAATGGATGATTATATGCACTTATGTGATTAACTTGTTGATGAATGCTTGTGTTTAGGTATTTGGTAATTGAATTGAGTATACCTTATTTATTGTCTTGGTTATGTATAAATGGTAAGGTTAACTCTGAATTATACAGGCTTATTAAGCTATATAGCTTACTTTGTTGTTTTTCCATGTTTTATAGTGATTTCAAAGCTAGCTCAGATCTGGGGTTTATCGGAGACTTCACCACACTATCCACTGACTCTTTGGTACTTTTGAAATTATGTTTTGAGTATATGGCATGTATAGGTATTTTGATGTCATTTGATTATGGATTGATTGTGATTTTGGTTATTTTTAGTAGCTTGTAAATGTATATGTTTTGAGTTGTAAATATAGCCATGAGAGTTGGCTTAATTTGGTGAATTTTAGTTATGTGCATATATATATGCATATATGGTTGATATTAGATGTGAGTTATGTTTATGAATTGGTTCAAAATAAGGTATGTTTAGTAAAGGTATAGTTAGTTTATTTATATATGTGATTTAGTATGTTTTGATGGAGTAAGGTTTGAGGTTATAATCATGTTGAATGTTGGTATTGAAAATGGTATGAATTAGTCTTGATTGTGGCTGAATTGAATTTTATTTATGCTATGATTTGGGCCATTTTGGTTATGTAGGTATATGAAAATTTGGGTGACAAAGTGGCTTGGTAAATAGTCTATTTTTGTCCACACGGGCAGAGACACGTGTGTGTGTCTCAGCTGTGTGTGACACACGGTCAAATTACATCGCCGTGTGTCCCCTAGTGTTGAAATTGAAATAAAGTCAGTATACTCCACACGATCTCACACACGGGCGTGTGATCGGTCGTGTGGCACAAGTCAGTATACCCCCTAATTGGCACACGGTCTAGCAGACGGGTGTGTGACTTGTCCATGTTGCATAAGTCAGTATACCCTACAGGTTTGACATGGCCTAGCACACAGCTTGGCACAGAGGCATGTGTGGCCACTTCGAAGGGCACACAGGCTAGACATACCGGCATGTGGTTGGCCGTGTGACCCAAGTCAGTAACCTCACTTGTTTGAACACGAGGTAGGACACGAGCTGGGACACGGCCATGTGCTTCCATTTCGAATGTCCACACGGTCTGTGACACGGACATGTCTGGTGGCCGTGTCAGACACACGACCTGGTCCCACGGGCGTATGTCTCCTGTTTTAGAAAAAATTTTATAAGTGTTGAAAAATTTCTCGAATTATCGGTTTAGTCCTGAACCACTCCAATTGCATGTTTAAGGCTCGTAGGCTCGTGTCGGGGAAAATTGATTGAGATTGATTGTTAATTGTATGTATTGATTAAATGTATGAGAAAATTTTGTTTAAGTGTGTTGTAAGCTCAGTAATGCTCTGTAACCCTATTCAGGCGTTAAATACGGGTGAAGGGTGTTACGTTGTTTCAGTAAGAAATTAAATGGAAAGTCTACCTAAGATTCTCTGATGTGAGAGTGTAAGAATTGAACAAGTATATGAACAAATCTAGGTGAGTTATTTATGTGTATAACATTCCTTTTGAAGCCTCTAGTAAGGCAGTTATAGTGCTAACCAAACTGGCATATCACTATATAAAGATATACGTAAAACCATGTGGTAGAGACCCATGGTATTATATGATAAGTAAAACATTCATGGTGATGCCTTCGGTGAAATGAAGATTAGAATGGTAGATCACGACATAAAGATGAATAAGCTCATGAGGGAGAAACCCATGACACCTTCTGTGGAAGCCCGACGGGACAATAAACACGTATTCTACAAGTGCCTTTGTGGCATATTTTGTAAGTGCCTTTGTGGTATTTTTGGGGATGCCTACATGGTAGAATCTAGTTATTTGCCTTTGTGGTAAGTTCTAGCTAAGTTTAAAGGTTTTCATTGATATATAATCTTACGTTAAAGATTGATATGTCTGAAGTTAAATTGGTTTGACTAGTCCTGTGATGAAATCAAATGAATCTTAAGGGAAGTTTCCTGAAAGAAAGTATGTATCTATGATTTTAAAGAGGGTATCCACCATAGTAGTCTGTCAATAAAGGATATGAGCGTATTCATAATTATGTAAGGTATAAGTGTTTGTTAGTTTGAGTTTGTCTACACTAAGTAGGACTAAAATTGGAGTTATCTGGTATTCGCCATATTTGCATAGTATCTTGTCTCGCTTTGGGATTATTTGGAATCTGGGTCGGTTGTCAATTTGGGCGTTCTTGTGTTATGTAGCATAGATGTTTGGGATTTTTCTTAACGATCTGGAACATTTCTTCAATAGTGTGAGCTTGTTTCTGAATTGAATCAAGGTATGATTTGACAGGTAGTATAATAGTTATCCAACTCAGTATGGGATTCTTCCAAAGGCAAGATTAATTTGTACATATCCGCCAAGGAATAGAATCTGTGAATAACCATTCTTAGAAAAAGGGGAAGTATAAGATTGATAAGGAAATCCTTCAAAATTGAGTTCTATATAAATATTCTCCTGAGAAATATCTTCATTGTGTCAAGAGTGAAGAAAGGTAAAAATCATCTGGTAAGGTCTCGAGTCGGCCAAGTAATGAAGCGAGAGATGATACATTAAGTATGGAAACCAACATATAGGCAATAAACCGATATTATGAAAGTACCCGCCAAGGACAGTGGTGTAACTCAAAATGTTCGAAGGAATGAGTTCAACTAGAAAGGCTCCAAGGTAATTTGTATTAAAGCTCACGAAGTTCTCTTGAACTTACAAATGTTGTTCATGTTTCAAGAATTGTTGTGTAATTGTGTACGCTAGGAGAGACAAGCCAAGAATGCGCCATGAAAACAGCGAGCTAGAATAATATGCATATAAGAAACATCTTAGGAGTAAGGTGTATAGTAAATCAGGCCTTCAAGAGTCTATTTTTAAAAAATCTTTGAGTTGCAATGTTTTATGTTATTTTAAGAGTCTTTTGTATTCACTGAGTGTTCTCTTTATGTTTTTTGTCTAGAAAACCTTTATTAAAATAAAACAAAGTATGCTGAAAAGAGTTATACTCCAATTGTTTAAAATTTATGCTAAGTGTTTGTATGTCATAACACCCAATATTCGGACTCGGTGATTCAGGTCAAGTTGAGGGTGTGACAGGGTTCGCACAAGATTTACTAAGGGGTCACATACTAAATCACATAAGGTTCGCATATTAAATCACATACTCAATTACATGATGGTTCACATGCTAAATCGTATACTAAATTACATGAGGGCTTGTAAACTAAATCACATATTGAATTACATAAGGGTTCGCATACTAAATCACATATTAAATTAAATGAGGGTTCGCATACTAAATCATATACTAATTACATAAGGGTTTGCATACTAAATCATATACTAAATTACATTAGGGTTTACATGTTGGCTACAATTCACCTATTAATTGATGACAGAGTTCGAATGTATAATTGTTTATGCAAGGGTTTGCATAATATTCATAATGGATCACCTATCATTTACTGAGGGGTACGCACAATAGTTCACATAAGGGTTCGTAGTACAGTTAGCATAAGGATTCGCATAATAGCTCTCGTAAGGGTTCTCATGACAAAACACATAAGGGTCCGCATGTAGTTCACATGGGGGTTCGCAAAACAAATTAACCTAATTTTTAGTGATTCACTTAATTATACACAATGGTTTGAGTTTAGATCCGACACCTGATTGAAGACACAAAAACATTAATTTTTGGATAAAGAAATCGACAATCACTGGGAGGAGAGGGATGCAATTGAAAATCTTGAAATATTTGGTTGAGTAAATGGAGGAGAAAAGGGGAAAAGTTGAACTTTTAAGAACCCTAATTGTAATGAGGGTTTCAACAATGAAGAAGAAGAAGAAGAAAGAGTTTTAAGAGTTTTTCATGAAAAATTTTCTAAATAAAAATTCTAGGTTTTGAAAAGATTGGCTACTTATAAAACTTTTTCCTTAATTGAAATAGAATTAGGAATTAGTTTAGGATTAGGATTGATCTAAATTAAGGACTAAATTTAAAAAATAGTTTTTGGTCTTAGGCTGGTCGAAAATAGTTTAAGAAATAGTTTTTGAAAATTTAGTATTTTATGGGGTAAAATAAGAAAATAAAATATTTAGGTTGAAAATTCACAAGAGATTACGAACTTGGGATCAAAGGAGATGCTAAATCTTGACCATTAAAATAGCAGACTCATTATTAACATAAGCTTTCAAGAAATTGTTTTTAAAGGTTTCGGCCAAGCATTAGGAGAATTTGGAAAAGAAAAAAAAAATTTGCAAAGAGTGCAATCAAGAAAGTTTTAGCCTAAGACTTTAGCTTGCCTAATACTTAACCATTAAGTCTAGTAGTTTATTTTTGTTAATTCCTTATCAACAATAAGTTTTTGAGAATAAATTCTTGTTAATTTTGGGTTCAATCCCTAAACATGTGATTTTTTTTTTTAAGTTGTAGTTTTTAGTTGTTAAATAATAAAAGAAAAAAATCATTTTAATAATATTATGTCTATATCACCATTTGACCTCGAACTATACCTGCTTTTTCACTTTGAGTATCTAATTTTCTTTTTGTCTCATTTTGGTACATAAATTATTGTCCCATTATAATTTTTAATAGTTTTTAGTTCAAAAAGTAAATAGTGTTAAAAAAAGAGTCACACCCAACTAATGAGAGCATGCCACATGTTTAACCTTTTCTCGTGTCATCGATGATGTAGTCATTGACCAATGGTATGATTGTTGAATTATTTTCATTTTATATAATGTTTTATAAATTTTTTATTTTCTATAATTGATATAATTATTAAAATTTTTAAATATTTTTGGTTAATAAATTTTATAATTTCTACATGTTTTATTTCTATATATATTTATAATCTTTTATATTTTATATAGTATTTTTATAATTTTATTTTTATTTTATTTATTTTAATTTAATAATTTTACATTTTTTATTTATATAATATTGATATAATTTTTAATATATTTTATATATTATAATTTTTTAATATTCTTTAATTTAATAATATATAATATTTTTATATTTTTTGAATTCTTTTAAATTTTATATATTTCTCATATATGTTTTTGTGTTTTGAATTTTTTTAATAGATGCCACATTATCAATTATGTTATAAAGTGCATTCTCAGTGGTTCGGTGTGTCACCCTTTTTCTAAAGCATTATTAATTTTTGACCAAAATTATATAAAATGATAATTTAGATACTAAAATGGGATAAGAAAATATTTAAGTATCAAAGAAAGATATATTTTGGAGCTAAATCATGACATAAGCAATCATATTGTAACTTTCTTAAAATTTAGTTTTTAAGTGGTTTTCTTGATGGAGTTTATGTGAATTAATGTATGATAACAAACTTGATAAAAACTTTATTATAGTATAGATTCCAAATAATTGGATGTTAATTTAGTTACTTTATCACTAATTATTAAGATGAAAAAGGGATTTAATTGAATATCAAAATTTCTCTAAATTAGCTGTACTTCCAATTCCACCAAACTTGTTTATATATAGATTAAAATATACTATAAGTTTTTATTTTTATAAATTATTAATAAACGAATTTAAAAATAGAAAAAGGAAGCCAATAAAGACTAGAGTTTTGTTGAATAAAAATGGATGGTTTCTTTATTCTTTTGAACAGATGACTAATATAATCGTATTTTATGGTATTTGTTTAAGTTAATCAAATTATTTATAATAAAGTTTAGTTAATCGCTGTTTATAAATAATTAAACCTTTATTCAATATCTGTACACACCTTTAAACTAATAACTTATAGCTTTTAATTTTCCACCTTTCCCATCTTAGGGACATTAATTTACCTTTAGATGTCTTTTAGTAAGCTGTTTTCTCTTTTATATATATATATATATATATATATATATAATTAAGTGTTGGGAGGAAACTTTTGAACTCACACCAAGCACTCTATTCATCTATACAACAAAAGAATCATAATTCCTTATAGTATAATTTAACTGACTTGTATACCTGATGCATAACTTGTTATGTATGGAAGTGTTAAATTATGGTGGTCACTACGGTTTGGCACTACAAAAATTGTGCAAACAAAATAATAAATAATACCAATGATTTGTTTATACAGTTTGGTTTTCTTACGTTTGTGGAACCTAACTCGGTGAGTAATTCTATTATCTTTGTTTACACTCTTTCGCTCTCCAAGTAGAGGGATCTTACCTTTGTACTTAAAAACTAGAGTACTCATCTTCAAATCCTCCCCTTGAGAACTTGGGCAGTATACACTCAACAATGTTTACAATAACAATTTGCATTCTCTCACAAAACAGTTCCTCTATGAATAGATGAGAATACACTCAATAAGCTCTCATATATCACTTAAATAAGCCTTAAAACATATATCAATTTTCAACTTGCTAACGTAGAATCTAAGTAAATACAAAGTAACTCCTTAAAAATAGTTAATACATCATTAACAATCAAAGCACAAATAATTAAAAATATGACCTCCAAATTAGCAACTCAATCTCAATCGAATCTCGACATTCTAAGAGTTGATTTTATTCACTCGAATCCAATCTATTCTTCAAAAACCAAAAATTAATTTCCATAGATAAATTATAGTATTTTCAATATAACAATGCATTAAAAAATTCAAAAAAGTAGTAAAACCACTTTAGTGATAGGTTGCAGTGGGAACTGCGGATTGCTAGTGAATTCCAATTTAGTGGATAAATTAATAGTAAATGTTGTTAAAAAAAAAAAAAGATTTTGCTAAGAGTGTGTTAACAACGCTCTATTGTTCATATAAAAGTAATAATTTTTAAATGGATTAAAACAAAAAAAAAAAAAACCAACTGTAGAAGCCCATTTGCCCGGCCCATTTTTTTTACAACCCAAATTAACCCAAAACCCAAACCTAATACACCAAAACCCAACCAGAACCCCAAACCCGAAGCCCATTTTTTACAAACCCAAAACCCTAACTCGATTGGCCCATCCCCTAATTAACCCTAATTAAAAGAATAAAACAGAAACCCTAGGTGCGCCGCACCTAGGGCCACTTGCCTCTGCCCCCTGTCCCATCCACCGCCTCTGCTAGAGCTCCAGGTCACCAACGCCTCACCACCGCCCTCAAGTTGCACCTGCAACATTAAAACGAAAGGACAGGACCAAACAGAGGAGAAGAGAACATGTATTTTCCTTTTTTTCTGTTCTTATTCTTTTGGCTATAAAAAGCCGGAGAAAGACATTGTCAAGGGTTCACGGTTTTTTTTCGGGATCAATAAAAATACAAGAGATTTTACACCAAAAAAATATAAAAAAAACATATAAGATAAATCGGAAATCGAAGAATCAAAGCATCGAAAGATCGAAGTCAGAAGCAAGGTATTTCTTATTTTGTTTTTTTTTCTTATGTTCGGATCTGGTTCTCCCGTATTTGTACATATGTAAAAATATAAAACATTAAAAAGGAGAAAGAAAATACACACAAAAAAAAAAAAGGGAAAAACTTACTTTTTGAAATTCCGCCCAGTGGGCGGTGGTTGGCCAAGCCAGACTACTGACAATGGTAGGTTGATTCCAGTAGCTCCGACCTCTGCAGAGAGAAAAAGAAACAAAACATTAGTTTTTTTAGGAGCAAAGAAAAATGAAAATTTTACAAAATCGGGCTTATATAGCCAATTGAAACGACTAGTTTTGGTAGGCGTCCTTAAGCCCAAAACGACGTCGTTTAGCCCTATAACCCAGCGTTGACCCGACCCGCTTGAAGGATCCGCGTGTTTTTGTTTTTAGGGCTAATTGCAAAAATGGCCCTTCCGCATTTTTCGTTCTTAAAATCAAGTTTTTCATTATTATACATAGGCCATAAAATTTCTCTAGTTTTGCGATTCGGTCCTCCTCAACACGCTGCGTTTAATTTGTTGGAAAATTATCCATTCATTTCCCTTTATTCGCGCTTTGCAATTCAGTCCCCTATCATTTGTTTATTTATAATTCGGCCCGAAATTTTAGTTTTCAATGCAATTTAGTCCCCTTTTTAATTATGTTGCAATTTTTACTATTATTTTATTTTTATTTTACTATTACTAATTATTATTATCTTTATTTATTATTTCTATTATATTTCACTATTATTTGTTCATTATTATTATTATTATTTATTATTATTCTATTATTATTCCATTATTATTATTATTATTATTATTATTATTATTATTATTATTATTATTATTGTTATTAAACATATTATTTTTACCATTCTTTCTTACTACTATTATTATATACATATATATAGATATATATAATATATTTTATTATTAATCGTTTGCTATCATTTTGTATTGTTACCATTATCTTATATTTTATTATTCTATTATTTAATTTTCACCACTAATTTTATTATTCTATTATCATTAATATTGTATATGTGTTATTCATATCGTATAGTATTATCATTATTTTACATCATTATCATATTATATTATTTGTACTCTTATTCACTATATTTATATCTACATTTATCTTTCCAAATTTCATATTAATACTACGCAAAATGTATTTTGAAAATCATCATATTTCGTTTTAAGGTTTTAAAATAAAGGTGATGTCTTGTATTTAGGAATTCGGAAAATAGTGCCCTAACGTGCTGGGTTGCGATTTTCCGTCTAACTAAATTACTTAACATCCCTTTTATGAAGTTTTGCAAATCATGAGACGACTTTGATTATGAGAGATTAAAACATTGCGTCCTAACGAGCTGGATGTGATGTTTATATCTTTTCGGGACAAAGAAATCTCAAGTTTTGACTCGAACCTTCTCTCGATTTGACCCGATACGAGGCATTTTGTAAAGTTGCTACCTTCCATTTAAAGGTTTTTAAAAATAAAGGCAATGTTTTGTATTTAGGAATTCGGGGAATAGTGCCCTAACGTGCTGGGTTGCGATTTTCCGGTTGACTAAATCACTAAACATCCTTTTGATAAACTTCGTAAAATCATGAGATAGCTTTGATTACGAAGGTTAGAAATATCATGTCCTAACGTGCTGGATGTGATGTTTGTACCCTCTCGGAACAAAGAGATCTTGAATATCCTAATATCTTTTAAAAGGATCCGTATTTTAAAAACCTTTTCAAACTTCCGACATCAAGACATTAATTAATCATTTTGGTACCAATTTTGGGCGTATCGAGGGTGCTAACCCTTCCTCATGCGTAACCGACTTCGAAACTCATTTTCTGGATTTCGTAAGACCAAAATCGTTGTTTTGATAAATCAAACTGTTTATTAAAAACAACCGCTTTATGAGGTGACCCGATCACACCTTATCAAAAAGGATTGGTGGCGGCTCCCCTTTTTTATGTTTAAAAAACCCAAAGTCGAACCCCCCTTTTTGTCGTCTCCCAAAAAATGGTTACGACAGCTTGGCGACTCCACTGGGGACCCTTTTTTTGGAAAGTCAAGCCATAAATTGATTTTTTTGTCTTTTGTCGGAAGTTTGAAAGTGCAATTTGAAATTACGATCTTTTACTGCATGTTGTTTTAATTTTGGCATTGCATTGCATGACCGTTGTGGTCACACCTTTAGGTGGGAGTGAGAAACTACTCTTTCGTGAGGTTTTCACCTCCGTGTAAGATAGTGAATCGCTTTCGGGATACATCCGTACCTATGTCTTCGTGAGATTTTCATCTCCGTGCAGCCATAGGGAAATGTATCCCCCTGAACTGAACTCGGTCTATATGAGCCTATAATGGGTGAAGATCGAGGAATCTGCTGGTTCAGGTACTCCTCCTTAGAACCAAACCTCATATAGTAATCCCTAAAGAACCCACCCTAGGTAGAGCCATGCCAAACCCTAGTGGTTAACAAATTAGGTACTTTTATTCTTTGCCTATTGTGTATGAAATACTGATTTGCTTTATTTTATTTTTTGCATGGCATATTCATCAAAAAGGTGTTGATTCACGTTCAATTGCCCAAATAGATAGCTTTGTCATGGAAAGGGGGTTTCTTGATAGAGTGGAAGACAATGCGGCCGTCCGGATATGGGCCGAGGCGTGCAAACAAGAAAAGGTGATAGCCTTGCAAAGGGCACGACGAATTATGGGACTTCACGCGATCGTTGTCACCCAAAATAATCTTCAAGAGATGAAAGAAATATGGAGTCAATGGGACGATGGGATCAAGCAATTATTCTCATCATCATTACGGAGATCATCATATCCGCCGACATCAAGGTAGACCAAGCACCTATTCCGAGCTATAGCTCAATTTTGGAATCCCGCTTATATGCTTTTACTTTTGAAAAAGTGGATCTAGTACCTACTATAGAAGAATACATGACTCTACTTCGTTGTTCGAAAATTCAAGCCGACAAAGTTTATACAAGACACATTAACGCTCCCACCTTCTTAAAAAAGTGATGAATATTACGGAATGAGTGAGCGTTGGGTTACAAAGACGGATAAAACAAAAAGGAGATTGTAAGTGTATCCCAGAGAAATTTAAGGGACTTGATCATAGCACACCGGATGTGAAGAAAAGGGTTGACATCTTTGCCTTGAGCATTTATGGATTGATTATTTTCCCTAAAGCTCTAGGGCATGTAGATGAGGCGATCTCGAGATCTATTCGACGGAGTTGGATAGAAGAGTCACACCTGTCCTCGCAATTCGCCGAAACTTTCGTGTCTCTAAGCGCGTCAAGAGCGGCGAAGGAAGATTCACCGGTTGTGCCTGACTCTTGTTAGTATGGTTCAACAGTCATTTTTGGAAAGCGAAAAAGGCACCAGGTCGAATCTTCTCCAAGGACTATTCCCCGTTAAAGGAATTAGCAGCCACACCAAGGCGAGACGATCTTACGGAAGAAAAATGGATGACAATTCTGCAAAACCTGCAAGAGGAATACGTGGAATGGAAAGCTCATTTGATAATCCCTGATGAGATACTATATCGATGTGGAGATTTTGACTGGGTTCCTCTATTGGGAGTGTGGGGAGCCGTCGGATATGCTCCTCTCCTTGTGTTGAGACAGTACAGATCGAGACAGTTTATACCCGCAACACAAGGTCTAATTCAGTGTGAATTTGAATATAAAGGGGATAATTGTAAGAAAAGAGTTTGTGAAATAGCAAGCGCTTGGAGTCAAACTCATAGAATGAAAAGGTTTGCCACAAACCCGATGAAAACTCCCGAATACGACCGATGGAGGAGCCGGAGAATCAACGACAACATTCCCATGCCAGGCCAGGAAGACGCTCGATCAATGGAGGAACACCTACAGGTAATCCTATCAGAGCTCGAAATCATCAAACAATATTTTGAGAAAAGAAATGCGGAATTAGGGAAAAGGATAGAATGATTAGAAGAAGAAAAAATGCAGCTAGGATTGGACGTTGACATTCAGAAGCTGGAGGCCGAAAAGCTGAGGAAAGGGAAAAATAAGGCCGAGGAAGATTTGGACAGTTTGAAAACGGACTATAAGAAGCTGCGAAGGTCAATGAAAATGGCTGGATTAGGAAAAACGTCGGAGCAATGGCGTCAAGAACTAAAAGAGGAAAGACATAGAGCCAGTCGGTGGGAAAGGGAACTCCGAGATACCCAAGTTCGAGAAGCTACTCTGAAAAGAAGTTTGGTAGAAACCCAAAGTGAGAAAGAAGAATTAAAGGCTCGGGTGGCAGAATTGGAAAGATCTTTGTATCAATATCGTAGCCGCAACTCTGCAGTTGAATTGAAGGCTAGTCTGGGTAAAATTGAAGAAATGAAAGGGAGAATCGAAGAGCTAGAGTCTGCTTTACATGGTTGTGAGCTACGGGTGGAGCTTCTCGAAGTCAATGAGGAGCATTGGAAGCAACAACTTCATCACTCCCAGAATCAAGTCAGAGATCGGGATTACATCATGGGGGAAGCCGTGGCTCAAGTGCGAGAGGTCGCGGAGCATTTGCAAACCTTAGGAGTCCAAGCTGATGTACTAAGTTTGTTTTATGAATCAAAGTCAGAGCAAGGACAAGAGTTAGCTAGGCTTCTTGAAGAAGTCAAGGCCTTAAGTATTAGGGCGAGGCCTTATATGTAATCCATTCTATGTAAAGAAATTTGTTTTCTAGAAAAGTTATTCTAATGGAAATTGAATCAGAATTAATGCCTTTTTTTGCATACATTGCATGCATTAGCATTACATTGCATCATGTGCATTAAAACTCACAAAAGAACCTTAAATTATGACAGTTACCCTGGAACATCGCTACAATACGCGAGGCAAAACTAAAATCATGGATCAAAGGATTGAAAGACTAGAGCAAGTGCAAAGGGAAATACAAGAACAGATGCAAGAACGATTAACCAAGATGCAACAAGATATGATAGAACGAATGCAGGAGTCCCAAAAAAACATGATAAGCTAGCTGGCACAACTATTGGCCAATGAACGAGGAAAGGCGTCATTGCTAGCTCGGGAATAATGACAACCACGCACCTCCGGATTTACCCGCCAAATACCCAAGCACCACCAGAAATATGTCCCCAAAGGACGCCTTTTGTTATCAGGCCACAATGTCAGGATGAGACCGCAATGCCAGCACACTTCCCTACCTGTTCAGGCACTAATCCCGGAGAAGGTCCGGCTAACCCTATAGTCCCCGACTTTGATGAAATGGCTGAAATGGATAAGGTGAAGTCGAACCTACCCAGACAACTCGAGGATCGTTGCAAATGGTTAGAAGAAAAGTTTAAGGAAATAGAAACTGCTGACCATCGCTACGGGGTAGACGCTAAAGACTTGAGCCTAGTCCCAGACCTCGTGCTTCCGCCTAAGTTCAAGACCCCAGACTTTGAAAAATACAATGGGACCGATTGTTCAAGCGCACATCACAATGTTCATCGACGATGGCGGGATATGTTAACAACGATCAACTACTTATTCATTGTTTTCAGGATAGTTTGGCCGGGGCTGCGGCCAAATGGTACAATCAGCTCAGCCGTACCCAGATCAAGTCGTGGAGGGACCTAGCACAGGCCTTCCTAAAACAATACGGGCACGTAGTCGATATAGCTCCTGATCGAATCACGCTCCAAAATATGGAGAAAAAGCCAAATGAAAGTTTCAGGCAATATGCCCAGCGGTAGAGGGAAGTAGCCACACAAGTTCAGCCACCGCTTCTAGAAAAAGAGACAACCATGCTGTTTGTCAATACGTTGAAAGCACCCTTCATTAATCACATGCTTGGAAGTGCCACTAAAAGTTTTTCTGATATTGTGCTATTAGGGGAAATGATTGAGAATGCGATCAGAAGCGGTAAAATAGAGGCTAGAGAAAGTACCAGAAAGATGGCCCCGAAGAAGAGGGAGAATGATATAAACAACATAGGTAAAAGTTATTCAAAGCCTATTACTGTGAGCCAGCCAAGGACTGTGACCCCCGATCATCAGAGCCCCTTTAGACAGGAGTCCAACACAAGGCCAAATACTGAAAGAATCCAATTTACGCCAATTCTAATCACATACAAAGAGCTATACCAAATTTTATTCAATGAGCACATCGTGTCCCCGTTTTATTTACAACCATTGCGGCTCCATACCCTAAGTGAGTACGACTCAAACGCTTACTGCGACTACCATGCAGGGATAGAGGGCATTCGATAGAGAATTGCCTCGCCTTCAAAAAGGTAGTCGAGAGGCTAATCAAAATGGGTGTTATAGCGCTTGATGACTTGGTAAGAAAGGGGAACCCATTGCCCAATCGCGAGGATAAAGGGGTGAACGCGATCGGTGAGGAGATTGTGAGAAAGATCAAGAGGGATGTCACCGAAGTGAAGACCCCATTGCGAATAGTCTGGAAGGAAATGGCAAAAAGAGGATTGATAGAGTCAGATTCTACAGGAAGCGAAAGACATATGAAGAATTGCTGCAAATTCCATAAGACGAGGGGGCACGAGATCCAAGAATGTGCCGAGTTTAAAATTTTGGTGCAAGGCCTCATGGACAACAAAGAATTGGAGTTTTATGAAGAAGGAGAAGAGGAAGAGAAAATATGCGCGATCGAAGAAGATTTGACAAAACCCGAAGTTAATTACCCGAGAATCATCATTTCGCGGAACACAGAGGGCGGAGCACAGGGAAGACCAAAAATCACAATTCAGAAACCTGCTTCTTTTCCTTACAAAGATAGTAAAAGGGTGCCTTGGAATTATAACTGCAATGTGACAATACCAGGAGCGCAAGGTTCCACTAGTACTTTGGAGGAACTCAAGAACGAAGGTTCCTATACGCGTAGTGGGAAGCGTTATGACCCTGAAAACAAGAGAAAGGAAACGGCAAAATCAAGGCGTGGTCGATTAGGGTGAAAAAGAACCCAAAGCCGTTATCAATGAACCCGTAAAAGAGGAGGAGGCTAAAGAATTCTTAAAATTCTTGAAACACAGTGAATAAGTGTAGTGGAACAACTGCACAGACAACCAGCCCGTATCTCTGTGTTAGCACTACTTAAGCTCAAGTGCACCATGAAGCATTAATGAAAGTGCTAAGTGAGACCTATGTTACTAAAGATATATCCGTCAACAAGTTGGATCGTCTGGTTAGTAACATAAGCGCTGATAATTTCATCTACTTCAGCGATGACGAAATCCCTCCGGGAGGCATGGGATCGACGAAAGCCTTGCACATAACCACCCGTTGTAAGGGGTACACCTTGCCAAGTGTGCTAATAGATAATGGGTCAGCATTAAATGTCTTACCACTAGCCACGCTCAAGAGGTTGCCGATAGATAGTTCTCATATGAAATCCTACCAAAACATAGTGAGAGCATTCGACGGCACCGAAAGAAGAGTGATGGGGAGAATAGACATACCATTATTGATCGGGCCTAATACATATGAAGTAGACTTTCTAGTCATGGATATCAAGCCTTCTTACAACTGCTTACTAGGGAGGCCCTGGATTCATTCAGCGGGGGCCGTACCTTCGTCACTGCACTAGAAATTGAAATTGGTAACAGAAAATCGGCTAGTAACTATAAACGCTAAAGAAGATATCATAGCAACTGTTACCAACGAAGCGCCATACCTAGAAACGAATTAGGAAACCATTGAATGTTCCTTTCGATCCTTAGAGTTCGTAGAATGCGACTTTCATTTCGAAGGAAATAAAGTCCGTCGCCTAAACTATCCAAGACTACCGGGATGGGATTGCAAATGTGATGGGAAAAGGAGCTCTACCGGAAAAAGATTGGGCAAATATCTCCAAGGGAAAGTCCAGCCCGATCTTTGAAGGAAAAAAGAGATCGCTTTGGTTTAGGTTTCAAATCGGATGCTAAACAAATGAAGAAGAAGATGGAAAAGAAACAAGAAAGGAGAAAGGCCAGACTGAATGGAGAAGACGCTAAGTGGGAACCGATGACATTCCCCCACATATCTCGCACCTTCATATCAGGAAGAATGATTTACCCGGGAAGAGAATCTCCTAGAGGGGAATGTCCTCACATCAATGCCATCTGGGATGAGGAGACTGATCAAAGAAATCATCGGGCATCCGCCCATATGAACTGGAAGCACGTTAGACAATTGACCTGCAGAGGAATTTCTGTAGTGTTTAGAGATTATGCGAGTAATATTCGAACACTCTTGTTGTTTTTAAGCCTAGAAACAATGAGATTTCTTTTGTGAAATAGGCTCATGTTCGACATTTTGTTTTAATGAAATGCATCTTCAATACTACTAAATATCCTCTTATTTTACATCTTTACCATTTATTCTTTGTTCCCATTCATATCATGTGAATAATTATCCTCAAATTCATTTGTTCTTTGTACACCCTTCGATACCCATTACAGGTCTCTAGACATCAATGATATGAGTTATGATACTACAGATTCAGAGGTCTGCATTGAGCAAGACATGTGTTCAGAGGAATCTCGGGACTTTGGAAATGACACAGAATGCGACTTGCCTCCAGATTTGTTGAGAATGGTAGAGCAAGAAGAAAGCAGATCCTACCCCATAAAGAGTCGAGAAAGCGGTGAACCTAGGAGAGGGGCAGGAGGTGAATATTGGAGCCTGTATTACTGCAGAAACTAGGCGGAACCTCATCGAATTACTCCATGAATTCAAGGATGTGTTCACATGGTCGTACCAAGATATGCCCGGACTAAGTACTGATATTGTAGTACACCGACTGCCCATAAGAGAAGAATGCAAGCCAGTCCAACAGAAGCTCCGAAGAATGCGACCGGACGTCTTGTTAAAAATAAAAGAAGAAGTCGAGAAACAATTTAATGCTGGGTTCTTACAAGTGGTCAAGTACTCGGATTGGGTGGCTAACGTTGTCCCTGTCCCCAAGAAAGACGGGAAGGTACGAATGTGCGTGGACTACAGAGACTTGAACAAGGCCAGCCCGAAGGACAATTTTCCACTGCCTCACATCGACACTTTAGTAGACAATACAGCAGGATATTCGTTGTTCTCCTTCATGGACGGTTTCTCGGGGTACAACCAAATAAAAATACATCCCGAGGACATGGACAAGACAACGTTTATAACCATGTGGGGAACATTTTGCTACAAGGTAATGCCATTTGGGCTAAAAAATACAGGCGCGACATATCAGAGAGCCATGGTAACCTTATTCCATGACATGATGCACAAGGAAATTGAGGTTTACGTTGACGATATGATCGCCAAATCCGAACTGAAGAAGAGCACGTGCAGGTCTTGAGAAAATTATTCTTGAGGCTGAGAAAATTCCAGTTGAAGCTTAACCCGTCAAAGTGTACCTTCGGAGCTCGGTCCGGGAGGTTGCTCGGGTTCATAGTCAGTGAAAAAAGGATTGAGGTCGACCCAGATAAAGTCAGAGCCATACAAGAATTACCTCCACCACGTACCCAAAAAGAAGTTAGAGGTTTCTCGGGAAGGTGAATTACATCGCTTCGGTTCATTTCACAACCGATCGAGAGATGTGACCCCATATTCCGTCTCCTCAAGAAACACAACCCAGGCACGTGGGATGAAGAATGCCAAGAGACCTTCGAAAAGGTGAAACAATATTTGTCTCAGGCCCCGGTATTAATGCCGTCTCAACCAGACAAGCCCCTCATCCTTTATCTAACAAGATGCTTGATAATTCGATGGGATGCGTCTTTGGGTCAACATGATGAATCGGGAAGAAAGAAAAGCAATATACTACCTCAAGAAGAAATTCACCGCATGTGAAATGAGGTACCCGCCAATCGAGAAATTATGTTGTGCCTTGATTTGGACAACTCAAGGTTGAGGCAATACATGTTGTATCACACGACATGGCTCATCTCAAAGCTAGATCCCTTAAGTATATGATGGAATCTCGCCTTGAATGGAAGGATGGCGGTGGCGATCCTCGCTTTCGAATTTGACATCGTTTATGTAAACCAAACGGCGGTAAAAAGGAGCGCGATAGCAGACTTTCTAGCCAGTAGAGCCCTTGAAGACTATGAGCCCTTAGATTTTGATTTCCCTAATGAGGACTTGATGTACGTGGCAGGCATTAAAGAGGGTACCTCCGAAGACCATTCTTGGAAACTAAATTTTGATGGGGCATCAAATGCCGTGGGCAATGGAATTGGGGCAGTCCTGATATCCCCAAAAGGAGACCATTATCCATCACTTGCAAACTGGATTTCGATTGCACTAATAATATGGCTGAATATGAAGCTTGCATCATGGGGCTCCGCGCTGCTATCGAATTCAAAATTAGGGTATTAGAAGTCTATGGAGATTCATACAGTAATCTATCAACTCAAAGGAGAATGGGAAACCAGGGATCCAAAATTGGTTATCTATAAAAGATTGGCCTAGGAACTTGTCAAAGAGTTCGATGATATCACTTTCAATTACTTGCCTAGGGACAAAAATCAGATGGCTGATGCTCTGGCCACCCTGGCTTTCATGGTCCGAATAAATGAAAGCGAAGATATGAAGCCAATACAAATGAACATTCATCAAGACCCAGCCCATTGCTACAATGTCGAGGAAGAAGGGGAAACTGGCCCACCATGGTACCACGATATATTGCGGTATGTGAAGAATCGTGAGTACCCTGATCAAGCCACTGAGAATGAAAAAAAGACGTTGAGGAGATTAGCCTGTGATTACGTCTTGGATGGAGAAGTCTTATACAAGAAAAGGAAGGATCAAGTGCTGTTGAGGTGTGTGGACGCCGCCGAAGCTAACTTAATCCTAGAAGAAGTCCATGAAGGTGTCTGTGGAACTCACGCTAATGGTTTCACAATGGCGGACAAATAATGAGGTTCGAATATTATTGGTCCACCATGGAGGAGACCGTATCAACTATGCCAAAAATGTCATAAATGCGGTTATGGAGACAAGATTCACGTACCCCCGTCACCTTTACATGTTATGACTTCTCCATGGCCATTTTCCATGTGGGGCATGGACGTCATTGGGCCAATATCTCCGAAGGCATCGAATGGGCATCGATTCATCTTTGTGGTCATCGACTACTTCACCAAGTGGGTAGAAGCCGCCTCGTATGCTAACGTCACTAAGTTAGCGGTCAGTTGGTTCTTGAAGAAGGAGATTATTTGTCGATATGGAATGCCTGATAGGATCATATCAGACAACGCACTGAACCTAAACAACAGTACGATAGCGGGAGTTTGCGCCAATTCAATATTAAACACCACAATTCGTCCCGTATCATCCAAAAATGAATGGGCAAAGGAAGCGACCAACAAAAACATCAAAAGGATAGTGGGAAGATGGTGAGACTTACAAGGATTGGCATGAAAATTACCGTTCGCTTATGCTTATCGAACGTCCGTCCGAACCTCTCTGGGCAACGCCTTTCTCATTGGTCTATGGGATGGAGGCGCTTCTACCTATTGAAGTGGAAATACCTTCTCTTCGAGTATTGTCGAAGTGAAGTCGGACGAGGTGAATGGATCCGAGCTCGGTATGATCAGTTGAACTTGATTGAAGAAAAGAGATTGAGGGCTATCCGTCACGGTCAGATGTACCAAAAGCGAATGATGCGAGCTTACAACAAAAAGGTTCGCCCAAGGGAATTCCACGAAGGGGACCTCGTGTTGAAAAAGATCCTTCCCATACAAAAGAATCACAGAGGGAAATGGATGTCGAACTGGGAAGGACCGTATGTGGTAAAGAAAGCTTTCTCAGGAGGTGCACTGATTCTGACTGAGATGGACGGGAAAAGCTTGTCCAATCCCGTGAACTCGGATGCAGTAAAAAGATACTTTGCTTGAAATGGAAGAGGCCAAGGTGAAAACCCGCAAAGGGCACTTAGAGATTTTCGAAAAAAAAAACGGAGAGGCCAAGGTGAAAACCCGCAAAAGGGCACCTTGAGACTAAAGGGCTTTTTGAGTTGAAAACCCGAAAAGGGCGGCTCAAATTTTGAACGAACACGTCGTGATCTTGCGGCTATAATCAATGAAGAGGAAGTACGTTGCATATTGGGGCATCGACAAAATACTTTGAGTCTTCTAAACACATGACAGGCTCAAAGCAGTCTTCTTGAAGTTTGTATATAGAAGTCCAATCGGCGATGCCTAGGGCGTCTGATTCATGTTGTTTATTTTACCAATTTTGAGTTTTTTCTCCGTAAAAAAAAAAAGAAGGGGATATGTCCCCAATCAATTTTCTTTGTCTCATAGATAAATTCATTTTGATTCTCTTTGAAATTGACCTACTATTATCCATCATTAAACATGCTGCATTGAAACAATAATTGATGAACTAACGACTTCACAAAGGAAGTTCCACGTATCACTTTGAAAATCTCTAGATAAAACAGGAAGCCGAAATAGAACATTTGTTTAGAACTTCCACGAACACAAGATAAAGACATTGGAAAAAGGGGGTCTCAGTGAAGACCATTTCTTCAAAGTCCCTCACCCGATTCAGCAATTGTGGCAGGGTGAATAATGTTACTTGGTCATTTAGAAAAGTATAACAGGCCAATTTTCGATAAGGAAAGATTCAAAAGCCCTAAATTATTGAGGAACGAATCTGAAACAAACCAAGTCGAGTATTCTTCAAGAAGGAGTTGTGACTCCCGGGGAAGACAGCTAGAAGTCAAGGCAGACCTGTGTTCTAAGGCCTAAAATAGGCTTCGAAGTTTCCACAGGGGCAAGCCATTCATGTGAAAACGGTCACTGAAAGGGAAACGAAGATAAAACCTTGACAGACAAATGAGTGATAACACCTTAAAAAGGAATCATACTCATAACATTCGACTCATCATACTCATGGCATCCTAATCATTAGGCATAAGTATGTATTCATTCTCGTGTTACGTCCTCAAAAGGACAAGTCGGTTGAGCAGATCTCGTCTCCACGAGTATGCGATGGAGCGGATCAAAGAGATCAGATTTGACGTTCCTGAAGTTGCAGGAAGCAGATCGAAGATTCAGTCTGGTGATCCCCGAGTTTGCTGGGATCAGATTGAAGAAAGCAGATTTGACCTTCTTGAAATTGCAGGAAGCAGATCGAAGATTCAGTCTGGTGATCCTTGAGTTTGTAGGGATTAGATTGAAGAAGGCAGATTTGATGTTCTTGAAATTGCAAGAAGCAGATCGAAGAAAGCAGATTTGACCTTCTTGAAATTGCAAGAAGCAGATCGAAGATAGCAGATTTGACCTTCTTGAAGTTGCAAGAAGCAGATCGAAGATAGCAGATTTGACCTTCTTGAAGTTGCAAGAAGCAGATCGAAGATAATGATTTGACATTCTGAAGTTGCGAGCGGATCAAAGACATCGGTCTGGTGAACCCGAGTTTTTGGGATCAGATTGAAGAAAGCGATTTGACCTTCTTGAAATTGCAGGAAGCAGATCGAAGATTCAGTCTAGTGATCCCTGAGTTTGTAGGGATTAGATTGAAGAAGGCAGATTTGACGTTCTTGAAATTGCAAGAAGCAGATCGAAGAAAGCAGATTTGACCTTCTTGAAATTGCAAGAAGCAGATCGAAGATAGCAGATTTGACCTTCTTGAAGTTACAAGAAGCAGATCGAAGATAGTAGATTTGACCTTCTTGAAGTTGCAAGAAGAAGATCGAAGATAACAGATTTGACATTCCTGAAGTTGCAGGAAGCAGATCGAAGACATCAGTCTGGTGAACCCCGAGTTTGCTAGGATCAGATTGAAGAAAGCATATTTGACCTTCCTGAAGTTGCAGGAAGCAGATCGAAGATATCAGTCTGGTGATCCTTGAGTTTGCAAGGATCAGATTGAAGATAACAGATTTAAACTTCCTAAAGTTGCAGGAAGCAGATCAAAAGCACTTTCGTTTTTATATCTCTCTGAAGTCGCAATAGAGCAGATCACTACAAATCTCATTTCTCAAGGCTACAGTGAAGCGGATCAAAACAACAAGATGCGATGGACGAAATAAGGCTACAAAAAGAGTCGGGGCTTAGCAGGCCCGGGCAAAATGGGCCTTGTGAAAATCTTTGCTCCATTCTCGTTACACGACAATGAGCAAAAAGGGGCAGCTGTAGAAGCCCATTTGCCCGGCTCATTTTTTTTTACAACCCAAATTAACCCAAAACCCAAACCTAATACACCAAAACCCAACCAGAACCCCAAACCCGAAGCCCTTTTTTACAAACCCAAAACCCTAACCCGATTGGCCCATCCCCTAATTAACCCTAATTAAAAGAATAAAACAGAAACCCTAGGTGCGCCGCACCTAGGGCCACTTGCCTCTGCCCCCCTGTCCCATCCACCGCCTCTGCAGAGCTCCAGTCACCAACGCCACCATCGCCTCAAGTTGCACTGCAACATTAAAACGAAAGACGGGACCAAAGCAGGAGAAGAGAACATGTATTTTCCTTTTTTCGTTCTTATTCTTTTGGCTATAAAAAGCCGGAGAAAGACATTGTCAAGGGTTCACGGTTTTTTCGGATCAATAAAATACAAGAGATTTTACACCAAAAAATATAAAAAACATATAAGATAAATCGGAAATCGAAGAATCAAAGCATCGAAAGATCGAAGTCAGAAGCAAGGTATTTCTTATTTTGTTTTTTTTTCTTATGTTCGGATCTGGTTCTCCCGTATTTGTACATATGTAAAAATATAAAACATTAAAAAGGAGAAAGGAAATACACACAAAAAAAAAAAGAAGGGGAAAAACTTACTTTTTTTGAAATTCCAGCCACCGTGGGCGGTGGCCGGCGCCAGCGCCGGCACGACGGCGGCCGGTCGGATTTCGCCCGTAGCTCCAGCCTCCTGCAGAGAGAAAAAGAAACAAAACATTAGTTTTTTTTTAGAGCAAAGAAAAAATGAAAATTTTTACAAAAATCGGGCTTATATAGCCAATTGAAACGACGCCGTTTTGGCCGGCGTCCTTAAGCCCCAAAACGACGTCGTTTAGCCTATAACCAGCGTTGACCCGACCACTGAAGGATCCGCGTGTTTTGTTTTTGGGGCTAATTGCGAAAATGGCCCTACGCATTTTTTGTTCTTAAAATCAAGTTTTCATTATTATACATAGGCCCTAAAATTTCTCGTAGTTTTGCGATTCGGTCCTCCTCAACACGCTGCGTTTAATTTTTGGGAAAATTATCCATTCATTTCACTTTATTCAAGCGCTTTGCAATTCAGTCCCTATCATTTGTTTATTTATAATTCGCCCGAAATTTTAGTTTTCAATGCAATTTAGTCCCTTTTTAATTATGTTGCAATTTTACTATTATTTTATTTTTATTTTACTATTACTAATTATTATTATCTTTATTTATTATTTCTATTATATTTCACTATTATTTGTTCATTATTATTATTATTATTATTATTTATTATTATTCTATTATTATTCCATTATTATTATTATTATTATTATTATTATTATTATTATTATTATTGTTATTAAACATATTATTTTTACCATTCTTTCTTACTACTATTATTATATACATATATATAGATATATATAATATATTTTATTATTAATCGCTTGCTATCATTTTTGTATTGTTACCATTATCTTATATTTTATTATTCTATTATTTAATTTTCACCACTAATTTTATTATTCTATTATCATTAATATTGTATATGTGTTATTCATATCGTATAGTATTATCATTATTTTACATCATTATCATATTATATTATTTGTACTCTTATTCACTATATTTATATCTACATTTATCTTTCCAAATTTCATATTAATACTACGCAAAATGTATTTTGAAAATCATCATATTTCGTTTTAAGGTTTTAAAATAAAGGTGATGTCTTGTATTTAGGAATTCGAAAAATAGTGCCCTAACGTGCTGGGTTGCGATTTTCCGTCTAACTAAATTACTTAACATCCCTTTTATGAAGTTTTGCAAATCACGAGACGACTTTGATTACGAGAGATTAAAACATTGCGTCCCTAACGAAATGGATGTGATGTTTATATCTTTTCGGACAAAGAAATCTCAAGTTTTGACTCGAACCTTCTCTCGATTTGACCCGTCTGAGGCATTTTGTAAAGTTGCTACCTTCCATTTAAAGGTTTTTAAAATAAAGGCAATGTTTTGTATTTAGGAATTGGGAATAGTGCCCTAACGTGCTGGGTTGCGATTTTCCGGTTGACTAAATCACTAAACATCCTTTTGATAAACTTCGTAAAATCATGAGATAGCTTTGATTACGAAGGTTAGAAATATCATGTCCTAACGTGCTGAATGTGATGTTTGTACCCTCTCGGAACAAAGAGATCTTGAATATCCTAATATCTTTTAAAAGGATCCGTATTTTTAAAAACTTTTTCAAACTTCCGACATCAAGACATTAATTAATCATTTTGGTACCAATTTTGGGCGTATCGAGGGTGCTAACCCTTCCTCGTGCGTAACCGACTTCCGAACTCATTTTCTGGATTTCGTAAGACCAAAATCGTTGTTTTGATAAATCAAACTGTTTATTAAAAACAACCGCTTTATGAGGTGACCCGATCACACCTTATCAAAAAGGATTGGTGGCGGCTCCCCTTTTTTATGTTTTAAAAAAAAAAACCCAAAGTCGAACCCCCCTTTTTGTCGTCTCCCAAAAAATGGTTACGACACCAACTATTTTGTTTGGTATAGGGATGGAAACAAAACATAAATAATTTTGTAAATATTTTAAAAAATATATTATTAGAATTATGATAACGTACTTTAATTGTTCTTTTGTTGGTCAAATATGTCCCCATTATTATTTATTTTCAGTTCACACATATGGATTTCCTTATAAATGAGTTCCAATAATTTTATTCTTATTATTTTACGTTTGTAGATAAGTTTGCATGCTACTTTTTACAAACAAAATCCAAATCAATGTTAATTTTATTATTTTTCATTTTTCTTATGTTTTCGACTTTGAACTCAAATTAATCATAATTACCCATTTATACTTATAATTCTTGTAAATAAAGGTGATATTACAAATTTTGTTATTATTTTATAATAAAACAGAAGTTTTAATATAAAATGAAAATTAGCATTCTTCTAAACCTTTTCAATAATTTTATTTTTGGAAAAAATAATAGATATAATTATCAAAGCATGCTTTGTCTTAAGGGACAACTAGGGACAGGAAGCTTCCTTCCCTTGTGCATCTTCCATTGCTTAAAGTCCCCGTGACGTGTAGTACCCCTTCTACTGGTTGGGCGACCATCTTCATCCAAACGTAAATAATCAGATATTACACTGTACATTCCCCCGATTTGCTCAAAACTAATTTGATATAAAATTTGATATAATTAATATATTAGATTTTGTTTGAAATTCTAAAATATAAATATTGGAAATTATAAAAGTTGGGTTTAAAATATATTTTGTACATATATTTTTCTATATAAATATTTTATGAATTTAATAAAATACTCTCAAAATTATGAAAATTACTTTGTAAAATAAAGATATTTTTATTATTACTTAATTAAAATTTATGCTTAATCAGCTTGTATCATCAACTCAGTCAACTACTTAATATATATGCTATAGATATGAAAAAAATTATATTGTAAATATATTTATAAAAGTTAAAATATTATAAAAGTGGTATTTTGAATCCAAATTTTCTATAAGTTGTACATAATTTAGAATGAAAAAATATCCTTTTGTACTGTTTCTTATTGTATAAAAAATAAATATTGATGATGATATCAACTCAATCGGTCTTTTAAATATAGTATAGATATGACATAATATGACTATCATATAAAAATTAAAATAAATATATGAATATTTAAAAAATATAAAGATATAAAATACTTTAAATATTATTATAACATAATAGAATCCATAAACATGACACAAATATATAAATTATTGAATATATATTTTTATATAAAACTTAGAACTAACCATAACTTCTCTTTAACTCTTAAATAGAACATTAGATACAAATTATATCATTCCCGCTGCACACCAATCATATCATTTATGTACAATTATCATGATCCATTGCTACCAATAAATCATTATAAATTATTATTCAAAACTTAAAACCCAAATATTATGGCTTGAATCATAAGATTTTTATATCGATTAGCAGTAATTAATTAACTCATAATTATTTTGTAACATGTTGGAGACTAACATGATTATAATAGTTGAAGTACAATAAATGAATAATAATAAAAAAAACTGGAACAAATTAATTTCTTTGAAGACCAGGCAACCATTGAACCATATATCTTTTTATTGATTTATTACATCTTACAAGCTTTTCTCCAATAATTAGCCATGATAACACGAAAGAAGATAATGAAGCATATTTAGTAGTGGAAAGGTCATGTGTGTTTTGCCTGCGGAAACCAAAGAAACAATCAAACAACAAATTAAACCTGCATTGTTGACATACTTGTGTTTTACTGACAAAAGTGGTCGACAACCAAATTGCAGATTCCTTTTTCTTTTTCCTCTTTTCTCGACTTTGTTTACTTTTTTGAAAATTCAGATATTATGATACTCATTGTGTTGTAAAGTGGAAAGATTTGTTATACTCAAATCACTTTGCTCTTGTGTGATTGTTTAAGAAGATTTCATCTCGCCCCAAAGCGAATTCTTGGGATAACTACACAAACAAAAAGATGTCACCTAACTCTAGAGAGCTCCAACATCAACTCCCTAAGAGAAATTATAATCATGTCTAGTTCCATCTTATCATGTCTAACTGTATCCCTTGCTCCTACTTAGTAGGGATACTCGATCAGTAGGGCCCATGTCAGACTCCTAGCATCTCTATATAAATCTCCTCAATCAACACTGAGGAGAAAATCGCTTCTCCTTTGAAATTCTCTTCATACAGCACTTTTATCATCATATCTTACTTCAACATAACTTGCTTTTATATATATATATATATAAGGGAAAACAACTAATAACAATAATAAATAAAAAACGAAACTTACTTCATGTAAAAACGAAGGTTGTTTTATATGTTTATGGGTACAAGTTTTACTGTCATTTTTGTTTTAACTTGAAATGAAATGGGAAAAACAATAGTAATTGATATCATCGTTTCAAGTTTTTATAAGAAATTTGTTCTCTAATCCCTACTTCAGCCTAATATATTAATGTTATGATTGGCATATGCCCTAAAGATATTCCAAAATTGATATGAAATAGAATAATTCTACTGAGATCTACTAATATTATAAATATAATTTGTAGAATTTGATAGCTTGGTTTGTGTTTCTTTATCTTGTTTATTTCCGTATTTGTGCATGAAATATTGAAAAAGTAGTGTAATGTTAACTAAACAAGTTGACGAAGTTATATTGTAGAAGAATCCCCAATCCAAGTTTTAACGTTACTTTGCAGACTCCAATCTATGGTCGGCTAATAGAGAATGTGACAAAGCAAGCAGGTACAAAAGTTATTGAATAGAGAAAGTAAAATTTGACAGCTCGATTTGCAAATTATGTATGATATCATGGACATCGAGCAGGTGAGCTACTTCTAATCTTTCTTTTCTCACATGATTTTATGCTCTCTTTTGGTAATATAAAATTTGATTTCACCACAATACAATATTTTATACAGACATCTTCAATTAATAATAATATCATACATCATCATTAAATAAAATAAAAAATAGTTGAAGGCTTTTAAATAATGAATAAATTCTAAAACCTTAAATCCAATATACTAAATTTGAAAATTATTAATATTTATTCACAACAGTTATGATTAATGTTTAATTATGTTTAAATCAAATTGTTAGTATTTATTTACATATCTTCTATATTTTTGTTTAATTTAATGATAACTTTTCATATTTTTATTCATTAATTGTGCATGAGACTTATACTGGACGGCACACTAAATATTATTCCATATATTTGTTGTATATTATATCATTTTATTATGATTTATGTCTCATGCTTTAGCAGTCTATATATAGGTTAAATATGTCGTCAATGGCTATATTTTGAAAAATTTTAAAATTTAATACATATACTTAAAATTTTAAAATTAAGTTCTCATACCTTTCAATTCTAAAAATTCTATTTCAATCGTTAATATCAAAGACCTCTCCAAGGGGAGATATGCAGGGCCTCCTTCCTAAAAAGATCAATTTTGTTTTACGTCTTTTAAAAATTCTAAAATTCTAAATTTATATGACGGTAAAAAATGTGATAAAATTTTAAATTTTAGTTTAACCTTTTAAAATTATGGAATAAGTTAATACAATGGTAGATTTACATTTTGACAATTTAAAAATTTATCAGCACTCTTAAAATAAAATCTTGACTCCTCCTTGGTTAATATTGTTGATATTTTCTGTCAAAATTTGTCATTTTAGAAAATCAATTAGGCTATCCGCATATAACATTTTATATGATTTATAAAAATTAATATGTTAAATCGACAAATTTTAATTGAAAATAGTAACTGTGTTAATGTTGGCCTAGGAATTTTAAATCTAAAAGTTAGATGATTTAAGTTTTAACTATTAAAGTACAAGTACTAAACTCTAATTTCGTCAAAACATAAGCACTAACAACATTTTGACCATATATATAAAGGGTAAACTACACCTAATATCACTAAATTATTAATAAGTTTACGTTTTAATAATTTAATTTCAAGAAGTTATAAAATGGCCACTAAACTATTTGAAAATGTTCATTTAAGTCATTGGACTGTTAAAATAGTTATTGTATGGCCTTCTATATTCGCAACACTTGCACTAATCGAAAGCTCGCATTCCCCTTCTGTTTTACTTTTCAATTTTTTTTATGAAATTACTTTGAACGTCACAAATCTGCGAACCAAAATCCACAGCTTCTTATCTGGTCTCTAACACTGATCGTCAGAACGACTTAGATTTAATGTATACTCTTCTACTCGTTAATGGATACTGACTCACTATACCGATCGTCAAATCCTAGCTTGAAACTCACAACCGAACTTAAAAAAAAAAAAAAAAACCTTAACAATCCAATGACTTAAATAAAAATTTCCAGATAGTTCAATGACTTAAGTAAAAACTTTTGAGTAGTTTAGTAATTTCAATGAAAACTTTAGTGAGCAAAATATAAATTTACTAATAATTTAGTGTGATTAGTAAATAGTTTATCCATATTAAAATTATTGGTGTATGAAAGTTAAAAACTTTTCTAAAGTAAGAAATAAACACAATCTACATCCTTACAAGCTTATTAGCCACGTATACTGATTACAACGGTAATTAAACTTAAACATTGATTTGACATGGATAAACATGTATAAGCTTAATCTCCATATAAGAATTAGTTTATTAAAATAAAATGAGTCCTATCTCATTTTTCTTTGATACGTAAGAGACAGGCATAACTAATCACATATTTTATTTCATTTTTTCATAAAATTATATTAAAGTATATCTTAAGATAATTAGGAAGGTGGCTAACGGGCTTCAGTATCTTACATTTTTTATTTTTTCTTGGACTTAAGAGTAGTTAAAATCAATGTCTATAAAAACCTATAATCTTAAACAGCATCTAAGCTTGCTTTCTTTCTTTCAAACAGGTTTTCTCATAGAATCTGAAACAGGAAGTTATCAATGGCAGGAACTGGGTTTCCGGGGTTTATCATTGTCTTTGGTCTGTTAGCATTTATAGGCTCAACTAATGCTCAATTGCAGATGAACTTTTATGCTAAAAGCTGTCCCAAAGCTGAGAAAATTATCTCAGATTATGTTAAAGAACACATCCCTAATGCTCCATCACTGGCTGCCTCTTTCATTCGCATGCACTTCCATGATTGCTTCGTCAGGGTAAGTAATTTTCACTTTTTCTTTCTGTCAGTAAATTGAAATCCAAGGACTGAATGACAATTTGCTTCTTCTTCATTTTTTTTCCAGGGCTGTGATGGATCAGTGCTTTTAAACTCCACCAATGGCCAATCACCAGAAAAGAATGCTGTCCCGAATCAAACTCTAAGAGGCTTTGATTTCATTGACAGAGTGAAAAGCTTGGTTGAAGCTGAATGCCCAGGCATTGTCTCTTGTGCTGATATCCTTACTTTAGTTGCAAGGGACTCAATCGTCACCGTTGTAAGTAAAATCACTTTCCATTTCATAATTTTCACCATAAATAGTAGACAAAGTTAATGGAAAAGGGTTGCTGTTTCTTCCAACAGGGAGGTCCATTTTGGCAAGTTCCAACAGGTCGAAGGGATGGAGTGATCTCAAATGTTACTGAAGCTAACAACAATATTCCAAGCCCATTCAGCAATTTCACAACTCTCCTTACACTTTTCAACAACCAAGGACTCGATACAAATGACTTGGTCCTCCTATCCGGTATATACTATAGGATTAACAATTGATCATTTTAACAGTATTTGCGACGTATTGAAATATATACTATCGTCTGGTCGTGTTTTAGGGGCTCACACCATCGGCATAGCTCACTGCCCGGCATTTTCACGCCGATTGTACAATTCGACCGGCCCTGGGGGAGTAGACCCAACGCTTGATAGTGAATACGCAGCTAACCTCAAAACAAACAAGTGTACAACACCCAATGATAACACCACAATAGTTGAGATGGACCCTGGAAGCCGTAAGACCTTTGATCTTAGCTACTACACATTGTTAACCAAAAGAAGGGGTCTTTTCAATTCCGATGCTGCTTTAACTACGGACTCCACTAGCTTGGGTCTTATCAACCAGCTTCTTTCGAGCCCTCAGTCGTTTTTCTATGCTCAGTTTGCAAAGTCTATGGAGAAAATGGGTCGGATTAATGTCAAAACAGGACCCCAAGGTGAGATAAGGAAGCAATGTGCACTCGTCAACAGTTAAAGAAGACATTTAATTCAGCTGAAGAAGGTTCCTTCAAAATTGTATAGGGAAGTTTCATAGTGTGGGGTCGGTGGGTGCTCTGTGTGTGTGTGTCATGTCCTCAATAATTGGGCTCACTGTTATGTTTTTTCTTCTTTTTCCTTTTTCCGTTCTTTTTTTGTTGTTGAGCTCAATGGATTTCATAATCTTCATATGTTATATATTTGGGTTGATTGAATAATTTATTCTTAATTTATCAACTTTACGTTTGATACTCTCTTTTCCTTTTTTAATTTTTATTTTTTGGAATGATGGATAATGATGTACTTGCATGCTGTTTTTTACACTCATTGTGTTAATTAGCGTCATAAATTTATGTATGGCCCAATCTAGCTCAAATATAGATTTTGGTTATTGCTTCACTCAAACTACTTCATATGGCTAGTTGGCTAATTCCATTGAATATTAAGTTCACTACTTTTGCTTTAAAAAGTTATCAACTACGCCAACAGTCTTTCAAAGTTTGAATGAAGGACTGTCAATTTCTCGGGACCTCTCTAATTATCTGCCCTATATGCACAATAAATATATAAACTTCTAAATTTATATTCCAATAAGATAACATATGCATATGCAGAAGTCCAGGAATCCTCAATTCCATTTGGAACCTTATGGAAGATTATAGCATGTGGTATTTATTTTTGAATCCATATTTCTATTTTATCACTTCCATATTTTAATTTTTAAGAATTTGATCTTCATATTTTACTTAAAATTAAAAAATTAATCCAATTGTTGATAAACACACAATTTAAATTAATAAGTTTTGTTAATTTATTTCATATAAATTTTGCACTATTCATATTTACTAACTTCTAACTATAAGGTTTAACAATGTTATCCAATTGAATCAATTTTTTGTAATGCCTACAAATATGAATTTCTGATTTGTTTTATTATGTCATTAATAAGTGTCTAATTAAGTGGTTAAGTGATTTGTGTGTGTGTTTGAGGTCTTGGGTTTAGGTCTCACTTTTGAAAATTTTGCTAATTTTGTTCTTAGCCTTATCTTTAATTGTTTGGCTTATATTATATTTTTAGTCAACTCATGTTAGAATGAGCTTGCTGGTTCATGTGGTAAGGTGTTATGATCATGTCTGTCGAGTCTTAAAAATTTATAAAAAAAATGATCGAACCTAGAAACTAACTAAGACAACGATGGAGGCAAGTGCACCTATCGAACAGTAGTATAGCTAGCGGCAAGACCGGATTCTCGAACCCAAAGGAACCAAAAGTACTAATATTAACTCTCTTTTTATTATTTAGCCTACGAATTAAGGAAATTGTTTATCTAATCTAAAATTAACTAACTACTAAGCTAAAGATGTGGAGACAAAGAAAAGAAATTGCGAAAGGACTTGAGAGGAAAACCGATTGATTTAGACAATACCTGAGGAAGAATCCACCTAGACTTCACTTGTTATCTAACTCTAAACCAGACGATTTATTCACTTGACTTGATCCGTAGGATTCCCTAATTTATATTAATACCTCTCTTCAAGGCTACTAACGCCTAACCCTAGGTTGATTAATTGAATATCTTTCTAATTAAAACCCCTAGAGTTGCATTAACTCGATCTATGGACTCCCATATTAGGTTTGACCCTAATCCGGCAGATTTTTGTCACCCTATCTCTAGGCGCGCGAGCAACTCCACTTAACTATGCTAGATCAACTCTTAAACAGGGTCTCTTCATCCTCTGCCTAAGCACATCACACTTGAATCAATATCCCAAAAATATCAAAACAAGAGTTAAGAACACATAGTTAAGAACAAATCAAGTATTTATCATACAAATCAGATAACAATAACAAGATTCGTCTTAGGTTTCATCCCCCTCAAGTATCTAAGGGTTTAGTTCATAATTGTAAAAGAAAACATCTCAGAAGAAAAGATAAAACAAAACATAAGAAATCCCTAAAACCCCATAAAGGAATTGAAGCAGAGTTCCTCCGTCTTGAGTATGATTCCGACTTCTTGAGATGAATCAACTAGCTTTCTTCGAGTAAATCCCTTAAATTAACTACTCTGGCTTGGCTCTTTGGCCTAGCTGCACGCCTCCCTAAAGGTTGGCCTCTAGGGTCTTTATATCGACTTTTGGAATATGTTTCTTTACCTTTAAGTACCCTAATCCGAATAGAATTCTATTTTCCTGCGGCAGGGACACACTCATGGCACACGCCTGTGTAAATCGTGGCCAGGCCGTAGTCGAATCTGTTGATGAGGCATTGCCGTGTTTTTCGGGGTCCAGACGTGGTCGACTCTTTTCGAGAGGCACGACCGTGTGTTCTTGGGCCTAGGCCGTGTGGTCTTGGGCCTAGGCCGTGTGGATTTCATGCTTTGGCTTATTTTCTCCTTTTTCGGCCCGTTATTCGTTCTTTTCATCCTTTGGTGCTCTACTGAGTATAAAACATGAAAACAAAGTATTAGGAGCACCTATTTCCATAATTAAAGGGAAAACTCATCCAAAAGTATGTTAAATGTGGGATTAAAATATATTACTATTTCGGTTTATCAAATACCCCCACACTTAAGCTTTTGCTTGTCCTCAAGCAAAATTCTCAACTCACAATCAAAACGAACTTCCTCAATTCATAATATTCATCAATAATGTCTCATCATAATTCATAGATAATTTATACATGGATAATTCAACTCAAAGAGTCTTAAAGATTCAAACAATCAAAGTCGTGAGTTTTTAGCATGAAAACATAGGTGTTTCCCCTTACCTAAATAATCACCCTTAATTCAAAATCAACAAAAGTTGACATCCTCACTTAAGATTCACTCAAATCACTCAAGGTGTTTAAGGTTCAAAAATTAAGCACTCAAAAGTCGAACATGAAAAGTTATTACCATAGGCTTGCCTGAAAATTAAATCTCCACCACTGTAAAATGAGATGATACACAAATCAAAAGGTCTTTAAAAAGGGTTGTAACGGGGCTTAGGTTAAAGGTGTAGATAAAGGCTGAATTAGAAGGGTTAGAATTGAGATTGAGTTGACAATCACCTAACTAGAAAAATGACTAATAACCTGAATAATTACATCAACTGAAAACTTGTAACACTAATAATACGAGCTTCTTCTTCAAGATGTTGAAATTAAACGTATAGGCTCGCTTAATCACAGAACTGATAATGAATATACTTTGATAATAATGAATATACTTTGATTTTTCAATTTTTTTTAAGAACAAATTAATATAAAGTAAAACTTTAACAACTGAAATAATCTAATTAGGCAACTAATCAAAACAAATCTCGATAGAAGGGTAATCAAAAGGAATGGTGATAACAAATACGAGATGGGTTTCGGGTTAATATTAGTGGATTGAGTCAATAAAAAGGGTTGTTAGAATCAAATGGGTTCACTAGGGGTTAATTGCGATGGTAGGCTTTTAGTGGAGTAAGTGGGTTAAATCCTAGGTGCCTTAATCATCTTTGTATATCAAATCAATAGTGTGGTCTCGACATGTATAATCGAAGCAAGTTCTAGAATAACAAATCAATGTTGACACATTCATAATCAATAAAGTGAGCACGAAAAGAATGCATGCTCTAAAAGGCTCAAAATCTCACAAAAATTATGGGTATTTTGATGTTAACCTCGTAAATTTCAAACTTCAAGGTAACAATTTAGATTCAGGTGGACAACCTACAGAATTTTAATTTTTTTGAAAATAGACTCATCATGCTTGATTCTCTAGTATCTTAAAGTTTAAATCATCATTGCCCAATTATCAATGACTTAATCTAAAACATATCAATAAAAATCATGAATCAACAAGAATTTCATTCTAATTAGTAATATGAGAAAATTACTTTAAGATGTAATATCATTCGTGGATTTGAGAATAATGCAAAAGTTAGGCACTTTTCTAATAAACTTTCACCCCACACTTAAGATGTACATTGCCCTCAATGTACAAAGATAGATAACAATCATATAATAAGAAAATCAAAAGAGAGGGAGAGAGGTGAAACTTACTAAATTTTTGGATGGAATCCTTGAGTTGGAAGTGTGGAAACTTGATTCGGAGGTTAAAGATAAGTTAGAGGGGGCGCCTCTAATTCTTGTGCTAGATGAAGAAATTGGGTAACTCGTGAAGAATTAGCCAGGAAATAGTAATAATAATTTAAATTATACTAATTATATAATTAAAGTAAATAAAGATAATAAGAAAAAAAATATGAATTAAAATAAAACTAAAAGAGAAGATGAATGGACTAGAAAGTCCTTATTGATAGATGGTTCGCGAGGTGGGTGTGGTGTCTAAGGCCGTGGTGTTGTGATTCCCTACCAGCCTTTAGAATCTAAAACCAAGAAACTAAAACAAAATAAACTAAATTTAATGTATGAAAAATAAAGAAAAGGAAAATAAAGGAGAAGAGAAGAGTAAAATAGAAGTTAAATGGTCTCAAAGACCCTTGGCTTGTCGAGTTAATGAAGTGGCCGGCATGAGCTTATGTTGATTTATCTCGCATAGGGAGACAGGAATCAGATCTTTCCGTTTCTTCGACATTGTTGGAGTGTATATTGAGACTTTTATAGAATGAAGAAGGAAGAAAGTGAGGATAAAAGGAAGTGGGGGGTGGATGGGGAATGGATGAGAAGGGGAGAAGGGTGTTTTAAATAGAAAATTTCAGTTCTGGTACATCCCCACGCCCGTGCATCATAGGCGTGTCATGTCACACGACCATGTCGCATGGCCGTGTGGTGGTTCAATCGCTTCTCCCACGCCTGATATTTAAGTCGCCACGCCCGTGTTGGTTCATCAGTGTCGGCCATGGCTATGTCGCACGGACGTAGTGTTAGGTGAGTCTGTGATTCAAAGATATTTTTCTCGTACTATCTCTACCATGTCAGTATGGAAATCCATAGCATCCACACGACCATGACCACGACCGTGTGTAAGGCCGTATGATGTGACGATCTATGCTTCATTAACTTGGTTAGTCTGTAGTTTAGGTGCTAAAAGAATAGGTTAGTGCTCGGGTTGCCTCCCGAGAAGCACTCATTTAAAGTCTTAAGCTAGACTTACCTCTCATTTGTAGCTTCACGGTGGTTTAAGGAGTGAAAAATCCTTTTCCGTGCTATCATCATATAATTTGAGTCGAGTAGAGTTTACTTTAAAAGTACCGAAAGTAGAATTACTTACCTCGACTGTTCCGTAAAGGAAAACATTAAGTACTGTAAAAGGGATTTCTTCAGTTATCTTTAGGTTTGATGTGGCGATTCGTGGGTCTGTTCTATCTAATAGTACCTAATCTCTTATTTTGAAGTGATTTGATGTCCCTTTAAGTTCTTCTGGGGTTTCCTTCAGTTTCACTTTATGTGGGTTTGATTCCTCATTGAAATGTGTCTCCCACTCATCTAGCTCATCGGTCTGAAGCCGTCGTTCCTCGTGAGATATTTCCTTGTTGGTGCGAGCTATAGGATCTGGCTCTATAGTGTGATTCCGTGGTGTTTCCTGGAAAGGAAGTTTAATTGAATGCTTATCAAGGTAATTTACGTCCTCACCTTTCTCACTCGATGTCCTAGCTGAATCGAGAGCTTGAAGACTGATTGATTCGTCACCTATACGGAGTATAAGTTCACATGTGCTAACATCAATTTTAGATCTGGCAGTTGCTAGAAAAGGTTTTTCTAAAATTAAGGGGATACTATTGTCTTCATCCATATCTAAAACCACGAAGTCTACGGGGAATATGAATTTGTCAACTTTAACTAGTACATCTTCAATTATACCATTAGGGATGCGAATAGTTTTATCAGCTAATTGAATACTTATCCTAGTTTGCTTGGGTTTCCCTAGACCTAGCTGTTTAAACATTTTAGATGGCATAACATTGATGCTTGCCCCTAGATCAGCTAAAGCATTATCAACAGATAAACTCCCAATTAAACATGGAATTGTAAAACTCCCTGGATCTTATAATTTTTGTGGTAGTCTGTTCTGTAACATTACTGAGCATACTGCGTTTAGTTCCACATGTGACTTCTCGTCTAACTTTCACTTGTTTGTTAAGAGCTCTTTTAAAAATTTCCTTGAATCTAGCATCTGCGAAAGAGCTTCAAGAAGCAGTAAGTTAATATGTAATTTCTTTAAGAGTTTAAGGAACTTACCAAATTGTTCTTCTGTGTTGTCTTCCTTCATCGCATTGGGGTAAGGTATACGAGGTTTGTATTCTTTAATTACCGATTTTGGCTTTTCTTGGCTTACCTCAACCTTACCTTCACTTACCACAGGTTCTTGCCTTGGCTGAGATTCAGATTCTACTAACCTTTTACTATCATGAGCTGTTATGGCTTGAATTTGCTCCTTGGGATTAGTCTTAGTATTACTTGGCAAGTTACCTAGTGGTCGTTCGGAGATCAGCTTTGCGAGTTGCCCTAACTGGTTCTCGATTCCCTTAATCGATGCTTGTTGATTTTTAAGTGTTGTCTCGGTGTTTTGAAATCAAGTTTCAAACACCGCTAGAAATTTTTTCAGCATCTCTTCAAGGTTCGGCTTCTTTTCCTGTAGGTAGGGCTGTTGTTAGAAGTTTGGAGGAGGAGGTTGTTGTCTCTGATTTCCTTGGCCACCCCACGAGAAATTGGGGTGGTTCCTCCAACCTGGATTATAAGTATTACTATAGGGGTTATTTTGAGGTCTAAAATTGTTACCCGTATAGTTTAATTGTTCGCTTTTCATGCCCGGATTGTAGGGTGGGTACTTAGGATTCTCTACGCCTCTTGGATTTGAGTCACATTGTATTACTAGGTGTACCTGCAAAGAACCACACAAACCATCAATCTTTTTATTCATCATCTCTACCTGATTTGATAGCATGGTGACTGCGTCGAGATTGAAAACTCCGGCTGCTTTGGTTGGCTTTATTCTTGTAACTTGCCACTAATAGTTATTCAGTGACATCTCCTTTATAAACTCGTAAGCTGCTTCAGGAGTTTTGTTATTAAGGGTTTCACTGGTAGCCGAGTCAATTAACTGCTGGGTTGAGGGGTTCACACCATTGTAAAAAGTTTGGACCTACAACCACAAGTGTAAACCATGGTGTGGGCACCTTCTCAACAAAACTTTGTATCTCTCCCATGCATCGTATAATGTTTCTAAATCCATCTGCACAAAAGAAGAGATATCATTCCTTAATTTGGCCGTTTTGGCCGGTGGAAAATATTTTAGTAAAACTTTTTCTGTCATTTGGTCCCATATAGTGATTGATCCCCGTGGAAGAGAATGTAACCACTGTTTGGCTTTATTTCTCAAAGAAAAGGGAAATAACCGAAGATGAATGGCATCATCAGAAACGCCGTTTATTTTAAAGGTATCACAAAATTCTAAAAAATTAGCTAAATGAGTATTTCGGTCTTCGTCCTGCAAATCATCAAATTGAACAAACTATTGAATCATTTGTATAGTGTTAGGTTTTAATTCAAAATTAATAGCGGCTATAGCAGGCCTAACAATACTCGATTCGACTCCTGTTAAATTAGGTTTAGCATAATCATACATAGTTCGAGGAGCATGATGATCGGCCATATCTTAATGTGACGGATTATTCTCGGCCATCCCTTCGGTGGTATTAGTTTCATCCTCTTGCTCTTCCTGTATGTAATCTAAGCCTCGCCTTACTTCTCTACGATTTCTGCGTACGGTTCCTTCAATATCACTATCGTAAAGTAGTGGCCCTGTTGGATTCCTTCTAGTCATAAACTAGAGGTACCGCTAGAGAAGAGAAAAAAGAAATTTAGAAAATAAAAATAAAATTTAATTGCAAAATAATAAAATATAATATGGATAAAGTAATAAAAATTGAGCGTTCTTAATATTTTAGTTTCCCGGCAACGGCGACAAAAACTTGATCGTGTCTGTCGACTCTTAAAAATTTATAAAAAGAATGATCGAACCTGGAAACTAACTAAGACAACAATGGAGGCAAGTGCACCTATCAAACAGCAGTATAGCTAGCGGCAAGACCGGATTGTCGAACCCAAAGGAACCAAAAGTACTAATATTAACTCTCTTACTATTATTTAGCCTACGAATTAATGGAATTGTTTATCTAATCTAAAATTAACTAACTATTAAGCTAAAGATACGAAGACAAAGAAAAGAAATTGAGGAAGGACTTGAGAGGAAAACCGATTGATTTAGATAATACCTGAGAAGAATCCACCTAGACTTCACTTGTTATCTAACTCTGAACCAGACGATTTATTCACTTGACTTGATCCGTAGAATTCCCTAATTTATATTAATACCTCTCTTCAAGGCTACTAATGTCTAACCCTAGGTTGATTAATTGAAATCTCTTTCTAATTAAAACCCCTAGAATTGCATTAACTCGATTATGGACTCCCATATTAGGTTTGACCCTAATCCGACAGATTTTCATCACCCTATTTCTAGGCGCGTGAGCAACTCCGCTTAACTATGCTAGATCTACTCTTAGACAGGGTCTCTTCCTCCTCTCCCTAAGCATATCACACTTGAATAAATATCCCAGAAATATCAAAATAAAAATTAAGAACACATAGTTAAGAACAAATCAAGTATTTATCATATAGCTAAGATAACAATAACAAGATTCATCTTAGGTTTCCTCCCCCTCAAGTATCTGAAGGTTTAGTTCATAATTGTAAAAGAAAACATCTTATAAGAAACGATAAAACAAAACATAAGAAATCCCTAAAACCACATGAAGGAATTGAAGTAGAGTTCCTCCGTCTTGAGTATGATTCCGGCTTCTTGAGATGAATCAACTGGCTTTCTTCGAGTAAATACCTGAAATTAACTGCTCTGTCTTGGCTCTTTGGCCTAGCTGCAAGCCTCCCTAAAGGTTGGCCTCTAGGGCCTTTATATATGCTTTTGGAATATGTTTCTTTGCCTCTAAGTACCCTAATCCAAATAGAATTCTATTTTCCTACGGTAGGGACAGGCCCATGGCACACGCCCGTGTTAATCGTGGCCAGGCCGTGGTCGAACCTGTTGATAAGGCACGGCCGTGTTTTTCAGGGTCCAGGCCGTGGTCGACTCTTCTCACGAGGAACGACCATGTGGTCTTTGGCCCAGGCTGTGTGGATTTCATGCTTTGGCCCATTTTCTCTGTTTTTGGCCCGTTATTTGTTCTTTTCATCCTCTGGTGCTCTACTGAGTATAAAACATGAAAACAAAGGATTAGGAGCACCTATTTCCATCATTAAAGGGAAAAATCATCCAAAAGTATGTTAAATGTGGGATTAAAATATGTTACTATTTTGGTTTATCATGTTAGCATGCCTTAATGTATTGTGTTTGAATCCCACGTGAGTGAATAACAATAATTTTTGCTTGTGTGTGTGTGTGTCAGTTGTGTAGTAGAGGTTTGGTGGAATTCAAATTCTGTGGTGGTTGGATGAGGATTCATGTGTCGTATTTTGTGGGATTTGGTTGTTAGTGAGGGTAGTGGGGAGTTTAGATAATTTTTTTTAATTTTAATTTTGTTTTGTTTTTCTTTTGGTTCCTCCCCCTTTTTGCTTCTTTCTTTGATTTTGTCCACATATTATTCGGTTGAATTGTTACAATTTGGATTTTCCATTATTTCTTCGTTCAGCTTGGTAAGTAGGGCTTCGCACTTCTTTAATTTCTTGATTTTATAAGTTTGTTTGGTTTAGGGGTTTTGGAGTGGCAAAGTTGTGGTGTGGTTTAGGAATTTGATTTCTGTGGATGTGTTGTTTGAGAGAAGATCAAGAATCATTAGGTTTTCCTCCGACAACTTAATTCGTACGTGTGGCTGTTGTTCATTCTGTGGTAAGGAGTTATTACGTTTTTGAATTTACATAAGGGGTTCATTTGGTTTTGTTCTAGGAAGTATTTGAGGGTGTGTATTTTTTTAATTCGCATATGTTCGTCGTTAATTTGGATTTTAACGGACGCGTATAGGTTCAGAAGTCTTGTGGGTGTTTGCGTATCAAAATCAGTCGAGGTGTGTAATGAGATACCCAAAAAAATGAACGGCGAAAGCCAAAATTTGGCACTGTCGACGCCACACGTGTGCAGGACAGTCAGGTGTGGTAGTGTGAGAAACCATGTGTTGGGCCCGATATTCAGGATTTTTTCTTAGGGTCATACAAGTTGTCTCAAATGACTGTGGGCCTTATGTATGGCCGGTATGAGACTAAGTGTAACACCCCTTACTCGTAACTGACACTGGTACAGGGTACGAGGCGTTACCTTACTAAAACACATATAAGCATTCATTCACAATCCATAAAAGTTCGTTCAAATTTAAAACTTTTTAATCATCAACTCAAAATCCTTAATATGGGTTTATGAGGCCCAAAAATACTTTAGAAATGGTTCAAAACCAAATCGAGTTTTTTAGAAGATCTCTAGAAAAACTTAAAAAATTCCCATCAAACAGTCCACACGCCCGTGTGGCATATTCCATGCCCGTGTTCCACACCCGTGTAGATTTATTTCTCAATTCAAACCTACAAGTGTTTTCACACAGCCAGGCACACGTCCGTGTCCCTCACACGGCCTAGACACACCCGTGTCTTAGCCAGTGTGCAAAAACCTTGACATTCTGTTTCTGACGTCATCATCCCCATAGGGTCACACGGCTAAGGCACATGCCCGTGTCCTTAGACCATGTAGCGAATTAAATTCCTAAATTCAGGTGCAGACTTTACATGGCCTGGGCACACGTCCATGTCCTATGGCCGTTTCTTCTACACGGTTGAGACACACGGCCATGTCTCAGCCCATGTGGTTACTATTGGGCATTATGTTTTGCCAACTTAGCATGCAGGGGGACACACGACCAAACCACATACCCATGGGGCAAACCGTGTGTTGCTCACAGCCTAGACATACACCCGTGCGTCTACTCGTGTGGACAATAACAAGGCTATTTACCAAGCCTTTTTGCCACCCATGCTTACACCAATATAAACCACATCAAGCAACCAACTCATTCATGCACAAATATACCAATTAATCAACCATACAACTTGCACATTCATGACTGACATCATCATTTCATATATTAATAAGGAATAGCCATCAACCATGGCCGTATACAAAAGAATTCATCTTCAACTAAGCCAACATATTTGGCCAAAACAATATGACATACAACCAAAGACTAAGTCCCTATACATGCCATACTCAAAATGCTAAATCTAAATGTATTATACCCAAAAGAATAGCTAGATAGTGTGAAACGAGCTCCGACATCCTTCGAATCCTCGAGTTAGCTTTGTGAAACTACAAGGAAATGGAAAAGAAAGGGAGTAAGCATAAAGCTTAGTAAGTTTACATGTAAATGATGATTACCATACCACATACTTATTCATCAAGAACATTACATACAACTCAAGAACAATTCTAATAGTTGTACTTAGTCATTTCAAATTTCACCATATCTCAAATACATCTCATAAACATTGCTCATATTTACATGTACTTATGCCCCGCACTTGTCATCATAAAATCACATGTAACTTCACTTAGTCAAGTTTCTCTATAAACACTTCGGAACATTACCGAGTATACGGTGGTTTCGCACATAGCCCACTAATTAATCACATATCCCGGTGGTATCGCATATAGCCCACCAAAAATCATAAATACGGTGGTATCGCGTATAGCCCACCAATAATGATAAGTACGGTGGTATCGCACACAGCCTACCAACAATAATAATTATGGCATTTAATCCATGTCGTTTTCCTCATCCGGAGGTTCATCCGATAATTTCCTTACTTTTTATCATTTTGATAAATATAAATAATATTTAACCACATTTCTCATAATGCATTTATATGTAAAAACAGAAGTAAAAAGGGTGTATCATTCACATATAAACTTACCTCGATCCAAATGAGTCAATTTGGAATTTAATCCGAAACCTTGTCTTTTCATCAGTCAAGGTTGGTTCCGCATCATCAGTCAAGGTTGGTTCCGCATTCTTCTTGATCTATAATGACATATTTAACTCATCAATCACCACATTATTCAAAATATTCCAAAGTTTTTATTTTGGCAAAATTACAATTTTGCCCCTATACTTTCACAAGATTACAATTTTGCCTATAGGCTCGTAAATCGATTCTAATCGAATTTCTTCTTTTAACAAGCCTAGTTAAACATTTATTACTCTTATAGCAACTCTCAATACCAATTGTTTCGCACATTTACCACCTATTTTACAACCTTTACAAAAAGGTTCTTTTTAGGTGTTTTCATGGAAACTCTTTTCACAAAAGTTGTTTATTTAATAACCAAGACTCATTTATTTTCCATAAAATTTCAGCAAACCACTAATGCTCACATGGAAAAACCCTATACTCTTAGCCATTTTGCAAAATAGTCCCCTTATTAGCTAGATCATGCTACAAGGGTCTCAAAAGTACAAAAATTATCAAGAAATACTACCAAAATCACTTACTTGCAAGGGTGAGAAGTTGCTAGAAATTTTAGGATTCTAAAACCCCTCATTGGCTAATATTTTCATTGGAAGAAGATGAAGGTGAAAGGTGATATCATCTTTCTCTTTATTTTATTATTTCCTTCAATTAAGTCACCTAATTCACCTACTTTGACCAATTTTGACATTTCTTGTCCCCTATGGCCGGCCAACACTCTATCAAGGGCCTAATTTCACATTAAGGACCTCTAATTAAGATTTTATATCTATTTAAAACCTTTAGCTTCTAAAAAAAACTTTTGTACTTAATGCGATTTAGTTTTTTTTTCAAAATTAAGCATGCAATCACTAAAATTACTTGACCAAAATTTTTATGCACGCATATAATCATGCTATAACACATAACAATTATAAAAATAATTTTCTCCGACCTCAAATTAGTGGTTCCGACCTCAAATTATAACAATTAGTGGTTGTTACACTAAGTCTATTATAAGATATGAAATCTAGACTTCTGCTGATACAAATTCTACTATCCATAAGAATCATGGAAACGTCAAATGAGTAATATATTTGAATATGTATGATAAGTATGTGGTTTGTATCTATTATGTTGTGCATGTAAAGGTATGTCACATTTAATTTCTACTCTGAATATGTATGATATTTTTTGCACTTTGTATTTGCATCTAGGTTGGGTTGTAAATAACATGTGGAGGAAGTGATTCTGTAAAAGGCAATAAATCACCTGTTGATCCGGCAGCTCAACTGCAACTATTTTATAAAGTGTCTTGTGGACACTAAGTGGTGTGTAAGGATGAATAGATGTTTTATACCCATATGGTGTGTTAGGATGGATGAAGTTGATATGTAGTGGCTAGGGGTAAGATTATGTGTTGTATCTGCTCTGCTTTGTTATAAATCTGTTTCTGATAGATTTTTTTGATACGTATTTTACTATGTTAAGTTTATCGTTATACACTGAGTTTCAAAACTCACTCTCAGTTTCACTTACATTTTTAGGTAATCCTCAGACTTAGGCGGTTCGATGTGATGGGAGCTCGATTTTACTAGTATTTCTACTTTTTAACTATTTTAAATTGGATTAAGTGTTTTGTAAAATTTGAACTGTTTGGACATTTTGGGATTGACTCGGTTTTGGATTTTATTCTATATGTTTTCATGACATTTGATAAAATGATTTACAGAAAATGATTATTTTCCTGCAACCAACTGTTTTCGAGAAAACAAACTTGGTCTTTTAAAAGTATAATGGTCTAAGAATTTCCGTTGCAAAGTATTCAATTTATTTAGGAAATGTAAATAAAGAACGCTTTTTAATTAAATAATTATGTTAAACACGTTTTCTAATAAAAAGGGCTTTTAAGTAACAAAAGTTCCAAATAAACGAAATACGAACTTACAATTGTTTCACGTAGCATCTCCAGATCTAGCCATAATGTCTAGGCCGGGTTTGGAGTGTTACATTTAGTGGTATTAGAGCCAGGTTGCAAAACTTAGGCTATAAAATTTTGGGTTCAAAATTATTTTTGAGAAAATCGTTTGTTCGAGCATAGTTTATTTCTTCATGAATTTGAAAAAGAATTTTGTGAAATACCAAGTCTTTAACACTGATCCTGTAAATACTTCTGACTTAGAAATACTTTAGTTTAGAAAACTTTGAAATGATTAAAATTGTATTAAGATAGTTAGAGACTAAAACATTTCTAATATTTCTAAAATTTCTTCTGATAATTATTTGAAGTATAAAATATCTGCTAATAAATATTGGAACTGATATATAAAATTTCATAATGTAGATAATATATAAATACAATGAGCACTCATGGATCACATGGGTGCAGCGGGTGCCGTAGAGGGGCTCAAACTGAGTCATTCTCAATGGGTAGTATGCCCAATCTGGATAAGAGTGAGACACCAGCTAAGCTACTACTGAGATCGGGTCTCAAAGTCGTTCGGCTGGGGACGATGCATTGTCCCAAGCCATGCATAGAGTATTGGAGAGGGTCGATGTTGTAGGTCGGTAACTGAATGGCTCTGGTCTAACGGTGTTGAATTATTTAGAGGTGTGACTGGAGTCGCCCTAACTGCAGCCGAGTATTTGCCATAGAGAGAATTATGAATGACATCAACTACACCCTTGAGCAAAAATTAAAGGGTGCAGTATCTCTGCTTCGGGATGAGGCATATTAGTGGTGGTTAACAGTTGAGGAGGGCACTTAGCCAGATCGGATTACTTGAGATCAGTTTAAGAGTGTCTTCTAGAATAAATATATAGATGCAAGTTCTATGGATGCTCGTAGACATGAGTTTATGAACCTTACCCAAGGGGATAAGATTGTGGCCGAGTATGAGGCTAAATTTTTTATATTAAGCCGTTATGCTCGTGGGATGGTGTCAACTGAGTATGAGAAGTGTATTCACTTTGAGTAAGGATTAATGGATAGTTTGAGGGTTCTGATAGCTCCACAGAGGCAGCGAGAATTCACCGTCTTAGTGGATAAGGCGAAGATCGTTGAATAGGTTAAGCACGTTGAATGCGAAAATAGAGAGCGTGAGAGGGGTAAGAATAAGAGGGATTCAGAGCCCTTTAGTTCTACTTAGAGGCCTAAAAACAGGCCAAATCTGATAGGCCTTCGAAGACTGGGGTTCCAGTTGCTCTTATTGTGGCTCAGCCGTGTGGGGACTATGGTAGATGCCATCCGGTCAAATGTTGGAAGAGGTTAGGAGCATGTCTATGATGTGGGTCGATAGAGTACCGAATTAGGGATTACTCACAGTATTCTGATCAAATGCAAGCTCCAGCTTTGGGATTTGTTCACCCTCAATGAGCAATTCAGCAGCCGTCTAGGAGTCGTGGTCCGGCCAAGGGTGGTAATAATATGGGCAGAGGTTAGAGAGCACCGGACTGAGGCGAGACAGCCTACATTAGTTTGTGTTGCTAGACGTCCTGAGAACAGAGACGCCACATATGTTATCGTCGGTACGTTTTTTTATTCATGTTGCCCCCTATTTTGCATTCATAAATATAGGGTTAACACATTCCTATGTAGCTAGCTCTATTTCTATAAACTTGGGAATTTTTGTTGAGAGTACTTCTGGAAAGATTACTATACTTAGTCCATTGGGTCAATCAGTTCAGGTTAATAAACTATATAGGAATGTATTGTCGGATAAATAAGGGGTTGTGTTTTCGACTAATTTGATAAAACTACCATTTAGGGAATTCAACCTGATTTTGGGAATGGACTGGCTCGTGGTGCATCGGGTCAGTTTAGATTGTGCTACTAAGAGGGAGGTTCTGATATCAGAGAATGAGGTGGAGGTGATTATGATCTGTGAGCATCGGGATTACTTATCCAATGTGATCTCTGCTCTAACGGTAGAGAAGTTGGTTCGTAAAGGATGTTTTTCAAATAGTTAATGATCTGTGACTCAGCTTCTGTGGGTTCATCTGTTGCGGACATTCAAATAGTTAATGAGTTTCTGGATGTTTTTCCTGATGAGTTACCAGGTTTGCCTCCGAATCGGGAGGTCGAGTTTGGCATTGAGCTTTTACCGCGTACAACTCTAGTGTCCATTGCTCCTTACTGTATGGCACCAAAAGAGCTTATGGAATTAAAGGCTCAGCTTCAGGTTCTCTTTGATCAAAGGTTATCCGTCCCAGTATGTCTCCTTGGGGGCACCAATTTTATTTGTAAAGAAGAAAAATGGTACTAGGAGGACGTGTATCGACTACTGTCAATTGAATAACTTAATGATAAAGAATAAATACCCACTTTCGAGGATTTATGATATGTTTGATCAGTTTCGTGGAGCTTTTGTGTTTTCCAAGATAGATCTCTGTTCTGGGTACCATCCGGTTAAGGTTAATGAGGTCGACGTTCACAAGACTGCTCTTAGGACTCGTTTTGGGCACTACGAGTTCCTAGTCATGCCCATTGGTTTGACAAATTCTCCAGCTGCATTTATGGATCTTATGAATCGGGTTTTCCAGTCGTACTTAGATTAGTTCATCGTGGTCTTCATCGACAATATTCTTGTATAATCTAAGACTGAATATGATTATGATGAGAATCTTAGAGTGGTTTTTCAGATACTCCGAGAGAAACGGCTCTACGCTAAGTTGAACAAATGTGAATTCTAGTTGAGGTATGTGACTTTTCTAGGGTATGTGGTTTCTGCGAAGGGGATTCGAGTTAATTCTAGGAAACTTAAGGTTGTGCTTGAGTGAAAACAGCCTAGGAATGTTTCTGAGATCTGTAGTTTTCTTGGGCTTATGGGTTATTATCGGAGATTTGTCGAGGGGTTCTTTTTAATTGCAGCTCCTCTAACTAAGTTGTTTCATAAGAATGCCCCATTTTCCTAGACTGATGAGCAACAATCGAGTTTTAAGAAGCTCAAATCTATCTTGACTCATGCCCCTATTCTGATACAGCCTGAATCCAATAAGAAATTCATGGTATACAGTGGTGTATCTCATGTCGATTTGGGTTGTGTTCTAATGCAAGACGGTAAGATAGTGGCTTATGCGTCCCAAAAACTTAAGTCACACGAGGGTAACTATCATATGCACGATCTTGAGTTAGCTACAGTTGTCTTCGCCTTAAAGATTTGGAGGCATTATCTGTATGGTGAGAGGTGTATCATCTACACCGATCACAAAAGCCTTAAGTACTTCCTTACCCAAAAAGGGTTAAACCTTAGGCAATTTAGATGGATTGAACTGCTTAAGGATTACGACTGCACTATTGAGTGTTATCCCGATAAAGCCAATATGGTGGTCAATGCTCCTAGTCGTAGGGTAATAACTGATTTGAGGACAATGTTTGCTCACCGAAGTTTGTTTAATGATGGGAGTCTGTTAGCTGAGTTACAAGTTAAGCCAAATTGGATTGATCAGATTCAGGATAAACAGTTGGGGGATGATTCTTTAGTTCTGTGATTCCATCAAGTGGAGGATGGTAGCACGCTTGATTTTGGGATGAATAGTGATAAGGTTTTGTGTTTTCGAGAATGGGTTTGTGTACCTAATGATTTTGATTTGAGACAGTCCATTCTGCATAAAACATATAGTAGCCCTTATGCTATGCATCTCAGTGGTAATAAGTTGTATCAGGATTTCTGCAAACTGTATTGGTGGCCTGGTTTGAAATGTGAGGTAACGGATTTTATTTATCATTGTTTGACGTGTCAGCAAGTTAAGGTTGAGCACTAGTTGCCTTCGGGTTTGCTTTAACCTATTAAAATCCCCTTATGGAAATTGGAACGTGTGACTATGGACTTTGTTAGTGGATTACTCTTAACACCTACTAAGAAGGATTCTATGTGGGTCATCGTGGATTGTTTGACCAAGTCTGCTCACTTTATTCCTGTTAGGATAGATTACTCCCTTCAGAAGTTGGCCAAGTTATATGTTTCGAAAATTGTAAGACTTCATGGGGTTTCGGTCTCGATTATTTCTAATAGAGATCTTCACTTCACTTCTCGATTTTAGAGGAAACTCTATAAGGCTCTAGGTTTGACTTTAGACTTTAGTACTGTATTTCATCCTCAAACAAATGGTCAATTTGAGAAGGTGATTCAGATATTGGAGGATATGCTTCGGAGTTGTGTGATCTATTTTTGAGAAAGTCGAGAGAATTTCTATCATTGGCTGAGTTCACCTACAATAATAGTTTTCAGTCCAGTATTCAGATGACACCTTTCGAGGCTCTATATGGTTGTAAATGTTGTATTTTATTGTGTTGGATTGAGCTGGGTAAGCGACGAGTTTTAGGTCCTGAGTTGGTTTCCAAGATTTAGGATAAAGTTAGACTGATTTGGGATTGTCTTAAGGCGGCTTCTGATAGACACAAATCATATGTAGATCTGAAAATGAGGGACATCGAATATTTTATGGGTGATTATGTTTTTCTTAATGTATCCCCATAAAAGAAAGTTCTACAGTTTGGATGTAAGAGAAAGTTGAGCCCTAGGTTCATTAGGCCGTATCGAATTTTGAAACATGTGGGTCCAGTCACCTATCAATTAGAGCTACCTCCAGAGTTGAACTGTGCAACACCTCGTAATCGAGACCGATGCTAGGGCTAGTTACGAGACATTACCATGCTTGAACTCACTTAAACATACACTTACGAGCTGAAAACATTTCGTTCTGACTTAAAAACTTCTCTTTCTTAGTCTAATCATATATTTTATAGACCTACGAGGCCTTAAGCATAACTTTGAAAACTTTCAAAACTTGATCGAAAACCTTTCTTAGAAGCAGGGGTCACGCGCCCAGGTGGCTTGTGACACGCCCGTGTACCCCTTGACACACCCATGTCTTCCAACCATGGGGAGTTACTGACTATATTCACACAGCCTTGACACACCCGTGTCTTCCAACCATGTGATAATCCTTGATATACTGACTTGATCCACACGGCCTGGGCACACACCCATGTTCAAACCGTGTGTCCTACACGACTGATGCACACGACCGTGGGATTTACCCGCGACCTATTCTGACTAATAATAATAAGGTGTAGGGTACACACGGCCTAGACACACGCCCGTGAGTCTAACCGTGTGGGCACTTAGAGGCTATTTACCAAGCCTTTTGCCACCCTGAAATCAAGATCAATTCTATACATTTTTCATAAGTAATACTAAATACTACATTGACCTCAATGAACATACATACATAAACAATTTCATTAATTTCATTAATTAATAGAAGCATACATTTCATTAATTTCATCTTCATTTAAAATAAAGAGTTTGCCAAACATTTGCCTAAATCAAGAAACTATTTATAAAAATGACTTGCAGCCAACACTTTAACTAACAATTAAAGCTTGACAAAATACCCAAGTCCTATACATGCCATATTCAAAACAAGTCTAAAATTGTTATACCAAAGTGTTGTTGATAGTGTGATTCCCGAACCTCTGCATCTACAATCCTCGTATTATCTTGGCAATGCTACAAAAAAGATGGGCAATGAAAAAGGGTAAGCATTAAGCTTAGTAAGTTGCATGGAAATAAGTAGCAATCATAATACTCGTAAAAGAATAAGTCGTCCATAACATTAGCTAATCGTTCACAAATGAAGACTTCTTGACAAAACTTACTTATAATCGCCCTTATCTAATATTTACCGTAACACATATAGAGCCAATTTCTCGTGACTCATTCATTAGCACTTGTATACATTCACATCCCTACTTTTAAATTCATATGAAGTCTCCTCTAGGTACTGATGCCATGTCCTAGACATGGTCTTATAGGGAATTACCTTTATGTACTACTGTCGTACCCTGAATATGGTCTTACACCAGTTCTTGTCTCAATGCCGATGTCATGTTCCAAACATGGTCTTACACTGGCACACGTAATGTGGCCGATGCCATGTCCCAAACATGGTCTTACACTGACCCTCATAATACGGCCGATGCCATGTTCCAAACATGGTCTTACACTGGCCCTCATAATACGGCCGATGCTATGTTTCGTATTCATCATAGCCCATTAGGACTTCAATATAATATTCACATAAGTTCCTTAGTTTATTGGAGTATCATGCATCAATATGCATCAATCATTCTCAATTTTGCTAACACAATATTGCATTAAATCCCATACAACTTACCTTGTTTTCAAAATGAGCTAGTTCTTCCTTGTTTTCAAAATGAGCTAGTTCTTCGGTTTAGTCCATGGCTTTATCCTTTCCCTGATCAAGTCGGTTCCTCGGTTCTTCTTGCTCTATAATAGCAATTTAACTCATTTTAATCGTTATATTAATAAAAGCATTTCAAAAATAATGCTTAGGCAAAATTACCAATTTACCCTTAAATTTTGGCAAAATAACCATTTTTCCCCTAGGCTCGGAAATCAATTCTAATCACATTTTTATCCTCAAAAAGCCTAGGAAAAAATTTAATGCTCTTAAAGCTATCATCAAATATCAATATTTCACATACTCACTACAAAATTTATAACCTTTTCATGAAGGTCCTATTTTGTGTTCTCATGCTAACACCCTTTTTAAAAGTTGTTCATCTAACAACTAGGACTCAAAGTCTTCTATAAAAAATGCAGCAAATAACTAAGGTAGCTCTCATGGTAGAACTCTAAACCTTTCATAACATTGCACAATAGTCCCCTCATTTGAAAGCTTAAGCTTTAAGGATCTAAAAAGTACAATTATTTTCAAGAAAAGTTTACTAGAACACTTACTTGAATAGAAGAGAGCTTGCTAAAATTTTTGAAGGTTTCTACCCCTTATTTGCTGACAGTTTTCGGTGGAAGATGATAGGAGAAAAGATGATAACTTTTCTCTCCTTATTTTATTAATACAAGTCAAATTAGTCCACCTACTACTGCTAACTTTGACTAAAATTGACAAATCTTGTCTCCCATGCTCTCTTATGGCCGGCCAAGCCTCTTCCAAAGGCTAAATTGCCTTTTAAAGACCCCCAATTAACAATCCATGACCATTTGATACTTTTAACATTTAGAATGGAACTTTTGCACTTTATGCGATTTAATCTTTTTTCGTGATTAAACATGAAATCGCTAAAATTAGAGTACCAAAATTTCATGCTCATATGCTATCATATTCTAACTCATAATATATCATGAAAATAATTTCTCAAATCTCGAATTAGTGAACCCGAGATCACTACTCCGACTAGCCCCTAAATCAGGCTGTTATAATTCTCCCCCTTAAGGATTTTCGTGGTCGAAAATCTTACCAGTGAAAAGATTGGGGTATTGGTTTCTCATCGTTTCCTCAGACTCCCATGTAGTCTCTTCTATTCTGTGCCTTTTCCATAGGACTTTCACTAGGGCTATGCATTTATTTCTTAACTGCTTGACCTCACGAGCTAATATTTTAACTGGTTCCTCACTATAAGTCAAATCTGGTTGAATCTCTACCTCTGTTGGCTCTATAACATGTGAAGGGTCTGAACGGTATCTGCGCAATATAGATACATGGAAGATATCATGAATCTTTTCCAACTCGGGTGGCAAAGCTAGCCAATAAGCTACCGGTCCTATCTTTTAGCTAACTTCATAAGGTCCGATAAAGCGCGGACTCAATTTGCCCTTCTGACCAAATCTGAGGACTTTCCTCCAAGGCGATACTTTCAAGAACACTTTATCACCCACTTCATATTCTATCTCTTTCCTCTTTAAATCTGAATAGGACTTCTGTCTATCTGAGGCGGCTTTCAGGCAGTTACGAATCACTTCTACTTTCTCTTCAGTTTCTTTAACAAAATCAACCCCGTATATCTATTTCTCTCTAAGTTCTGACCAATACAAGGGCATTCGACACTTACGTCTATACAATGCCTCATAAGGCGCCATCTTCAAACTTGACTTAAAACTGTTGTTGTAGGCAAATTCCACCAATGGTAAGTATTTCTCCCAACCACCGTGGAATTCTAAAACACAACATCTAAGCATGTCTTCTAGTATCTGAATTGTTCTCTCTGACTGTCAGTCGATTTGGGGATGAAAGGCAATACTGAAACTCAATTTCGTGCCCAAAGTTTTTTATAGCTTTTTTCAAAATCGTGACGTGAATTTCGGATCTCTATCTAAAATGATTGACAAAGGTATACCATGAAGTCTTATTATCTTAGACATGTACAAGTCTGCCAATTTATCGAGTGAGTAGTTGACTCGTACTGGTATAAAGTGGGTTGACTTAGTGAGTCTATCGACTACTACCCAAATTGAATCTTTCTTCTTGGGAGTCAACAGTAAACCCGTCACGAAATCCATAGTAATACGGTCCCACTTCCACTCAGGAACCATAATAGGCTGAAGTAAACCCGAAGGTACTTGATGTTCAGCCTTCACTTGTTGACAAATCAGGCATTTTGATACAAATTCAAAAATATCTTTCTTCATACCTAGCCACCAGTACCATTTTTTCAAATCTTGGTACATCTTTGTACTGCCTGAATGCACATTCAAACATCTGTTATGTGCTTTCTGTAAAATTTTGCGAATAAGCTCATCATTCTTGGGTATATAGACCCTATCTCGAAATGTTAGACATCCATCAGGATTTACTCGAAAGTCTGACTCAACGCTCGACTCACATAAAGCTCTTTTGGCTTGCAAACTATTATCATCCTTCTGAGCTTTGCAAATCTCTTGGAGGAATAATGGTTTAGCCCTCAACTCGGCTAATACGGATCCATCATCTAACAAGGTCATCTGGGTGTTCATAGCTTTTAGTGCAAACAATGACTTTCTGCTCAAAGCGTCAGCGACTACATTTGCCTTTCCCAGATGGTAGTCAATTATTAGCTCATAATCTTTAATCAATTCTAACCATCTTCGTTGCCTTAAATTTAGTTCCTTCTGAGTCATCAAATATTTTAGGCTTTTGTGGTCGGTAAAAATCTAACACCTTTCACCGTATAAATCATGTCTCCAAATTTTTAATGCAAACACGATTGCGGCCAACTCTAAATCATGAGTCCGGCAGTTCTTCTCATGCGGCTTCAACTGTCTAGAGGTGTATGCAACCACTTTACCCTCTTGCATGAGTACACAACCTAACCCATTCAAAGACGCGTCACTGTAAACCACGAATTCTCTTCCTGGCTCAGGTTGCACCAAAATAAGAGCCTCAGTCAATAGTGTCTTCAATTTCTTGAAACTCTATTGACATCTCTCTGTCCAAACGAATTTTACATCTTTCTGCAGAAGTCTTGTCATTGGCGTGGCTATCATGGAAAATCCCTTGACAAAACGTCTATAATAGCCGGCCAGGCCTAGAAAACTCCTTACTTCAATTACGCTCCTCAGCAGTTTCCACTCAACAATTGTCGAGATTTTACTCGGGTCGACTCTTATCCCATCTCCCGAGACAATATGCCCTAAAAATCCCACTTCCTTAAGCCAAAATTCACTCTTACTGAATTTGGCATACAATTGTTTTTCTCTTAAAACTTGTAGAACCATACTTAAATGTTCTGCATGATCATTCTCATCTCGAGAGTAGATTAGTATGTCATCGATGAAGACCACAACAAATCTATCCAAATACGGTCAAAAAATGCAATTCATCAAATCCATGAAGATTGCGAGGGCATTTGTTAGTCCAAAAGGCATGACCACAAACTCCTAGTGGCAGTACTTAGTTCTAAACGTGGTTTTCGGTATGTCCGAGTCTTTGACTCTCAACTGATAATACCCTGACCTTAGATCTATCTTAGAAAATACTGTAGCTCCCTTTAATTGGTCAAATAGATCGTTGATCCTTGGTAACGGTACTTATTCTTCACTGTCGCCTTATTGAGTTATTGATAATCTATACATAGTATCGTAGACCCATCTTTCTTCTTCACGAATAGTACGGAAGCGCCCCATAGAGGAAAACTCAGCCTCACGAAATCCTTATGCGTTAATTCTTGTAACTGTGCCTTTAGCTCTTTTAGCTCGGTTGAAGCCATTCTATACGGAGCAATAGAAATAGGGGCAGTACCCGGAACTAGATCAATTCCAAATTTAATCTCTCTCTGGAGGTAGCCCTGGCAACTCTTCAGGGAAAACATCTAGGTATTCACATACTATGGGTACTGACTCAATTTTCGATTCGATTTCTTTAGTGTTCAACACGAAGGCAAGATAAGCCTCATACCCCTTCCTTAAGTATCTTTGAGCTGACATGGTTGATATCACTATTGGTGACCCATCCGGCTTATCTGATTCAACACAAAGAAAATTACCATTTTCATCTCTCAACTCAATCTGCTTCTTCCCACAATTCACAATTACTCCATGGGTAACTAATCAGTCCATCCCAAGAATGACGTCAAACTCATCAAATGGTAATAACATAAGATTAACCAAAAAACAATGACCCTTAATTATCAAAGGGCACCCTTTGCAAACTCTATCAACTAACACACACTTGCCTAGGGGATTTGACACTCTTATAATGAATTCAGTAGACTCTATAGGCATGCTCATGCTAGAGACTAATTTCATGCATATGTATGAGTGGGTAGACCCGGATCAATTAAAGCTATAAGACGAGTATTATGGAGAGAAAAGATGCCCATGATTACGTCGGGGGAAGATGCCTCTTCACGAGCATGTATGACATATGTCCTCACCGGTGCTCTACCCTCAATTTAGCAGCTCGCTCTTTAGGTGGATTCTTATTCCCCATCTCAATCCCCGGGTTTTTTAATGGTCTTCCCCTGGCAGTACTTCCCGATTTCGTATTCTGAGACCATCCTTTCTCATCTACCTCGGGACAACTTCTGATAAAATGGTCCAAGGACCCACATCTGAAACAACCTTTCTAATTAGCTTGGCACTCACCAAAATGGTGCTCGCCACACTGAGGGCATTCTGATATATTTGGACGAACGTTGCCCACACTAGCAACTGATGTACTTTGCCCTTTTGATCCCGAGAATCGGCTGCCCTTATTTTTGATTGAAATCCCCACTGAAGTGGTTGATCAGGTGGTGAAATCCCTCGATTTCTTAGATGAGGATTGGTGAGACCTATTCAGTTGTCTCTTCCTCGAGTCACGTGATTCATACTCAGCTCTTCTCTTATCTCTGGCCAACTCTTCGGCTTTACAGGCCCTATCCACCAATTTTGCAAACTTCTTTAATTCGAGAACTCCCACGTATAGGCGGATGTCTTCATTTAATCTATCCTCAAATCTCTTACACATGATGGCCTCAGTAGACACGCACTCTCATGCATACTTGCTAAGCCTTACGAACTCCCGTTCGTAGTCTGTCACAGATATACAGCCCTGCTTCAACTCTAAGAACTCTTTTCTCTTGTGGTCGATGAACCTCTGGTTGATATATTTCTTATGGTATTCCTCTTGGAAGAATTCCCAACAAACTCTCTCCCTGGGCACCATTGACACCAAGGTGTTCCGCCATCGGTAGGCTGAGTCTATCAAGAGAGATACTGCACAATTTAAGCACTCCTCAGGCGTGCAGGTTACCTCATCGAATACTTGGATGGTGTTCTCGAGCCAGAATTCTGCTTTCTCTAGGTCATCATCCTTATTTGCCTGAAATTCCTCGGCTCCCTGTTTTCGAATCTTATCCACTAGAGGCCTTTCTCTCCTTGCCACCTCAATCACTTGAGGAGCTACTAGAGCGAGTTGAAGAATAGGTGGGGGCGGGGGGCTGAGAATTGGGATTTACTTGAGTATATTCAGTATACCAGTTGCTCATCATGTGGAGAAAAGCTTCTCGTACTTCATCTCTCTGACCCAAGGTCCCGGGTCTACTATTAGCTGGCATAGTCCCTTAAGCGAGAGTCAGCACATTACTCGCAGCATCATCAGCTGCAGTTTGGTCCAGATCTGAATCCATCTACTACATAGAATACAATTATTTATACGTCAGAAGTCATCACACTATCATTACTCGAACACCCTTACATATGGCATGTATAGCTAGACTCGTACTTATGCTACGTTAGTCCTAGAATTGGCTAAACCATAGCTCTGATACCATTAAATGTAACACCCCGTAATCGAGACCGATGCTAAGGCTAGTTACGAGATGTTAACATGCTTGAACTCAGTTAAACATACACTTACGAGCTGAAAACATTTCGTTCTGACTTAAAAACTTCTCTTTCTTAGTCTAATCATATATTTTATAGACCTACGAGGCCTTAAGCATAACTCTAAAAACTTTCAGAACTTGATCGAAAACCTTTCTTAGAAGCAAGGGTCACACGCCCATGTGGCTTGTGACACGCTCGTGTACCCCTTAACACACCCATGTCTTCCAACCGTGGGGAGTTACTGACTATATTCACACGGCTTTGACACACCCGTGTCTTCCAACCATGTGATAATCCTTGATATATTGACTTGATCCACACAGCCTGGGCACACGCCCATGTTCAAACCGTGTGTCCTACACGGCTCATGCACACGGCCGTGGGATTTACCCGCGGCCTATTCTGACTAATAATAATAAGGTGCAGGGTACACACGGCCTAGACGCACACCCATGTATCTAACCGTGTTGGCACTTAGAGGCTATTTACCAAGCCTTTTGCCACCCTGAAATCAAGATCAATTCTATACATTTTTCATAAGTAATACTACATACTACATTGACCTCAATGAATATACATACATAAACAATTTTGGCCAATCACTTAGCCAATACAGAAGAATAATTAAAAGAAGCATACATTTCATTAATTTCATCCTCATTTGAAATAAAGGGTTTGCCAAACATTTGCCTAAATCAAGAAACTATTTACAAAATGACTTACAGCCAACACTTTAACTAACAATTACAGCTTGACTTAATACCCAAGTCCTATACATGCCATATTCAAAACAAGTCTAAAATTGTTATACCAAAGTGTTGTTGATAGTGTGATTCCCGAACCCCCGCGTCTACGATCCTCGTATTATCTTGGCAATACTATAAGAAAGATGGGCAATGAAAAAGGGTAAGCATTAAGCTTAGTTAGTTGCATGGAAATAAGTAGCAATCATAATACTCGTAAAAGAATAAATCCTCCATAACATTAGCTAATCATTCACAAATCAAGACTTCTTGACAAAACTTACTTATAATCGCCCTTATCTAATATTTACCGTAACACATACAGAGCCAATTTCTCGTGACTCATTCATTAGCACTTGTATTCATTCACATCCCTACTTTTAAATTCATATGAAGTCTCTTCTAGATACCGATGCCATGTCCCGGACATGGTCTTATAGGGAATTACCTTTATGTACTAATGTCGTACCCCGAATATGGTCTTACACCAGTTCTTGTCTCAATGCCGATGCCATGCTCCAAACATGGTCTTACACTAACCCTTATAATACGGCCGATGCTATGTTCCAAACATGGTCTTACACTGACCCTCATAATACGACCGATGCCATGTTCTAAACATGGTCTTACACTAACCCTCATAATACGGTCGATGCCATGTTCCAAACATGGTCTTACACTGACCCTCATAATACAGCCGATACTATGTTTCGTATTCATCATAGCCCATTAGGACTTCAATATAATATTCACATAAGTTCATCAGTTTATTGGAGTATCATGCTTCAATATGACATCATTCTCAATTTTGCTAACACAATATTGCATTAAATCACATACAACTTACCTTGTTTTCAAAATGAGTTAGTTCTTCGGTTTAGTCCACGACTTTATCCTTTCCCTGATCGAGGCAGTTCCTCGGTTCTTCTTGCTCCATAAAAGCAATTTAACTTATTTTAATCATTATATTAATAAAAGCATTTCAAAAATATGCTTAGGCAAAATTACCAATTTACCCCTAGATTTTGACAAAATAACCATTTTGCCCCTAGGCTCAGAAATTAATTCTAATCACATTTTTATCCTCAACAAGCCTAGGAAAACATTTAATGCTCTTAAAGCTATCATCAAATATCAATATTTCACATACTCACTACAAAATTTATAACCTTTTCATGAAGGTCCTATTTGGTGTTCTCATGCTAACACCCTTTTTAAAAGTTGTTCATCTAACAACTAGGACTCAAAGTCTTCTATAAAAAATGCAGCAAATAACTAAGGTAGCTCTCATGGTAGAACTCTAAACCTTTCATAACATTGCACAATAGTCCCCTCATTTGAAAGCTTAAGCTTTAGGGATCTCAAAAGTACAATTATTTTCAAGAAAAGTTCACTAGAACACTTACTTGAATAGAGGAGAGCCTTTTAAAATTTTTAAAGATTTCTACCCCTTATTTGCTGCCAATTTTTGGTGGAAGATGATAGGAGAAAAGATGATAACTTTTCTCTCCTTATTTTATTAATACAAGTCAAACTAGTCCACCTACTACTACTAACTTTGACTAAAATTGACAAATCTTGTCTCCCATGCTCTCTTATGGTCGGCCAAGCCTCTTCCAAAGGCTAAATTTTCTTTTTAAGACCCCAATTAACAATCCATGGCCATTTGGTACTTTTAGCATATAGAATGGAATTTTCACACTTTTTGCGATTTAATCTTTTTTCGTGATTAAACATGAAATCGCTAAAATTACAGTACCAAAATTTCATGCTCATATGCTATCATGTTCTAACTCATAATACATCATGAAAATAATTTATCAAATCTCAAATTAGTGCCGATGCCATGTCCCAGCATGGTCTTACACTAACCCTTATAATACGGCCGATGCCATGTTCCAAACATGGTCTTACACTGACCCTTATAATACGGCCGATGCTATGTTCTAAACATGGTCTTACACTAACCCTCATAATACGGTTGATTCCATGTTCCAAACATGGTCTTACACTGACCCTCATAATACAGCCGATGCTATGTTTTGTATTCATCATAGCCCATTAGGACTTCAATATGATATTCACATAAGTTCCTCAGTTTATTGGAGTATCATGCATCAATATGACATCAATCATTCTCAATTTTGCTAACACAATATTGCATTAAATCACATACAACTTACCTTGTTTTCAAAATGAGTTAGTTCTTCAGTTTAGTCCACGACTTTATCCTTTCCCCGATCGAGGTGGTTCCTCAGTTCTTCTTGCTCTATAAAAGCAATTTAACTTATTTTAATCATTATATTAATAAAAGAATTTCAAAAATCATGCTTAGGCAAAATTACCAATTTACCCCTAGATTTTGATAAAATGACCATTTTGCCCCCAGGCTCGGAAATTAATTATAATCACCTTTTTATCCTCAACAAGCCTAGGCAAACATTTAATGCTCTTAAGGCTATCATCAAATATCAATATTTCACATACTCACTACAAAATTTATAACCTTTTCATGAAGGTCCTATTTGGTGTTCTCATGCTAACACCCTTTTTAAAAGTTGTTCATCTAACAACTAGGACTCAAAGTCTTCTATAAAAAATGAAGCAAATAACTAAGGTAGCTCTCATGGTAGAACTCTAAACCTTTCATAACATTGCACAATAGTCCCCTCATTTGAAAGCTTAAGCTTTAGGGATCTCAAAAGTACAATTATTTTCAAGAAAAGTTCACTAGAACACTTACTTGAATAGAGGAGAGCCTGTTAAAATTTTTCAAGGTTTCTACCCCTTATTTGCTGCCAATTTTCGGTGGAAGATGATAGGAGAAAAGATGATAACTTTTCTGTCCTTATTTTATTAATACAAGTCAAACTAGTCCACCTATTACTACTAACTTTGACTAAAATTGACAAATCTTGTCTCCCATGCTCTCTTATGGTCGGCCAAGCCTCTTCCAAAGGCTAAATTGTCTTTTTAAGACCCCCAATTAACAATCCATGGCCATTTGGTACTTTTAGCATATAGAATGGAACTTTCACACTTTATGCGATTTAATCTTTTTTCGTGATTAAACATGAAATCGCTAAAATTAGAGTACCAAAATTTTCATGCTCATATGCTATCATGTTCTAACTCATAATATATCATGAAAATAATTTATCAAATCTCGAATTAGTGATCCCGAGATCACTATTCCGACTAGCTCCTAAATCGGGCTGTTACAAACTGTATTAATGATGTGTTTCATGTCTCTATATTGATGTGGTATCAGTCTGACCCGCCTCATATTGTTTCTGTTGAGGAGATTGAGGTAATTCTAGATTTGACATTTGAGGAGGAGCCAGTTCAAATTCTAGATCGAGACGTTAAAGTCTTGAAGAGAAAATCTATTTCGTTAGTTAAGGTTCTATGGCGGAATCATAGCCTAGAGGAAGCCACGTAGGAGCAGGAGGACTCGATTTGTCAGCAGTATTTGTATTTGTTTGAATCAGGTAAATTTTGGGGTCGAAATTTCTTTGAGGAGGAAGATTTGTAACTCCCAAAAATATGAATTTTTGATTTTTTTTTATTATGTCATTAATAAGTGTCTAATTCAGTGGTTAAGTGATTAGTGTGTGTATTTGAGGTCTTGAGTTCAAGTCTTACTTTTGGAAACTTTGCTAATTTTGTTCCTAGCCTTATCCTTAATTCTTTGGCTTATATTATATTTTCGGTCAACTCATGTTAGAATGAGCTTGCTAGTTCATGTGGTAAGGTGTTAGCTCACCTTAAGGTATTGTGTTCAAATCTTCGCGTAAGCAAATGACAATAATATTTGTTTTTATGTGTGCCTGCCGGTTGTGTAGTAAAGGTTTGGTGGAATTGAAATTTTGTGGTGGTTGAATGAAGATTAGTGTGTCAGATTTTATGGGATTTGGTTGTTAGTGAGGGCAGTGAAGAGGTTAGATCATTTTTTTTAATTTTAATTTTGTTTTGTTTTCCAAAAATCCCCTCTTTTCCCACGTTCGTTTTCTTTTTCTCTGCAATTCCCTTCTGACGTTTTTCTTCCGGCTCCTCCCCCTTTTTGCTTCTCTCTTTGATTTTGCCTCCAAATTGTTCGTTTGAATTATTGCAATTTGGATTTTTACTTATTTCTTCGTTCGGCTTGGTAAGTAGGACTTTGCTGTTCTTTAATTTATCGATTTTGTAAGTTCATTTGGTTTAGGGTTTTGGAGTGGCAAAGTTGTAGTGTGGTTTGGGAATATGATTTCTGTGGATGTCTTGCTTAGAAGAAGATCGAGAATCATTGGTTTTCCTCCAGCGACTTAATTCATGTGTATGGCTGCTATTCATTCTGTGTGGACCACACAGTCTAGGCTATTTGGGTCGTATAGGCTATATGGGCATGTGGGCCTAAAATTCATAATTTTTCCCTATGGGCGTACACTTCATCCCGAACGATCATGGGCCTTCCGTCGAGTCGGTATAAAACTAAATCTATTCTAAGACATGAAATCTGGACTTCTGCTTATACAAATTATGCTATCCGTAAGAATAATGGAAACATCCAATGAGTAATGTATCTAAATACGTATGATAAGTATGCAGTTCGTATCTGTTACGTTGTGCATGTAAAGGTATGTCACGTTTAATTTTTGCTTTGAATATGTATGATATTTTCTGCACTCTGTATCTGCATCTGGGTTGGGTTGTCAATAACATGTGGAGGAAGTGGTTCTATAAAAGGCAATAAATCGCCTATTGATCGGCAGCTCAGCTGCAACTATTTTGTAAAGTGCCCTGTGGACACTATGTGTTGTGTAGGGACGGATGAGTGTTTTATACCCATATGGTTTGTTGGGATGGACAGAGTTGCTGTGTAGCGGCTGGGGGTAGGATTGTGTGTTGTATCTGCTCTGCTTTGCTATAAATTTGCTTCTGATAGATCTGTCTGATATGTATTTTACCGTGTTAAGTTTATTGTTATAGACTGAGTTTCAAAACTCACTCTCAGTTTCACTGACAGTTTTATGTAATCCTCAGACTTAGGCGGTTCGGTATGACGAGAGCTCGGTTTTACTGGTATTTCGACTCTTTAACTATTTTAAATTGGATTAAGTGTTTTGTAAAATTTGGACTGTTTGGACATTTTGGGATTGTCTCGGTTTTGAATTTTATTCTGAATTTTTGCATGACATTTGATAAAACGATTTACCGAAAATGATTATTTTCCTGCAACCAACTGTTTTCGAGAAAACAAACTTGGTTTTTTTAAAGTATAATGGTCTAAGAATTTTCGCTGCAAAGTATTCGATTTATTTAGGAAATGTAAATAAACAATGTTTTTAATTAAATAATTATGTCAAACACATTTTCTAATAAAACGGACTTTTAAGTAACAAAAGTTCACGATGTTTTTCAAATAAACGAAAGCCGGACTTACAATTGTTTGACATAACATCTCTAGATCTAACTATAACGTCCAGGCCAAATTTAGGGTGTTACATTTTTCATTTCATAAAATATGTGATGAAATTTGAATAATTTAGAGGACTAACTTTTCAATTTTAAAAAAGTAGAATGATGAATTTTAGAATTAGAAGGTTATTTATGTGATGATTCCTTTCTCATTTTTCCTGTATTTTTAACATATTTTTATTGTATGTTAAAGTACAGTGAATATTAAGTGGAATGATAAGGTACAATATATATTTAAAGAGAGAATATAATTTTAAATTTTAAAAATAATATTATTGTAGGAGACATAAAAGAAAAAAAGAAAAAACATAGTAAACCAGATAAAGTATAACCTAGAGAAAAAAAAAAAAAAAACCCAACAAACTGGAAAAGGGTATTTATTCCTTAATTTAGAAAATTGGGTTTGGGTTACAGAAGAAAAGTAGCTATGCTGGAAACAACTTTAATTATACAAGAATCTCATCAACAATTTTGCTATCACTTCCCATTGCTTTCACTCAAAGGATAATTCTCCCATGATTAAGCTTCGGGTTTGAGTTAAAAATTATGAACAATCTTTTTTTTTTTTTTAAATATACCAAAATCCAATTTATTTGGTTCAAAGATTCTTAATTCCACTGTTATTTCTTGTCTTCAAGTTTGGATTAACCCCAGTCTTGTCACATTGAAGACCATGTGTGTCGCTTTTGGATGGAGTTGGAGATTCATGAGATTTGATTAATAACAAAAAAGCAAGAGTTTAGTGCAATAAGCGAGACAATAATGTTAAGTTACGTAATAAATTGTGTTTAGGAAATCATTTTTTAAAGGTATTAATTTATATATAATTACTCTCAAAAATCATAATATTTCGTGTAGATTTCTTGCAAGTGACAAAAAATGTGTAAACATCATACATGGATGCACCAAAAGTAGGATGGAAACTCCAACCAGTGCTCAATGACATCTACAATCTCCTCCATTCTGTCCATATACAAGACGGCCCAATGAATAATAGTTGTCTGCATTGGTAAACTAAGTGGTGGGCTGCATGTGCTTCTAAGGTGTATATAAGCTTTTCGTGGCCTTAACCACTCTTGCCTTGTACTAGAAAAATTATTATTTTTATATAATCTAATATATATATAGAAAGAGTATGAAACAAGAATATCATTTCTTTCTAATAGTTTTATGCCACATCAGTTTTCTTATCTTGAATTTCAGGATTTTAATTTAGATTTGATTTTTTTCAGGATGAAAATGCTGAAATTCAAGATGAAAATGCTGATATGGCATAAATCTATTGAAAAAGGGATATATATGACGTAACGTCACTGTTTCATACAATCCTTTCTCCTATATATATATATATATATATATATATAAGTACGAGTTTAGAAAAATTTTTGAATGGATAAGAATACCCTTTATTTTTCACCATATTACTAAATTTGCAATTTAAAATAAAAATTAAAATAAAATAGAAGTTAAGATAATTATTACACATTTAAAATATTATAACTTAATTTATAATTATTTTTTAAAAATATTGTGGTAACTTTAAAATAGAGTTATTACTTGCATAGAACGCTAAGCAACAAGTCCGCATAATTATAATTTAAATCATAATTATTAGTTTAAAAGTTGATGTAAAAAAAAATTGTGCTAATTTTATTGATGTAAAATAAAGCTATTACTTTAATAGAATTTTAAACATCTTAATTATCACTTAAATAATATATTAAAGTTAATACAATTGTTTTCAATAATGTACTTTGCATTAATTACATAAAGTAAAATTATATTATATGTTAAAATGCTTTAATTATGATTTGGAAAATTTCTATTATAATATTTGAATTGATAAATTAATATATTTTAATTGTATTCAATAATTCAAATAAGAAATATTATTTTGGGTTAACTACAACAATTAAAAATACAATATTTAAAAATATTAAACATAAACACATAAAATCACATGCAATGCCAAGGACATTAAAAGTTAGTACATCTAAAACACGCTATAAAGTTAACAAATATATTAGTTTATTTATAACATTATTATGTTAAATGCAATAATTTATATATTTTTTAGTATAAATAGAAAATTTAATATATATTTTTCAAGCGCTTAAGACATGCGAGACTTAAAGGGTGAACTAAATTATATGGAAAAAAGAGGTTGTGGAAACTTATTTGAAGGATTAATTAAAACTTTCATACATGGTATTTCCTCTCTTCTTAGAATGATATTGTAATGATAGAAAATAGATATACAACCAAAAGTGTTTGTTGATGTGCCTTTGAAGAAAAGGTTACGCAGTGTTGTTTGATGGCAAACATGAAAGGCAGCTCAATATGGGGAAAACACCACACTAGCTTGGGATAAGTCATCCAAAATTTTAGCGTATGGTTTTCAACATGCATAATTGTGTGGTTTTCAACATGCATAATTGGCGGCCCCCCTTGCCTTGCCTATTGTCCAATTGGTTGCGTAACTTGGGATCAGTCACCGAGGCTATGCTACTGCCCAGCATAGGCATAATTCTATGATGGTAACTCTTCCCATATTTATAATTAAACTGATAAATCTATTTTAAATTTTGAATTTGTATTACATCTAAATTTTACAATTTAAATTAAATATTTTATTCTTTAAAGATTAAAATCTCATAAATATTCTATGGAGACATGTTTTGAGTAGTGCTTATTGATGCCTAGCATTGTTCAATTCGGAAACTTGCCACGTTAGAGTTAGTAAATTTTGACAACAAAAATTTTTGGACTTTGATTCTAACTAATAATTTGGACGATTTCAAGCTCATCCTTAATATCCAAATTACATATAGCGACATACCTTGGAGATCGTTTGGATTTGGATCAAGGCAACCAACTTGGTGGGATCAGATCGAATTTAATCGGGTGAAATTTGAAAGCCTATCTTAAAAATTCAAGACTTATCTGAGTGCATTGAAGATATTCTTTATGCTTGTTATCATACTGGTTTTATGGGAAGATTGATATCGGATATGTTAGCAAGTCTCGGCTTCTTATAAATTGAGGAGACTTGTATAGGTGATGTACTAAATTGACATCACTTATTCTAATTCAGTGAGGAACATTTCTTTTTTAGTGCATTGAGTAAAAAATTAAGTGAGTTACTTGGTTAATTTCCTAAGTTTTTAGGGGGAAAACTTGGAGGAGAGTTATCTAATTCTTAGGTGCAAAAATGAGTCTAATATGATGAGTGCTAAAGGTTGAAATCCACTGGTTGTACGTGTTGCTAGGATTGTGGATTATCTCTCTAGGTAAGGCCCCGCAGACGTAAGGAAACCGAACTATGTAAACATATCGTGTCTTCTTTTTTTTTTTTGCCTTGTTCATACTTAGTGCCTAAGGCAGTTGGCCTTGGTCTTCATCACTGCTTCTGGAACTGCTTGTGTTTTGTTTGTAAATACCATTTTAGAACTTTCATATTCAAAATTTATAAGTTAAAAAGATTAAAAATTTTAAAATAAAATAAATAATATATTCAGATATCCTAAGATGGTATTTTAAAAATGAAGCTAATTCAAATATTTCAATATCCAAAATTAATATATATATATATATATATATATGAGGAATAGTAATTAAAATATCTAAATTCATAATGTTTGAATCAATAAAAGTAAATCAAATATTCAAAAATATCCACATTATCTATTTTCATCCATAAACATGGATAGCTTGTCTTGGTTCATTGGTTTAAAGGTCAAGCCGACCATTTTTTATTTCTTCATATATAGTTAACCCTCATTATAACAACTTTATTTATCTACTAATATTTTTCCTGTTATAAACAGTTGACTGTAACATACCTATAACAACATGTTATAGAAAGATAATTGTTGTAAACCTAAAATAGAATTCAAATAGTGAATTTCTATCAAATAAAGAAAGTGAGGGTTATATGAGAAAAAGAAAGTGGAAATCAAATCAACAACATTAAAAGATGTATAGTAGGTGTATGTTGTTGGATCTAATGCCTTAGGTTTAGTATTTTCGCCTATATACACTTGTATTTTTCGAACAAATTGGTTTAATAATAATATCCATTAATTACATTAATACCCTTTATATATTATCCTCAATTGTTTTTGCATGCAAAGCAAAATGGAAGCAAATATTGACTCACTGGTTATCTAATGTTTAAATAATATTAAGTAGTATTATGTGTTCGGATAATAATACAGAAAGACAATTTATATTAGTAGATAAACCTAAACATATTCTTAGTCTAATCGAAAATGAGCAAATCGATTGAAAGACTAATATGTTGTTTATCAAGCCCAATTGGGGAAATGTTTTTCTTGAGCATCGAAGTGGATGACTCCTAGAAGATAGAGACATATATGTGATTGATTAGACTGACAGTACATTGGACAGGACCCAAGTAGAATAGATCCTAAATCCATTTATGGATTTATTTACTTGTGACATTCAAAGTGTGACATACCTTAAATCCTGAGTAAATGGTAGACTATGTATGTGTAACTCGTATACTTTGATATAAATAAAAGCCTTAGTTCAAACTAAGGAACCGAAAGCTAGTGCATTGGGTATACGATTTCTCCAGTATGTAGCATCATTCACAACAATGTAATTCATAGCCCGAGGTATGGGTAAATGATGTCCTCTCATTGATATTACATGGTTGATGAAAAGTTAACATGGCTACGGGTCATTCGCCTTTGTGATGAATGACTTGATTACTATTTGATAGTAATTGACTTTTCATGAAGAAAGATGTAATGGTTACCATGAGATAAAATATATCATATTAGTGTTGGATCTGGTGCCCTGAGTGCAGTATATTCGTTTGTAAACTTGTAATTTTTTGAATAGGTTGGTTAATAAAAGAATTCATAGATTACATTAATATACTTTGTATAATTGTCCTCATGTGGTTTTTGCATGCAAAGAAAAATAGAAGCAAATGTTGACTCACTGGTTGTCTAATGTTTAAACTAATACTAAGCGATATTAGGTGGTTGGATCATAATATGGAAAGACATCTTATATTCGTAGATAAACTTAAACATATCCTTATTCTAATCGAAAATGAGAAAACTGATTGAAATACTAATAAGATGTCTTTCAAGTTTAATTGGGGAGATGTCTTTTCTTAAGCATCGGGGTGAATGACTCCCAAAAAACAGAGACAGAGATGTGACTAACTTGATAATAGTACATTAGACTAGACCCAATTAGAATAGATCCTGAATCCATTTAGGGATTTATTCACTTATGACGTTCAAAGTGTGGAACACCTTAATCCTGAGTGGATGATAGACTATGCATGCGTGACTCATATACTTTGATGTAAGTAAAAGCCTAACTTCAAATAAATAAAGAGCTGGAAGCAGGTGCGTTGGGTATACAACTTATGTAGTATGTAGCGTCATTCACAACAGTAGAATTCATAGCCCGAGATATGGGTAAATGATATTCTCTCATTTCCATTGCATGGTTGATAAAAAGTAAACAATGGCACGGGTTATTCGTCTTTTTGATGGATGACTTGATTATTATTTGATAGTAATTGTAACACCCCCTACTCGTATCCGTTGTCGGAACAAGGTACGAGGCATTACCAGAGTTTACTGAACATTTTCAAATAATTACGAGTCATTTATTATTCATATTCTGAAAATAATCATAACATCCCTTTATTGGGCCCTCGAAGCCCAAAACATACATTAGGAACCAACCGAGATAAAATCGGAATCATAGGGAATTTTTCACAAAATCCTAAAATTGCATAACTAAAACCTTTCCGCTTTTTCATAAGCTCAATTATATTTTCATCTAAGCACTTACCATTTCAATGCACCTTATAATTAAACATATTACCATTCAACCAGTAATTTGGCACTTGCCTAAACTTCAAGCAACAACATTGGTTAGCTTACTTTAATATTGAGTATGAGGAAGACCCAAAATTTGGCTGCTTGGAGCCCAAGTTTGAGTGCTAAATTTCGGCATTTAAAGGGGACAATAGGGGGGACGGCACAAGGCTATTTTTAGGGGTTTTAATGTTTATTTTACGTGGATAATTAGGCAGATAATGAAGAGAGGAATTAGGGCTATTTTTGAGGAGATAATAGATCAAAGATTAGAGCCATCTTTAAGTGTTTAATGTTAGCCGAAATAATTAAGAATTTGAAAAGAAAAGGGAATTCGGTTTTGGCTTAAGGTATGTGTGCCGAAATTCCTAGCTAGTTCTCTCATCTTTCTTTTTGCTTTGTCGAAATTCCTATGCTATTCTCCCTCTCTTTTCCTTTCTTCACTTCAGTTGGCCGAACCTCTGACAAATTCTTTTCTCATCTCATTCAAACCCTTTAGTCGAAACCTCTAAGCTTCCCTTACTTTTTGCTTACTTTCTTCAAAGCCGAAACACCACGCTTAGATTTTTTAAAAGCCAAAAACATGAGATCTAGTCTTCCATATGTGTGCCAAAATCATTCTGGGGTACCTACCTGTGCCAAAATTTTGAAGAAACCAATAGGTATGTGTCGATTTTGAGTTTCCAATATTTCTCTTGCTTTTCAAAGTCTCTAGCCGAATAGCTAATCAAGTGACTAATCAAAGGTTTTTCTTATTTTTCGGTATTTTGGGATCTGAAAAGGAGTCCAATGCCTAGATCTTTAAAGTCAAGGTTCAGTAACCTTTGAGTCGTGTTATTTTTGGGATTCCAAGGCTATATATTGAGGATAAGAGATCCGGATAGCAAGGACATCGACTAAGCATATTGGATTTCGCGATATCAGGTGTGTAACTTTCCACACCATCTAGATTGTTTGTTAATTCATGTATATAAATCTGCTATGTTCTGTTAAAAGTTGAAATCCCAGCATTATGGTTGAAACCCGAGGAGGGTAAAAGCGAATCACCAGGTTAGTGATCTCAGTCATTCCTAAAGTGAATGTTCCTGTTAAGATGTCATATGTGATAAGTATGCCGATTTCTGTGATTGCATGGGGTTGGGATTAATGAAAGGGGAAGTGTTTGTTGTAGTGGCTTATGCCATGATCTGTTGTAGTGGCTTATGCCATGATCTGTTGTAGAGGCTTTTTGCCATGATCTGACGATGAGTAACATGACTGCCATCGATGGTGTGTAGGGGTGTGGGTTGATTGTAGAAATCCCCAATGGTGTGATTGGCAGGTAAGGGTGGCGTGTAGTGGATGGACACCTAGGATTGGGTTGGGCTTTGCATATTATTTTTGTTTTGTATATCAATTTTGATTATTATGTTTTATGGGGCTAAAGCCCAAATCTAATGGTGCATGAGGGTTGCACATTGAGTCTCGCGACTCACCCTTTTAATTGAACAATTTCAGGTGACACCTAGTGCTTCGGACCGGGCTGGAGAGGAACGCGAGGTGGCCATGCAAAAGAGCAATTGGATTCAGCTAAAAGACTTTAGTTTGTTATTTTTATATTTTGCGGATTTTTAAAAGTGGTTGTAATAAGGCCACAGGCCACTAGACTATTATTTTTGTTTTGGGTTTTATGTTGGGCATTTAAGTTTTATGTTTCCAATTAAGTTAAGACATGTACGAAATTGCAGTTTTTATTTAAAATCCACCAAGATAATTTATAACTTAATATTTTACACTTTAATGAATTCTTAAGCTTTCGGAATAAAGGTTTAAACCTAGTAATTGTTTTCCAATATGTGACATATTTTGTAAAATCCCTTAAGTGACATACCAGATCCAGTTGTAGCATTTGGGTCGGGTTTGGGGTGTTACAAATTGGTATTAGAGCCCAGTTCAAAACTCGACTCTGGGGTTTTTGGGCTCAAAACGTTTTCTAAAAATGGGCTTTCAAAACATTGATGTTTTTAAGTGATACCAGGTCTGTTAGCTCCGCATGGCACCTGCGTCTCCGGCCCAAGTCCGCCAGGTAAGTACTCTAAACCATTATGTGAAATATATATGGGCTTAATGGGCTTATTGGGACGTAGATTAATCAGATTAGAACTTGATGGACTCTAGGCCTAGCTTAAACCATTTCTTAAAATTCATAAGACTTAATTCCACTAAACAAACCCGTGAATGAGTCGCAAGATTAGGGTGTGGTAATAGGCATACGCGTGTCTAGGATTAGATCCGGAAGAGCCTGGTATTTAAGCAGTCCTAGTGACTCACCTCCTCTTCGCCGGAATCCTACCTGGAGCATAGTGACTGTTCACCTTAGCCGAGTTAGGGTGTGGCAATAGGTATACACATGTCTAGGAGTAGATTCAGGGAAAGCTTGGTATTTAAGCAGTCCTAGTGACTCACCTCCTCTTCACTAGAATCTTACCTGGTGTGTAGTGACTATTCATCCTAGCTACAAGGATTGGTTGATGGGCTAAACCTTATAATTAAAACCCGAAAGGGACCAGCCACCCTATTTTTTAAAAAAAAAAGAAAATCCCCAAGTTTTGTAAAATTTTAAAAAATACATTTGAGTTATGAAAAATTTCCAATCAACCATGTTTTGAAAACTTTACCCGAAAAACCTCATGTTTACAAGAGTAACCCGGACTATGAAACTAGATTTCACCAAAGTACCCCTGTTTAAAAAAAAAAAACATCGAAATATCCCTAGTTTGAAAAATTACCAAACTACCCTTATTTTGCAAAATGACCAAATTACCCCTGGTTTGTAAAATTACCAAATTACCCCTGATTTGTAAATTACTAAATTGCCCCAAATTTCAAATTTATCGAAATACCCTCAGATTTCAAAATTACAAAAATGCCCCCTAAATTTCAAAATTACCGAAATACCCCCAGATTGTAAAATTACTAAAATACCCCTATTTTACAAAATGACCAAGGAACCCTATTTTGGAAAATTATGAAAATACCCTTATAGGAAAAATTACGAAAACACCCATAGGTAGTGAAATAACGAAAACACCCTTATGTGATGAATGTAAGTGCTGGGATGCTATTTGTATAATGGTGATTGAATGTATGTGTCTTATTCTAGTTAGGGGATACGAACTTGAGACTGTTTTGTGAATGCGAATTTGAAAGAACTACTTTTAAAACTATTATTCATAAGACTGTCCGTGGTAAAACAGTGGAAAGAATTAATGATTCATAAAATTCTTAATCAGATAAACGCCAATCGGAAGAATGAGTACAAGGGGTCGAGAATGTCCGCCGCGTGGACGCGGTAGGGGTAGGATGACCTTGTCTGAGCCAGTAGGGTCTGGCCACGGGTCAGGAAATGAAATGCTGGATCCTCCAGCTGTGGAGGGAGAGTTACGGGATCAGGTGACCGGAGATGATGCTGTGTCTCAGGCGATGTTGCGAGTCCTTGAGAGAGTTGCTGGAGTAGGCATGGGCATAGGAGCCCAGAAATTTGTGCCGGAGCGACTTAAGGCCAATGGGGCGGAAGTGTTTAGGGGCATTTCTGGTGTAGCCCCTAACACAGCTGGGTATTGGATGGAAGCGACTGAGCGCATAATGGATGACTTAGACTTCATGGTAGAGGAAAAGTTGAAAGGGGTAGTGTTTCCGGCAGACTTAATGGAATTACCATTTGGAGAGTTTGACCTTATCTTAGGAATGGATTGGTTGACAAGGCATCGTGCTAAGTTGGATTGTGGGTCTAAGCGTATGGTGTTAAATACCCCAGAAGGCGGGGAGGTGGTTGTGTTAGGAGAGAGAAGGAATTATCTATCTAATATAGTGTCGGCATTGAAAGCTATTAAGATGATTCGGAAGGAATGTAACGCCTTTCTAGCTTTTATTAGTGCTTTGGATGCTAAGGAGGTAACTGTCGATGAGGTTCGAACAGTTAAGGATTTTGCGGATGTCTTTCCGGAGGAGTTGCCAAGATTACCCCCAGATCGCGAAGTGGAGTTTGGAATAGAACTACTCCTGAGTACGACTCTGGTATCCATTGCTCCTGATCGAATGGTGCCGAAGGAGCGGGTAGAGCTCAAAGCTTAAATCGAGGAGCTTTTGGATCAAGGATTTATCCGACCGAGTGTGTCTTCATGGGGAGCGCCGGTCCTATTCGTGAAGAAGAAGGATGGCTCCATGCGTATGTGCGTGGACTATCGTCAACTGAATAAGTTGACGATTAAGAATAAGTACCCATTATCAAGAATCGATGACCTGTTCGATCAACTTAAAGGAGCTTCAGTCTTTTCAAAGATTGATCTAATGTCGGGTTATCATCAGTTAAAGGTAAAGGAAGGGGACATTCATAAGACGTCGTTTCGGACTCGGTACGGTCATTATGAGTTCTTGGTGATGCCGTTCGGGTTGAAGAACGCGCCAGTAGCATTTATGGATATGATGAACCGGGTATTCCAGCCATACCTTGACCGGTTCATCGTGGTGTTCATCGACGATATCCTGGTATATTCCAAGTCTGAGGAGGAACATGATGCACATCTTTGGGTGGTGTTGCAAATCCTGAGGGAGAAGCAGTTGTTCGCTAAGTGCAATAAGTGTGAGTTTTGGTTAAGGGAAGTGACCTTCTTAGGGCATGTGGTTTCCGCAGAAGGAATTAGGGTAGACCCTCGGAAGATAGAAGCTGTATTGGATTGGAAACTGTCGAAGTCAGTGGCAGAGATTCTATGTTTCTTAGGATTAGAAGGATATTATCGAAGGTTTGTTTAGGGGTTCTCTTCAATAGTGGCACCTTTAACTAAGTTGTTGAGGAAGGAAGTATCGTTCGTGTGGGCCGATAAACAGTAGGAGAGTTTTGAGAAGTTGAAGAGAATCCTGACAGAAGCACCAGTGTTAATTCAACCAGAGGCGGGAAAAGAATTTACCGTCTACTGTGATGCGTCACACACAGGTTTAGGGTGTGTGTTGATACAAGAAGGAAAAGTGGATGCGTATGCGTCTTTACAGTTAAGACCGCATGAGTTGAACTACCCTACGCATGATTTGGAATTGGCGGTAGTAGTGTTTGCTCTGAAGATCTAGAGACACTACTTGTACGGGGAGAAGTCAGTTATTTACACTGACTATAAGAGCTTGAAGTATCTCCTCACTCAGAAGGAGTTGAACCTAAGACAGAGAAGGTGGATCGAGCTGTTAAATGATTATGACTGCTCGATTGAGTACCATCCGGGTAAGGCAAATGTGGTGGCGGATGCATTAAGTAGGAAGGCGATAACAGACTTGAGGGCAATGTTTGCTCATCTTAGCCTATATGAAGATGGCAGTTTGGTAGCTGAACTTCAAGTAAAACCATTGTGGACAAGTTAGATCAAAGAGAAGCAACTTTTGGATGATGTTTTAAGTACTTGGATCCAACAAGTGCAGAATGGTGAAGGAGAGGATTATAGTTGGAATGGTGATGGAGTTTTGTGTTTCTGTGGAAAGGTTTGTATGCCAAAAGATGTGGAGTTAAGACAGATGATTCTTCAGGAATCGCATAGTAGCCCTTATACTATGCATTCTGGAGGAGTTAAGATGTATCGAGATTTGCAAGAGCAGTTCTGGTGGCCAAGTTTGAAGCGAGAAGTTACGGAATATGTGGGGACGTGTTTGACGTGTCAGCAACTCAAAGCTAAACACCAGTTACCTTCAGGGTTGTTGCAACTGGTGAAGATTCCCCAATGGAAATGGAAAAGAATCACGATGGGTTTCGTTAGTGGGTTACCCCTTACGCCCACTAAGAAAGATTCAATTTGGGTAATTGTGGATCAGCTGACGAAGTCTGCTCACTTCATACCAGTTCGAGTGGACTTTTCTCTACAAAAGTTGGCTAAGTTGTATGTGGCTGAGGTTGTAAGATTACGTGGTGTACCGGTGTCGATCATATCGGATAGGGACCCTAGGTTCACGTCACGATTTCGAAAGGCTCTTCAGCAAGCAATGGGAACAAGGTTAGACTTGGTGCAGAAGAGGCGACGTGAGAGCCAGAGGATGTTTTGCGACAGTAGTATGCCCATCTCTTTTGATTAGGTAAATTTTGAGGACAAAATTTATTTTAAAAGGGGTAGAACTGTAACACCCTAAATAATTGGGTCTGTACATTTTATGTGTTTGACTGCTTCAAATATTAATTTGAGAATTTCAGGTACAATTGGGGCTCAAATTGGGCTGAGGCCTTGTTTTAAATATTTTGTTTAGACACTCTAAGGGCTTAAATTAAAGTTTTAATAGTTTAAGTGACATATTGGGCTTGTGGCCCATCAACTAGGAGCACGGTAGAGGGGAGATTTAAGTGGCGTCACTTGAGTATGAGGAAGGCCCAAAATTTTGCTGCTTGGATCCCAAGTTTGAGGGCTAAATTTCGGCATTTAAAGGGGGCAATAGGGGGACGGCACAAGGCTATTTTTAGGGATTTTAATGTTTATTTTATGTGGATAATTAGGCAGATAATGAATAGAGGAATTAGGGCTATTTTTGAGGAGATAATAGATCAAAGATTGGAGACATCTTTAAGTGTTTAATGTTAGCTGAAATTATTAAGAATTTGAAAAGAAAAGGGCATTCGGTTTTGGCTTAAGGTATGTGTACCGAAATTTCTAGCTAGTTCTCTCATCTTTCTCTTTACTTTGCCGAAATTCCTATGCTATTCTCCCTCTCTTTTCTTTTCTTCTCTTCAGTTGGCCAAACCTCTGAAAAATTCTTTTCTCATCTCATTCAAACCCTTTAGCCGAAACCTCTAAGCTTCCCTTACTTTTTGCTTACTTTCTTCAAAGCCGAAACACCATGCTTAGATTTTCTAAAAGCTAAAAACGTGAGATCTAGTCTTCCATATGTGTGCCGAAATCATTTTAGGGTACCTACCTGTGCCGAAATTTTGAAGAAACCAATAGGTATGTGTCGATTTTGAGTTTCCAATATTTCTCCGGCTTTTCAAAGTCTCTAGCCGAATAGCTAATCAAGTGACTAATCAAAGGTTTTTCTTATTTTTCGGTATTTTGGGATCTGAAAAGGAGTCCAATGCCTAGATATTTAAAGTCAAGGTTCAGTAACCTTTGAGTCGTGTTATTTTCGGGATTCCAAGGCTATAGATTGAGGATAAGAGATCTGGATAGCAAGGACATCGACTAAGCATTTTGGATTTCGCAATATCAGGTGTGTAACTTTCCACACCATCTAGATTGTTTGTTAATACATGTATATAAATATGCTATGTTCTGTTAAAAGCCAAAATCCCGGCATTATGGTTGAAACCCAAGGAGGGTAAAAGCGAATCACAAGGTTAGTGATCCCAGTCATTCCTAAAGTGAATGTTCCTGTTAAGATGTCATATGTGATAAGTATGCCGATTTCTGTGATTGCATGGGGTTGGAATTGATGAAAGGGGAAGTGTTCTATTGTAGTGGCTTATGCCATGATCTGTTGTAGTGGCTTTTGCCATGATATGTTGTAGTGGCTTATGCCATGATCTGTTGTAGTGGCTTTTTGCCATGATCTGTTGTAGTGGCTATTGCCATGATCTGACGATGAGCAGCATGACTGCCATCAATGGTGTGTAGCGGTGTGGGTTGATTGTAGAAATCCCCAATGGTGTGATTGGCAGGTAAGGGTGGTGTGTAGCGGATGGACACCTAGGATTGGGTTGGGCTTTGCATATTATTTTTGTTTTGTATATCAATTTTGATTATTATGTTTTATGGGGCTAAAGTCCAAATCTAATGGTGCACGAGGGTTGCACATCGAGTCTATAACTCACCCTTTTAATTTAACAATTTGTGTGACACCTAGTGCTTCGCATCGGCCGAGAGGAACGCGAGGTGGCCATGCAAAAGAGCAATTGGATTCACTAAAAGACTTTAGTTTGTTATTTTTATATTTTACGGATTTTTAAAAATGGTTGTAATAAGGCCACGGGCCACTAGACTATTATTTTTGTTTTGGGTTTTATGTTGGGCTTTTAAGTTTTATGTTTCCAACTATGTTAAGACATGCACGAAATTTCAGTTTTTATTTAAAATCCACCAAGATAATTTATAACTTAATATTTTACACTTTAATGAATTCTTAAGCTTTCGGAATAAAGGTTTAAACCTAGTAATTGTTTTCCAATATGCGGCATGTTTTGTAAAATACCTTAAGTGACATACCAAATCCGGTTGCAGCGTTTGGGCCGGGTTTGGGGTGTTACAATTCTTTTCACACATAGTCTTCGGGAGGGCTAATACCAGGATCACCAGTCCGGGCTAGATCCTTTTTACCGTCAAATCCTTTTCAGTGATCCATCGAATTCCATTCCATCCAGCCAGGATTTATTTCTCTTTTTATCATGTATTATCAACATTTCATCTATTATCATACATTGAGCATTCAATTCACATTCATGTCACATAAATATACAATTCAAGCATTCAAGAATTCAATTCAAGTTGCACGAGCTTACCTCGTTGCTTGTTCGTGTTTGTAATTTCACTAATCTGATGTTTTCTCTTTTCCACGTTCAAGTCTCGTATTTGAGTCATCCGAATCTTTATAAATAAATTTGAATATCATTTTCATTCATTTCATATTTTGATACATTCAATTAATGCTTTAGGTAAAATTACCATTTCGCCCCTAAGCTTTTAATTAATGACGATTTCATCTTTAGGCTCAGAAAAATAAAATTTTTGTAATTTAATCCTTGTTTCAAACCTAATTATTCTCATATATATTGATAACAGCCCATGAATTCTATGAAATATCAGAATTTTCCATGATTTCAACATTTTTTAATTTAATCCCTAAAACATGTTTTCACCCAATCTTGATCTAACTTAATAATTTCATTCAATTTTGTAATTTAAGTAATAAAATAATCCATTTCATGCAATTTGGTCATTTTTGACATTTTTACAAAATTTCCCATAAAGTTTTACTTTTATTCAATTTAGTCCCTGAGCCTAAACATGCAAATTAGCCATGCTAGTTGAATATTCATATATATTTTCCCCCTCATCCTCCTCTCCATTACACATCCTTAATTTATATAACATGCTTATAAGTAACATTATCTATGATTTCACTGTTTACTTATAAATTTATTCAAAGTTGTCCATTTGATTCATAGTCACTAAATTATTTATATCTTGAGCTACAGAATCTCCATTTAAAATCCGCTTGATTTTTTAGAAACTAGACTAAAATATTTTCCTACCATAAAAATTTTAGAATTTATAGTTTAGCCAATAAGTACAGTAAAATCTTCAAATTTGACTCTATTCTACTGTTTGACAGCTTCTACCTTTCTTTACTAAAAATTAATTATCTCTTAGTACGGAATTTGGATGATGTTTCCTTTTGTTTATATTAAAATAGACTCATTAATAATTTAATCATATAAATTTAAATTCCAAAATATTTTTATACAAATTTTAATGATTTTATAAATTCAGAACAGGGGAACCCAAAATCATTCTGACCTTGTCTTACAAAATTTACTATAACTCATCATTTACAAGTCCATTGCTTACACCGCTTCTTCTATGAAAAACTATACTCAAAAATATTTAATTTAATATTTTATTCATCCTATAATTCGATTTCCACAATTTTTGGTGATTTTTCAAATTTAGACTACTACTACTGTCCAAAACTGTTTTAGTGCAAAATGTTAATTACCAAGTTTGTAACACCATTATTTCCTTTCTACAATATTTCCATGACTTTCTCTTATTTTATTTCACTAGCATATCAAGAGCATAAAAATTATATAATAAAACTCTACATTAACATCATTTCCATGCTTTTTCAACAATATCAAACTTAAAAATATATTGAAATCTTGATGTTCTTACATTGTCTTATTGATTTCAATCTTTAACTTTATTTTCTCTCTCCTCCAGCTTTTATTTCTTGAATCTAACTTGATATTCTAGCTCCCCATAGTCTCCTTGTCATCTTTCTCTCTTGATGGCTATGGAAATTCTTTTGAATTCTAAGTAAAAATGATGGATTTTTGGTGTAAGGACCAAATTGTAAAGAAAGCAAAACTTTCTTTCTTTCTCTCTTCTTCTCACGTTGGTGCATGGGAAAGATAACAGAAATTCTTCATCTTTCCTTCCTTACATACTAAAGAAATAATACTAAAATAATAATAAAATATCTCATTAAAATATTAATAAAATAATATTTATCTAATTAAATAATTATAAAATATCATCAACATCATCATTACTTTCTAGATTTCTCTGTCTTCCAATTGACCATTTTTCCCTTTGTGATCTTATAAAATCCCATCCTTGAATCGTCACATAATTTGGTAAAATTATGACTTAGTCCCTCATAATTCTTTAGTCCCTCATAATTCTTTACCTATTCAATTTGGTCCTAATTCATCTGTTTTCTTTAGTTTCTAGATCATTTCACCCTTAAAATATTTGCACTATTGGTCCTTTAAATTTTTTATATTTACACTTTAACCCCTCAAGTTTTGAATATTTACTCTTAGGCAATAAAACTTTTCTCACTTTTACCATTTAGTCCTTTCTTGAATTAATATATCATAATATACTTCCCAATATTGTCATAACTCCAAAATTTCCCTTTTTGTCGCTTTATTTCCTTATTTTACTATATCAAATATAATATCTTACTGTAAAAATTTTCGGGGTATTACAGTAATCGACTTTTTACTAAGGAATATATAATGGTTATCATGAGATAAAATAGAATCATATTGAGGGAACAAATTTATCCCAAAGAGATTAAGGATATAGTATGTAACACTCCAAACCCGGCCTAGACGTTATGGCCGAATCTAGCATGTCACATCGAAAGGTTGTTTAAAAGCTACGCGTTCGTTAAAAACTTTGTATCCTTTTTGAAACTCCGAATTTCGTTGCTTACAAAAACAAGATTTGCTCAAAGTATATTCTTGCAAAGGTGTTACTGTTTAGAAAAATTTGTTGGCTGTACAGGTTTGACTTAAATAATTGCGGAAACGCGATGTTTTGAAAAACAGTAGTTATTACGTTTAATCGTTTAACAATTCATAACTAGCAGAATTACCAAATGAAAGATTAAAAAGAAAAATCCAATGGCCTTATTACACAAAGTATTAACCCAAAAATAATATAAAATAAATTAAATACAAATTTACTAAGTATCGTTAAGAAGCAAAACCGACGTACGGCCACCTCCAAGTCCTCCACAGCTCCAAATCCTCTAACGCTGGGGATTACCTGCAAGGTTAAAAGAAAAGGGTGAGTTGCAAGAACTCAGTGTGTAATCCCCTATAACGGTCACTATCTGGGCCTACCCATACGGTATCGATTTGGGTGTAAGCCCTATTCGGTAACAAGCTAGGCCTAAGCCCCAAAATCATCTCAATGTATGTGGATATGAGCCCATCCCAATCCTACCAGCCCACTAACTCTCCACCCGTACCAATCAATCGCACCATGTGGGGATTATGTCAACCCACCCAGCCAAACCTTACCAATATTGCAGTCAAGTTGCTAATCACGATATATGTGGCTGAGTCACTCAAACGGTAGGTGACAATACCACTCGAACGATATGTGGCAGAGTCACTAAAACGGTACTTCCTCCAATCATCAAACCCAACCCATGCAACATGATATGAATGTAGTGAATTACAACTATAAATAGTTATATATATAAAATCACATACACGATAACTAACTACCATCAAGGGTATAATGGTTATTTCGTCACCTAGGGGTATAACAGTAATTTCACCTCTTGGTGGTATTTCGATAATTTACCTATCGAGGGTATTTCGGTAATTTACCCATTAAGGGTATTTCGGTAATTTCAATCATCTAACGGCCTTTTCGGAGGCCTACTGTCCCCTCGAGCAACACGGGATCCCTTTTGGGTCTCTACGGTGTAATTGGGCCTAAAATCCCATTCTGGCCCAAACAGGCCCACATGCTCGTGTGGCCCATTTAGCTCGTTTTCGGTCTCGATTCTGCGGACTTCCCAGTCGCATCAGTCATTTGGTCAATTTTCCATCGGTTTCACTCATGTGGGCTCGTTAGCCCATTGGGCCCACTTAGCCCGTTTTGGCTCAATAAGGCCCATTACAGCCTCAGATTTACGAGAGTGTTCGTGACACTCTCATGGTCTACTTCCATAACTAGTGGCTCGATTTATCACTATGAGTGCTCGTACGCTCGAGTGATCTCTATTGCCAATTTTTTGGCTTTTCGATAATTCGGCTTTTAGCTGAATCTCAGAACAGCACATGCTATCACAAACAATGGTGTGAGATTACACACCTTAGCGAGACGCATGATTATCCCTTCGTATCAACCCTACAGATCATCAGATTCCTTATTAGCCAAATGTTGTTTAAAGTTAAACACTTAGAGAATTAAGCCCAAAACGTTCTCCTTACGTTGTTTGAGGAAACAACCTTTCACACCAAGATTTCTAAGTACTAATGCTTGGCTTCAAGTCCTTAACAAGAGTCTGTACCAAATGAAACCTATAAGTGTGACAGAAAACTGCATACCACTTAACACATCACATGGCATATTCGGCCAAACCAAGTATTATGACGATATTCTTACCTCCCTTGAACGATGAATCCATAATCAAGGTTTGAATAATACTTGCTACCCCTCACATTAGTAAAAAAAAAAAAAATCTTTGAGCCTAGCGATGGTCATGTCACAAAAAAAAACAACGTATCTTAGACTCACGAGAGAAAAAGAAGAACACCCGATTATTAAAAAGAGAAACTAAATGAAAATAGAGTTATAGTCAAAGAGAGAACTATAACTTATCGATTGTCACACTCTTTATAGAATCATAGATGAAGAGAAAAGAAGCTAGTTGAAGAGTAAAAAGGAAAAAAAGTATGTATTCAGCTATGGAGAAAAGACAAGAAAAGAAGATGAGAGGGAAAAGAAAAGAACGGATGAAGAGAGATGGAAAAAAGAGTTTCGACCAACAGGTGTTCAGGCTATTTGCACAAAGAAAACACACGAAAGGTAAGATGGAGATAAGGAGAAGAGACTAAGAATTCGGTAGAAGTAGGCTGAAGAGAAACTAACCCGAAATGCACCAGAAAATGTAACCGAAAATGTAAAAACTTACCAAAGAAAAATAAAGGAAATTTGGTACCCCCAACATACAGAAACTGAATATACACTCACTCCACCCCACACTAGCCGAAATTCCCCTCAGTTAGCTTCTTACTTTTGGCCAACACTACTCACACACACCCACTCTTTGATTTTCTCCCCTTTTCCCTCCTACAATCCCTCTCCTTCATCCATTTGAAACATTTGACCCATTCTTCAACTCCTATAGCAGAGTTTGATCCTAACTCTGCTTCATCCTCTCCCAAAGCATAAAATAAATACCTTTAATTGCTTGCCAAGGGAATCGAACTCCACTCCCCTTGTCCCCTAGTGATGCCACAACCAACTTGCCACCAGCTCAACTTGTGCTACATAAACACACAAAAATCTACTTAAGTCCTGCTTCATACAGCCCTCTCCACTTTAGGGTTAAAAAAAAAAAATTTTCCAAGGCTCAGACCTGAACTCGAGCCCCCTAGAGCCCCCAAACACCCTCAAATAACTAGTTAAACAAGCTCAACACATGCAATTATGTAGAAATCACAAACCCCTAATTTTTGGGATGTTACAATTCTACCCCCTTAAAGAAATTTCGGCCTCAAAATTTACCTGATTAGAAGAGGTAAGGGTACTGTTGTCGAATCGCCTCCTCAGACTCCTATGTGGCTTCCTCTGAACCGTGATTACGCCACAACACCTTGACTAACAGAACGGATTTCCTTCTCAACACTTTAACATCACGATCCAAAATTTGTATCGGTTTTTCTTTAAATGTTAGATCAGATCTTATCTCGATCTCCTCTACCAACACTACATGAGAAGGATCAGAATGATAGTGCCTTAGCATAGAAACATGGAATACATCATGTATCCGATTTAACTCAGGGGGAAGCTCAAGCTGATAGGCGATCGGTCTAACACGTTTTAATACCTGGTAAGGTCCGATGAATCTAGGGCTTAACTTACCTTTCTGTCTAAATCTAGAATCTTCTTCCAGGGTGAAACTTTCAAGAAGACAAAATCTCCCACCGAGTATTCAATCTCTTTGCGCTTTAGATCAGCGTATGACTTCTACCTATCAGATGCTTCTTTTAACCGATCCCGTATTAACTTTATTTTCTCTTTAGTTTCCAAAATCAGCTCTAGACCCAACAGCCATCGACTCACCCAATTCTGTCCAACACATAGGTGTACGACACCTATGGCCATATAATGCCTCGTATGGTGCCATCTGAATGCTGGATTGATAGTTGTTGTTGTAAGCAAATTCCGCCAACGGTAAATAGTCCTCCCAACTACCTTTGAAATCAATCACAAACCTTCTTAACATGTCTTCCAAAATCTGAATTACCCTCTCTGACTAACCATCAGTATGCAGATGAAGCGCTATGCTGAAATCTAACCTTATACCCAGAGCTTTATGTAACACTCTTCAGAACTGAGATGTGAATCTAGGGTTCCTGTTTGAGATGATAGACACTGATACCCCATGTAACCTTATAATCTCTACCACATATAATTTGGCTAACTTTGACAATGAGTAATCCGTGCGAACCGGTATGAAGTGAGCAGATTTAGTCAGTCGATCCACAATTACCCATACCGAATCTTTCTTAGTAGGCGTCAAGGGTAGCCCACTAACAAAGTCCATGGTTACCCTCTCCCACTTCCAGAGTGGAATTTTCACTGGTTGCAGTAATCCAGAAGGTAGTTAATGCTCAACCTTCACTTGTTGGCATTCAAACACTTACTTACAAAATTAGTCACCTCCCGCTTAAGTCCTGGCCACCAATATAGTTCACGTAAATCTCGGTATAGTTTATTTCCACCAGGATACATAGCGTATGAGCTACTATGTGCCTCCAGCAGAATAGACTACCTTAACTCAGAGTCTTTCGGTACACAAACTCTTCCACGAAAACATAATACCCCTTTACTATTTAGCCCAAAATCCACAGTCTCTCCGTTTTTCACCTGCTGAAAACGAGAACCCAACAACTCATCCAATAACTGCTTCTCTTAAATCTGATCAACCTAAGTCAGTTTCACTTGAAGTTCTGACAACAAACTACCATCCTCAAACAGGCTGAGACGAGTAAACATTGCTCTCAAATTATACACAACCTTACTACCCAATGCAACTGCTACCACATTAGCTTTTCCCAGATGATACTCGATCGAGCAATCATAATCCTTTAGCAACTCTATCCATCTTCGTTGCCTAAGATCCAACTCCTTTAGGGTAAGGAGATACTTAAGACTCTTATGGTCAGTGTAGATGATCGACTTTTCCCCATACAAATAATTTCTCCATATCTTTAGTGCAAACACCACCGCAGCTAATTTCAAGTCATGAGTGGGGTAGTTCACCTCATACAGCCTAAGCTAACGAGATGCATACGACACCACCTTCCCCTCCTACATCAGCACATAACCCAAACACGTGTGCGACGCATCACAATAGGCAACGAATTCTTTTTCAGCCTCCGGTTGTATTAATATCGGAGCTTCAGTTAGAACCTTTTTTAACTTCTCAAAACTCTCCTACTGTTTATCCATCCAAACAACGGTACCCCCTTACGCAGTAACTTAGTTAGGGGTGTCGCAATCAATGAAAAACCCTCAAGGAACCGCCTGTAGTACCCAACCTGTAACATCCTAGATTGGGGGCTCTACATTTGTGATATGTTGTATGTGTATGCCATGTTGTGTGTGTGTGTGTGTCTGGTGTGTTTAGAGCTTTCAGGAAGGCTTGAGGTTAAGCTTGAGCCTTGGTAGAAATTTTTGTCTTTAGACTCTACAAAGGAGAACTAGGTGAAGTGGGCTTTAAGGGTACTTGAATGGGAAAGTTAACACAAAAATCTAGCTGGTAAAGTGGCAAGAAGGCACCACTAAGGGCATAGGTAAGTGACGCCACAAGGAGGGTTTGAAGGGAGCAGGTTTGAATCCCATGTTAAGCAAAAGGAGTGTTTTTTTTTTTGGATATATGTGCCTGAGAAGTGAGAGGTGGTTTCGGATGGGACTCTATAGGAGTGAGTGTGGATTGAGTCAGAATAAAGGAAGATGAGGATAAGAGGGAAATGTGGGATAGGATAGAGGTGGAAGAGGTGGCCGAGTGTGGAACACTGAATGCAAGGAGGGAAACGGCTAGAAGTTGCTAAGGGTATGCCAAAATTCTCATTTGTTTTTGGCTAAGGGAGTGTCGAAATTCATTGTTTTCCTAAGAGCATAGCTTTTATTTTCTCTCCTCCTATTTTCGACAATTAAGGGATCCATCTTCTTCTCTTTTTCTGCCAAAACTGAAAAACTCCTAACTCTATTCTTCTAAAGCGGAAAATGCCTAAGCCTCTTATCTGTTCATCTCTTCTTCAAATCTTTCTTAAAAGTCGAAAACTCTTAGATCTTATTTACCCCGTTTCAATCTTCTTCTTTGGCATTACTGAATCTTCTTTGGCATTACTGAATCTTCTCGCAAGTGGTAGCCGAAATCTTCTGTAGAGGTAAGTGTCGACTTGTACTATTATTTTTTTATAATTTTTTTTTGACTTTTGGAGACCAAAGCCGAATGGCTAGTTGATTGTTAGGGCCATCATTAGATTGATGTTTTTCACTGATCTCATGTTCTTTTTGGGTGGCATTCTGGGATTTGAAGAAGATCTAATCGCCTAGGTTTCTAAGCCAAAAATCATTAACATTCGAACCATATTATTTCTTTCAGGATTTCAAAGTAAGGATTTCAAATCTCCCTAAGTTGATCAATCAGTTTCCTTTCGTTGTTCATGTCTTAAACTAATGTTTCGTTAAGCGATCATCGTTTCAATATAGTACTTTCTGACCAAGATCATTCATGGACTTGCATGTCAGCAAATCAAAGGAAGGGGTTGGATCTGTAGTCCCAGCCCCAAAGTTTAAGAAACGTGCGGTGTCTACTGTTCAGGATTGGCCACCGGGTTGTGGGCTAGCTTCTGAGCAGAATAGTAGGTAGATAGCGGTAGTTTTGGCTAGTGATAGTGTCGACATAGAGAGTGTCGTCGTGCGTATTATCAGGTGTGTAAACCTTTACACACTATACTTTATTTGTACTAACGCTTGTATGGGTGAAAAGTGGAAAAAGGGTCGTGTAGACAATGTGATGCCCTTAGGGGTAAGGCTAGGATTAGGGTATGTGACCGTATCGCTTTTGCATAGCCGAATGTATGTATGGCAAATTGATGTGTTATGAATAGCATGTTGCATTGTTAGGATTTGTATGTAGATCATGGGTATGGGTTTGATATGAAGGGGAAGTGCTTAATTGGTCACGTAGTGATCGGTGGCTTTGCCACAATATATATATATACATATGTTCATACATTATTTTTGGTCACATTATGATCGGTGGCTCTGCCACAATGTGTATATATATTTTATTTGGTCACACAATGATCGTGTGTAATTGGCAGCATGACTGTCGTGATGGAGTGTAGCGGATGGAGGGTTGATTGTAGAAATCCCCACGGTGTGATTGGTTGGTACGGGTTGGTGTGTAGCAGATTGAAAAACTAGGTTTGGGTTGGGCTATTTGCATTTCATATGTTGAATGTTGATATGTGGGCTAAGGCCAATGTGTGACTATGGGCTTCATGCCGTATGTATAATGTGGGAAATTTACACACTAAGTCTTGGTGACTCACCCTTTTTCCTTAACTTTTCAGGTGAGCTATAGCTCGTGGATGCAAGAGCCGAGGCAGACTCGTGGAGGCCATAATTTTGATTTCTTTTCTTTATAGTTTCGGCATTACTATAAGTTTTTTTTTTAAATTGGGCTTTTCGTTATGTAATAAGGCCTTTCAAGGTTGTACTTGGGTTTTTTTGTTTACTGTTTATAGCAAACTCGACACCTCGGTAGTTTAAACATTAAAGTAAAAGTAGAGTTTCTTTAATCTAAACATCAATGTCTTCAAAAGACTACGTAATACTCGAAAAAAGTTTTCTTCTAAATCATCGATTTTTCTAAGATTTAATTAAGACTTGATTACACTTCACCCTGTGACATACCAGATTCAGTCGTAACGTATGGGCCAGGTTTGGGGTGTTACATTTTTTGTATCAAAGCCTAGTTGCAAAACTCAAACTGTGAAATGGGTCCAGTGGTGTTTTATAGTTTGATGTGAGTTTAAGAAAAATGTTTTGGGTTGAGATATGGCCTTCGAGTCTGGCGGCACCTGATCTACGCAGGTAAGTATTCTAACCCTTAATATGGTATGTATATTGGGCTTGATGGGCTTTATAGGGACATAGACAGGTATGCTAGGGTTTATGGGCCTTAGGCCTAGTTAAACAACTCTTAAAATCAATAAGACTTAATTTCTCTAGTTAAACATGTCCATGAACAAGTCGTTGGGTTGGAGTGTGGCAACGGGCATACGCATGTCTAGGATTAGATCTAGGGAGAGCTTGGTATTTAAGCGGTCCTAGTAGCCCACCTCCTCTTCGCTAGAATCTTACCTAGTGCGTAGTGTTTATTCACTTTAGCCAAGAGGACTTCTTAATGGGCCAAAATTCATAACTAAAACTCGAAAGGGACCGGTACCCTATTTTTGTAAAATTACTCGTATGCCTCTAGTTCTGTAAAATACCCAGAATACCCTAGGTTTGATAAAATTACCAAAATACCCCTGATTTACGAAATTACTAAAATACCCTTATTTTGTAAAATCACCAAGATACCCTATTGCGAAATTACAAAAATACCCCTATAGGGTAAAATTACAAAAATACCCCTGGGTAGTGAAATGACGAAAATACCCTTGTGTGACGAAGGTGAGGTTATGGATGTCACCTTTGTGTTTGATGCAGTTATGTGATACTCTGTTTTGTGTATGGTTGTTGAATGTATGTGATTTCTAGAACTAGGAGATACAAACTTGAGACTGAACTCTGTAGATATAATCTCGAATTCGAAAGAACTACTATTGAAACTACTTTCCATAAGATTGTTCGTTATTAATCAGTAGAAAAAATTATTAATTCATAAAATTTTTAATCAGATAAATCGTGAACGTTAGAAATGAGCACTAGGGGGCGTGGTGTACGTGGCCGAGGTAGAGGCAGGATTGCTGTGTCAGAACCAGTAGGGTCTGGTCATGAGTCAGGAAATGAGAGACCAGTGCCACCGGCTGTGGAGGCAGAGTATCAAGACCAAACGGGCAGAGACGATGTAGTGTCTCAAGCGATGCTCCGAGTGTTGGAGAGAGTTGCTGGAGCAGGCATGGGTACGAGAGCTCGGAAATCTGTGCCAGAGCAACTTAGGGCTAATAGAGTAGAAATGTTTAGGGGAATTTTCGGTGTAGCTCCTAGTACAGCTGAGTATTGGATGGAAACGGTGGAGCGTATAATGGATGATCTTGACTTCACGGAAGAGGAGAAGCTGAAGGGAGTGGTGTCTCTTCTTTGGGATGAAGCGTACCAATGGTGGCTTACAGTCAGGGATGGTGCGGTGGCTGACCACATTACTTGGAAGTTCTTCAAGTCGGCATTCCAGAGTAAGTACATTGGATCAAGTTATGTGGTTGCGCAGCGTAGGGTATTTCTGAATCTGATTCACGAAAGTAAATCGGTAGCTACTTATAAAGCAGAATTTTTGTGCTTGAGTCGTTATGCCCGAGGGATAGTGGTCACGGAACACTAGTGTTGTGTTCAATTTAAAGATGGTTTGAGGGATGATTTGCGTGTGTTGATAGCTCCACAACGAGAGCGAGAATTTGCGGTTTTAGTGGAAAAGGCTAAGGTAGCCGAGGAAGTTAAGCGAACCGAAAAGCAAAATAATGATAGAGACAGGGATAGGTATAAGAGGAATGTTGGGACGTCGGGGTCAATGGGGCATTTCTTGAAAATACCTAAGATGGATGGACCGAGACAGGGTGTGAGATCTGGGGGTAATGGTCAACCTCAGAGGTGTAGTCGGTGTAATAAATTTTATTCGGGCGAATGTTGGGTAGGTGACAGAAAATGTTTTAGGTGTGGGTCCTCAGATCATCTGGTTAGAGACTGTCCACAGGATCGGGGTGGCACGGAGCCGGTAGGACAGACTAACGCTCAGCCTGATAGAGGAGGTCCACAACCGCAGAGAGGTCGCGGTCCAGCCAGAGGGGGTGATGGTTATGGTCGGGGCCGTGGAATGCAAGGCAGAGGTGTAGGGAACATCGATACGAGACAACTAGGGTTAGTCTATGCAGCAAGACGTCGAGAGTAGGGGGATGTACCAGATTTCATAACCGGTACGTTCTTGATTTTTGGTTTGCCTTTTTCTACATTAATTGATATTGGATCGACGCACTCTTATGTTGCTAGTATAGTCTCTGGAACTTTAAGTATAGACTTTGAGATTATCCCTAGGGAGATGATTGTAATTAGCCTGCTAGGTCAGTCTGTAGTGGTGAACAAACTGTATAGCGATGTAGCTCTAGAAGTGCAAGGGGTAGTCTTTCCGACGGATTTAATGGAACTATCTTTTGGGGAGTTTGATCTAATCTTAGGTATGGACTGGTTAGTGAAGTATCGAGCGAATCTAGATTGTGCAACCAAGCGTATGGTACTAAAGACTAGTCAGGAGGAAGAGGTGGTGAACGGAGAAACTACTTGTCTAATGTAGTATCCGCTCTAAAGGCTGAAAGACTGATGAGAAAAGGGTATAGGGCGTTCGTAGCCTTTGTTTGTGCTTTGGAAGTTCAAGATTCAACGGTGGAGAATATTAGAACGGTGAGGGAGTTTTCTGACGTTTTTCCAGAAGAACTTTCTAGACTACCTCCGGATCGTGAGGTGGAATTTAGAATTGATCTTCTTCCGGGAACAGCACCAGTATCCATTGCACCATATAGAATGGTGCCGAAGGAGTTGGTGGAATTGAAAGCCCAGATTCAAGAATTGTTGGATCGGGGTTTCATCCGACCAAGTGTATTGCCTTGGAGAGCACCAGTGCTATTTGTCAAGAAGAAGGATGGACCAATACGTAAGTGCATTGACTACGTCAGCCGAACAAGTTGACTATCAAGAACAAGTATCCGTTGCCAAGGATTGATGACTTGTTCGATCAACTGAAAGGGGCGTCAGTGTTCTCAAAGATAGATTTGAGATCAGGATACCATCAGCTTAAGGTTAAAGAATCAGATATTCATAAGACATCTTTCAGGACCCGTTATGGCCATTACGAATTCTTGGTAATGCCGTTTGGGTTGACTAACGCCCTAGCGGCGTTTATGGATATGATGAACCAGGTGTTCCAACCCTATTTGGACCGGTTCGTGGTGGTATTTATAGATGTTATCCTAGTGTATTCAAGGTCAGAGGAGGAGCATGATTCGCATCTCATGAAAGTGGTACTACAAATCCCAGAGGAGAAGAATTGTATGCAAAATTCAGAAGTGCGAATTTTGGTTAAGGAGGTTACTTTTCTAGGACACGCTGTGCCTACCAAGGGTCGAGTTGATCCCCAGAAGGTTGAAGCTATCATGGATTGGAAAGCACCTAAGTTTGTGACAGAAATTTAGAGTTTCTTGGATCTTGCTGGTTATTACAGGAGGTTCGTTGAAGGATTTTCCTTGATTGCAGCACCTTTAACCAAGTTGTTGAGGAAGGGAGTACTTTTTGTGTTGGGTGACAAGCAACAGGAAAGTTTTAAAAAGTTGAAGAAGGTGTTGACGGAAGCTCCGGTGTTGATTTAACCGGAGGCTGGAAAGGAGTTCGTGGTTTATTGTGATTCTTCGCACACCGGGTTAGGATGTTTATTGATGCAAGACAGAAGAGTGGTTGCTTATGCGTCTCGGCAGTTAAGACCGCATGAGCTAAATTATCCCACGCATGATTTGGAGTTGGCGGCGGTGGTTTTTGCTTTAAAGATTTGGAGACACTATCTGTATGGGCAGAGGTCTATCATTTATACAGATCATAAGAGCTTGAAATATCTCCTCACCCAAAAGGAGTTGAATTTGAGGCAGAGGTGGTGTATAGAACTACTAAAAAATCACGATTGTTCGATTGAATACCGTCTGGGCAAAACTAACGTGGTGGCGTATGCGCTTAAGTTTAAGGTGATCTCGGATCCGAGGCGATGTTTGCTCATCCGAGCTCGTATGAAGATGGGAGTTTATTAATGAGCTTGTGTAAAGCCGACATGGATAAATCAGATTAAAGAGAAGCAGTTGCAGGATGATGACTTGAGTGCCAGACTATCTCAAGTGCAACATGGTGAAGTAGGGGACTATAATCTGAATGATGACGGGGTTCTATGTTTTTGGAAAAAGGTTTGTGTGCCGTGAGACGTGGAATTAAGGTGGATGATTCTTCAGGAAGTGCATAGTAGCCCATATGCTATGCATCCGGGAGGAAGTAAAATGTATCGAGATTTACGAGAATAAGTTTGGTGGCCAGGTCTGAAGCGAGAGGTAACTGAATTTGTAGGTAAATGTTTGACATGTCAGTAGGTAAAGGCAGAGCATCAGTTGCCTTCGGGGTTGTTGCAGCCGGTAAAGATTCTGCAATGGAAATAGGAGAGAATCACTATGGATTTTGTTAGTGGGCTACCTCTTACGCCTACTAAGAAGGATTCGATATGGGTAGTCATAGATCGGTTGACAAAGTCCTCTCATTTTATACCAGTTCAGGTTGATTACTCTCTACAAAGGTTGGCTAAGTTGTATACTGTGAAGATTGTGAGGTTGCATGGAGTACCTGTGTCCATTATCTCGGATAGGAATCCTTGGTTTACGTCAAGATTTTGGAGGGCGTTACATCAAGCGTTGGGTACAAAGTTGGATTTTAGTACGGCATTTCATCCACAGACGGACGGACAGTCAAAAAGGGTGATACAGATTTTGGAAGACATGTTGAGAGGTTGCATTATCGATTTCAAAGGTAGCTGGGAAAAATTCCTACCACTGGCAGAATTCGTATATAATAATAGCTACTAGTCCAGTATTCGGATGGCACCGAATGAGGCGTTGTACGGGCGAAAGTGTCGTACTCTTACGTGTTGGACAGAGTTGGGTGAACAACAGATTTTGGGTCTGAAACTAGTATTGGAAACGGAGAATAAGGATGGGTTGATTCGGGCTAGGTTAAAGGAAGCGTCGGACAGGTAGAAGTCTTACGCTAACCTGAAGCGGAGGGACATAGAGTTTGCAGTGGGTGATCGGGTTTTCTTGAAGGTATCACCGTGGAAGAAAATTCTAAGGTTTGGATGGAAGGGTAAGCTAAGCCCTAGGTTCATCGGGCCTTATCGGGTGTTAAAGCGTGTAGGACCAATTGCTTATCAGCTTGAGCTACCTTTGGAGCTAAGTAAGATCCATGGTGTGTTCCATATTTCAATGTTGCGACGTTACCGTTCAGACCCATCTCATGTGATACCGTTGGAGGAACTCGAAGTAAAGCCTGATTTATCTTTTGAGGAGGAACCAGTTCAGATCTTGGAGCGTGATGTTAAAGTTTTGCGAAGAAAATCGGTTCCTTTGGTTAAGGTTCTATGGCAGAATCACGGATCAGAGGAAGCTACATGGGAGCCAGAGGATGTTATACGACAGCAATACCCTTACCTCTTTTGACCAGGTAATTTTGGGGACGAAATTCTTTTAAAAGGGTAGAACTGTAACATCCTAGATTGGGGGCTCTGCATTTGTGATGTGTTGTGTGTGTATGCCATGCTATGTGTGTGTGTCTGGTATGTTTAGAGCTTTCAGGAAGGCTTGAGGTTAAGCCTGAGCCTTGGTAGAAATTTTTGTTTTTAGACTTTGCAAGGGAGAACTAGGTGAAGTGGGCCTTAAGGGTACTTGAATGGGAAAGTTAACGCAAAAATCTAGCTGGTAAAGTGCCAAGGAGGCGCCACTAAGGGCATAGGTAAGTGACGCTACAAGGAGGGTTTGAAGGGAGCACCTTGGCCCTTAATGTTGAGATCACAAATAGTTCATCCGCTCCCCTATCACGATCACCTCCTCATCCTCTAAATTCTTTAATACCATACACTTAGCATCACAATTCAAATTTGCACAGTGTTTCACTAACCAATCCATGCCCAGAATGAGATCAAACTTACCAAATGGCAGTTCCATCAAATCCACCGGAAAAATAACCCCTTGAACCTCGAGAGGCACATTTCTAAACAAATTATTCACTACAACAAACTGTCCTAAAGGACTAATCACCGACATCTCTTTATCAGCAAGTTTGAATTGTATACCCAAAGTTTCGAACATAGTACATGTAACATACGAGTCCGCCGAACCAATATCAATTAAAGCAATACAAGGTACATCATGAATGAGGAACGTACATTATGACGCTCGGTCGTCGTCAGAATATCGATTATACCTAGTCGAATAGTGGTTTCGAGACCACAAATCTGAGTCCATAAAATATTTTAATATCATTTTCAGTGTCGTTGATATGTGATTAAGCCTGTGGTAAATTTTCGTGAACAAATTTGTCCGTCAGTGTGTTTAATTTGACAAAAGGATGAAAAGGCATTAAATGTGAAACTTGTATGCTATTTGTTAAAGTACCTAAGTGTTGTGGCTTTGTAAAGTTGAAGGCCTTAAATGGCAATTAAGCCATTACTATAGGAAGTGGACGGCATTAAATGTGGTCTTATATATATATATTATATGTTCATTTAAATTATATGTTTTCATAAGTTTATAATATATGTTAAATTAGTATATTAATTTATAAATTATAATATTATATCAATAAAAAGAAAACAAAAGAAAGTGACTTGGTTATTATCACCATTTGGCTGAATGTTTTAAAGAAAAAGAAAGAATAAAATCTTAAGAGTTCAGTTGGTTTCAAGCTTGAATTTAAGGTTTGTTTTTTATCTGTTTTTGATAATTTCTATGTTTTTGCAATCGTTGCTTTGAGAGCTATCAAACCCATGTCTCAATTTGATGAATTGATAATGTTTGTGTGAGATGCCATTAATGATATGTTAAGCTTTTTGATGATTTTTGGTGTTAAATGAAAAATATGAATTAGATGAACATACGTTGTTCTTGAATTTTTGATGAATTTACCTAAATAGGGCTAAATTGAGAAAATGGTATTTTGAAGGACAAAATAGCAAATTTGATGGAAAATATGGACTTGTATGAGATGTATATGCATTCGGCTAAGCATGTGTATGTGTGGATTTTGTGAATTTGATGTTTTGAGAAAAATGGACTAAATTGATAAAGTGTGCAAAAATGAGGGTTAATTTTGAAATAGCCCTAAATGTGTGTCCATGGATTGAATTGTATGAATAAGTGAATAAAAGGGTTAATTCTGAATATGTTTAGACCAAGAACCGAGGAAAACAGACTTAGATCGCGGGAAAGCGAAAGTAACCAAGTAGCTGTTTTCATTTCGATAAACTGAATCTGAGGTAAGTCACTATGCAAATAAACGTACTTGCATGAAATTGTAATTGTTTATATGACTAATGTTGATAATGAATGCTTATGAGAGGATTGTGTATATAAATTCTGTGATAAGTTTAATCTAGTAAGTAAGTTCGGATATAATACTTGCTATTAAATTTGTAGCTATGTGATGAAAAATGAATGAATGTATATTAATGAAATAGAAATGTGTTATTTATGAGTTTGAGTATTGAGGCACTAAGTGTGCAAATTTAGAAACAAGACAGAGACGATTAACACTGTGTCTGCGAAACAATAGAAGCTTCGACTTAATGAGTTGGCACTGTGTGTGCGATACTGAGATAAGCTCAGTTTAAAATAAAGGCACTAAGTGTGTGATGTTAATTAAGATCGATTTTATATTAATGCACTAAGTGTGCGATTTCATTTAAGTTTCGACAACGAATCACAGCACTAAGTGTGCGATGATATGAAAGCTTCGGCTTATTTGAATTGGCACTGTGTGTGCAACATCGAGACATGTCTATTAAAAGAAAAGGCACTAAGTGTGCGATGATTAATATGCTTCAATTATGTATATAGCACTGAGAGTGCGATTAAGTTGAATGAATATTAAAGGATGATCGACATGTAATATCGAGCATTGAATAGCTTGAAAGTTGAATAATTATGTGTTAGATAAGGTATGTATTGAACCTTTGTGGTTGATGAGTTATAAGCAAGCTATGAATGAGTGAATGAGTATTTTAGCTATGTCTGGGACGTTGGTATTGTACAATCATTTTGAGTTTTAGAGTATCTTATTAGATTCTAAACTGTTCAATGAGTAAATCTGAGCTATGAACAATTATGAGAATGTATATTCGTTTCAGATACGTTTGGCATGTACATTAAGTGTGTATAAAAGGTAAGTACCTATATAACTTTGATTTGGAGAAAGGTATGATTGAATATTAGAACGAGAATGAGATGCAAGAATGTTTAAGAAAGAGTTGTATATATATACATATGATTCTCGTATGAATGAATGTGGCAATTGTTTCCAAGTATATGAACCAAAGCAATATGTGATAGTTTGCTAAGTAAATGTTATGGGTCAATGTAATTTATGTGTATATGCCTTTATGCTAAGTTTATTTGTATTATGACTTACTAAGCTTTGTAAAGCTTCCTCTGTGTGTGTGTTTTTCTCTGTTTTATAGGTCTTCAAAACTACTGAAGGCTCGAGACCGTCAAGGATCGTCATCACACTACTAAACTTATTTTGGTACCCTTTTCAAAATGTATATAGCTAATTATGGCATGTATAGGTTAGATATGTGTATATATTTAAGAAGTGAACTTAGCCATGTGTTTTGGCAAGTTTTGGGTTGTTTTAAGGTTTGAATGAATGATTCATATGATTTATGTTTTGGTATGTCTTGATGCATATGAAATGGTCATTTCGGTATGTATTTGGTTGCCATATATGCATGACATGTGATGAGAATGGTTGCTTGTAGGTATGACCCATTTGGGTGGCATTTTGGTCTTGCAAATGACCTATAATGTCACACGGTCTTGGCACACGGGCATGCCTAATAACCGTGGGTAAAATCAGTAGCTAGCTTAAGAAGTACATGGTCATGGCACGTGCGTGCCTAGAGGTCGTGTGAGAAATGGCAGTACATGACCTTGTAGGACATAGCCTTAGCACACGGGCGTGCTTGGTAGCCGTGTTGGTTTTGGCAGTATATGACCACGGGGAGGGCACACGGGTATGTCAAGTAGCCTTGGGTGAGGCACGGCCTACCCCCACGAGCGTGTATCCCCTGTATTTAGAAAAGTTTTTATTTTTCCATGAAATTTTGTGTGTGTTTTGATTTAGTCCCGACTCGGTTCATAAGCATGTTTAAGGTCTCTTTAATCTATTTAAGGGACATTATGAATGATATTGATGAATGATTATGTGAAATTCTGTAAATGTTTTAGATTTGTCTGGTAACTCTTCTAACCCTAATTCGGCGACGGCTATGGGATAGGGGTGTTACATTTGGTTAGTATCAGAGCTACGGTTTAGTCAATTCTCGAACTAACGTAGCGTGTCAGAGTCTAGCTATACATGCCATAATATCTGAAATGTGATAGTGTGATGAATCCTGACGTATAAATGTGAATTTTGTATAGCAATGGATCTCTAAAAGAGCCGTAGCTGACGACGTAGAAGGTAATGATCCTGCTCCCGCACAAGGGACAGTGCCTTCTAATTCAAGGTCGGCTACTAGTGGTCATGAGAGAGAAGTTAAGCAACCTTTCTTCCAGTTGATGAGTGAGTAGTTCACTCAATTTGTGAGAAATAATTGACTGTTTTACAACCTTCGCCCCCGATTAATTTGCCTTAGACATCTACTATGCTTTCAACTATGAATCTGAATCTGATGAACATGTCTCCGGTTGACAAAATTTGTAAGTATGAGGCCGGTAAGTTCAGGGCAACTAATGATGATAATATCGAGAAAGTCGATTCTAAAGCTCGTAATGAAAGAAAAAGATCGATAAGTAATTTCTCCCAACCTTTGATGAAGAAATATAGAGATGCAAGCAATAGATTAAATGTTTCAATCGCACATATGAGGAGAGATCGTGTGAGACCAAATGTTGGTCTGGGAACTCAAGCTCAAATTGAATCAAATGATGGAAGTACTAAAAGCAACAAACCTAAGTGTAGGCAGTGTGGAAGACGACATGTGGGAAAATGTTGGGGCAAGTGCAACAAAAGAATTTTTCATAAATGTGGATCACAAAATCACTTCATTCGAGATTGCCCAAAGATGGCGAGTGTTGAAAATGTCAGATCCGAGCGACTTAAGTGTAAATGTTATGGTAAAAGACATCCGGAGAATTGTAGATTGAATAATCAAGTTTGCTTCAGATGTGGATCATTAGATCATTTTATTTGAGACTGCCTAGAGTCTGTTGAACAAGAGACTACTCAGAATCCGAGAGTAGATAACATTCCAGAGAGAGATAAACCTTCCTGAAATACAAGAAATGTTAGTAGTAGTTAGAGGTCTATGAGGGATACTGTTGTAAAATCCGAATTTAGAGAGCCAACTAGAACGTATACTACTCGAGCTTGTGAGGAAACCTCAACTTCAGATATTATTAAGGGTACATTTACTCTTTATGATATTTCTGTGATTGCGTTGATAGACCCTGGTTCTATACATTCGTATATATGTATGAATTTAGTATTTAGCCAGAGTTTACCTGTAGAGTCTCCTGAGTTTACTATAAAAGTATCGAACCCCTTAAGTAAAAAGTGTTTTGGTTGACAAAGTATGCAAGAACTGTCCGTTAATGTTTCGAGATATCTGTTTTCTTATTGATCTAATGCTTTTGCCATTTGATGAGGTTGATATTATTTTGGGTATGGATTGGTTGTTTATGCATGATGCGGTTGTGAACTGTAAAAGAAAGACAATTGATTGGAGGTGTCCGAATGATGAGATTGTACGAGTTGAGTTTAATGATTTGAATGGATTGACTGCTATGATATCTGTTTGAAAGCTCAAAGTTATGTGAAAAAGGGTTACGAGGCATATTTTACTTAGGTGATTGATTCGAAAGTGTCTGAGAAGAAAGTTGAGTCAATGCCTATTGTTTGTGAATTCTCTGATGTGTTCCCTGAAGAATTTTCGGGATTGCCTTCGATTTGCGAAGTTGAATTTGGTATAGATCTATTGCCTAGTACGACCCCTATTTCAATAGCTCCGTATAGAATGGCCCAACAGAGTTGAAAGAGTTAGAGTCGCAGTTGCAAGAGTTGACTGATAGAGGGTTCACTAGACCGAGTTTCTCACCTTGGAGTGCTCCTATCCTGTTTGTGAAAAGAAAAATGATATGATGAGGATGTGTATTAATTATCGACTATTGAATAAGGTGACAATGAATAACAAATATCCGTTGCTCAGAATTGATGACTTATTTGATCAGTTAGAAAGGAGCTACTGTATTATGATCTGAAGCAACATTGTTGGTGGTCTGAAATGAAACAAGGCATATCTAACTTTGTGTTAAAATGTTTACTCTGGTAACAAGTGAAAGCTGAACATCAAGTTCTGCTTGGTTTGCTATAACCGATTTAGATTCTTGAATGGGAATGGGATAGAGTGATAATGGATTTTGTTTCTGTTTTGCCTCAAATTCTGAGAAAAAAAGATATGATTTGGGTCATAGTCGATCGATTGATGAAATCTGCCCATTTTATTCTGGGAAGATTTGATTATCCACTTGAAAAATTAGCCAAGCTTTATATTTTCGAGGTTGTGAGATTGCATGGGCTGTCACTATCTATTGTGTCAGGTAGAGATCTGAGGTTTACATTGAGATTCTGGAAGAAATTGCAAGAAGCTTTGGGCACGAAATTGCACTTCAGTACAGCTTTTCATCCACAAATAGATGGTCAGTTTAAATGGATCATACAGATTCTAGAAGACTTGCTAAGATGTTGTATACTTGAGTTTGATGGTTCATGGGAACAGTATCTGCCATTGATCGAATTTGCATATAATAATAGTTTTCAGATGAGCATCAAAATGGCACCATATGAAGCTTTGCAAGGACGTAAATATCATACACCTCTGTATGGAAATGAACTCAGTGAAAACAAGTTACTTGTTGTTGATTTGATAAAAGACTCAGAATAGAAAGTGAAACTGATCCAAGATTGTTTGAAAGCAGCATCTGATCGTCAGAAGTCCTATGCAGACTTGAAAAGAAAAGATATTGAATTTGAGATTGAAATTCGACTCTGTTTAACGGTAAGATTTTCGGGGACGAAAATCCCTAAGGGGGGAGAATTGTAACAGTCTGGTTTATACCCTAGTTAGAATAGTGGTTTCGAGACCATAAATCTGAGTCCATAAAATATTTTAATATTATTTTCAGTGTCGTTGATATGTGATTAAGCCTGTGGTAAATTTTCGTGAACTAATTTGTCCCTCTGTGTGTTTAATTTGACAAAAGGATGAAAATGCATTAAATGTGAAACTTGTATGCTATTTGTTAAAGTACCTAAGTGTTGTGGCTTTGTAAAGTTGAAGGCCTAAAATGGCAATTAAGCCATTATTATAGGAAGTGGACGGCATTAAATGTGGTCTTATATATATATATTATATGTTTATTTAAATTATATGTTTTTTATAAATTTATAATATATGTTAAATTAGTATATTAATTTATAAGTTATAATATTATATCAATAAAAAGAAAACAAAAGAAAGTGACTTGGTTATTATCACCATTTGGCCGAATGTTTTAAAGAAAAAGAAAGAATAAAAGCTTAAGAGTTCGGTTGGTTTCAAGCTTGAATTCAAGGTTAGTTTTTGATCCGTTTTCGATAATTTCTATGTTTTTGTAATCGTTGCTTTGAGAGCTATCAAACCCGTCTCAATTTGATGAATTGATAATGTTTGTGTGAGATGTCATTGATGATATGTTAAGCTTTTTATTGATTTTTGGTGTTAAATGAAATATATGAATTAGATGAACATACTTTGTTCTTGAATTTTTGATGAATTTACCTAAATAGGGCTAAATTGAGAAAATGGTATATTGAAGGACAAAATAGCAAATTTGATGGAAAATATGGACTTGTATGAGATGTATATGCATTCGGCTATGCATGTGTATGTGTGGATTTTGTGAATTTGATGTTTTGAGAAAAATGGACTAAATTGATAAAGTGTGCAAAAATGAGGGTTAATTTGGAAATAGCCCTAAATGTGTGTCCATGGATTGAATTGTATGAATAAGTGAATAAAAGGGTTAATTCTGAATATGTTTAGATCAAGAACCGAGGAAAACGGACTTAGATCGCGGGAAAGCAAAACTAACCGAGTACTGTTTTCATTTCGATACACCGAATCTAAGGTAAGTCACTATGCAAATAAATGTACTTGCATAAAATTGTAATTGTTTATAAGTCTAATATTGATAATGGATGCTTATGAGAGGATTATGCATATAAATTCTGTGATAAGTTTAATCTAGTAAGTAAGTTCGGATATAATACTTGCTATTAAATTTGTATTTATGTGATGAAAAATGAATGAATGTATATTAATGAAATAGAAATGTGTTATGTATGAATTTGAGTATTGAGGCACTAAGTGTGCAAATTTAGAAACAAGACAGAGACGATTAGCACTTTGTCTGCGAAACAATAGAAGCTTCGACTTAATGAGTTGGCACTGTGTGTACGATACTGAGATAAGCTCGGTTTAAAATAAAGGCACTAAGTATGTGATGTTAATTAAGTTCGATTTTGTATTAATGCACTAAGTGTGCGATGTCATTTAAGTTTCGACAACGAATCACGGCACTAAGTGTGCGATGATATGAAAGCTTCGGCTTATTTGAATTGGCACTGTGTGTGCGACATCAAGACAAGTCTATTAAAAGAATAGGCACTAAGTGTGCGGTGATTAATATGCTTCAATTATGTATATAGCACTGAGTGTGTGATTATGTTGAATGAATATTAAAGGACGATCGACATGCAATATCGAGCATTGAATAGCTTGAAAGTTGAATAATTATGTGTTAGATAAGGTATGTATTGAACCTTTGTGGTTGATGAGTTATAAACAAGCTATGAATGAGTGAATGAGCATTTTAGCTATGTCTGGGACGTTGGTATTGTACAATCATTCTGAATTTCCGAGTATCTTATTAGATTCCAAACTGTTCAATGAGCAAATCTGAGCTATGAACAATTACGAGAATGTATATTCATTTTAGATACGTTTGGCATGTACATTAAGTGTGTATAAAAGGTAAGTACCTATATAACTTTGATTTGGAGAAAGTTATGGTTGAATATTAGAATGAGAATGAGATGCAAGAATGTTTAAGAAAGAGTTGTATATATATACATATGATTCTCGTATGAATGAATGTGGCAATTGTGTCCAAGTATATGAACCAAAGAAATATGTGATAATTTGCTAAGTAAATGTTATGTGTCAATGTAATTTATGCGTATATGTCTTTATGCTAAGTTTATTTGTATTATGACTTACTAAGCTTTGTAAAACTTACTCTGTGTGTGTGTTTTTTGATGTTTTATAGTTCGTTAAAGCTGCTGAAGGCTCGGGACTGTCAAGGATCGTCATCACACTACTAAACGCATTTTGGTACACTTTTGAAAATGTATATAGCTAATTATGGCATGTATCGGTTAGATATGTGTATATGTTTAAGAAGTGAACTTAGCCATGTGTTTTGGCAAGTTTTGGGTTGTTTTAAGGTTTGAATGAATAATTCATATGATTTATGTTTTGGTATGGTTTGATGCATATGAAATGGCCATTTCAGTATGTATTTGGTTGCCATATATGCATGACATGTGATGAGAATGGTTGCTTGTAGGTATGACCCATTTGGGTGGCATTTTGGTCTTGCAAATGACCTATAATGTCACACGGTCTTGGTACACGGGCGTACCTAATAACCGTGGGGTAAAATCAGTAGCTAGCTTAAGAAGTACACGATCATGGCACGGGCGTGCCTAGAGGTCGTGTGAGAAATGGCAGTACATGACCTTGTAGGACATAGCCTTAGCACACGGGCGTGCTTGGTAGCCAGCTTGGTTTTGGCAGTATATGACCACGGGGAGGGCACACGGGTATGTCAAGAAGCCTTGGGTGAGGCACGGCCTACCCCCACGGGCGTGTATCCCCTGTATTTAGAAATATTTTTATTTTTCCATGAAATTTTGTATGTGTTTTGATTTAGTCCTGACTCGGTTCATAAGCATGTTTAAGGTCTCTTTGATCTATTTAAGGGACATTATGAATGATATTGATGAATGATTGTGTGAAATTCTATAAATGTTTTCGATCTGTCTGGTAACACTTCTAACCTTAATCTGGCGACGGGCCACGGGATAGAGGTGTTACATTTGGTTGGTATCAGAGCTACAATTTAGTCAATTCTCGAACTAACGTAGCGTGTCACAGTCTAGCTATACATGCCATAATATCTGAAATGTGATAGTGTGATGAATCTTGACGTATAAATGTGATTTCTGTATAGCAATGGATCCCGAAAGAGCCGTAGCTGACGATGTAGAAAGTAATGATCCTGCTCCTGCACAAGGGACAGTGCCTTCTGATTCAAGGCCGGCTACTAGCGGTCATGAGAGAGACGTTAAACAAGCTTTCTTCTAGTTGATGAGTGGGTGGTTCACTCAATTTGTGAGAAATAATCTGACTATTTTACAACCTCCGCCCCCGGTTAATTTCCCTTAGACATCTGCTATGTTTTCGACTATGAATCTGAATCTGATGAACATGTCTTCGATATTGACAAAATTTGTAAGTATAAGGCCATTGAGTTCAGGGCTACTAATGATGACAATATCTAGAAAGTCGATTCTGAAGCTCGTAATGAAAGAAAAAGATCGATAAGTAATTTCTCCCAACCTTTGATGAAGAAATATTGAGATGCAAGCAATAGATTAAATGTTTCAATCGCACATACGAGTAGAGATCGTGTGAGACCAAATGTTGGTCTGGGAACTCAAGCTCAAATTGAATCAAATGATGGAAGTACTAAAAGTAACAAACCTGAGTGTAGACAGTGTGGAAGACGACATGTGGGAAAATGTTGGGGCAAGTGCAGCAATAGAGTTTGTTATAAATGTGGATCACGAAATCACTTCATTCGAGATTGCCCAAATATGGCGAGTGTTGAAAATGTCAGATCCGAGTGACTTAAGTGTAAACGTTGTGGTAAAAGACATCCGGAGAATTGTAGATTAAATTATCAAGTTTTCTTCAGATGTGGATCGTTAGATCATTTTATTCGAGACTGCCTAGAGTCTGTTGAACAAGAGACTACTCAGAATCCGAGAGTAGATAACGTTCCAGAGAGAGATAAACCTTCCCGAAATACAAGAAATGTTAGTAATAGTCAGAGTTCTATGAGGGATACTATTGCAAAATCTGAATTTAGAGAGCCAACTAGAACGTATACTACTCGAGCTTGTAAGGAAACCTCATCTTTAGATATTATTACGGGTACATTTACTCTTTATGATATTTTTGTGATTGCATTGATAGACCCTGGTTCTATGCATTCGTATATATTTATGAATTTAGTATTTAGCCAGAGTTTGCCTGTAGAGTCTACTGAGTTTACTATAAAAGTATCAAACCCCTTAGGTAAAAAATGTTTTGGTTGACAAAGTATACAAGAACTGTCCGTTAATGTTTTGAGATATCTGTTTTCCTGCTGATCTGATGCTTTTTCCATTTGATGAGGTTGATATTATTTTGGGTATGGATTGGTTTTTTATGCATGATGCTGTTGTGAACTGTAAAAGAAAGACAATTGATTTGAGGTGTCCAAATGATGAGATTGTACTAGTTGAGTTTAATGATTTGAATGGATTGCCTACTGTGATATCTGTTTGAAAGCTCAAAGTTTTGTGAAAAAGGATTATGAGGCATATTTTACTTAGGTGATTGATTCGAAAGTGTCTGAGAAGAAAGTTGAGTCAGTGCATATTATTTGTGAATTCTCTGATGTGTTCCCTGAAGGATTTTCGAGATTGCCTTCGATTTACGAAGTTGAATTTGGTATAGATCTGTTGCCTAGCACGACCCCTATTTCAATAGCTCTGTATAGAATGGCACCAACAGAGTTGAAAGAGTTAGAGTCGCAGTTGCAAGAGTTGACTGATAGAGGGTTTGCTAGACCGAGTTTCTCATCTTGGAGTGCTCCTGTCCTGTTTGTGAAAAAGAAAAATGACATGATGAGTGTAATATCCGAGATTTAGGGGTTATGCATTTTCACTTAAATGTATGTGGTAGCATGCTTGTGTGTGATTTGAATGTGTTTTGGGGGCTTCGGGAACCTTGGAATGTAGGTAGAAGCCTTAGAAAAATATTTGATTTTAAGCTTAAAAAGGGAAGTAAGGGAGCTAGGCCTTAAGGAGTTTAGTGTGTGGCTTAGGACACAAGAATTAAGCTAGTAAAGTGGCAAGGGAGGCGCCACTTAGAGCACAGGAGAGTGACACCACAGGGAGTGTGAAGGGGCCTAGGTTCGAGTAACGCAGGCGGTGTTCTGGAGCTTTTATTTTTCGGCAATGAGGTGCAGTGGTGGACAGCACAAGGACTCTGAATGGATGAAGTGTGGATTGGGTCAGACAGCTCAAATATTCGACTAAGTAGGAGGAAAAGAAGGGATTTGGATGAGAGAGGAAGAGTTGGACGGCAAAAGAGACTTTGGAGAGGGCATATTCGGTCATGCATAGGGGTTCTAGGTGCAATTAGCTCTCTTTTCTTCCCCTAGTGATGTGTCGAAAGTGGTAGTCAGAGAACTTTCAAAACTTTTCTTTTTGCATTAGTCGAATTTGAGAAGACCATTAAGGTCACTTTCTTCTTCTATTTTCTTCTTCCATCTCTACCATCTTCAAAGTCGAAACCTTGTGAGTTCTCTTCTTCCTCTCTTCTTCCAAGTGTTTGGCCGAATATCCTTGGCCTTATTTCTTTCTCTTCTCACGTGATCTAGTCTCCATTGAAGTGCCGAATCTATCTCTTTCTTTTTGAGTTATAGCCAAATTTCTCTGTGTTTCCAAACAAAGGTGCAACCGATCTCAACATTGTGGTAAGGGTTAACTGTCATTCAGTTTCTTTTCCTTTTTCCTTTGGTTAGCCAGAATCTAGGAATCTAATCCCTCTTATTTTCTTTTGGCCGAACCATGAAGGAGATCTTTCGGGATTCTTGTAGCTGACGATTGAAAGGTGATTTTTCGGGATTTGAGATCCAAGGTGAGGGTTAGTATTCGGCCAAAGGCCATATTATTTTAAAGATGGCCGATTCTAACTATGGTTTTTAGGGGGAGTTCGACAGAGATAAGGAGAAGTTTTGGGATTTAGATCTATTCCAGTAAGGGTTCTAATGTTTTGGATCTGTCTCTCATTCGTTCAAAAGCCAAAGGCTAATTATTTTTGTGTGCTAGTGCTTGGCCGATTGCAAAGGAGGTACATCATGTAGCTTCGGGATTTGGTTGGAAACCAAATCGGCATTAAGGTAAGGTGTTATCTTCATGCGACATATCCTTCAGGATTTCTTGTTGAGCCAAATAGGCTTTTGGTTACTAACAAAGGGTTGGCCGATTGTAAGAAGGGGGAAGGCAAACGTCTCGGGATCTCATTAGTTTCGCGTAGTTTTGCGGTTTCGCTTAGATCTACGTATAGTTAGGTGTGTAACCCTACATTAATTTCTGATAGATTAATGGTAGCAATATTAAACATGTGATTATGATAATACGAGTAACATGGCTAAGGGTACCATTGAATGGTACAGTGCATTCAGGTACGTTACCCCTAACTCTCAGTTAATAATGTTATAAACATTGATATGGAGTATGTGTGATTTCGTTATGACTTTGGGGTAAGGTGTATTGCATGGTATCTGAATAATATGTATGTTGCATGGGCATATGGGTGATAATGATAAAGGGGAAGTGTTCCGGTGGTTTTTACCACATTATCCGGTGACTTATGTCACATATTATGAATCCGGTGACTCTGTCACATTAGCTGGTGGCTATGCCACGATTATAAGGGCGATGTGCAGTTGACTGCAACGACTGCCTTCGAGGGTGTGTAGCAGATGGAGGGTCGATTTAGTAATCCCCACGGTGTGATTGGCAGGTACGGGTGGTGTGTAGAGGTTGGAAATCTAGGTGGGTTTGGGTTGCATCATTGCTTATATTTATTATATGTGATTTGATATGCCTTAATCGTTTGGGAGTCTGTGATGGTTGTTACACACTAAGTCTGTTGACTCACCCTTCGTGGGCTAACATTTTGCAGGTGATACTCAGTAAATGGACCGGGTCAGCAGGGACTTAGTGGTAGCCATGCTCAGCTCAGCATTTTCGGGTTTTCACATAATTAAACTTATCGCGTTTTCTTATTAAGTTTTCGAGATTTATTTCGGGTTTTGTTTTGTTGTAATAAGGCCATTACTATTTAACTGTTTTATTTTTGTGTTTTAATTTTTATTCTAATACGATCAACATTAAACAAATGGTTAAACAATTTTTCGTAAAACAACTTCAAATGTTTGACACCTAAACACCTACGATTTTCAAGCTATTGATAAGCTCTAAAATTCGGCATTTCTTTTAACTTGAAACTTTTGAAACATGAAAATAACGTTTTAATGAAATACAACATGGTTTTCAACTTGATCATAACACAAATATATTTTTTCTCCAAACCACCAATTTTTTCCAAGATGACAAAACGAGATTTAGCTATGTTTTACTCAAGGAGCATGCCAGATCCGGTCAGGGCTTGTGGGTCGTGTTTGGGGTGTTTCAACTTGGTATCAGAGCCCGATTTAAAACTCGGCCTTGAGGGCTTTTGGGCCCAAAACGTTTTTTGAAATTGAGTTTTACTAAAAGATTAGCAGGTTTTCTGGCATGGCGCCTGAGTCTCTGGCCCGAAGTCTACCAGGTAAGTACCTCTAATTATTGTGTGATTTGTATGTGGGTATTACGGGATCATAGATTAGTAGATTAGGAGCTATTGAACTCTAGGATTAGTTTACTCCAACACAGAATTACATAAAATTTAAAGACTAATCGAACAAACCTGTGAGTAAGTCGTCGAGTTAAGGGTGTGGCAACAGTTGTGCACATGTCTAGGATTAGATTCAGAGGGAGCTTGGTATTTAAGCAGTCCTAGTGACTCACCTCCTCTTCGCTCGAATCCTGCCTGGTGCGTAGTGACGGTTCACCCTAACCAAGAGGACTTACCCACAGGCTAAATTCAATAATTAAAACCCAAAAAGGACTAGCTACATTGTTTTATAAAGAAAAAAAAACTTTAGTTTTAAAATCACCAAATTACCCCCCTGATTTGCAAAAACTACTTCAAATCTGAAAAAAAAAATTTCGAAGTACCCCGATTTGTGGAAATTACTAAAATACCCTCAGTTTATAAAATTACCATACTACCTTTAATTTTTACCAAAATATTCCTAATTTACAAAAAAAAATACCAAAAACCCCTATTTTGCAAAATTACGAGATACCCCTAATTTAGAAAATTACCAAAATACCCCTATAGGACAAATTACGAAAATACCTCTGGGTTGGAACGGATGAAAATGCTCAAATCGGTGAACGTGTGTAGTAGCTACTATTGAATGAATATGATTCTCTGAGTTAGGGTAGGAAACTTTGAAATGATCGAAAGAACTACTACTAAACTTCGATGCATAAAACTTGTTCGTGGGTAATCAGTGGAACAGAAGCTAATACATAAAATTTATTAAATTAGATTAAATCGCGATCATAGACATGAGTTTTAGGGGACGTGGTCGTAATGTGCGTGGGCGTGGTAGAGGCAGAATGACCGTATCAGAACTAGTTAGGTCTGGTCAAGGGTCCGAGAATGAGATGCCACCACCACCAGCTGCTGGTGTTGAGTATCAGGATCAGACGGGGGATGATGTAGTATCGCAGGCGATGCTACGAGTTCTGGAGAGGGTGGCTGGAGCAGGTGGAGGCATGGGAGCTTGAAAATCTATACCTGAGCGACTCCGAGCCAATGGAGCTGAGGTATTCCGAGGTGTATCTAGTGTGGCGCCCAATACAGTTGAGTATTGGTTGGAGGCGACGGAGCGAATCATGGACGATTTGGACCTGACTGCTGAGGAGAAACTGATAGGGGTGGTGTCGCTTCTCCGAGATGAGTCAAACCAGTGGTGGCTCATGGTTCAGGATAGTGCTGCAGCGGATGATCTCACTTGGGAGTATTTTAAGGCGGCGTATCAGAAGAAGTATATTGGGACTAGCTATATTGATGCGCAGAGGAAGGCGTTTCTGAGGCTGGTTCAGGGGAGTAAGTCCGTAACAGAGTACGAGGCAGAATTCTTAAGGTTGAGCCGGTATGCTCGAGGTATCGTGGCTACAGAGCATGAACTGTGTGTCAGGTTCAAGGACGGACTGAGGGATGACCTGAGATTGCTGATTGCTCCACAGTAGGAGCGGGAGTTTACCGTGTTGGTAGAGAAGGCTAAGGTAGCCGAAGGGGTCAAAGAATCTGTGAGACAGAATTCGGATAAGAATAGACAAAAGAGAGGTTTTGGATCATCGGGGTCATCCGGAAGTCTCCAGAAAACACCTAGAGGTGACGGGCCGCAAGATCGACAGGTTGCTGTGGGAGGACAGTACCGTTCGTGTGCTCAATGTGGAAGATGCACCCGGGGGAGTGTTTTTAGAAAATTGGGGGATGTTTCAAGTGTGGGTCCAAGGATTACATGATTAGGGACTGTCCTATGGAAATAGGCAGGTGTCGACCAGCAAGTCAGGGTTTTAATCAGACTAGAAGAGGTGGACAGCAGCCACCGCGGGGTCGTGGTCCGGTTGGCAAAGGTAATGGTTCTGGTAGAGGTCGCGGGACACCGAGCAGAGGTGTTGGTAACATGGAGGCGAGACAGCCAGGTCTGGTGTATGCAATTTGTCGAAAGGAGGATGGTGATGCACCTGATGTCGTAACGGGTACGTTCCTTATTTCTGGATTACCCTTTATTGCTTTGATAGATATAGGGTCAACTCATTCATACATCGCTAGTGAGGTATCTGGAACTCTGCATGTGAACTCGAGGCTGCACAGGAAGATGACCGTACTTAGTCCTTTAGGGCAATCAATAGTAGTAGACAAACTCTTTAGGCGGTGCCTTTAGAAGTTCGGGCGCAGATTTCGGTGACTTAATGGAGTTGCCATTCGGGAATTTGATCTAATCTTGGGAATGAGCGGCTAGTGAAGCACAAAATGCGAATGTGGATTGTCTTTGCTAAGCACATGTCATTGAGAACCGGCGACAATAAGGTTGTGGTGATGGGCGAGAGATGTAATTACTTGTCGAATGTAGTATCCGCCTTAAAGCGGAGAAGATGGTAAGAAAGGGATGTGTAGCTTTTTTGATGTTGGTCAGTGCCTTAGAGGCTAAGGAAGCAGCTGTAGGAGGGGTCAGGACGGTAAGAGAATTTGTGGATGTCTTTCTAGAGGAGCTGGCTGGGTTACCCCCAGACAGGGAGGTGGAGTTCGGAATTGATTTGCTGCCAGGTAAAGCTCTTGTGTCAATTGCTCCGTATAGGATGGCGCCAAAGGAGTTGGTAGAGCTCAAGGCCCAGATCCAAGAGTTACTCGATCGTGGGTTTATTTGACCCAGTATGTCTCCATGGGGAGCATCGGTCCTATTCGTGAAGAAGGACGGGACTATGCGTATGTGCATAGATTACCGACAGTTGAATAAGCTGACCATCAAGAACAAGTACCCATTGCCGAGGATAGACGACTTGTTCGATCAGCTTAAGGGGGTCGCAGTATTTTCAAAGATAGATCTACGGTCGGGATATCATCAGCTTAAGGTGAAAGAAGCAGATATCCATAAGACAGCTTTTCGGACTAGATACGGACATTATGAGTTTTTAGTTATACCGTTCGAATTGACGAACGCCCCAACCGCGTTCATGGATATGATGAATCGGATTTTCCAACCCTACTTGGATCAGTTCGTCGTTGTGTTTATAGACGACATTCTGGTATATTCCAAGTCTGAGGAAGAGCATGATGCGCATCTCCGGGTGATATTGCAAGTGTTAAGGGAAAAGAAGTTATATGCCAAGTTCAGCAAGTGTGAATTTTGGCTGAAGGAAGTTGCATTCTTAGGGCATATGGTGTCCGCGGAGGGGATAAGGGTGGATCCTCGGAAGATTGAGGCAGTATTAGATTGGAAACCACCTAAGTCTGTGGCAGAGGTTCGTAGTTTCTTGGGGTTAGCAGGCTACTACAGGAGATTTGTTGAAGGGTTCTCGTCAATAGCAGCACCCCTGACGAAGTTGTTGAGAAAGGAGGTACCTTTCGTATGGGCGGATAAGCAGCAGGAGAGTTTCGAGAGGCTCCAGTTTTGATTCAGCCGGAAGCAAGGAAGGACTTTGTGGTGTATTGTGATGCTTCCCATACAGGATTGGGATGTGTTCTAATGCAAGATGGGAAAGTGGTCGCTTATGCGTCCCAGAAATTGAGGCCACATGAGGTTAACTATCCGAAGCATGATCTGGAGTTTGCGACTGTAGTATTCGCTCTAAAAGTGTGGAGGCACTACTTGTATGGAGAAAGGTTGGTGATCTACACGGATCACAAGAGTCTGAAATATTTGTTAACTCAGAAGGAGCTAAATTTGAGACAGCGAAGGTGGGTGGAGTTGTTGAAAGACTATGACTATTCAATAGAGTATCACCCGTGCAAGGCAAATGTAGTGGCAAATGCCCTAAGTCAGAAAGTGGTGTCGGATCTGAGGGCGATGTTTGCACACCTTAGTCTTTATGATGATGGAAGTTTGCTAGCAGAGTTGCAGGTGAAGCCGACATGGCTAAGTCAGGTAAAGGAGAAACAGTTGGTAGATGACGATCTGAGTGCTAAGCTGCTGCAAGTGCAGAATGGGGAGTTGGAAGACTATGGTGTGAGCAGTGGATGAGTGTAGTGTGTTTTGGGGTAAGGTACAGATGTAGAAGGATGTGGAATTAAATGAGAGAATTCTTTGGGAATCGCATAGTAGTCCATATGCTATGCATCCCGGAGGAAGTAAGTTATCTGAGGATCTCGGGATCGATTTTAGTGGCGATGCAAACGAGAAGTTCTGAGAATTTGTAGGAAGTGCTTAATGTGTCGTGAGTTAAAGTGAACACCAAATACCGTCGAGATTGCTTCATAGATAAAGATTTCGCGATGGAAGTGGGAGAGAATTACTATGGACTTCGTTAGTGGGCTTCCCCTTACGCCTACTAAGAAGGACTCGGTATGGGTGATAGTAGATCGGTTGATGAAGTCTGCATATTTCATACCAGTGCGGGTTGACTATTCTCTGCAAAGGTTGGCAAAGTTGTATGTGGCAGAAATTGTGAGGCTGCACAGAGTACCGGTGTCAATTATTTCGGATAGGCATCCGAGGTTCACGTCGAGGTTTTGGAAAGCACTACATCGAGCTTGAGCACTGTGTTAGATTTCGACGGCATTTCATCCATGAATGGACTACCAATCTGAGCGGGTAATTCAAGTGTTAGAGGATATGTTAAGGGGTTGCGTGATAGACTTCAGAGGAAGCTAGGAGGAGTTCTTGCCTTTAGCGGAGTTTGCGTACAATAACAGTTATCAAGCAAGTATTCGGATGGCACCGTATGAAGCACTGTATGGATGGAAGTGTCGCACTCTTACGTGTTGGACAGAGTTGGGAGAACGTCAGGTTTTGGGTCCGGAGATTGTAGCAGAATCAGAAGAAAAGGTTAAGGTAATTCGGGCATGGTTGAAGGAGGCATCTAACAGGCAAAAGTCATATGCAGATCTTAAGTGGAAGGAGATAGAGTTTGTTGTGGGAGATCAGGTGTTTCTAAAAGTTTCGCCATGGAAGAAGGTGATGAGATTTGGTCGCAAGGGAAAACTAAGCCTCAGGTTTATAGAACCTTATCGGGTTTTGAAGCGGGTTGGACCAGTAGCATATCAGTTAGAGTTGCCTTCGGAATTGAAGCAGATGCACGATGTGTTTCACGTTTCGATGCTACGTCATTACCGATCGGATCCATCTCATGTAATACCGATTGAGGAGGTGGAGCTAAGACAAGATTTGTCCTATGAGAAAAAGCCGATTCAGATTCTGGAACGGGATGTGAAGGTGTTACGGAGAAAATTAGTTCCTCTAGTCAAAGTGTTATGGCATAACCATGGATTGGAAGAGGCTTCGTGGGAGCCAGAGGAAGCAATGCAACAGCAATACCCTCACTTATTTTAGCCAGGTAATTTCGAGGTCGAAATTATTTTAAGGGGGTAGAACTGTAATATCTGGGATTTAGGGGTTATGCATTTTCACTTAAATGTATGTGGTAGCATGCTTGTGTGTGATTTGAATGTGTTTTGGGGGCTTCGGGAACCTTGGAATGTAGGTAGAAGCCTTAGAAAAATATTTGATTTTAAGCCTAAAAAGGGAAGTAAGGGAGCTAGGCCTTAAGGAGTTTAGTGTGTGGCTTAGGACACAAGAATTAAGCTAGTAAAGTGGCAAGGGAGGCACCACTTAGAGCACAGGAGAGTGACGCCATAGGGAGTGTGAAGGGGCCTAGGTTCGAGTAACGCAGGTGGCATTTTGGAGCTTTTATTTTTCGGCACAGAGGTGCAGTGGTGGACGGCACAAGGACTCTGAATGGATGAAGTGTGGATTGGGTCAGACAGCTCAAATATTCGGCTAAGTAGGAGGAAAAGAAGGGATTTGGATGAGAGAGGAAGAGTTGGACGGCAAAAGGAACTTTGGAGGGGGCATATTCGGTCATGCATAGGGGTTCTAGGTGCAATTTGGCTCTCTTTTCTTTCCCTAGTGATGTGCCGAAAGTGGTAGTCAGAGAACTTTCAAAACTTTTCTTTTTGCATTAGCCGAATTTGAGAAGACCATTAAGGTCACTTTCTTCTTCTATTTTCTTCTTCCATCTCTACCATTTTCAAAGTCGAAACCTTGTGAGTTCTCTTCTTCCTCTCTTCTTTCAAGTGTTTGGCCGAATATCCTTGGCCTTATTTCTTTCTCTTCTCACGTGATCTAGTCTCCATTGAAGTGCCGAATCTATCTCTTTCTTTTTGAGTTATAGTTGAATTTCTCTGTGTTTCCAAACAAGGGTGCAATCAATCTCAACATTGTGGTAAGGGTTAACTATGATTCGGTTTCTTTTCCTTTTTCTTTTGGTTAGCCGGAATCTAGGAATCTAATCCCTCTTATTTTCTTTTGGCCGAACCATGAAGGAGATCTTTCGGGATTCTTGTAGCCGACGCTTGAAAGGTGATTTTTCAGGATTTGAGATCCAAGGTAAGGGTTAGTATTCGGCCAAAGGCCATATTATTTTAAAGATGGCCGATTCTAACTATGGTTTTTAAGGGGAGTTCAACAGAGATAAGGAGAAGTTTCGGGATTCAGATCTATTCGATGAAGGGTTCTAGTGTTTGGATCATCTCTCATTCGTTTAAAAGCAAGGCTAATTATTTTGTGTGCTAGTGCTTGGCGATTGCAAAGGAGGTGCATCACGTAACCGGATTTGGTTGGAAACCAAATCGGCACTAAGGAAAGGTGTTATCTTCATGTGACATATCCTTCAGGATTTCTTGTTGAGACGAACAGGCTTTTGGTTACTAACAAAGGGTTGGTCGATTGTAGGAAGGGGGAAGGCAAACTATAACACCCCACACCCGGCCCAAACACTACAACCGGATCTGGTATGTCACCAAGAAAAATTTTATCGAAACATGTCGCATTTTCGAAAAAGCCCAAATATGTTTTATATAGAATATGCTTAAGTAAAGTAAAATCCAAACTTTAATACATGCCTTTTTAATTAAAATAAAAAGCTTAAACGACTTAAAGTAACATAAGCCCATAATAAAACATAATAGCCCATGGCCTTATTACAACGAGATTTGAAGTCCATTAATTAAAAATATAAAATAGAACTTGAGTCTCTTTTTGCCAAATCTACATATTCTTACGCATGGCCACCTTGCGTTCCTCTCGGCCGGTCCAGAATCACTAGGTATCACCGAAATGTTAGTTAAAGGGTGAGTCGCGAGACTCGATGTGCAACCCTCATGCACCACTAGAGTTTGGGCCTTAAGCCCATTAAACAAAATAAGCGATGTAATAATCATAATAAAATTAATAGCAATTAATATGCAAGGCCCAACCCGTTTGCCTAGGTTTCCATCACCACACACCCCGTACCAACCGTTCACACCATTGGGGATTTCTACAATCGACCCACACCACTACACACCATGATGGCGGTCATCTTGCTCATTCACATATGTTGGTGAAGCCCTTATAACATATAATGGTCAAGCTCAGTATAACATTTAATGGTCAAGCAGTATAATGATTCACGGCATTAGCGCTACACATGTAACATATAACTTTCTCCTTTCATCAACCCAACCCATGCAATCACATACAAGCATTTTACTTATAACATTTAAATAGATTATTTACTAACTTTGGTGAGCCGCTTTTTCCTCCTTGGGCTTGCATCAATAAACCGAGATTTGGCATTTATCAAAACATAAAAAAACACATGAACATACAATAATAGGCGATCTAGATGGTGGGGAGGTATTACACACAGTTACCTGAAAATCTAGTATCCCTAACGTCGAGCTTTATTTATCGAATCCGAAAATCCCTAAGACAACGTCACCTTCCTACCTTGACTTTTCCACCAAATCGCACAGAGGTATTAATGAGATGATTCGCTACTAAAAGCGAGAGAGGGAAAATCGATGTGCCTTAAATAAGTGTTTGAGTTAGATTTGAATAAAAAGAAAGACTGAAATCGCATAAAATAAAATCCCGAATTTTACCAAATTACTAAGGAGTATGTGGCTTAAGGCGCACCTTCGGGAAACAGAAACCTCCCTTGTAGGTTTGGCTATGTGAGATGAGAGCATGAATCAAATGGAATTCGACTTTTAGAAAAAGAAAAAGAGAAACTGTAGGAAAGGCTTGGAAATTTCGGCAGAGAAGGAGAGAAAAATAGGGTTTCAGAATACCGAAATTGAAGAATACTACTCCTATTTATAGAGAAATTTTGGCATATCATCCATATACAGAGTTGGAATTTTGGCCAATTCTTCCCTTCTCCTGATAGCCTTTATCTCACCTGATAACCTAATCCTTATCTCCTCAAAAAAATAGCCCTCATCTTTCTCTTCATTATCTTCCTATTTATCAAGAAATAAAAGAATTAAAATCCCTATTTTGTAGCTAGTGTGTCGTCCACTCCTAGGGCTTGTAAGTGCCAAATTTTCGTCTTAAAATTTGGGCTCTAAGTGGCCATACTAGGCCCAAAATCCTCCCGCTTATGATGCCACCTTATGCCCACTTAAAGCTCCTCAAATCTTTGGGCCACAAGCCCAGCTTGTCACTTAATTAACTATCTACTTAAATTATAAGCTAACACCATGTATTAGCCACCTAACCCATATTTTTAGAGCCCAATATATCACTTTAAAATACCCAGAGCACTAATTTAAACCCTAATCCACATATTTAATCAAAAAGTCAACCCGATCCTTAGAATCACAATTTAACATATTAGACTATCATATAAATGAGTAGGCCCACTTTGAGGATGTTACAGTTCTACCCCCTTAAAGAAATTTTGTCCTCGAAATTTCCAACTAACTAGTAATCATACTACCTAAGTCTCACCACAATGCTTTCGCTGTGCACTCAAATTCTAAAGCCAAAATAACCACTTAGTATACTATGGTAGGGTACGCACCATTATTTTGCGTCTGGAGCATCTCCGTCCCCTTGACGTTGCACTGTATAGACCAAAACTGGCTGCCTTGCCTCAGCATAACCTGCACCTTGGCCTAGTGCTCCATGGCCTTGACTGGAACCGTTACCACCTCTAGCTGCCCCACGACCCTTTGGTCCAAACAGATCACCTCTCCTAGTCTGATCAGAACCTTAGCCCGCTGGCTGCTTCCGATCCATCCGAGGACAATCTTTGATCAGATGTTTTGTGGATCCACACTTAAAATAACCACCGATTCTGACTCTGCACTCCCTCGGATGGGTTCTCCCACACGTAGAACATACTTGATTCTGGCCCGCTAGAGCACAAGCTGGCCCATCAGTCCTAGGCCTCTTCTGAAAATTCCCAGATGGTCCTGACGGCTCAAAACTTCTCTTATCCCGATCCTTATCCCTATCCTATCTCTCAGCCTATTTCACTTCCTCAGATATTTTAACCTTATCTACCAATACCACGAAAACTCTCTCTCTCTGTGGTGCAATTAGAATCCTTAACTCATTCCGCAGCCCATCCTCGAATCGAACACATCGTTCATACTCTGTTGCAACTATTCCTCGAGCGTAGCGGCTCAAGCGTAGAAACTCAGCCTCATACTCAGCCACAGACTTACTCCCCTACACCAAATTCAGGAATGCTTTCCTTTGAGCATCCATATAACTAGCCCCAACGTACTTTCCCTGGAATGACTCCTTAAAGAAATCCTAGTCAATCAGGTCCGCAGCAGTACCTTCTTTCACCGTGAGCCACCACTGGTAAGCCTCGTCTCGAAGAAGAGACACGACCCCTTTCAACTTTTCCTCCACCGTAAAATCTAAGTCATCCATTATACGCTCAGTTGCTTTCATCCAATACTCAGCTGTGTTAGGGGCTACACCAGAAACTCCCCTAAACACTTCTGCTCCATTGGCCTTAAGCCGTTCTGGCACAGATTTTTGACCTCCTGTGCCCCTGCCTACTCCAGCAACCCTCTCTAAAACCCTCAACATACGAGATACTGACATCATCTCGGGCACCTCATCTCGAAATTCTCCTTCTACTGATGGCGATTCGGCATCTCATTTCCCACCTGTGGTGGCGAGACCCTACTAGCTCGATGCGGTCATTCTACCCTACTGCGTCCACGCATGGACGTCCTCCACCCTTAAACTCATTCCTCCGATTGGCGTTTATCGATTAAGAATTTTATGGATTATTAATTTTCTTCCACTAGTTAACCACTAACGATCTTATGAATAATAGTTTTAAAAGTGGTTCTTTCGAATTCGCATTCTGTCTGATCTCAAGTTCAATCATCAACATTCATGAACTCGCGTTCATTATAGAAAAGAGTTGTCGTTGTTGCTGTTGTTGTTGTTTCTACAACCCAGAGGTATTTTCGTAATTTTGTCCTACAGGGTTATTTTCGTAATTTTTTTAAAATAAGGTCCTTGGTGATTTTGTGGAGTAAGGGTATTTTGGTAAATTTTTTTTAATTCTGGGGGTATTTCAAAAATTTTAAAAATTCGGGGGTACTTTGGTAATTTTGGAAATTTGGGGGGTATTTCGGTAATTTTGGAAATTCAAAGGTATTTCGATAATTTTGGAAATTCGGGGGTATTTCGGTAATTTTGAAAATTTAGGGGTATTTCAGTAATTTTGGAAATCAGGGTCATTTTGGTCATTTCGCAAAATAAGGGTAATTTTTCAAACGTTGATGGTTTTTTTTGTTTTTTTTTGGAACAGGGTTGATTGGAATTTATTTATTTTTTATTTTTTTTTAAAACAAAGGTATTTTGAAAATTTTACAAAACTTAGGGTTTTTTTTTTTAAGAAAAAGGTGGCTGGTCCCTTTTGGGTTTTAATCATAGGGTTTAGCCCATCAACCAGCCCTCGTAACTAGGGTGAATACTCACTACGCACCAGGTAGGATTCCAACGAAGAGGAGGTGAGTCACTAGGACTGCTTAAATACCAGGCTCTTTCAGATCCTTCCTAGACATGCGTATGACGGTTACCACACCCTAGCCTTGCGGCTCGTTAACGGGTTTGTTCAGTGAAATTAAGTTTTATGGATTTTAAGAAGTGGTTTAAGCTAAGCCTAGAGTCCATCAAGTTCTGATTCTAGCTTAGTTTACGTCCCACTAGGCCCACTAAGCCCACATATATAAATATCACACAATGGTTCGGAGTACTTACATGGCGGACTTGGGCCGGAGACGCAGGTGCCATGCTGAGCTAACAGACTTGTTATTATTTAAAAACATGTATATTTCAAAAGCCCATCTTTATTAAACATTTTGAGCCCCAAAACCCCTAGAGTCGAGTTTTGAATCGGGCTCTGATACCAATTTGTAACACCCCACACCCAGCCCAAACACTACAATCGGATCTGGTATGTCACCAAGAAAAATTTTATCGAAACATGTCGCATTTTCGAAAAAGCCCAAATATGTTTTATATAGAATATGCTTAAGTAAAGTAAAATCCAAACTTAAATACATGCCTTTTTAATTAAAATAAAAAGCTTAAACGACTAAAGTAATATAAGCCCATAATAAAACATAATAGCCCATGGCCTTATTACAATGAGGTTTAAAGTCCATTAATTAAAAATATAAAATAAAACTTGAGTATCTTTTTTGCCAAATCTACATATTCTTCTGCATGGCCACCTTGCATTCCTCTCCAGCCCGGTCCGAATCACTAGGTATCACCTGAAATGTTAATTAAAGGGTGAGTCGCGAGACTCAGTGTGCAACCCTCATGCACCACTAGAGTTTGGGCCTTAAGCCCATTAAACAAAATAAATAGTGTAATAATCATAATAAAAATTAATAGCAATTAATATGCAAGGCCCAACCCGTTTGCCTAGGTTTCCATCCGCTACAAACCCCCGTACCAACCGTTCACACCATTGGGGATTTCTACAATCGACCCACACCACTACACACCATGATGGCAGTCATGCTGCTCATTCACATATGATGGCTGAAGCCCTTATAACATATAATGGCCGAAGCCCGTATAACATTTAATGGCCGAAGCCCGTATAACAGTTCACGGGATTAGCCGCTACACATGTAACGTATAACTTCCTCCTTTCATCAACCCAACCCGTGCAATCACATACAAGCATTTTGCTTATAACATTTAAATAGATTATTTACTAACCTGGGGAGCCGCTTTTTCCCTCCTTGGGCTTGCATCAATAAACCGAGATTTCGACATTTATCAAAACATAAAAAAAACACATGAACATACAATAATAGGCAGATCTAGATGGTGGGGAGGTATTACACACCTGGTTACCGCAAAAATCTATTATCCCTAACGTAGAGCCTTATTTATCGAATCCCAAAAATCCCTAAGACAACGTCACATTCCTACCTTCGGCTTTTCCACCAAATCGACACAGAAGACTTTTAATGAGACAGATTCGACTACTAAAAGTAGAGAGGAAAAATCGACAGGCCTTAAATAAGTTTTTCGAGTTAGATTTTAATGAAAAGAAAGACTGAAATCGCATAGAATAAAATCCTGAAACTTACCAAATTACTAAGGAGTATGTGGCTTATGGTGCACCTTCGGGAAACAGAAACCTCCCTTGTAGGTTCGGCTATGTGAGATAAGAGTATGAATCAAATGGAATTTGGCTTTTAGAAAAAGAAAAAGAGAAACTGTAGGAAAGGCTTGGAAATTTTGGCAGAGAATGAGAGAAAAATAGGGTTTCAAAATACCGAAATTAAAGAATACTACTCCCTATTTATAGATAAATTTTGGCATATCATCCACACATAGAGTTGGAATTTCGGCCAACTCTTCCCTTCTCCTGATAGCCTTTATCTCACCTGATAACCCAATCCTTATCTCCTCAAAAAAATAGCCCTCATCTTTCTCTTCATTATCTTCCTATTTATCAATAAATAAAAGAATTAAAATCCCTATTTTGTAGCTAGTGTGCCGTCCACTCCTAGGGCTTGTAAGTGCCAAATTTTTGTCTTAAAATTTGGGCTCTAAGTGGCCATACTAGGCCCAAACTCCTCCCCCTTATGATGCCACCTTATGCCCACTTAAAGCTCCTCAAATCCTTAGGCCACAAGCCCAGCTTGTCACTTAATTAACTATCTACTTAAATTATAAGCTAACACCATGTATTAGCCACCTAACCCATATTTTTAAAGCCCAATATATCACTTTAAAATACCCCGAGCACTAATTTAAACCCTAATCCACATATTTAATCAAAAAGTCAACCCGATCCTTAGAATCTCAATTTAACATATTAAACTATCATATAAAATAGTAGGCCCACTTTGAGGATGTTACACAAACGTCTCGGGATCTCGTTAGTTTCGCGTAGTTTTGGGATTTTGCTTAGATCTACGAATAGTTAGGTGTGTAACCCTACATTAATTCCCGATAGATTAATGGTAACAATATTTAACATGTGATTATGAAAATATGAGTAACATGGCTAAAGGTACCATTCAATGGTACAGTGCATTTAAGTACGTTACCCCTAACTCTCAGTTAATAATGTTATAAACATTGATATGGAGTATGTGTAATTTCGTTATGACTTTGGGGTAAGGTGCATTGCATGATATCTGAATAGTATGTATGTTGCATGGGCATATGGGTGATAATGATAAAGGGGAAGTGTTCCGGTGGTTTTTACCACATTATCTGGTGACTTATGTCACATATTATGAATCCGGTGACTCTGTCACATTAGCTGGTGGCTATGCCACGATTATATGGGCGATGTGCAGTTGACTGCAGTGACTGCCTTCGAGGGTGTGTAGCGGATGGAGGGTCGATTTAGTAATCCCCACGGTGTGATTGGCAGGTACGGGTGGTGTGTAGAGGTTGGAAATCTAGGTGGGTTTAGGTTGCATCATTGCTTATATTTGTTATATGTGATTTTATATGCCTTAATCGTTTGGGAGTCTATGATGGTTGTTACACACTGAGTCTGTTGACTCACCCTTCGTGGGCTAACATTTTGCAGGTGATACTCAGTAAATGGACCGGGTTGGCAGGGACTTAGTGGTGGCCATGCTCAGCTTAGCATTTTTGAGTTTTCACATAATTAAACTTATCGCGTTTTCTTATTAAGTTTTCGAGATTTATTTCGGGTTTTGTTTTGTTGTAATAAGGCCATTACTATTTAACTATTTTATTTTTGCGTTTTAATTTTTATTCTGATGCGATCAACATTAAACAAATGGTTAAACAATTTTTCGTAAAACAACTTCAAATGTTTGACACCTAAACACCTACGATTTTCAACCTATTGATAAGCTCTAAAATTCGGCATTTCTTTTAACTTGAAACTTTTGAAACATGAAAATAACATTTTAATGAAATACAACATGATTTTCAACTTGATCATAACACAGATCTATTTTTTCTCCAAACCACCAATTTTTTCAAAGATGACAAAACGAGATTTAGCTACGTTTTACTCAAGGAGCATGCCAGATCCAGTCAGGGCTTGTGGGCCGGGTTTGGGGTGTTTCAATGAGGATGTGTATTGATTATCAACGATTGAATAAGGTGACAATAAATAACAAATATTCGTTGCTCAGAATTAATGACTTATTTGATCAGTTAGAAAGGAGCTATTGTATTATGATCTGAAGCAACATTGTTGGTGGTCTGAAATGAAACAAGACATATCTAACTTTGTGTTAAAATGTTTAGTCTGAAAACAAATGAAAGCTGAACATCAAGTTCTGATTGGTTTGCTATAACCGATTTAGATTCTTGAATGGGAATGGGATAGAGTGATAATGGATTTTGTTTCTGTTTTGCCTCAAATTCTGATAAAGAAAGATATGATTTGGGTCATAGTTGATCGATTGATGAAATCTGCCCATTTTATTCTGGGAAGATTTGATTATCCACTTGAAAAATTAGCCGACCTTTATATTTTCGAGGTTGTGAGATTGCATAAGGTGTCACTATCTATTGTGTCAGGTAGAGATTTGAGGTTTACATCGAGATTCTAGAAGAAATTGCAAGAAGCTTTGGGCACGAAATTGCACTTCAGTACAGCTTTTCATCCGCAAATTGATGGTCAGTTTAAATAGATCATACAGATTCTAGAAGACATGCTAAGATGCTGTATTCTTGAGTTTGATGGTTCATGGGAACAGTATCTGCTATTGATCGAATTTTCGTATAATAATAGTTTTCAGACGAGCATCAAAATGGCACCATATGAAGCTTTGCAAGGGCATAAATATTGTACACCTCTGTATTGAACTGAACTCAGTGAAAACAAGTTACTTGGGGTTGATTTGATAAAAGACTCAGAACAGAAAGTGAAACTGATCCGAGATTATTTGAACGCAGCATCTGATCGTCAGAAGTCCTATACAGACTTGAAAAGAAAAGATAATGAATTTGAGATTGAAATTTGACTCTGTTTAACGGTAAGATTTTCGGGGACGAAAATCCCTAAGGGGGAGAATTGTAACAGTCTTGTTTATACCCTAGTTAGAATAGTAGTTTTGAGACCACAAATTTGAGTCCATAAAATATTTTAATATTATTTTCAGTGTCGTTGATATGTGATTAAGCCTGTGGTAAATTTTCGTGAACTAATTTGTCTGTTTGTGTGTTTAATTTGACAAAAGGATGAAAATGCATTAAATGTGAAACTTGTATGCTATTTGTTAAAGTACCTAAGTGTTGTGGCTTTGTAAAGTTGAAGGCCTTAAATGGCAATTACACCATTACTATAGGAAGTGGACGGCATTAAATGTGGTCTTATATATATATATATATATATATATTATGTTTATTTAAATTATATGTTTTCATAAGTTTATAATATATGTTAAATTAGTATATTAATTAATAAGTTATAATATTATGTCAATAAAAAGAAAACAAAAGAAAGTGACTTGGTTATTATCACCATTTGGTCGAATGTTTTAAAGAAAAAGAAAGAATAAAAGCTTAAGAGTTCGGTTGGTTTCAAGCTTGAATTCAAGGTTAGTTTTTGATCCGTTTTCGATAATTTCTATGTTTTTGTAATTGTTGCTTTGAGAGCTATCAAACCCATGTCTCACTTTGATGAATTGATAATGTTTGTGTGAGATGCCATTGATGATATGTTAAGCTTTTTGATGATTTTTGGTGTTAAATGAAATATATGAATTAGATGAACATACTTTGTTCTTGAATTTTTTATGAATTTAGCTAAATATGGCTAAATTGAGAAAATGGTATTTTGAAGGACAAAATAGCAAATTTGATGGAAAATATGGACTTGTATGAGATGTATATGCATTCGGCTAAGCATGTGTATGTGTGGATTTTGTGAATTTGATGTTTTGAGAAAAATGGACTAAATTGATAAAGTGTGCAAAAATAAGGGTTAATTTGCAAATAGCCCTAAATGTGTGTCCATGGATTGAATTGTATGAATAAGTGAATAAAAGGGTTAATTTTGAATATTTTTAGAACAAGAACCGAGGAAAACAACCGAGTAGTCATTTTCATTTCGATAAACCAAATCCGAGGTAAGTCACTATGCAAATAAACATACTTGCATGAAATTGTAATTGTTTATATGACTAATGTTGATAATGGATGCTTATGAGAGGATTATGCATATAAATTCTGTGATAAGTTTAATCTAGTAAGTAAGTTCGGATATAATACTTGCTATTAAATTTGTATCTATGTGATGAAAAATGAATGAATGTATATTAATGAAATAGAAATGTGTTACGTATGAGTTTGAGTATTGAGGCACTAAGTGTGCAAATTTAGAAACAAGATAGAGCTGATTAGCACTGTGTCTGCAAAACAATAGAAGCTTCGACTTAATGAGTTGGCACTGTGTGTGCGATACCGAGATAAGCTCAGTTTAAAATAAAGGCACTAAGTGTGCGATGTTAATTAAGTTCAGTTTTGTATTAATGCACTAAGTGTGCGATGTCATTTAATTTTCGATAATGAATCACGGCACTAAGTGTGCGATTATAAGAAATGAATTGCACTGTGTGTGCGATGATATGAAAGCTTCGGCTTATTGAATTGGCACTGTGTGTGGGACATCGAGACAAGTCGATTAAAAGAATAGGCACCAAGTGTGCGATTATAAGAAATGAATAGCATTGTGTGTGCGATGATATGAAAGCTTCGGCTTATTGAATTGGCACTATGTGTGTGCGACATTGAGACAAGTCGATTAAAAGAATAGGCACTAAGTGTGTGATTATAAGAAATGAATAGCACTGTGTGCGATGATATGAAAGCTTCGGCTTATTGAATTGGCACTGTGTGTGCGACTTCGAGACAAGTCTATTAAAAGAATAGGCACTAAGTGTGTGATGATTAATATGCTTTAATTATATATATAGCACTGAGTGTGTGATCAAGTTGAATGAATATTAAAGGACGATCGACATGTAATATCGAGCATTGAATAGCTTGGAAGTTGAATAATTATGTGTTAGATAAGGTATGTATTGAACCTTTGTGGTTGATGAGTTATAAACAAGCTATGAATGAGTGAATGAGTATTTTAGCTATGTCTGGGACGTTGGTATTCTACAATCATTCTAAGTTTTCGAGTATCTTATTAGATTCCAAACTGTTCAATGAGTAAATCTGAGCTATGAACAATTGCGAGAATGTATATTCGTTTCAGATACGTTTGGCATGTACATTAAGTGTGTATAAAAGGTAAGTACCTATATAACTTTGATTTCGAGAAAGGTATGATTGAATATTAGAACGAGAATGAGATGCGTGAATGTTTAAAAAAGAGTTGTATATATATACATATGATTCTCGTATGAATGAATGTTGCAATTGTGTCCAAGTATATAAACCAAAGCAATATGTGATAGTTTGCTAAGTAAATGTTATGTGTCAATGTAATTTATGCGTATATGCCTTTATGCTAAGTTTATTTGTATTATGACTTACTAAGCTTTGTAAAGCTTCCTCTGTGTGTGTGTTTTTCTCTGTTTTATAAGTCTTCAAAGCTACTAAAGGCTCGGGACCATCAAGTATCGTCAGCACACTGCTAAACTCATTTTGGTACCCTTTTGAAAATGTATATAGCTAATCATGAAATGTATAGGTTAGATATGTGTATATGTTTAAGAAGTGAACTTAGCCATGTGTTTTGGCAAGTTTTGGGTTGTTTTAAGGTTTGAATGAATGATTCATATGATTTATGTTTTGGTATGGCTTGATGCATATGAAATGGTCATTTTGGTATGTATTTGGTTTCCATATATGCATGACATGTGATGAGAATGGTTGCTTGTAGGTATGACCCATTTGGGTGGCATTTTGGTCTTGCAAATGACCTATAATGTCACACGGTCTTGGCACACGGGCGTGCCTAATAACCGTGGGGTAAAATCAGTAGCTAGCTTAAGAAGTACACGGTCATGGCACGGGCGTGCCTAGAGGTCGTGTGAGAAATGGCAGTACATGACCTTGTAGGACATAGCCTTAGCACACAGGCGTGCTTGGTAGCCGTGTTGGTTTTGGCAGTATATGACCATGGGGAGGGCACACGGGTGTGTCAAGTAGTCGTGGGTAAGGCACGGCCTACCCCCACTGGCGTGTATCCCCTGTATTTATAAATGTTTTTATTTTTTCATGAAATTTTGTATGTGTTTCGATTTAGTCCTGACTCGGTTCATAAGCATGTTTAAGGTCTCGTTGATCTATATAAGGGACATTATGAATGATATTGATGAATGATTGTGTGAAATTCTGTAAATGTTTCTGATTTGTCTGGTAACACTTCTAACCCTAATCTGGTGACGGCCACGGGATAGGGGTGTTACAGTTGCCATCCTCTCGACGCCGAGCAGCATAAACCAATCCTAGTTGTCTCGTCTCAGTATTATCAGCACCTCTTCCCGGTGCTCCACTACCACGTCCTAACCCATTTCCCCCTCTAGGTGGACCACGACCTCTCGGTGGCTGCTGAACACCTCTCTCTAGCTGCACATAGCCCTGACCTACTGCTTGCGTCTGATCAGGCTCTCGAGGATAGTTTCTGTACCGATGATCCTTGGACCCACATCTGAAACACCCGTCATTTCTTCTCCAACACTCTCCCAAATGTGGTCTCTCGCACTCAACGCATGGTTTTGGTCGACCAATAGCAACTGGAATCCCAACTCGGGCTAGCCCATCAAACCTAGGCCTCTTATGAAATCCCCCTGAAGAACCTGAAGACACAAGATCTCTCTTACTCCTACCCCTTTCCTTTTCACGATTTTGACGCTCAGAGCGTTTCACATCCTCAGCAATCTTAGCCTTCTCTACTAGGGCAGCGAAGTCTCTTTCCCTCTGCGGGGTTATCGATTACCATAACTCAACTCAAGACCATCCTCAAACCTTTTGGCTTCGGATTCGATCACAACTATGCCCCGAGCGTACCGGCTCAAGCACAGGAACTCTGCCTCATATTTCGCAACGGACTTATTCCCCTGAACCGATTCAAAAATTCCTTTCTCCGAGCATCCACGTAACTTGCCCCGACATACTTCCCTTGGAAGGCCACTTTGAAGAAATCCCAAGTTACACGGTCAGCTTGCGTACCTTCCCTTATTGTAAGCCACCATTGGTATGCCTCATCCCGCAGTAGGGACACTGCTCCTTTTATCTTTTGCTCCACTGTGCAGTCTAAGTCATCCATGATTCGCTCTACTACCTCTAACCAATACTCTGTTACATTCGAGGCTATACAAAATATGCCCCTAAAGGTTTTCGCCCCATTTGACCGGAAGCAGCTTAGAAATTGACCCTCGGGCCACCGACCTAATACTCGCTCCAGGCACTCTTTCCAAAACCAGTAGCATTGCTTGAGACAAAGCATCATCCCCTCCGGCCCGGTCATGAGACCTCGTTTTAGTCACCAGTGATGCCGGCGCCTCCCTTTCAGGCATATGTCCTGATGCTGAAGACTTAGCCCTAGCACCTCGGCCCCTACCATGACCACGTGTACCCCTTTCGCGACCTCTCGTACTTACATCGGTATAACATATTAATCTGTTTAAGAGTTTTATGCATCAGCTTTTCATTCATGTAATTATTAACAAATGTTTTATGAAAAGAAAACAATAATAAGTGTAGTTTCCGCAAATCATTTTTACTAAAGTTTTAGTCTCTATAGTCTCAGCTTACCTAAATAGGAGTTCGGTATACTACTACTATCCTTAGTAGTTTTTCAGTACAGTCACTATAGCATATAACAAAGTATAAGATCAAGAAAATTACAGATTTGGTGCCGGAGACTCGGTGTGCCATACTTCCAATAACACTATCACTTTTTCTAAACCACAGTTTAAATAGATTTGGAAAAAATTTCAAACCCACTCAACAGCCGAGTTTTGCAACATGGCACTGATACCATAAAATGTAACATCCCAAACTGGGCCTAGACGTTATGGTCGGATCTAACATGTCACATCAAAAGGTTGTTTAAAAGCTACGCGTTCGTTAAAAACTTTGTATATTTCATTGCTTACAAAAATAAGATTTGCTGAAAGTATATTCTTGGAAAGGTGTTACTGTTTTAGAAAACTTTGTTGGCTATAGAAGTTTGAGTTAAATAATTGTAGAAATGTGATGTTTTGAAAAACAGTAGTTATTATTTTAAAAACCAGTGTTTAATCGTTTAACAATTCATAACTAGCAGAATTACCAAATGAAAGATTAAAAAGAAAAATCCAATGGCCTTATTACACAAAATATTAACCCAAAAATAATATAAATTAAATTAAATCCACATTTACTAAGTATCGTTAAGAAGCAAAACCGACGTATGGCCACCTCTGAGTCCTCCACAACTCCAAATCCTCTAACGCTGGGGATTACCTGCACGGTTAAAAGAAAAGGGTGAGTTGCAAGAACTCAGTGTGTAATCCTCTATAACGGTCACTATCTAGGCCTGCCCATATGGTATCGGCTTGGGCCTAAGCCCTATTCGGTAACAAGCTGGGCCTAAGCCCAAAAATCATCTCAACTTATGTAGATATGAGCCCACCCCAATCCTACCAGCTGACTAACTCTCCACCCGTATCAACCAATCACACCATGTGGGGACCATGTCAACCCACCCAACCAAACCTCACCAATCTTGTAGTCAAGCTGCTAATCACGGTATATGTGGCTGAGCCACTAAAACAGTAAGTGGCGATGCCACTCGAACGATATGTGGCAGAGCGACTAAAATGGTACTTCCTCCAATCATCAAACCCAACCCTTGCAACATGATATGAATGTAGTGAATTACAACTATAAATAGTTATATATATAAAATCACATACACGATAATTAACTACCATCAAGGGTATAACGACCATTTCTCCACCTAGGGGTATAACGGTAATTTCACCCATTGGGGTATTTCGATAATTTATCCGTCGAGGGTATTTCAGTAATTTACCCGTCGAGGGTATTTTGGTAATTTACCCACTAAGGGTATTTTGGTAATTTTAGTCATCTAACAGCCTTTTCGGAGGCCTACTGTCCCTCGAGCGACACGAGATCCCTTTTGGGTCTCTACGGTGTAACTGGGCCTAAGATCCCATTTCGGCCCAAATGGGCCCACACGCTCGTATGGCCCATTTAGCTCATTTTCAATCTCGATTTTGCGCATCAGTGATTCGGTCAATTTTCCATCGATTTTGCTCATGTGGGCTCGTTAGCCCATAGGCCCACGTAACCGATTTTGGCTCAATAAGTCCCATTACAGCCTCAGATTCACTAGAGTGTTCATGACACTCTCACGGTCTACCGCCATCACTATTGGCTCTGATTATCACTACGAGCGCTCGCACGCTCGAGTGATCTCTATTGCCAATTTTTTGGCTTTTCGGTATTTCAACTTTTAGCCGAATCTCAGAAAAGCACATGCTATTACAAACAATGGTGTGAGATTACACACCTTAGCGAGATGCATGATTAGCCCTTCGTATCAACCCTACAGATCATCAGATTCCTTATTAGCCAAATGTTGTTTAAAGTTAAACACCTAGAGAACTAGGCCCAAAATGTTCTCCTTACCTTGTTTGAGCAAACGGACTTTCACACCAAGATTTCTAAATACTAATGCTTGGCTTCAAGTCCTTAACAAGAGTCTGTACGAAATGAAACCTATAAGTATGACAGAAAACCGCATACCACTTAACACATCACATGGCATATTAGGCCAAACCAAGTATTATGACGATATTCTTACCTCCCTTGAACGATGAATCCACAATCAAGGTTTGATTAATACTTGCTCTCCCTCACTTTATAAAAAAAAAATCCTTAAGCCTAACGATGGCCATGTCACAAAAAAAAACAAAAACGTATCTTAGACTCACGAAAGAAAAAGAAGAACACCCGATTATTAAAAAGAGAAACCGAATGAAAACAGAGTTATAGTCAAAGAGAGAACTATAACTTACTGATTGTCACACTCCTTGCAGAATCGTAGATGAAGAAAAAAGAAGCTAGTTGAAGAGTAAAAAAGAAAAGAAGTATGTATTCGGCTATGGAGAAAAGACAAGAAAAGAAGATGAGAAGAAAAAGAAAAGAACGGATGAAGAGAGATGGAAAAAAGAGTTTCGGCCAACAGGTGTTCAGACTATTTGCACAAAGAAAACACACGAAAGGTAAGATGGAAATTAGAAGAAGAAACTAAGAATTCTGTAGAAGTAGGTTGAAGAGAAATTGGCCCGAAATGCACCAAAAAATGTGACCGAAAATGTAAAAAATTACCAAAGAAAACTAAAGGCAATTTGGCACCCCCATCACACAAAAACCGAATATACACTTACTCCACCCCACACTAGCCGAAATTTCCCTTAGTTAGCTTCCCTCTTTCGGCCAACACTACTCACACACACCCACTCGTTGATTTTTTCCCCTTTTCCCTCCTACAATCTCTCTCCTTCATCCATTTGAAACGTTTGACCCATTCTCCAACTCCTATAGCTGAGTTTGATCCCAACTCTGCTTCCTTCTCTCCCAAAGCGTAAAATAAATACCTTTAATTGCTTGCCAATGGAATTGAACTCCACTCCCCCTTGTCCCCTAGTGACGCCACAACCAACTTGCCACTAGCTCAACTTGTGCTACATAAACACACACAAATCTACTTAAGTTCTACCTCCTACAGCCCTCTCCACTTTAGGGTCAAAAACCAAAAATTTTCCAAGGCTCAGATTCGAACCCGGGCCTCCCTAGAGCCCCCAAACATCCTCAAGCAACTAGCTAAACAAGCTCAACACGTGCAATTATGCAGAAATAACAAACCCTTAATTTTTGGGATATTACATCCTATGAGGGTAACACACTTATGACAAGGTCATTGGACGAACACTGATCAAGTTGCTTTCATAATGGTATGTCATTAGGGAGAGCTCAATCACGATAATATAGTGGAATGACTTCGTGACTAAATGAGATTATAATTAACAGGCAAAAAGCTGGAAATTAATTATAAATCATTTGAGCCCTAATCTCATATGTTTAGTCGGTCCCTCTGCTAGCTCGTTGAAGCCTAAAATGAATTGTAAGTTAAATCAAATGAATAGAAATGGATAGAAATTGTAAAGTTAGAGAAATGGGAAACCTTTGGAAATTAATGTAGTTTTCTCTAAATGGAAATGACCTGGAAAATGAATTTATGATTTTTCAAATTATTATTTAATTCATCAATTAAATAATTGAAATTTGAAAATGAAAATAAAGTAATTGGTCATAGTGAATTCATTGAATGTAGAAATATTAAATATATTTTCTCATAGATTCTTTTACGATAAAGTCATCATCATTTAAATGGAATTAGAATTGAGTTGAGAAAATTATTTAATTGAAAAATTAATTTAAGATGTTTATTTGGGGAATAGAAAAATAAATATCGGGTTGGATTGAATTATAAAGTACTAGATTGAAAGCCCTGGAAGTACTTGTGACTGGACCCTATATACGAGAGGCCCAAAAGCTCATCATGTTTAATGCTAAGCAAGACAAACCATAGTTTGTTTAACTAGGGAAACAATAGTTTGTTTAACTAGGGAAACAAACTAGGGTTTACCGCCCCACCTAATCCTAGTTCGAATAGGATTTAATTTTTCTATTAAATAGTCTTCTACAATTCAATAAGGATTTCACTTTTTCTCCCTATAAATAGATGACACGGTTAAGGCTAAACATACAATAAAAATTTTAGATATTTTATTATGCCTGAAAATAGTGAGAATTAATTTTCTATGTATAAATTATATTTTTTGTAATAACAGTTCTATCGATTTCTATAAGAGAGAATGTATAAGCCCGTTTTCAGTGAAATCAAAATAGTGGTTTCGGGACCATAAATTCTACATTTAAATAATTATTTTATTAATATTTTAAGGTATACATCATGTTAGTATTTTCGTATAAAAATTTTGTTAAGAAATTTTATCGTTTGCATGCCTAATTTGATAAAAATGACTAAATTGCAAAAGGTGTAAAAATTGAGTTCTATAAGTAAAAAGTTCCAAATTTCTATGAATATTGATTGTGGGTGGCCTTAAATGGTAATTAGACCATTAACATTACTAGTGGACAAAGATGGACATCTTTTAAGTGATTTTTGAAGGTTTAATTAAATGATAGATTTGTAATTTAATAAATAAAATCAAAATAAGTAAAAACAAAACCATTTTTAGTCCAACTTCTTCTTGCCAATTTTTCTAAGTAGGGTTTGAGCATTCGATAAGTTCATCCTTGTGCATGTAAGTGGTTTTTGTCCCGTTTTTTATGATTTCTATGTTTTTGGAATTGTTGTAGCTTAATCTAGCTAGCCCAGGGACTAATTTGCAAAAATGTTGAATGTCTAGGGTTTTACCATGAATTCATTTTAGTTTTTTGTGATGTTTAATGGAAGAAAATGAATCCTTGTTGTTAGATAAATAACTTTTGTTAAGTGATTTTTGATAAATTTGTCAATTAGGGGTTAAATTAAAAAATGTGAACTATTCATGGTGTAATTTGTGAATTAATGAAATGTGTGGGCTGCTATAAGCTTGTATGATATTTGGATAGGCTTGGGTAGGGATTGGATTGCATGAATTTCATTTTATGAGCCTAAGGATTAATTTGTAAAGAAATTAAAAATATAGGGGCAAAATTGTAATTTTGCTAAAATATGAATTTGAGTTAAATTGAATAGAATGATTATTTAATTGAGATGAATTTATTCATTTAGATCAAGATAAACCACGTACGGCTTTAGATTGATGCAAAGAAAAAGCTTCAGATTAGTCGACTTCATTTTTCTACATTTATCATCGAGGTAAGTTCGTACGTTTAATTTTCATTTTTATTTACGAATTGAATGTTATTATTGTATAATATTAAATTGATTTTTTACATAAAAATCGAACGGCGTAACGTCGATCATTGACAAATGAAAAGGGATAGCTTCGGCTATCGAATACGAAAAGGGATAGCTTCAACTATCAATTATGAAAAGGGATGGTGATGACCATCAATAATGAAAAGGGATGGTGACAGCCATCGAACTATGAAAAGGGATGGCTTCGGCTATAAAACAATGAAAAGGGATAGCTTCGACTATTAAATTATGAAAAGGGATGGTGACGACCATCAAATTATGAAAAGGGATAGCTTCGGCTGTCGAGCTATGAAAAGGATAACTTTGGTTATGGAATTATGAAAAGGGATGGGTTAACCATCGTATTATTACCTCGTGTGAACTTCGATAAGAGCTTTCAATGTAAATTACATTAGTTTGATGAAAGGTAAGTAATGTGTACCATGTGAAAGTTAAGAGTATGAATGTACATATATAAGTTTTTGAATTAGTTATTCTCATATGCTTTGTGGTTGTATATTGTGTTGGCAAGGTTAGACTGTACGTGTTACGAACTTACTAAGCATGACATGCTTACTTTGTGTTAAATTTTCTATGTTTTGTAGTTGTCGGAAGCTAGTTTGGGTTGGAAAGTCATTAGAGATCTATCACACTATCTATCGGCTCTTTCGGTACTTATGGATGTTTAATTTTGGTTATAATGGCATGTATAGGTATTTTGGCTAATGTTGGCCATGTGTTTTGGTTGTTGGAATAGCCATTTGGTTTGGCTTGTGACTTAGCATTTTGGTGTTGATATGAGCTTAGTTTATGGCATGTAAATATTAACCTTATTAGGGTCAATGTTTGGCTTAATATGTTTGAGTTGTGATAAATAACTATGCATATTGTATAAGCCTTATAACTTGTTATGGTTTGGTATCTTGTTATGAAAGGTATATAAATGGCTATTGATGTTAGTGAATGAATGGCATATTTTGTACCATTTGATAGGCTTTGGTAAGTTAATTCAATAGTTTGAATTGATGCAAGTTTAGTTGAAAATTAGTTAGCCATTTTGGCTAATTTGAACACATGGTTAAACATGTTTATATATTGTCATTTGAGGTGCCTAAGGGCATATTGGTTGTATGATGTTATACCATATGTATATGACTTGTTTATGCTTGATTTTGGTGCCTTATTAAGGCTTGTGCATATGTGCATTTTGGTTATAGGTACATGCTAGTTTGGGTGAGAAAAATGGCTTGTAAAATGGCCTATTTTCGTCCACACAGGCAGAGACATGGGGGTGTGTCTTAGCCGTGTGTGACACATGGCCAGGTGACATGGCCATATGTCCCCTATAGCTTTCGAAGGGTTGCAAGTCAGGCTGTTACACGGCCTAGCGCATGGCCTGGCACACGGGCGTCTGGCTTGGTCGTGTGACCCAAGTCAATCAGTTACACGTTCACGGACACGGGCTAGGACATGGTCGTGTGTCCCTACTTCACATGCCTATACAGCTTGAGACACGGGTGTGTCTCTTGGCCATATGACCCCTGCAGTGTTGAAAATTTTTATGATTTTCTAAAAAATTCTCTGAGTTTCTGATTTAGTCACGACTTGTTTCTAATGTGTAATTAGGGCCTCAAAAGCTCGTTTAAGGGATAATATGTATGTTTTGAATTGGTTTTTATTGGTATGGTTTGGAAAGTTTGAAATTTATATATGTTTGTTTTGAAAACTCCGGTACTGCTCCGTAACCTTATTCCGACGACAGATATGGGTTAGGGGTGTTGCAAAGAATTTTGCTTCCCCACTAAAAGTAAAGAAAATATTTTCAATTATGTGTTTGATTCAAATTTGTTTGAGCCCACAATAAAAGCAGTTCGTGGTACAAGAATAGAAAAGAAAGTCATTCAATTGAATGCCAAGAATAGTAAGAATTTGTCTAGCCGAAAACACATGTGCGAATTCGATAAAAATTTGAGATATTTTATTATGCCTGAAAATAGTGAGAATTAATTTTCTATATATAAATTATATTTTTTTGAATAACAATTCTTCCTGTTTCTATAAGAGAGAATTTTTCTTTCCCACTGAAAGTAAAGAAAATATTTCCAATTCTGTATTTGATTCAAATTCGTTTGAGCCCATTCTCAAAGTAGTTCATGGTACAAGAATAGAAAAGAATGTCGTGAACGATAAGGATTTGTCTAGCCGAAAATACATGTGCAATCTCGATAAAGGGTTTATTACATAAATATCACAATAATTGGTATCAGAGCCTGATTGTGCTATGTTTATAGTATAAATTGAAACCAAAAGTTTTCTTTGCTTTTCTTGTTTGATTAATTTTTATAAGATGTGATATTCCTGTAATTATCAACATGTTTAGGGATATATATATATATATATATGTAAATGCATGTATGCTATTTTTATTATATATGATAAAGTAATTTTGCCAAAATTGTGATTCTTAGAAAATTGAAATTATTATTAATATTCGGTATGTATAATTAGATCGTAGATTATCATCTCCACGGATGATTTATTTTATCATTTTAGAATAAATTATGTGAATTGGGAATTAACGTAGAACCTATATAACCTATATTTTCGGCGAAACCCAGAGAACTGAAACACACCTTGGTTGATCGAGATGACACAAACCCGAACCAACCAAACTAGCAATTGACTTGTCGTCAAATATTGTGACCTATTAGGTCGGCACGGGCCTTAGGTAGTTCTAATATGCTAAATTGAGTGTGTAGGATGAAGATTTATAGGCCCAATTGACGTGGAAGCAAGGGACGATCGATGCACAAGTTTCCCAAGCCGTCAAAGCGTGAAATGAACCAATAAACGCATAATTTGCTCGTCATGTCGTGCCATGCAAAGGCTATGACGTGATATAGGTCGATGCGATGCCCAAGAATATCAAGGCTATTTTTGTCTGCACAATCAACTTTATACGAAGACCAATGACGTGCTAAAAACCTAATTTGGACTATCAACACTCTTATAAATAAGACCTTAGGGGTCTGATGTGACTAAGTCGTCCTAGACGCAAAAAAAAAAAACCCTAATAGCTTAGGAGTAGGATTAGATTAGCTTTCTTTCGGCTTTTCATAAACTATTTGTTTTCTCTCTTGGAATCAATTTAGATCCAAAATTTATTTTATTTTATTAAACTATTTCAGTTTATTTCTTCTTTGCATTCGACATATTTCATTATTTTGGTCACTTGATTTGCTACTCCATTCTTCATTTGATATCAAATCCACGTTTATTCTAATCTCATTTCTCTTCCCATTCAACCGTATTCTTTACATGATTTATTCAATTGAGTTAAAGATTATAAATAACAGGAGTGGCTAAATACCTTAGGGGAGATTAACGAGTGGATGGGGACGTTATTAACAAAGGATTTAAGGTTTTCCGAGAGGATTATTTGGTATAGATTATGCTTTCTTAAACCTTAGGCTTGATAACCCTAGGAAGTTATCATACGTTAGACAAGATCGGGAGATAAGTCGAACCGAGTAAATTATTATTTATCCTAGTTGAGAAAGTTAAGTCGAAAGATAAGCGAGTATTAACCAATCGATTAATTAGTTAGAGGCCAAGTGATAATAAGTGGTTAATCGGTAGCTAATCCACCCTAAAACCCTAATTTGAAGGTAATTATAAACCCTGAAATGAGTTAATATTCCTGATTGGTTTATTGATTTTAGTCGTTTGTTATTTTTCTTGTTTATTTATTTAGTTATTTAATTTCTATCATTAATCTATTTTATGATTTTGCATAATATAGGATTTAATTAATACTATTTAGGCTTATTATTGTAAAAAGGTTTTTATAAATTTATTCTATTCTCCCTTCGGTACGATCTTCAGAATGCTTCCAAGTGTTTCATTATAAACCATATTATATTACAATTTGACCCATGCACTTGCAGACACTCCTGAATTAATTTATATATATTTGGTGTTATTTTAACTATAAACGATAATTCATTTATTTGTGATCACGTTGTTGGCATCATTGTTGGGGAAGTTTCAGCAATAAATCTTGAAAATATTTTTTTACTATTAATAAGATAAGTAGGAAAGTTAAAACCAAGATATACGTTACGCAAGTAATTAATTACAATAGGCGCAATCGTCAACTCATGAACACTGATCCACCCGCGGTAATTTATTTGCCTCGGAAAAATACATTATTCAAAAATCCAAGAGATTAACAAGTTAACAACCAAGAAGAAGTCCGAATGGACCAACAGATGTTGCGGGAATATACCTTACCTATATTAGACGCAATGTGAGGAAGCATAGAAAGGTCAACAATTAATGCAAATAATTTTGAGATAAAATCGACCACTATTCAAATGATCCAAACACACTGCAGTTTAAGGAAAACATGGTGGAAGACCCAAACTAGTACTTGAAGCGGTTCTTACAACTCTACGATGCCATCAAATACAATGGGGCATTTGATGATCTGGTGCGTCTTCTGTTATTCCCGTTCTTATAGTGCAACAATGTTAATGATTGGACAGATTCATTAAAATCGAGTTCCATTACCATGTGGAACGATTTAACGAAAAAATTTCTCTATAATTTTTTCTATTTGCTGCACCATTCAGCTTAGGCGAGAAATCACCAACTTTAAACAATTTGAAGGTGAATCCTTGTACGAGGCCTGAGAATACTTCAAAACAATTGTAAAAACCCATTTTCAGTGAAATAGGAACAGTGGTTTTGGAACCAAAAATTCGACGTCAAAATAATTATTTTATTAATATTTTAATTTTTATAGCATGTTAGTGGTGTCGTATAAAAATTTCATGAAGAAATTTTATCGATTGCATGCTTAATTTGATAAAAAGGACTGAATTGGATAAGGTGCAAAATTTGAGTTCTATAAGTAAAAGGTGTCAATTACTATGAAATTGGAAAACAAGTGGCATTAAATGGCAATTAGACCATTAATAAAAGTAGTGGACAAATATGGACATCATTATGTGATTAATAAAGGTTATATAGGTAATTTAATAAATAAAACCAAAATAAGTAAAACCAAAACCAAATTTTTGTCCATCTTCTTCACCTAGCCGATTTTCTAAGGGAAAATACCACCATTTTTTAGCTTTTGACCATCTCTTTTCTTGTGCATGTAAGTGCATTTTTGTCCCGTTTTTAATGATTTTTATGTTTTTGGAGTCGTTGTAGCTTAATCTAGCTAGCACAGGGACTAATTTTCAAAGTTGTTAAAAGTATAGGGTTTTACCATGAATGTTTATGTGTTTTTTGTGATGTTTGATAGAAGAAAATGAACGATTATTTTTAGTTACACTACTTTTGTTAAGTGATTTTTGGTGAATTTGTCAATTAATATTCATGGTAAATTGTGAAATTAATGAAAAATATGAGCTATTAAGGACTTAAGTGAAATTCGGCTAGCTTGGGTTAGCATTAAAATTGCATGAATTTCATTTTATAAGCTTAGGAACTAAATTGTAATGAATCCAAAATTATAGGGGCAAAATCATAATTTTGCCAAAATATAATTTTTGGATTGAATTGAATAGAATGAAGTTTGAATGAATTAAATTTGATTATTTAGATCAAGGAAAGCATCGTACCGATTTAGATCGGGGAAGGGAAAAAGTGTTGGATTAGCTGATCGTATTTCTTCGTTTGTGATCGAGGTGAGTTCGTACATTTAATTAAAGTCTTAATACATTTGAATTAAATGCTATTATGTTGTATTATGATATTACGACTCTACGAAAATATCCAACGAAGTTTTGACAACTTTCGGATCCCGTTTGAACCATAGGAATATATAGGATACAAATGACATGTCATTAAGGGTTACCGTGTTTCAAGTGCTGGTCCTGAACGTCCTACCGATGGCTGAATTTTTGGCATGTATTGCTATTACTTGATAGCTTGTGTGAGCAGCACCGTGTAGCTACGTTTTGACTGACAGCTTGTGTGAGCAGACCCACTTATGGCTCGAGAGTAAGCATTTATATGAGAAAAGAGAAAGAAACGGTTTCGACCATATGTCAGCACATAGTGTGTGAGATTCCTACCTATCCGATATTATTCTAGTGGTTCAACGGGTATACAAAAGAAAGGAACAATAGATATTTCGATAAGTAATGCTATGAAAGCATGAGAAAGGTATGAGTTGATGATGATTAAAATATGCCTAGCCATGTTCATGAAAATATGAATGCTTATATGTTATGTTTATAAATGTTATTATATTATGCAATGAATTTGCTAAGTTATGTGGTTATCACTAATTTGAATGTTGTTGTTGCTTAGGCTTGCACCAAGCTATGTTGGATTAATTCAAACTTAATTTTAAGCTTATATATTGAAATGGTGAGCATTGTTTATGATTTACGAACTTACTAAGCATATATGCTTACTTTGTGTTATTTCTCTCATGTTTTTATAAAATCGAAAGCCCGTTCAGTTTGGAAGCTTGTAGAAGATTCATCACACTTTTCGTCGGCTATATCGGTAGATTTTGATAATTGTGAGTCATGGTTATAATGGCATGTATAGGTGTCTTTTTTTGATGAAATTAGCCTTTATGTATGGCTTGTGAATATGATATTTGGTTGATGAAGTAGTAGATATGATATCATGTACATATGGTACTTTAAATAGTTGTTATTTTAGCATCTAGGTATTGAAATGATGGTAGTGAAAAGGTGAGTATAATGATATGCTATGAAATGTTGGTTGGTATAGAATGAGATAATAAATAAAGTTGTTAATGGCTAGTTGGTAACCTTGAATGTGTTTGGCATTTGATAAATTTATTAAGGTAGATGGTAGATGTGGAAATGGTCATAATGGTATTTGTTGTGCATGAGAATGGTATGTGAACATTATGGTAAACGTAGTATTTTAAGTTGTTCAATTGGTTGATTAAATTATAGATGAATTTAGTAGGTGCTTAACCAAGTTCGATTGTTGAGATTGAAGAGCCATTTTGGCATATTGGTTGAATGGTTAGTTAATATGATGTTCTAGCTTGTATATACACATTTAGGATCCATATGAATGCATGAAAATAGGTACTTCTGGTTTGTGTAAATTGCTAGACTTTGGGTGAGAAAAATGGCTTGTAAGTGGCCTATTTTTCATCCACACTGCCAGAGACACGGACGTGTGTCTCAGCCATGTGTGACATACGGCCATGTGACACGGCAGTGTGTCCCATGTAGCTTACAAAGGGTTGCAAGTCAGGCTATTACAAGGCCTGGAACACAGGCGTGTGAGGCCACTTCAAGGGGTACACAGCACACGGACGTGGGCTTGGCCGTGTGACCCAAGTCAGAGAGTTACACGGGATGGGACATGGCCATGTGTCCTTACTTTGAATGTCCACACTGCCCGAGACATGGGCTTGTGTCTCAGCCGTGTGAGTCACACAACCTAGCCACACAACCGTGTGACCCTTGCAGTTTCAAAGTTTACATCTTTTTACGTAAAATCATATATGTTTCTGATTTAGTCCCGAATCGTGTCTAATGTGATTTTAGGGCCTCGATGGCTCGTATAAGGGACTATATGCTTGAGTTTGAATAGTATTGCTATGTTTTGTATATGTTGAATAAATGTTCGCTGTATGATGTTAACTTCCGGTAATGCTTCGTAGCCCTAATCCGACGACGGATACGGGCTAGGGGTGTTACAACAATGCTAAGAAAGTGTCCATGCCATGGACTGCAAGCATGGCTCTAGATCTAAATTTTCTATAACGGTGTTAACGGCCACATCAAATCCAACTTAGACGAAGCGGCCGGAGGATCTCTCATGTTCCATACGTATGAATGAGATTATAAAATCATAGACGATACGGACATGATTTCGTACATATGGTCCACTAAGATATTCTTGTTCAAATTAAAGCCTCTAATGGTGAAAGCGATGAACAAAGATAATGGCGATGATCGATTCTAACGAATCTTAGAAAAGCTTAACTGTTTGAAGACATCTGTCAAACCGATGAAAGTGAAGCCACATTCTGAAAACTAATCGAAGAAGGCTAGTTACATAAGTAATAAGGGTGGAAATCCCTATTCAAATTCCTACAATCCCGATTGAAGGGATCATCTTGATAACTCCTGAAAAGAGTTATATTTTATGCCTTTAGACCTAGCTGATTGCTTGTACTTGGGTACACTTAGTGGCATTTTAGGATATTTTATTAGTATTTTTCACATTTGCATTAGGAGCTTGGAATATGTTTACATGCTAGATACTTTTAATTGTGTGTGGAAGGGGTGTGTTTGGTGGTTTGGTAGGTGCAAGATATAGAGAAAGAAATAAAAGAGTGAAGGTTTGCCAGGGAAAAAGGTTGGACAATTTGCCACCTTGTATGCTGTGGCAATTCAAGAAGATGACCTAGTCAACATTCAGTGCTTACTAGTTTCAGACCAACTCTACTTGTACCAGAAAAATTTGCCTAAAAAGAATAGAAGATTTCGTGGACTGTTGAAGCTATTCTAGGAAGAAAAAGCCTATAAAAAGCCAAAGGAGGAAGCCCTAAGTGTAGAGATCCAACATTAACAATAGAGGGTAGCGGTTGAGTAGAGACGAAGAGGGGAAATCGAAGGCAGTCCCTCTCAGCCATCACAGGACACTGTGCTGCTGGATTGAGGCTTGATTTGCCGACAGCCATCTTCCTAAGTTCTTCGTAAATTGAATTGATCAAAATGATGTTGGATGTTATTGTGAACTTTAATTTTAATCACCAATCCATGAGCTAAATCTCATAGGGTTGGGATTACATGATGAAAACTTTTATTTTCTTTAATGGTTGAAGCATATATTTTATTTAATTTGTTATTTCATCCAATTGTTTTTATTTCCTAAATGTGTGCGTATATTCTCTAGATATAGATGAATGTGTAGTATGCCCATAAAATTGAATCTAATTCTAAAAAGGTTGGATTAGTTTGTAACACCCCCTACCCGTATTCGTTGTCGGAATAGGGTATGAGGCATTTCCGGAGTTTACGAATTTTTTTTTTTACTCAATATAACCCCTTTATAAATATCTAGCCTTCCCTGCAAATTTTTAAACCGAGACCAATTCACATCAACCAATCCAATTCAACATATTTTCAAAATAGATCCATGCATATTTATAAGATAACCTCATTACATACTAAAACTAAAATTTGTTAGCCATACCAATGGCTGACCTTACATTCATTTCATATTAACATCTACTTTATTAGCTTATACATGCCATTGATTTCTAAAATAAAGTTTCTTTATATACCAAAATCTTGGGGTTGATAGTGTGATGTGTCTCATACCGAATCCGACGTCCGAGCTCTTAACACTACAAAACAGGGGAAAAGGAAACAGGGTAAGCACTTTGTGCTTAGTAAGGCCATGTAACAAGAATTATACTTACCTAATATTTTCAATACAATGCAATAAACATTCATATATCCATTCAATGCACTATTAACCTAACATACACAAACTCAACATTCAAGTTAGTCCAATAAATTTCCATGTATCAATAATGTAACACCCTAAAAATCCGAGTAAATAAATTGCATGAATTGGAGTTTAGAAAAAATCTCTTATTTTTATTTCATTGCTTATTGAAGTCCTAGAGGGGTAAAACATAAATTGAAGAAGGAATAAAATTTATTAAGTGAGAATTTATTGAAGTGAAACAAAGGTGATTAAGACTTAAGCTAAATTATGTGCTAAAGTGTGTCATAAAATGAGCATATAGCAAGATGGAGTTGGCGCATGGGTTCAAGTAAGAGGAGGAGGTTGAATCCTTGTATAGCACCTAGATAAAATTTTTGTTTTAATTTTACGCTCATGGCTATGAAGTGTCGGCAAGGGACATATAAGGAAGGTGTTGACCATGTATTTTTGGTTAGTGTATCAATGGATTAAGGTAACAACTAACATATGGTATGGAATCAAAAGTTTAAGGAAAGATAGGGGGGACATAAGGCACTTATCTAGGGGAAAATTTGGAAAGAAATAATGGCCAATTGACCATATATCTTTGGACGGCAATATTGGTAGGGGAGGAGAGCCAAAATTTTGTTAGTTTGGCAAAAATCTCATTCTTTTCTCTTTGGTTAACCTTTGCACTTTGTGCAGAATTTTTATTCCTCTCCTTTCAATATCCCTTTTTGGCCGAATTTTGCATTTGGTTAAGCCAATATCTCTTGACCATTTGGTCACTTTTATTCATTTTGTTAACTTTCTTTTGTATTCTCCTTGTGCCGAAATCACCTATACCAAAATCAATCTCTTTCTTTTTTTCTTTGCCATGGCGAATATACCAAACACCTAAGTTCATATTTTCTTTTCTTTTTCTTCTAATCTCCTTGAAATCAAAACATCATCACCATCATCCTTTCGTTCTTATGCTATTTCTTTTCAATCGAAAATTTTCTCCATATTCACTCTCTTGGCGAATGTTATTGTGCCTATAAGCCAAAATTATTTTTCCATTCTTAATCATTTATAGCGAATCTTCCATCAATTAAACATCATTCTTAATCTTTCTTTTCAATACCGGGAAGTAGGTAAGGGTTCCTCTCTATTTTCGATTAATTGATTAGTGATTTTATGGCGAATATCATTGGTTAATTGAGGTCTTTTGGATTGAAATAACGTTCATTCTAATAACGTCCTTTTCGTTATTATTATTTAGTGCAATAACGGAGATCGGAACTCAAGAGATCGGGAGAAAGCGTTGGAGACGTTTTGTTTTGGTAAGGAAATCCTACTCTTTAAATCTCTAGTATTATTGATATTATTTTAGATCTAACTAAATTCTTTTGGATCTTGAAGACCGTCAAGATAGGGAAGAAAAGGCGGTGTTTAGTTATCGTAAGAGGGTGGATCTGTAAATCCCCATTCAAACGAAGAGCGGTTTCGCGCGGTCAGGGATTTTCCATCGGGTTGTGGGCCATCTTAGAAAGGAGTCCATTATTTGAAGTAGTACGAACCTCGGAGCCGTTATTCGTTGGTGGATTCTCGTGACTAGTGAATCGATAAGCGAGGCAAAACCGAAAATCAAGTGATTCAAAATCAAGAGGGTAAGATTTTGGATCCATTATCGATTAAGATTTATTTTACGAGTTAGTTGACTAACGAATCAAAATATATTTTAGGTCTTAAGAGCGAGAAGGGTTAATACTCACGGTATCGAGGTGTGTAATTTTCACACTCATTATTTTGGTTGGATGTCAAATTTTGGTATGGAAGTAAATCGTAAAAACGATTAGATCGGTAAAAACGTAAAAAAAAAATTGATATTATGACGAAAATACGTAAAAACGACAAAATCGTGAAAATTACGAAAATGCCCTCGAGTTATTAATTGTTATTATGAAAATTGGATATTTCGTGAAAATGGGCCGTAATTACTCTAGTTCGTGAAAATGGGCCGTAATTACTCTAGTTCGTGAAAATGGGCCGTAATACTCTAGTTCGTGAAAATGGTAGTAAATACTCTAGTTCGTGAAAATGGGTAGTAAATACTCTAGTTCGATAAATTGGGCCAAAACACTCTAGTTCGTTAAAATTTAGCCAAAACGCTCTAGTTTGGTAAATGGGCCAAAGCCCACTAAATTGCTAAATGGATAAATTGCTATAATTATGGGCCAAATGAAATGTCATTTATAAACCCACCATGTTATGTATTGATAATAAATTTTATATTTTAAAGTATATGTATAATTGCATGGGTGGGATATATGAAGAGAAGAATGGCGATTGCCACAATATCGGCTTATTGCCTCTAGTTCGGTGGTTTCGCCACAATATCGACTTATTGCCTCTAGTTCGGTGGCTCGCCACAATATCGACTTATTGCCTCTAGTTCGGTGGTTTCGCCACAATATCGACTTATTGCCTCTAGTTCGGTGGCTATGCCACAATTATAAAAAGGCTTAATGCCTACGATTGGTGTGATGGCGGGGTGGGTTGACTTGATCCCACAGGTGTGATGGTTGGCAGGGGTGTTAGCGGATGGATATTAGGTTTGGGTTGGGAATTACATGTTTTTTTTTATGCATTATTAATTATTTTAAATTCATGATATATTATTGAATTACGAATTGGGCTCAAGCCAAACATAATATCTTGACAACTGGCCCAATAATGGTGGTAAGTGAGTTACACTTTCGAGTTCTAAGTAACTCACCCTTTAATTTCTTTCCATCTCGGGTAATGGAAACCGATGTGGACTTTAATGAGGATGACTTCGTGGAGGCCATCTTGCTATATATGGGTTATTTAAAACTCGAACTTTTAATAATTATTTTTACTATGTTGGGATGTTGTAATAAATGGCCTCTATAAATAACTTATGGATTTTATGTGTGTTTGGGATTTAAACTTTATTTTGGGCTTTTAAAACATGTAATGTGATTTATGATGCTTTACTTAAATAAATTTGGGTTTTCAAAGTATATGGAATTCTTTTATAAAAAAATTCTTTTTATTGTTAACTCTTTAACAAATCTCCTAACGGTTTTGATAATACAATGATTTTCAACTAATGTTTTAAATATTTATCAAAATCTAATACTCTTCAAATTTTAAACTCAGTAAACAATATTGTAGTTTTCAACTCGTTAAAGAATCAAGAATAGTTCGAATCATGTAACAAACCAAATCTAGTCTCAACGCATAGACCGGGTTTGGGGTGTTACATTTAGTGGTATCGAGCCCGTTTCAAAAACTCTACGTGGTTTGGGTTCAAAAATAATTTCTTTATGAAAATGCTCAATGATATTTTAAAGATCAAGATGGCACCACAAGCATCCCATGACAAGTCAAGTAAGTATTATTGCTTAATGATTACTATGATAAGATCATAGGAACACTCTAGAACTTCTAGTTTTAGATGTGAAAAGCAGAGAGATTGAGACTATAGGACACGTTGCGAAAAACAACTTTATATCTCAAATCTCATAAAATATCGTTAATAAACACCGAAACAAAAAAAAAATTCTGATTCATAAAACTTGTAATCAGATAAACGAACAAGCAATCATGAGTACAAGAGGACGTGGTCGTGGACGCAGTGAGAGACGTGGTAGTGGTAGAGGCCGAGGTGCTACGGCTGAAGCACCAAATCATATGCCAGAAGTGGACGCACCTGCGTCAATAGAAAGTGAGACCGGATCACGCGATCACATGGAAGAAGATCATGCATTGACTCAAGCAATGCTACGAGTCTTGGAAAGGGTCGCTGGAACTAGAATTGGGCCAACAACTCGTGGGTCAATTTGAGCGACTTAAGGCAAATAATGCGAAGTTTTCGGAGGAGTCTCGGTGTAGCTCGAATGTGGCGAATCTTGGCTCAAGTCGTGGAACGGATTATGGATGATATGGAATGCAGGTGAGCAAAAACGGGAGGAGCTGTATCCTTATTGAGAGATGAGGCGTGTCGGTGGTGGCTCACTGCTCGAGAAAACCTTGGCCGCATCGATTAATCGGGAATTCTTTAAAGCGCCTTCCAAGGAAAATACGTCGGAACGAGCTATGTAGATGCTCGAAGGAAGGAATTTGAATCTTGTCCAAGGAAGTAAGACCGTGGCAAGATATGAAGTGAGTTTCTCGTCGAGCCGTTATGCGGACAATTGTAGCAACAGATCATGAACGTTGTGTACGTTTCGAGGATGGACTTAATGATGAGTGAGGGTTACGATTGCTCATGACAAGTTAGAAATTTTTCGACTCTTGTGGAGAAGGCCAAAATAGCCGAAGAGGCTAAGAACTCAGAACGGCAGAACCGAGAGAGAGATCCCGAAACAAGAGAGAGACACAGCAATCTGGTTCTTCCAAGAGATTCCAGAAGAAACCCCGAAATGATGAATCAGTTCAAGGCAGAACCCCGGTAGCAAATAATCGAAGTCGAGATTGCACTGAGTGTGGGAAAAGGCATTTTGGGGAATGTTGGAGGAAAATAGGTGCATGCTACAAATGCGGTTCAATGGAACATCAGTACAAAAGTTGTCCTCGCCGAATGGATACGACTCAAGAAGTCCGTAATAATGATGCACAGCCGGCCAGGGGTAATCAGCAGCCACCGAGAGGTCGTGGACCGGTCGTGGTGGTAATGGGGCTGGTCGTGGTCAAGGTGCACCGGTCGAGGCAATGGTAATAGAGAAATGCGATGCAAGACGACTGGATGGTCTATGCGGTTAGACGCCAAGACGGCAATGCACTGATGTGATAACTGATGCGTTCTTCATTTTGATGTACTGTTATTGCCTTAATAGATATTGGCTCTACTCACTCATATGTATCTAGTACCATATCCGGAAATCAATTTAGAATCAAATTATCGAAAATGAGATGACGATGAATCAGATCCTTTAGACACGATCGATGCTTATTAATAAAATATTCAAAGACGTGCCCTTAAAAATCCAAGAGGAAGTATTCTTAGCAAATTTGATGGAACTACCTTTGGCGAGTTCGATCTCATTCGGGCATGGATGGTTGGTTAACCATCGGTATGAATTGGATTGTCTTTGAAAAACGAATGTCGATGGGACCCGGATGATAAGGAAATCATAATGATTGGTGAACGAAAGAACTATCGGCAAATGTGGTATCGCATTAAAAGCGGAGAAGTTGGTGCGAAGGGTGCAGGGCATTCCTAGCCTTTATCGTGCTTTGGATGCCAAGGAATTATCCGTGAATGATGTGAGGACGGTGAAGGAATTTCCGATGTATTTCGAAGAACTTCTTGGTATACCTCGGATCGGGAAGTAGAATTTGGCATTGAGCTTTTTCAGGGACGGCTCCGGTGTCCATTGCTCCCTATAGAATGGCAGAAGGAGTTGGTGAGCTCAAAGCTCAAATTCAAGAATTGCTGGATCGGGATTCATTCGACCAAGTGTGTCTCGTGGGGAGCACCGGTCTTGTTCGTCAAGAAGAAGGATGGATCGATGCGTATGTGCATTGACTACGACAGTTGAATAAATTGACGATCAAGAATCGATATCCTCTGCCGAGAATTGATGACTGTTTGATCAATTGAAGGAGCTTGATTTTCTCCAAAATTGATTTAAGGTCGGGTTATCATCGACTTAAAGTGAAAAAGCGGACATTTATAAGACAAACATTTCGGACACGTTACGGACACTATGAGTTTGTAGTGATGCTGTTTGGATTAACCAATGCACCAATTGCATTTATGGACATGATGAACCGAGTCTTTCAACCATATTTAGACCGGTTTGTGGTAGTGTTCATAGATGATATATTGGTTTATTCGAGAAGTGAGGAGGAACATAACCAGACATTTGCGGATAGTATTACTGACTACTTCGTGATAAGCAATTGTATGCCAAATTTGGTAAATGCGAATTTTGGCTAAAGGAGGTGACTTTCCTTGGTCATGTAGTATCGGTAGAAGGAATAAGGGTGGATCCTCGAAAAATTGAGGCTATTCGGATTGGAAGCCACCAACATCGATGGCTGAAATTGGAGTTTCTTAGGCTTGGTGGATACTATAGGCGCTTTGTAGAGGGTTTTCATTGATTCTTTGCACCTAACTAAAGCATTGCGAAAGGGAGCTCCGTATATCCGGACCGAAAAGCGCAAGAAAGTTTTGAGAAATTGAAGAAGATCGTGAAGCTCAGGTTTGATTCAACAGAAATTTGGAAAAGAATTCACTTATTTATTGTGATCGTCTCACACAGTGCAGGTTGTGTGTTGATGCAAAATGGAAAGGTGGTGGCCTATGCTTCTCGTCAATTGAGACCACATGAAGTAAACTACCCTACTCATGATTTAGAGTTAGGCTGCCGTTGTCTTTGCTCTAAAGATTTGGAGGCACTATCTCTATGGTGAGAAGTCCATAATCTTCACGGATCACAAGAGTCTTAAATACCTCCTTACCCGAAGGAGTTGAATTTAAGACAAAGAAGATGGGTAGAATTGTTAAAAGATTATGATTTCTCCATCGAGTACCATCTGGAAAGGCTAACGTGGTAGCCGACGCGTTAAGTAAATGGTGTATCTGAATTAAGAGCTCTGCTTGCCCATTTGAGTCTCAGACGAGGATGGCGGTTTGTTAGCGAACTTGGTGAAGCCGCTATGGTTGGAACAAATCAAGGAAAAGCAGACATCGGATGAGAAGTTGGGACCTTTACTTGACAAGTTGAAAATGGTGAAAATGAGGATTTTGGATTAAACACGGAGGGTGTGTTGTGCTTTCGAGGAGAGTATGCATGCCTAAGGATCTAGATTTGAGGCAAGCGATTCTACGGAGGCGATAGTAGCCCTTATGCTATGCATCCGGAGGAAATAAGATGTATCGAGATCTCCGTGAAGCGATATTGGTGGCGTGGTTGAAGCGTGAGATTACTGAGTTTGTGGGAAAATGTTTGACTTGTCGACAAGTGAAGGCGAACACCAATTACCGCCCGGATTGTTACAACCGATAAAGATTCCTCTTTGGAAATGGGAGCGGATAACTATGGATTTTGTTAGTGGGTTACCTTTAACGCCTACTAAGAAAAATTCCGTTTGGGTAATTGTTGATCGGTTGACGAAGACCGCTCATTTCTTGCCGTTAAAGACGGATTATTCTTTGCGAAGTTGGCGAAACTTTACGTATCCGAAATTGTGAGGTTACATGGGGTACCATATCTATTATATCGGATAGGGACCCTAGGTTTACATCACGATTCGAAAGCGCCGCATGAAGCCTTGGGGACAAAGTTGAATTCGATCGGCTTTTCATCCTCGGTCGATGGTCGATCGGAAAGAGTAATTCAGATATTGGAAGATATGTTAAGAGGATGTAATCGACTTGAGGGTAGTTGGGAGGATTATCTACCATGGCGTAATTTGCGATATAACAAACTATCGATCTAGCATTCAGATGGCACCTTACGAAGCATTGTATGGTCGTAAGTGTCGCTCTCCTATTGTTGGGTGAGTTGGGTGAAAGATGATGTTAGGTCCGAGATGATATCGAGACCGAGGATAAGGTAAAAGTTATTCGAGCACGGTTGAAAGAAGCCTCGAGATAGATGTAAGTCGACGCAGATCTGAAGCGGAGGGACATCGAGTATAGTGTGGGAGATCGGGTTTTCTTGAAGGTATCTCCTTGGAAAAAGATCTTGATTTGGAAGGAAGGGCAAGCTAAGTCCTAGATATATTGGACCTTATCGTGTCTTTGAGCGTGTTGGTCGATGGCATATCAGTTGAGTTACCTCGGAGTTAGATCAAATTCATAATGTCTTTCATGTTTCCATGTTGAGGCGTTATAGATCGGATCCTTTGCACATTATCTGGTAGAAGAATTGGAGCTGAATTGATTTGTCTTTTGAAGAAGAACCGGTGGAAATCCTAGACCGAGATGTCAAGGTATTGAGGAAGAAAAGCGTGTTGTTGGTCAAAGTCCTATGGCGTAACCACGTAGTGGAAGAAGCTACGTGGGAGCCAGAGGATGCAATTCGGCAACAATACCCTCACCTTTTTCAACTGTAAATTTCGAGGACGAAATTTTCTTTAAGGAGGTAGAGTTGTAACACCTAAAAATCCGAGTAAATAAATTGCATGAATTGGAGTTTAGAAAAATCTCTTATTTTTATTTCATTGCTTATTGAAGTCCTAGAGGGGTAAAACATAAATTGAAGAAGGAATAAAATTTATTAAGTGAGAATTTATTGAAGTGAAACAAAGGTGATTAAGACTTAAGCTAAATTATGTGCTAAAGTGTGTCATAAAATGAGCATATAGCAAGATGGAGTTGGCGCATGGGTTCAAGTAAGAGGAGGAGGTTGAATCCCTTGTATAGCACCTAGATAAAATTTTTGTTTTAATTTTCGCTCATGGCTATGAAGTGTCGGCAAGGGACATATAAGGAAGGTGTTGACCATGTATTTTTGGTTAGTGTATCAATGGATTAAGGTAACAACTAACATATGGTATGGAATCAAAAGTTTAAGGAAAGATAGGGGACATAAGGCACTTATCTAGGGAAAATTTGGAAAGAAATAATGGCCAATTGACCATATGCTGGACGGCAATATTGGTAGGGAGGAGAGCCAAAATTTTGTTAGTTTGGCAAAAATCTCATTCTTTTCTCTTTGGTTAACCTTTGCACTTTGTGCAGAATTTTATTCCTCTCCTTTCAATATCCCTTTTGGCGAATTTTGCATTTGGTTAAGCCAATATCTCTTGACCATTTGGTCACTTTTATTCATTTTGTTAACTTTCTTTTGTATTCTCCTTGTGCGAAATCACCTATACCAAAATCAATCTCTTTCTTTTTTTCTTTGCCATGGCGAATATACCACACCTAAGTTCATATTTTTCTTTTCTTTTCTTCTAATCTCCTTGAAATCAAAACATCATCACCATCATCCTTTCGTTCTTATGCTATTTCTTTTCAATCGAAAATTTTCTCCATATTCACTCTCTTGGCGAATGTTATTGTGCCTATAAGCCAAAAATTATTTTTCCATTCTTAATCATTTATAGCGAATCTTCCATCAATTAAACATCATTCTTAATCTTTCTTTTCGTAGTGGGAAGTAGGTAAGGGTTCCTCTCTATTTTCGATTAATTGATTAGTGATTTTATGGCGAATATCATTGGTTAATTGAGGTCTTTTGGATTGAAATAACGTTCATTCTAATAACGTCCTTTTCGTTATTATTATTTAGTGCAATAACGGAGATCGGAACTCAAGAGATCGGGAGAAAGCGTTGGAGCGTTTTGTTTTGGTAAGGAAATCCTACTCTTTAAATCTCTAGTATTATTGATATTATTTTAGATCTAACTAAATTCTTTTGGATCTTGAAGAGTGTCAAGATAGGGAAGAAAAGGCGGTGTTTAGTTATCGTAAGAGGGTGGATCTGTAAATCCCCATTCAAGCGAAGAGCGGTTTCGCGGTCAGGATTTTCCAGGGTTGTGGGCCATCTTCGAAAGGAGTCCATTATTTGAAGTAGTACGAACCTCGAGCCGTTATTCGTTGGTGGATTCTCGTGACTAGTGAATCGATAAGCGAGGCAAAACCGAAAATCAAGTGATTCAAAATCAAGAGGGTAAGATTTTGGATCCATTATCGATTAAGATTTATTTTACGAGTTAGTTGACTAACGAATCAAAATATATTTTAGGTGTCAGAAGCGAGAAGGGTTAATACTCACGGTATCGAGGTGTGTAATTTTCACACTCATTATTTTGGTTGGATGTCAAATTTGGTATGGAAGTAAATCGTAAAAGCGATTAGATCGGTAAAAACGTAAAAAAAATTGATATTATGGCGAAAATACGTAAAAGCGACAAAATCGTGAAAATTACGAAAATGCCCTCGAGTTATTAATTGTTATTATGAAAATTGGATATTTCGTGAAAATGGGCGTAATTACTCTAGTTCGTGAAAATGGGCCGTAATTACTCTAGTTAGTGAAAATGGGCGTAATACTCTAGTTCGTGAAAATGGGTAGTAAATACTCTAGTTAGTGAAAATGGTAGTAAATACTCTAGTTCGATAAATTGGGCCAAAACACTCTAGTTCGTTAAAATTTAGCCAAAACGCTCTAGTTTGGTAAATGGGCCAAAGCCCACTAAATTGCTAAATGGATAAATTGCTATAATTATGGGCCAAATGAAATGTCATTTATAAACCCACCATGTTATGTATTGATAATAAATTTTATATTTTAAAGTATATGTATAATTGCATGGGTGGGATATATGAAGAGAAGAATGGCGATTGCCACAATATCGACTTATTGCCTCTAGTTCGGTGGCTTTCGCCACAATATCGACTTATTGCCTCTAGTTGGTGGCTCGCCACAATATCGACTTATTGCCTCTAGTTCGGTGGCTCGCCACAATATCGACTTATTGCCTCTAGTTCGGTGGCTATGCCACAATTATAAAAAGGCTTAATGCCTACGATTGGTGTGATGGCGGGGTGGGTTGACTTGATCCCCAGGTGTGATGGTTGGTACAGGGGTGTTAGCGGATGGATATTAGGTTTGGGTTGGGAATTACATGTTTTTTTTATGCATTATTAATTATTTTAAATTCATGATATATTATTGAATTCTGAATTGGGCTCAAGCCCAGCATAATATCTTGACAACCTGGCCCAATAATGGTGGTAAGTGAGTTACACTTGAGTTCTAAGTAACTCACCCCTTTAATTTCTTTCCATCTCAGGTAATGGAAACTGATGTGGACTTGGGCTGAGGATGACTTCGTGGAGGCCATACTGCTATATATGGGTTATTTAAAACTCTGAACTTTTAATAATTATTTTTACTATGTTGGGATGTTGTAATAAATGGCCTCTATAAATAACTTATGGATTTTATGTGTGTTTGGGATTTAAACTTTATTTTGGGCTTTTAAAACATGGGCTGTGATTTATGATGCTTTACTTAAATAAATTTGGGTTTTCAAAGTATATGGAATTCTTTTATAAAAAAATTCTTTTTATTGTTAACTCTTTAACAAATCTCCTAACGGTTTTTGATAATACAATGATTTTCAACTAATGTTTTTAAATATTTATCAAAATCTAATACTCTTCAAATTTTAAACTCTGTAAACAATATTGTAGTTTTCAACTCGTTAAAGAATCAAGAATAGTTCGAATCATGTAACAAACCAAATCTAGTCTCAACGCATAGACCGGGTTTGGGGTGTTACAAATAATATATATACCATGATTGATGAGCTCATCAATACCAAGATTTCCATTTCCTTGTTATTTTTCCATATTTATCCTGTTGAATTACTCGGAATTTCGATGGATTTTCAGAGGTATACTTTAGTGTACAAATCCGAGTCTGTTAATTCATATTCATGTGCGCACATTTCCATTTCAGAGAGCACACTCCCGTGAACCTCATCCTTACAGCGGGATTACTAGTCCAGGCTAAATCCCCTGTAATATAAACTCATAGAGTATTGTCGGGATTACCAGTCCAGGCTAAATCCCCTGCAACGACAATTACTCTAATGAACTTGGATCTGAATTACCAGTCCAGGCTAAATTCAGACCCTAATTCGGATTACCCGTCCGAGCTAAATCCATTTTCCACATATTCTTTGGGAGGGCTATATTAGGATAGGATCACCCGTCCGGGCTAGATCCTTTTTACCGTCAATTCCTTGTCAAAGATCCATCGAAATTTCCTTTCATTCAACCGGGATTTCTTCCCCTTTTTATCAAATATATTAATGTATCATCAATCTTCTTACAATGAACATTCAAATTATATTCACATCAATCACATACATTTCAAGCATTTAAGAATATAATTCAAGTTACATGAACTTACCTTGATACTAGTTCGTATACAAAATCTACTAATCTAGGTCTTTTTCCTTTCCTCGATCTAGCTTCGTATTTGAGTTTTTTGGATCGAAATAAATAAATTCAATCATCAATTCAATACATTTCATGTTCACATGTAGCATTCTCTATAATTCTATTATTATTTTTAGTTCATTCAAAGCTGTCTACTTGAGTTATAGTCACTAAATTATTTTTATCTTGAGCTACAGAACTTCGAATTAGGATCTGCTAATTTTTTCTGAAACTAGACTCACATATCATCTTCCCACAAAATTTTCAGAATTTTTGGTTTATCCAATAAGTACAGTTTATTCTTTAAATTCACCCCTGTTCTGCTGTTTGACAGTTCTGACCCTTCTTCACTAAAAATTAATTATCTCTTCATACAGGATTTGGATGATGTTCCCGTTTATTTGTATTGAAAATAAACTCATTAAATATTCTAAAAATATAAATTTAAGCTCATAATTATTTTTATCCAATTTTTTATGACTTTCTAAAGTCAGAACAGGGGAACCCAAATTCATTTTGACCTTGTCTCACAAAATTCATTATATCTCATGATTTACATATCTATTGCTTACATTGTTTCTTTTAGGAAGAACTAGACTCAATAAGATTTAATTTCATATTTTTTTCATCTTCTAATTCGATTTCTAAAATTTATGGTGATTTTTCAAAGTTAGTGCGCTGCTGCTGTCCAAAACTGTTTTAGTGCAAACTGTTTATTACCATTTTTCCCCTAAGCTTTCAATAAATGATAATTTCGTCCTTGCTCAATTAACTTCTCAATTGAGATGATTTCTCTCAATTAAAACTTTATTATATCACTTTAAACTACTTTATAACCTTTGGAAATCAGAATTTTAGTAATAGACTTTAATTCCAAACATTTTCACAATTTAGATCCTAAAAATCAATTTCTATTGGAATTACCTAATAAAATCATCTCATAAACAAATTAAAGTTTCAATTTCATGCTAATTTATCATAAAATTACAGCACTCAATCATGGTAACTTTCAATTTCATCCATGAAATCAAAAACTAATGAATTTAATAGTAGCACCTAGTTGTAAAAGTCACAAAAATACAAAAATTTCAAGAAATAATCAAGAATCGAACTTACTTGCAGTAAAAATATGAAAAACATGCTTAAGGAAACCCCTTCTATGGTGTTTTTTTCTGATGAGAATGCAGAAAAATAAAGAGAAATCTAGATAATTCCACTTAAGTCCTAGCTTTATTAAGTAAATTTTTGCAATATTCCAATTTTGCCCTTAATTCTCCTTATTTTCTTGCTGATTTCATGCCCTTGCCGTCCAGCCCAAATAGACCTTGGGTCTATTTTCCTATTAAGCCCTCTTTCTTTTATCATTTAAACTATTTAATCATTTTTCATAATTTTACATTTGTTACAATTTAGTCCTTTTCATTTAATTACATACCCAAACGTTAAAATTTTCTAACGAAATTTTAATACCACATTACTAACATTTTATAAATATTTATAAAAATATTTCCTACTCAATTTTATGAGATCAAGGTCTCGATACCTTATTTTTACCCAATTCCTTCAATAATTCCTTTTCCTAACTAACCACTAAATCGGTAAAAATTTTTCTATCGATATTTTAATACAAATTTCCTATCATATAAATATTCATGCAAAAATATTAAAATAAATTTCTCTTTAAATCAAATTTATGGTTACGAAACCATTGTTCTGATTACCTTGAATTTAGGCCATTACATAGTTGGACCGTAATTGAATGATATTAGCAAGTACTCAACAGATACTTGTAGTAGACTCTAGACATAGAGCAACGTTCATATGGAAAGAAGATAAAATAGTGCAAGGTACCCTGATAAGGCCTATAGACACAGGCCAAGTAACTTGAGACCTTACTCTTGAAAGAATCAGATCACTTTAGGTCTCTTCTGAGCAGTAGATTAAGTACGATTTTCTGAGGCATTACTGAAAGTAAGGTTAGATTCTTAGTAATCCCAACCTTCCAATCAACATTGTAGACCTTCAATCTGTTGCTGCAACATCTTTTCCAGAGCATTCTTAGTTATTTATTTATTCATTCACATTTTATTTACGTAATTATTCTCGTGATTGCCATTGCATTTTTTCTCTTGGTTTGCCTTAGTACTTTCCAAAATCAGTGGGTATACATTTCGCACTCATCCTTATTATTTTAATTTATCACTGCATACTTAACTCGACTTTGCCATAACATTAATTATTATCATAACTTGACCATTTCTATACCTAATTCGATCCCTTTGGAGACGATCTCACTTATCATTTTATTACTTGATTCGACGTGTATACTTGCACACTTCGCATATCATATTCACACACGACACATTCGAACTTCAAATGGTAGCAACCAAGGAGGTGCAAATCAAGCATAAAACCAACAAAACCCTCATTACCAACCTCCATCATTACAACAAAGAGCTGTGGGAAATGACCATGCTGCATGTGGTCAAAGATTTGATCGACTAATGGAGGAGATGCAAACAATGAATATGGATATTCAACAAGTTCAAGCTATATGTGGACGACTCAAATCCTGAATGGATAGCCTCTACGAACAAATGAACCAGTTAATGACGATGTTTCAAAAAAATGGCCAGAGTTTCCCCAGCAATACAGGGAATAATCCTCAGAGAGATGGGAAGGAGGACGTGCGACCGCTTTGCAATTGGGAAAAGCATTGAAGTCGTGAAATACGCCCATCCATGAAGAGGAAAAGGTTCCTGTAACACCCTATACCCGACCAAATTTACTGAATCTGAATGTAGGGTGTCAAAACACTTACATACTTAATAATTTTTTTTCAATTGGCCACAACCCATATTGGATGTACTTCTTATTTATTTTTAAAAAAAATTTAAGTCAAAAGATTTGATGTAACAGCCCGATTGAGGGGCTAGTCAGAATAGTGATTTCGAAATCACTAATCTGAGGTCAGAGAAAATTATTTTTATGTTATTTTATGAGTTAGAGTAGGATTATATAGGTGCATGAAAATTTTGGTGCTTTAATTGTAGCGATTTCATGCTTAATCGCGAAAAAAGACTAAATTGCATAAAGTGTGAAAGTTCTAATTTATAAGCTAAAGGGGCCAAATAGCCATAGAATATTAATTGGAGGTCTTTAAAGGGAAATTAACCCCTTAAATGATGGTTGGCCGGCCATAGGGGACAATAGAGGTCAAAATTTTGTTAAGTAGGTGGATTAGGTGGACTAAATTGGGATTTTATATTAAAATAAAGAAAGAAAAGATATCATATTTTATCGTTCATTCCTCCATCAAAAATTATCAACAAATAGGGGTTTGAAAGCTTCAAAAATTTCAGCACACTCTTCTCTTTACAAGTAAGTATTTTAGTGATCATTTCTTGATAATAATTGTACTTTTGGAACCCCCAAAGCTTAAGCTTTCTAAAGAGGGGACTATCTTGCAAAATGGTGAAAAGTTTAGAGTTTTTCCATGTGAGATTTTAAGTTGTTTTCTATTTTTTTATGGAAGAAAATGAATCCTAATTGTTAGATAAACAACATTTGTGAAAGGTGTTTCCATGAAAACACCAAAAAGGACCTTTTTGTAAAGGTTGTGAAATTTGTGGTATATGTGTGAAATAATGAGTATTGAGGGCTGCCATAAGAGTAATAAATGTTCACCTAGGCTCGTTAAAGAGAGAAATTTAATTAGAATTGATTTTCGAGCCTAGGGGTAAAATAGTCATTTCGTGAAAGTCTAAGGGCAAAATAGTAATTTTGCCAAAGCATGATTATTGAAATGCATTAGTTAATGTGATAATTAAATAAGCTAATTTTCTATTATAGATCAAGAAGAACAAAGAATTAACCTCAACAAGAATAAAGTATTAGACTAGATTGACAATCTAGCCTATTTTGAAATCGAGGTAAGTTTGTGTGCAATAAATTCAACATCATGTTATTAAGTTTCTAAATGATTGATATTAGCAATGCTGTACAATATTTCTATGAATTCGAGTAATGATGATGAATGAGAAAAGTGGTGAAAATTGTGAAGTTGAAGTCCCGGTTGGACTATGGTGAAAGTGAGTATACTATTAATGAGACATGAGATTGGTAAGGTCCCGTATAAGACCATGTCTGAGATATGGCCTCGGCACCGAATGGAGATCCCGTATAATACCATATCTGGGATATAGCATCGGCATAGAATATGAGAATCATATAAGACCATATTCGGGATATGGCATCGACAACCGATATGAGATCCCGTATAAGACCATATCGGGGATATGGCATCGGCATCTAGAAGTGACCCTACGTAAGACCACATCTGGGATGTGGTATTGGTGTCGTAATTATGTGAATGAGGATGATTAAATATCCTTGAATATCCCAAGTAATTTCCATGTGATAAATAGTTAAGCTTATGCTAGAGATGAGATTAATGTTAATACCAAGTGATGAAATGATACAGGTATATGTGAGTAATTCATGAGAATGGTTCACGATATGTGGCATGTTATGTAATTGGTAAGAGTAAGTATGAGTAAGTTATGGAAATGAGCTTAAGACTTGTGTTTTATTAAATGAAATGGATGAATGACATTGTGAGTTTTATGTTGCTAATTATTTCATGCAAACTTACTAAGGTTTATGCTTACCCCTCTCATTTCCCTCTTCCTTGTAGCATTGCCAAGTTAGCTCGAGATTTTGTGAAACATCAGAGTACGAAAATCACACTACCGACTACTCTTCGATATAGCCAAGTTAGATTCATTTTGAGAATGGCATGTATAGGGCCTAGTCTCTTTTGTTATGTCACATTTGTTAGCCAAAGGGTTGCCTATTAATGTTGCTAAATTCATTTTGTAAATAGTCTTTGGAATCGGGCCAATACTTGACAAGTTTATATATATTCAATGATGATGAATTTTATGAAGCGTATGCTTGTGTGGATGTATTGATTTTGAGTCCTTGGAAGTGCTTTATGGTCTTGATATGTGTTGGATTGGATTGGTGCAAGAATGGTTGTTGTACAGGGTGGCATTTGGCTTGGTAGATAGCCTTTTAAATGTCCACACAGGTAGACACACGGGCGTGTGTCTAGGCCGTGTGTGACACACGGTCAGCCCCATTGGTATGTTAATTGGCCTTGTGTCCCCATGCATGCTAGGCTTACAAGTCAGTATGCTCAGTAGTAAACACGCGGGCAGAGACACGGTCGTGTGTCTCAACCGTGTGGGAGGCACAGCCATAGACATGGGCATGTGCCTAGGTCGTATGAAGTCTGCATCTAAAATTAGGAATTTAATTCGACGCACGGTCTAAAAATATGGGCGTGTGTCTTGGCCGTGTGACCATAGTGAGGTGATGATGTCATTAACAGAATGCCATGGTTTTGGAACACAGGCTAAGACACAGGCATATCGAAGCCGTGTGAGGGACACAGGCGTATGTCCTACCGTAAGAAAACCCCTAGGTTTGAATTAGAAAATAAATTCCACACGGGTTAGGAACATGGGCGTGTGTGACCACACTGCCTGCCCACACGGGCATGTTCCATTCCACATGGGCGTGTGGCCCCTGTTTAGGCAAAAATTTTCTAAGTGCGTAAAAGTTTCCGGTTTAATTCTGAAACCTTTCGAATGTATGTTTAGGCCCTCGTAGGCCCATAATAAGGATGGTATGACAATGAATGAGAAGATTTATGTTGAAATAAAATCTTATAGCCCAAAGTTGTATGTTTAAGCAAGTTAAGTTCGGTAATGCCTAGTATCTAGTTTCAGTGTTGAACACGGGTAAGTGGTGTTACATTTGAATAAAACGTTTATCATTTATAACAGACTATTAAAAGTAGTATAAAGCATTACAACTTAATTTTTTTTATAAAGAAGACATATTTGTGGCATATAATACTATTCATCATTTGAAAACATATTCCCAAAGGTGCCCCTCTATATGCATAACATTGCCTTACGATCAACCACCTTGACGCATTGTTGGCTTGGTTCCTTTTAGCCAATTGATTCAACTCAAGAACCTGCATTACAAATAAACACCCATAAGTTCAATGAAACTTTTAAGTCTCAACTAGTTTTACCTTTAAACGATGATGTTGGATTCCTCAACTTAAAGAATTATAGACTTCCTTTTAGATTTTGAAGATACATTTCTGATTCTTGGAAAATAACTATACACCAACCTCTAACTCGACCATCTTGTACATGTTCCACTGGATTGGCGGAATACAGACTTCACACCTTATAGAAGATCCTATTTCACCATCGTTTCGAAGATAGAAGTTTAATACAATTCTCAGACTAACATGCATACAGATGAAACTATCGAAAAATTCTTATACTAGCTCTGGTGATTGCCAGTCATACCTTATCTTCAAATTGGTCCAGACAATGAACTTATTCTGATGAATCCAATATCATAATTCATTAAATAGAATCTCAGATGACTTCAATACCTAATGTTCCCAAATTTGGCAAACACTTACACCACCCATAATTCTGATACACCAAGCTTTTCTGTCTTGGTGGATTTCAAAAGAAAGGTTTATCCATCGATTGTGTTACCGAGAATTCTTTCAAAAAATGCCCCAAGGGCATACCCAGATCTCGCCACAAGGGCGAACTAACAACTCGTCACTTAGTCATTATAGAATTTACTCTACAAACTCTCTAGATAATACGCCACAAAGGTTTTCCAGGTAAAACACCACAAAGGCTCTTCAGATAATCTGCCACAAAGGCTCTTCAGGTAATTCACCACAAAGGCTTGGTTTGGTTTGCCACCAAGGCACTATGTCAACTGTCATGTTTGACGATATGGATTTGCCTAAACTCAGCATAGCCTGAGGTTTTCCCATCATCGCTCCCAAGACACACAGAAACCCTAGTAGACAAATGCAGTTCATCCGCCATTCCTAGAATGTGCCATAGTCATTGTCTTTTCACATATCTGCCACATTGGCCTTTTCTTGTTTTTACTGTCTCAGTAGACCTCGTACTTACGGTCCCAACAGATTGCATGCTTTCCATATTAGCCTTCATGTTTGCTATCCCAATAGACGTCATCAAAGCACCATCACGGGTTCCTTTATCGTATCACATACTTTCTCGACACTCCATCCGAACCCTTTTATCACCAACCATACTTGGCCATGCCTTACTCAAATAACATAACAGACACATATACACAAATTTCACTCATAATCTTAATAGAATCATACTTCCTAACACATAATTTCCCATGCTTACCACACATCGTCATATTCATGGAACGCATCATACACTTCAGTACATACATACAAATGTTTCACAAGGAACACGTACAACCATTCATAAATACAAAAAATTCTCAAGAAAATATGTGCATCTATATGAACATTGATTGTACAAGGAATAAACACAATACATCGTGCAGAAGTCAGGTCCAGAGACTCATATTTACTTCAACTTGAAGTTTCTATTTCAATTGTCCTTCCCAATCCCGCAACACCAACTATTTATAATATCATGAAATTTCCAATAGAATCCCTATTTACAGATATTTTATTAACGTTTCAACTATGTACGACCTCTATGCAAGGCCTTTCACTCACACCCTACTGTTCTTACACCTTTCATCATCTTTACTCATCAACAATCATAACATGCAGGGCTCTAAGACTTACCAGAAGGTTTAATTATACATTGATTAAACGAGGTCATAGTTCTATCTTAACGAAGAAGAAAAGAACATTTAGGTTGGAAAGAAGAACCAGAACATAAAGTAGAAAGTAAAGTCATCTAGAATGTTTTTTCCCTTACTAGATATAAACTTTATGTCCTCCTATTGTGGACTTTGACAAGTAAAAATGCTTACCTAACCCAATCTCCTAGTTTTCCCATAAAAATCGAGCGAAAAGTGAAGAAAATATGGTGAAGATCTTCGTTATTGTTTGACCAGTCATAGGGAGGGTCAAATCAATCCAACTGACTCCCAACCAATCTCGTTACAGGAACCAACTTGGACAGCTCTCAAGCAAACTGAGTATACTATACTTTTGGAGGCGACTCGTGTATGACATGGCCTTAAATACGATTAAGTCTTTTGTAGCATTCTCACACACTAGGTAGGCTTTTTGTGCCCAACCAAAACTCTGAGGCTTACTCTTCCTGATCCCATGAGACTGGGTCAAGAAATTAATTTATTTACTACAAAGTTATCAAATTCAATTTGATTAGATGTGGAGATGTTGCAACCTAAAGATTTGGTTCAGGCTATGAATTTGGTGCCAACTTTTGAGACAAAATATCAACTAACTCAAGCTGGTTACCTCTATAGTTGGGAATTGACAAAAGACTCTAGTACTAGTAAGAAAGATCATCATTTTATTAAAAAGTTGACTAGTGTAGATATGGTAGAGTGATGAGACAAGGGTATTTGTTACAATTGTGATGAACCATACTCGTTCAAACACCAATGTAAAAAAATTTGTTTTGGTTGGAGATAAAAGATCTCGAGGATTTTGCGCAAAATCAAGAGGAGTTTCAATCTCGAGCTTGCAGACAAGCTCTTTTTCCAGGAGGGGTTCAATCTCGAGGTTATGTGTTCTAGGTGTGTGTGTGTGTGAGGTCCCAAGTTCAAGCCACAACTTCAGTAAATGTTTGTATTTTTATGAATTAAAGCTCAGTCTCTAGTCAATAGGCTTAAGTTTAAATGTTGGTAAAATTATATCAGAATGGGCTTACTGGTCTGGTGGTGGAGTGGAGTGTTGGTTGTGCTAGACGTCTTGTGTTTGATTCTCTGGGTAAGAAAGGGGATTTAATTTTTACCTTGGTTGACTGGAAGTGTTTGAATGGAATCAGAATTATGATGAGGCTGGGGGTCAGTGGACAGTTTTGGGGAGAAAATTTAGGGATTAGGAGGTGATCAGTGGGTTTTTATTTTTATTTTTATTCTTTTTCTCAATTTTAGTTTTTTCCCCCTCTTCCAAACTTCTGACGTGAGTTTTGCTATCATCTTTCCCCTGCCGTTTTCATCTTGTTCGATCAACAAATCTTTCCTTTTCTTTTTGTTTCCTTATCTCACCTTTCTACTTTGCAACGAATAGAGCGTTGGGCGCGTGCTGGTAAGTTTCTTGCTTCCTCTTAACGTTTTCTGGATTAGTGATTTAAGGGGACTTTCTTTGGTTGTTAGGAGTTGATCAAGAGGCTGGAGAGCAGCCATTAACGTTTTAAGGGTTCGGTGTTTCTACTTTTCGACCGAGGGTATGTAATGACCCAAAATTCACGGGCACCGGAAAAGTGAGTTATACGGCCTCCATCTTAGTAAACCGAGTTCGTAAATAATTATTAGGAGTAATTATGAGTCTAGTAGTGTGTCTAATTAAGTTTTAATTAGATGAATTTAGTTTAATTAAGAGAAATTAAGAAAAAGACTAAATGAATAATGTGTAAAAGTTGAATTATAGATTAAAAGAAATCATAAAGGATCAAATGGGCAATTAAGCCATATTTGGAATATGAGGCAGCAAACATTAAAACAAAAATCTAAGATTTTGTTAAGTTATAAATTATAAATATATTATTTTAGTTATAAATTATATTAAATTAATTTAAAATAAATATATTATAAGATTTTTATATGATAAATAAGTTATGATTTTGACAAATGGATAGTGATAAAATAATACATGTGTAATTAAAATATGTATACAATTGTAGTTTATAGATTTAATTTTCTTATTAATTAAGCATAAGATATTTATTATTTATTACCTATTATTATTAAATTAAAAGATATTTAATAATTAAATAATTAGTATAAGATTTTTGGTTGATAATAAATTATGATTTTGCCAAGTGCATGGCAAAGATAAAATACAAGTGTATTAGTTTAAGTATGTACATTTGTAATATTTTTATTTAATTAGTAAATAGATATTTATTATTATTAAATTAAATTAAAAATATTTATGAGATAAATAATTAAATTGTGAGATTTTTGTATAATAAACAAATTAAGTAGTGACAATTGTAATAATGAGAATATATACATTTGTATTATATTTATTTATTTACTTGAAAATTAAGTAAAAGATAATTATTAATTAAATAATTATATTATGATATTTTTATTTGATAAATAAATTAAGTATATGACAATTGTATGGTATTGATGGTGTACAAATGTGAATATATGATTAAATATTTAATAGATATTTAGAATAAAAATATATTAATATATGTTAAGCTAACAAATAAAATAAAGTAAATAAATTATAAAAGAAATAAAGAACAAAAGATAGAAAGAAGAAACAGAGAAGCATTCGAACGGGAGAAAAGAAAAAGGGAAAGAAAAGAAGAAAGGGAAAATTTGGGATTTGAAGCTTGGAGTTTAATTTGGTAAGTCAATTCGGTCCTTTTTACTTAATTTTGATGTTTTAAAAGCTTTAAAACAAGGTTTTATTGAAATTAAGTTGATATTTTAAGAGTTCATAGGTTTTCAAGTATAGTTTATGTTGGACAAAAAGATGAATTAGGGATTTAATTGAATGAATTTCAAGTTAGAATTGATAAAAGGATTAAATTGTGAAGTAAGCTATAAGTTTTATGTTTTAGGGACTAAATTGAGGAAAATTCGAAATTAAGAAAATATGCTGAAAATTTAATAGTTAAATTTGAGTATGGATGAAATTTGAATAGAAATAGAGTGTGAATTGAATTAGAAAAGTAAGTAAACTTAGTTAGGATTAAATTGGGAATAAGGTAGGAATTGATTAGAAATTCAAATATTTATTATAATTAGTGCTGTAATTAATAGTATAATTATTTTAATTTCCATATCTAGCAAAGAACCCGAGGCATCGGCACCGAAAGGAAAAGAAAAAGTTGTCGAGGAATAATCAAACAAATCCGGGTTTGTATTACTATAATTCAAGTTTTTTATTATTAAATACTAATTTTAAACTTATTTATTTTATGGTAAGTAAACATTGAGGTAAGTAACTTTATTGAATTAAATTTAGAAATTTGAATTGAATGAGAAATATGTATTAGTATTGAATTGTATTTTGATTAGTGAATGAAAAAGTGAATTTAAAATTGAATTGTGATTGAATTGAAAGTGATTCGAAATTGAATTGAGAATTGGAAACCTATTAACTAGTCAGGCTGGTCGGATATAGTTGGCATGCCATAGGGTTGAAAGTGTTCAGGGATACTTCGACCTCGAGTCAATGAGACACTGGGTGTCATTATATTACTTCGGATAGATTCGATGAGGTACTGGGTACCAACATTCTTCGACTTGGCCGATGAGACACTGGGTGTCAAATATTGCTTCGAACTATCCGATGAGGCATTGGGTGCCAATCTGATGTGTTTGGTTGGATCTGCGTATCCGCCAAAGTCTGAGTCTATTAATAGGGGTAAAAAAATGAAAAGCTAAATTAAATTAAATGAATTGGTTGAGCCATTGAAGAAATGTGAAAAAGGAATGTATATTAAATTTGTGAATTGAAATTGGAAATGAGAATGAAAAAGCATGAACCAAAGGTTCATGAAATGTTAGCTGGCTCAATATAAAATTATATGATTTCAATTGATGGAAAGTTTAAATTAAGTAACGAATGTTAAAGAAGTGAAAGTTATGTTTGATTTGGTTTTAGTATGTTTAAGTTGTCTAATTTAATAATTATCCTTATTATGTTTATAATTTGAATTATGGTAACACCACTGAATATGGAATACTCAGCGTACGGTTGTTTCCATGCGCAGGTTGATAGGAGTCCAGTGTCCCGGTCCAGCATCCAAACGATCCCGACTCCAGCATAAAAATTTTGGTGATATTTTCTTCCTTTAAGTGAAAGTGGCATGTACATAGAGATTATAATGGTTATTTTGGTATGTTATATAATTTTATTGTAAAGAAAGGTATTTGGTGTTTTGATGATTAAATTAGTGAAATGGTAGAAATTGTTTATGGCATTGGTATTGAATTGAAATGGTTTGAATAGTTTGATGAGCTAATTAGAAATGATAAAAGGGTTTTCATTAATTAAGTTGTTAAGTCAATATGTCAAGTACGATTTAAGTATGTTTGAGTATATAATTCATTGGTTGAAATATTGGAATTGGTTTGGTTGCGATTTGAAATTTGCAGGGAAGGTTAAATATTTATAAAAGGGTTATATTGAATTTTTAAAAAAAATGAATGAAGTCAATTAGCAAAAATTTATATAAATTTATGATATGATTGTTATTTATTTAAAAATTATTTGTAAATTGTCTGATATGTCCGGTAATGCCTCGTAACCTTGTTTCGGCGACAGTTTAGGGTTAAAGGCTGTTACAAGGTAAGTTTCAATCGTTCGTTGGATGAATACTCTGTTTTGCATTCGGGTTTTGTTTGGTTGTCAAAGTGATTAATCGAGTGTATACTGATTAATTTTAGGCTCGAGATTACTTGGAGTTGCTTTGGCATCAAAAGCGTATCAGGTGTGTACCCGAAAACACAGAAAATGAGAATCGGCGAAAGCCAAAAAATGAAACTGTCGACGCCACACGGACGGGTGGTCGCCCGTGTGGTAGTACACGGCCGTGTGATTGACGAAGCCAAGCCGTGCATGAAGGACAAGGCCATGTAATGGCTGGGTGAGGCCGTGTGCTAGACACAGACTCGACTAATTGGGCTGTGTCGGCCACATTAGCGTGTGGGATTCTGGGCCAGGCCATGTGATCCACACGGCCAAGGCCAATTTAGGCCGATTGGGCCACACGGGCGTGTGGGCCCACACGGCCAGGCTACATAGGCGTATGAGCCCATTTTTCTGAAAACTGCTGTAAGGTTGCACGGGTCGCCCAAGTCGACTGTGGACCTACTGTAGGGTCGGTAAGCGTTATTTAGACCCCTATTTATGTGACCCGACTATATGATATTTGTAATAAACTGAACGTATGTTAGGTTATTTGCATGTTTGCATGTCATATTGGTATGTTGCATTGCATCGGGGTGGGGTTGATGTTATTTGGAGGAAGTGTTATGAAAGGCTCTTAAGCCTGATATCTGGCAGCTCAGTTGCATTATTCTGTTCATGTGCCGCTTTTCGGTACAATATGGTGTGTAGGGATGGGTGGGTTGATTTTATCCCCACATGGTGTGTAAGGCTGGACGGAGATGGTGTGTAGAGGCTGGTGGGTAGGATTTTGATATACTGATCTGCATTCTGTATTTGGTTGGGTTAAGGCCCTTGTATATATCTGATTCTATATCCGATTGGGCTAAGGCCCTTGTATATATTTGATTCTGCATCTGATTAGGCTAAGGCCCTAATCTATATCTGATTTTGCATCTGAATGGGCTGAGGCCCGAACTGATTCTGTAATGGGCTTCTGGCCCAGACTATTATTTCTGACTTCTGATGAGTGTTTGATATGTATGATGTCTATGGGGATTACACACTAAGTTGGGAAACTCACTCTTTTCTGTTTAATCTATCCAAGTAATCCCCAGCACTAGGCAGATCGGTGTAGCGGAGGACTCGACGGTGGCCACACGTAAAACTTTTGAAATGCTTCTACTGGTTTTCTGTTTTGATTTTTAGATCATGATTTTGGTTGTAATTTTTGGGACGCTGGACTTTTTAGTTCTAATTTGGGAATTTATCTTTTTTATAATTTATGGATATTTAAACTGCAAACTCAACGAAACTTGATTTTTCACTAAAAACAAAAAATTTTCGGAATCAGAGACAGTTTTCTAAAATAAGATATTTTCCAAACCTTTCACTAAATAAGAAGGACCCTTTTAACTTAACAATGAATTTGTGTTTTTCGGACTAAATATAAGTTAATAACTGGAACAAATTTTACTTGACAACTCTTTTTTTTTTAAAAAACACTTTCCATGTAACATCGCCAGATTTGGCCATAAAGTCTAGGCCGAGTTTGGGGTGTTACAAGGGGAGTAGTGCTACATGTCAATCAATTATTATATTAGTTTATTATTTTATTTGGATATTTTATTTATGAATATTTTATATCTTTAAGAGATCTTTTTTTAATTAAAAGTATTTTAGAGGATTTTAAATGTCTTTCTTAATATAATGTCTTTATTTTGGTTTCCTTAGCTTAATGTCCTTTATTCAAATAAGTAAACCTATATAACCTCTATTTCAAAGGTCAGTTGGTAGCACTAAAAAATTAAGTCAAATTAAACTAATTTTTACAAGATTTGATACTCTCTAACAAGTCTTAAGGTTTGGAATTCCCTTTGACGAGTTTTTCTTTTTCAACATAGGTCATTCGCATGGAAGGGGTAAAAGGCAAGGAAAGAGCCCTAACAAGACAGACAAATTGCCTGTGAATCGTCCGGTGACAAGATCCATCAATCGAGACCGTAACATGTTGATAAGCTTATTTACTTGATATTCTGATATTGTGAATTATCAATTTGTTAATATCACTGAGTTTCCTTACTTAGCATACGGTTTTGTTTGTTACCATACACAAGCTAGAAGTTCCTTTGGAAGTTGATTCGTTAGTTTCCAGCATCCAGAAACTTTAGTACTCAGTTTTATCGTTAAGTCTGTAGAAGCCAAATTTTGCCCGGGACCCAATAACACTAAAAACCCATACAAATCAAACCCGAATGGCCCACCTAAAACCTAACCCAAAATCCCAAACAGCAATAACACTAAAAACCCAATTAAAACCAAACAGATTAACCCAACCTAAACCTAAACAAACCCAAAGCCAAATCAGAAACAAACAAAAAACCTAGCCCCTAGCACAAGTGGTGCCGCAAACCTAGTGCCGCCCCTAGCCACTTGCCCAGTCTGACGCCACCGGCCACCACCCATCACCACTTGGCCACTTGCTCCACTTGCACCTGCAAAAGCAAGAAAAGACAGCATAAAAAACTGTCAGATAAATTGTGGAAAATGGCTATAAAAGGCCAAACAAAATACATTGTAAGGATCTTTTTTTCCTCTTTGATTTTCAATACAAAAACAGATTCTCTAAATACCAGTGTTCAGATCCTTTTTTCGATCATCAATAGAAACAATAGACAAAGATTCAAAACATTCAAAACACAAAAATAGCACTAAACGGAGAACTGAAAAACCCCAAAACAGAGAAAAAAAAAAAGGTGATCTTTTATTTCGAAAGTTGTTTCTTTTTTTTTTCTTCTTAGTATATATTACTATATTATTTAAAAAAATTTAAAAAAAAACATAATTTTAACTTTTTCGGCCTCCGTACGCGGTGGTCGGCGCGACGATGCCAGTGACGGAGAACGGCGGTTTGCCTGCCGAAAATCCCATCCCCCTTTTCAGACCTACAGAGAAAAAAAAAAGAATGGTTAATTTTTTTTAGACACAGGTGACAAATGAAATTTTTCAGAATTTTTGGCCTTAAATAGCCTCCCGAAACGACGTCGTTTTGCCTCAAGATCCGCGTGTTGACCCGACCCGCCTCAGGATTCGCGTGTTTTCTAAAAATGGGGAATTTATGCGTGCAGTCCCTCCGCCTTTTCATGGTTTTGCAATCAAGTTTTCCGTTTCTTTAATTTTTCCACAAAAGTCTCTTTGGTTTTCAATTTGGTCCCCTTGTTGCTGCGCATTTTGGCTGGAAGGGTCTATTTCATCTTTAGTCCCTCCACTTCTTAGGCGCATTGCAATTTAGTCCCTTTATTATTTATATTACATAATTTGACCCTTTTACTTCTGTTTTAAATTTAATTTGGCCCGTTTGTTATATTATTTTGTAATTTTATTTATTATTGCTATTATGCTATCATTATTATTATTTTATATTATTATTATTACCTTATTATTACTACTTAATATCTTTATTATTACTATTGTTATATTATAGTATTTACGTATATATATATTTGTTTATTCTTTTATATATTTTATTATTTATTTCTTAATTACTATTACCATTATTATTATTATCATCTTATCTTTCATTTTTTATTTTCATTACTATATATGTATTATGTATTATTATTAATGTTATTAATATTTTCATTATCATCATTATCTCGCTATTATTATTATTATTATTATTATTATTATTATTATTATTATTATTATTATTATTATTATTATTATTATTATTATTATTAGTATTTTTATATTTACTATATTTACATTCATATTTGTTTTCTTAGTTTTGTACTATATTATTAAACAAAATATATTTTGTAAAATTATCATATTTCATTTAAAGTTTTTTAAAATAAAGGCAATGTTTTGTATTTAGGAATTCGGGGGATAGTGCCCTAACGTGCTGGGTTGTGATTTTCCGTTTGACTAGGTAACCTAACATCCTTTTCAACAAACTTCATAAATCATGAGATAGCTTTGATTACAAAGGCTTAAAATATCATGCCCTAACGTGTTGGATGTGATGTTTGTATCCTCTCGGAACAAAGAAATCTCAAATTCTAGCCCAAATTATCCAAACATTTTCTAAAGGATCCGTATTTTAAAATCTTTTCAAATTTTCGACATGAAGACACTAATTAATCAATTTGGTACCAATTTTGGGCGTGACGAGGGTGCTAACCCTTCCTCGCACGTAACCGACTCCCGAACCCATTTTCTGAGTTTCGTAGACCAAAATCGTTATTTTGATAAATCAAAATGTTTATTAAAAAGAACTGTTTTACAAGGTGACCCGATCACACCTCAACAAAAAAGATTGGTGGCGACTCCCATTTTTATTTTTGTTTTCAAAACCAAGTCGATCCGTTTTTCCAAAAAAACGGTTACGACAGCTTGGCGACTCCACTGGGGACTTGAATAAGAGAGTCAAGCCATGAGTTGATTAATTTTTGTCTTTTTGTCGAAAATTGAAAATTTGGTTTTAATATACGATCTTTTCATTACATTTCATCTGTTTTGTGTTAACGGTCTTCATCATTTTTATTCATATTTCCTTATTTGTTTCGAGCTTTGTGTATATCTCTGCACATTGCATTGCATGACCATTGTGGTCACACCCTTTTTAAGTGGGAGTGAGAAGCTACTCCTTCGTGAGGTTTTCACCTCCGTGTAGGATAGTGAATCGCTTTCGGGATACATCTGTACCTATGTCTTCGTGAGATTTTCATCTCCGTGCAGCCATAGGGAAATGTATTCCCCTAAACTAAACTCGATCCGTATGAGCCTATAATGGGTGAGAATCGAGGAATCTGCTAGTTCAGGTACCTTTACTTTAGAACTGAACCTCATATAGTAAGCCCTAAGAACCCACCTTAGGTAGAGCCACGCCAAACCCTAGTGGTTACCCGAGTAGGTGCTTTGTTTCTTGCTTGTTTTAAGTTGTGTGTGAAATACTGACTTGTTTTGTTTTATTGAATGGCATTTTCATTACACTTAGTCCACTTTTGCGCATCATATTGCATAATCACCCGATTTTTACCCTTTTAAGTGGGAGTAAGAAACTACGCCTTCGTGAGGTTTTCACCTCCGCATGGGCTAGTGGATTGCTTCCGGGATACATCTGTACCTATGTGCTTCGTGAGATTTTCATCTCCGCATGGCCATAGGGAAATGTATTACCCTGAACTGAACTCAGTCCGTATAAGCCTATAATGGGTGAGGATTGAGGAATCTGCTGGTTCAGGTACCTTTACTCTAGAACCGAACCCCCATATAGTAAGCCTTAAGAGCCCACCTTAGGTAGAACCATTCCAAACCCCTAGTGGTCACCCGGCTAGGTACTCTATTTTGTTTATTTCTCCTGTTCTAACGTGTTTCTTTTGTTTTCATTGCATTGCATCGCATCATCTTAGAAAAGAGGTGTTGGTTCATATTCGATTGCTAAATAGAAGAGTTTGTCATAAGGAAATGTGTTACTTGATAAAGTGGATTATAATACAGTCGTTCGAACATAGTCTAGGTAAACAACGAGAGAGGATTGATAGCCCGCAGAAGAATACAAGACTTTGCCCGAGGATTCAAGCCGACAAGGATTATTCAAGAGTCATCATAAAAGAAGCTTATGAACTTCATGGAGGATAAGTGAGTGAAAAAGTATGGCCTGGACCAAGCAACAAGGAGCTAGAAGAGGCATCTATTAGGAAAGTTCATGGGACACGACCATAACATCCGGATACGAAGAAGAGGATTGGTGTTTTCACCTGGACTATGAGGACAAAGTCGTATATGCAATCCATTTTATGTAAAGAGACGTATTTTCTAGAAAAGTTCTTTAATGGAATTGAATCCATAATCAATGCCTCTCTTTCTTTTTGCATTCATTCCATGCATTTGCATTGCATTTGCATTACATCATATCACATGCATTAAAATTCGTAAAAAGGCCCTAATTAGGTGAAATTATTTCAGTTAACCTAGAATACATGGAACAAAAATTAGAGAGAATAGAGAAAATAAAAATACAGATGCAAGAGCAATTGACCAAAATTCAACAAGAGATGCGAGAACAAATGCAAGAATTCCAAAGGAATATGATGGGCTAATTAATCCAGTTACTAGCCGGAAGACTTGAAAGGAGTGGCCCAGTGGTCAACAGTATGGATGATGATGAAGAAATCGTTATGCCCCAATAAATATCCCAACTCAACCAGACGCACAGTTGCATGGAGGACCTGTCATTATCGAACCCCAATGTCAGACTAATACCTTGACCTTGCTGAACTTCCCGATGGGCTCATGTTTTAACCCTGAGGATGATCGTGCCAAACCGAGTGTTCAGGCAGAGACAAAGAAAAGGAGAGAGCAGACTTTGAAGGCCCCGAAGAAGAAGGAAAAAGAAGCGGGTAGTACGAGTAAGTATGACAAGAGCCATTCAGAGCTGATTACAGTAAGCCAGCTAACGATGGTGACTACCAGCCGTCAAGGCCCCCTTAAGCAGGATTCCAACTCAAAGCTTAACACTAGAAGACCTCAGTTCACTCCTATTCCCATGACATATAGGGAGTTATACCAGAACTTATTTGATATGCATGTTGTATCTCCTTATTACATGAAACTGATGCAACCTCCATACCCAGAATGGTACGACCCAAATGCCCAATGTGAGTACCACGCAGGGGTTACAGGGCATTCGATAGAAAATTGCCTTGTTTTTAAGAAATTGGTGGAAAAATTCATTAACATGGGTATTGTGAAGATAGATGACGCGCCAAATGCAGAAATATGAACCTATGAGCGTTTTGAACAATGGGATTGTGAAGGGATCCCTGTATTTTAGCTAATCTAGAGTAATATTTAAAACATGCTTGTTGCTTTAAGCCTAGAGGCAATAAAAGTCCTTTTGTGAAATAGGCTTGTGTGCAGAATTTTTATTTCAATCAAATGCATCTTTCTAAGTAAATATTTTCATTCTTTACATTTTATTCTGTACATTTTTTCATTTTCTATTCATGACCATATCATACTAATAATTGTCTTTAGAATCATTTATTCTTTGGATTTTCTACCTTCATACCCACAATGGGTCCCCAGATATCAATGACATGAGCGACGTTGTTACTGACTCTCCTTTTAGTGAGATATGTGTCTAGAGGGATCTAAGGATTTTGAAGATGACAGAGATTACAACTTATTTTCTAATTTTTTAAGAATGGTAGATCCTACCTTACGAAGTGCCAGCAGACACTTAGCTCATCACAGAAATAAGGCGAGACATCATTGAGTTGTTTTCAATAATTCAAAGATGTTTTTACAGAATCATATCAAGGCACACTAGGCCACTGAAACATGGGTATGCTGTTAAGATTGATGTTTAAAGAATCCACGTTAATGGTTCTACAACGGCCAGGAGGTTCGAGCTACTGGTTTACCAAGAAAGGGAAATTGAATACAGGATTTATGTGCCTCCTTTGTTTCTTCACAGATTCCCTATATGTGGGCTTGGACGTTATCAAGCCAGTCTCCTCAAAAGCTTTTAGCCAACATCGATTCATATTCATGGTCGTTGGTTACCTCACTGAGAGGGTGAAGGTCGCTTCATATGCCAAAATTACAAAGTCGGCAGTCATTAAATTCAAATTCAAATCTAAAAAAAAAAAGAGTGGCAATAAAGAATGTCGGAAAGGAACATAATTGCACAATGTCAAAGATTTACAGTCTTTCAAAGATCAGACACCATTCAGTACAGCAAAGGCAGCAAAAAAAATTTCAAAAATTTTTGAAAAAATGATTGAGACTTGTAAAGGTTGGCATAGAGAAGTTACCATTTACCCTCTAGGTTTCTTGAACGTTGGCCAGGACTTTCGCCGGGGCATCTTTCCCATTGGTTTATGAAAGGGAAACAATTGTTGGAAGATAAGATTCCTTTTCCCCAAGCTTGGATTGAATTAGATGAAGCAGAATACCTTCAGTAAGCTTGATTGAAAGTATTCAGCATAGTCAAATATACCAAAAACGGATACGGGCTTATTACAAAAGGTTCGCTCAAGAGAATTTCATGAGGGGGACCTGGCATTAAGAAGGATTCTCCTTATCCAAAAGGACTCCAGAGGAAGGTAAATGCCTTATGCAGCAAAGAAGGCTTGTTCTGGGGAAGTATAGATATTAACCAAGATGGAAGGCAAGGACCTCCCCAATCCGGTGAATTCAGATTCAATGAAAAAGTTTTCCAAAAAAAAACAAAACAAAACAAATAAAAAGAAATAAAAAACACAAAAAAAGAGAAGAAAGAAAAAAGAAAAAGGAAAAAGTAGAGGCCAAGGTGAAAACCCGTAAATGGCGCTTTGAGACCAAAAGGGATTTGAGTTGAAAACCCAAGAAGGGCGGCTCAAATTTTGTTCGAAAGTGGGGCATATAGTAGTCTTGCTACGCTCGAAGAAGTATGTTACGTCTTGGGGCATCGACAAAGTACTCTGGATCCCCTAAACACATATTAAGCTCAAAATGGTCCTCAAGAAGTTTGGACAGAGAAGCTCAGGCTGCGATATCTGGGGCACCTAATTTCTATTTTACCCATTTTGAATTTGCTATCTTTGATTACCTTATTTGTTTCAAAATACCTTACCAATAAATTTCTTCCTTGAATGCATTTGTTATTCTTGATTAACTTATTTGTTTCGAGCTATGCTCTCAATTAGTTTCCTTCTTGTCCATTGTTGTGATATTTTTCAAGCATTTTGCATTGAAAGAATGATGGTGTACTAATAATACTTTCATAAAAGGAGTTTCGCATATTACTCTAGAAGCTTCTGAATAATACAAGGACCTGAAATAGGACGATTGTTTAGAATTCACCAAGTTTAAGGTTTGGAAATATTGGAGAAAGATGATTATCTCTTTGGACCTTTTATTGGTTGAACAAAAAGATAAGGTATTTCATCGGTAATACCACCTTGACAAATAATGAGCAATGTCAACCCAACTGTACAAGGGGATCATTCTCGGGAAAAGAAAAATGATACTCTGCATTCATGCACATATCAGGCATATACATCTGGTCATGACACCCAGAGAATGGAAGGTGTAGTAGACCAAATTGATTGAATAAGTTACGAATTCTATACCCCTGAGTCATAGTGGGATGGTTGAGATGATACAAATTTTATACCTCGGAGTTGCAGTAGGATGGATGGGAGGAAATAAACGTTATTCTCCTGAAGTTGCAGTGAGAGGTACAAACTTTATGTCCCAAAAGGTACAGTGGAAGGGACTTTGAAATCACAGCGTGGCAAGCTTGTTGAGCATAATATGATCGTTTCTTTGGGTTTTCTATCAAAGATACCGGGTGAACGAGAAAGCATGGTAACGCATCAGTGATAGAACCTTAGTGAACTACGAGCAATGACGACCCTAAGCATTTAAAAAGGGATCATTTCATTTTGCATTCATACATCATCATTCAAAATACATTTAGTTAGGGGCATTAGATCCCTTCTGATCATTGCATCCTAATCATTGTAAAAAGGCCATTCTCATGACATTCTGAATTCATGCAAGTGTCGTCCATAACACATGTAGTTAGGAGGTTTTGAGTCATTCCGATCATAGCATCCTCATCATTTGCATAAGCATAAGCACATAAAATTAATTCTACAGGACAGGTTCCTCAAAGAACGGTGTAGCAATATCGAAGTTCAGATTTTGTTCCCTAGAGATGATAGTGGAGCAGAATGAAGATTGAAGTCTTCCTAAAGATAGTAAAGAAGCAAATTGGAAAGTTCAGATTTTGTTCCCTAGAGATGATAGTGGAGCAGGCTGGAGACTGAAGTCTTCCTGAAGATAGTAAGGAAGCAAATTGGAAAGTTCAGATTTTATTCCCTAGAGATGATAGTGGAGCAGACTGAATATTGAAGTCTTCATGAAGATAGTAAGGAAGCAAATTGGAAAGTTCAGATTTTGTTCCTTAGAGATGATAGTGGAGCAGACTAGAGATTAAAGTCTTCCTGAAAATAGTAAGGAAGCAAATTAGAAAGTTCAGATTTTGTTCCCTAGAGATGATAGTGGAGCAGACTGGAGATTGAAGTCTTCCTGAAGATAGTAAGGAAGCAAATTGGAAAGTTCATATTTTGTTCCCTAGAGATGATAGTGGAGCAGACTGAAGATTGAAGTCTTCCTGAAGATAGTAAGGAAGCAAATTGGAAAGTTCAGATTTTGTTCCCTAAAGATGATAGTGGATCAGACCGAAGATTGAAGTCTTCCTGAAGATAGTAAGGAAGCAAATTGGAAAGTTCAGATTTTGTTCCCTAGAGATGATAGTGGAGCAGACTGGAGATTGAAGTCTTCCTGAAGATAATAAGGAAGCAAATTGGAAAGTTCAGATTTTGTTCCCTCGAGATGGTAGTGGAGCAGACTGAAGATTGAAGTCTTCTTGAGATAGTAAAGAAGCAAATTGGAAAGTTCTGAATTCTTATTTCCTCGAAATTCCCGTGGAGTAGGTTGAGATTACAAATCCCGTCTTTCTGAATTAACAATGAGGATAAATTCTATTTTTTTGAAGTTTCAGTAGAGAAGATAGAGATTACGAATCTCTTCTCCCTGAATTCTTATTTCTTCGAAGTTTCCGTGGAGTAGGTTGAGATTACAAATCCCGTCTCCCTGAGTTAACAATGAAGATAAATTCTTATTTCTTTGAAGTTTCAGTAGAGAAGATAGAGATTACGAATCTCTTCTCCCTGAATTCTTATTTCCTCGAAGTTCCCGTGGAGTAGGTTGAGATTACAAATCCCGTCTCCCTGAGTTAACAATGAGGATAAGTTCTTATTTCTTTGAAGTTTCAGTAGAGAAGATGGAGATTACGAATCTCTTCTCCCTGAATTCTTATTTCCTCAAAGTTTCCGTGGAGTAGGTTGAGATTACAAATCTCATCTCCCTGAGTTAACAATGAGGATAAATTCTTATTTCTTTGAAGTTTCAGTAGAGAAGATGGAGATTACGAATCTCTTCTCCCTGAATTCTTATTTCCTCGAAGTTCCCGTGAAGTATGTTGAGATTACAAATCTCGTCTCCCTGAGTTAACAATGAGGATAAATTCTTATTTCTTTCAAGTTTTAGTAGAGAAGATGGAGATTACAAATCTCTTTTCCCTGAATTCTTATTTCCTCGAAGTTCTCGTGGAGTAGGTTGAGATTACAAATCCCGTCTCCCTGAGTTAACAGTGAAGATAAATTCTTATTTCTTTGAAGTTTCAGTATAGAAGATAGAGATTACGAATCTCTTCTCCCTGAATTCTTATTTCCTCGAAGTTCCCGTGGAGTAGGTTGAGATTACAAATCACGTCTCCTTGAGTTTACAGTGAGGATCAATCCTTATCTCTTTGAAGCAGAGAAGATTGAGTGGAGCAGATTAAAGCTACAAGTCCTATCTCTCTGAAGTATCAGTGGAGTGGATCAAAGCAACAAGATGTGGTGGACTAGAATGAGACTACCTCAAGAAAAGGAGCGAGACTCAGCAAAACCGGGCAAAATTGGTCCTTTTAAAGTCTTTTCTTCGTTCTCGTTACACGACAACAAGCAAATAGGGGCAACTGTAGAACCCAAATTTTGCCTGGGACCCAATAACACTAAAAACCCATACAAATCAAACTCGAATGGCCCACCTAAAACCTAACCCAAAATCCCGAACAGCAATAACACTAAAAACCCAATTAAAACCAAACAGATTAACCCAACCTAAACCTAAACAAACCCAAAGCCAAATCAGAAACAAACAAAAAACCTAGCCCCTAACACAAGTGGTGCCGCAAACCTAGTGTCGCCCCTAGCCACTTGCCCAGTCTGACGACACCGGCCACCGCCCATCACCACTTGGCCACTTGCTCCACTTGCACCTACAAAAGCAAGAAAAGACAGCATAAAAAACTGTCAGATAAATCGTGTAAAATGGCTATAAAAAGCCAAACAAAATACATTGTAAGGATCTTTTTTTCCTCTTTGATTATCAATACAAAAACAGATTCTCTAAATACCAGTGTTCAGATCCTTTTTTCGATCATCAATAGAAACAATAGACAAAGATTCAAAACATCCAAAACACAAGAATAGCACTAAACGGAGAACTGAAAAACACAAAAACAGAGAAAAAAAAAAAGGTGATCTTTTATTTTGAAAGTTGTTTCTTTTTTTTTCTTCTCAGTATATATTACTATATTATTTAAAAAAATTTAAAAAAACATAATTTTACCTTTTTTGGCCATCAGACGTGGTGACCGGTAGCGACACGGTGATTTGAGAACAGCGGTTTGCTGCCGAAATCCTTCCCCTTTTGGACTGCAGAGAAAAAAAAAAGAATGGTTATTTTTTTTTAGACACAGGTGACAAATGAAATTTTTTAGAATTTTTGGCCTTAAATAGCCTCCCAAAATGACGTCGTTTTGGGCAAGCCTTTCAAGTGCCAAAATGACGTCGTTTTGCCTCAAGATCCGCGTGTTGACCCGACCCGCATCAGGATCCGCGTGTTTTCTAAAAATGGGGAATTTATGCTTGCAATCCCTCTGCCTTTTCATGGTTTTGCAATCAAGTTTTCCGTTTCTTTAATTTTTCCCCGAAAGTCTCTTTGGTTTTCAATTTGGTCCCCTTGCTGCTGCGCGTTTTGGCCGGAGGGGTTTATTTCATCTTTAGTCCCTCCACTTTTTAGGCGCATTGCAATTTAGTCCCTTTATTATTTATATTACATAATTTGACCCTTTTATTTCTGTTTTAAATTCAATTTGGCCCGTTTATTATATTATTTTGTAATTTTATTTATTATTGCTATTATGCTATCATTATTATTATTTTATATTATTATTATTACCTTATTATTACTACTTAATATCTTTATTATTACTATTGTTATATTATAGTATTTACGTGTATATATATATGTTTATTCTTTTATATATTTTATTATTTATTTCTTAATTACTATTACCTTTATTATTATTATCATCTTATCTTTTATTTTTTATTTTTCATTACTATTTATGTGTTATGTATTATTATTAATGTTATTAATATTTTCATTATCATCATTAAACTATTATTATTATTATTATTATTATTATTATTATTATTATTATTATTATTATTATAATATTTACATTCATATTTGTTTTCTTAGTTTTGTACTATATTATTAAACAAAATACTTTTTGTAAAATTATCATATTTCATTTAAAGTTTATTAAAATAAAGGCAATGTTTTGTATTTAGGAATTCGGGGGATAGTGCCCTAACGTGCTGGGTTGCGATTTTCCGTTTGACTAGATAACCTAACATCCTTTTCAACAAACTTCATAAATCATGAGATAGCTTTGATTACAAAGGCTTAAAATATCATGCCCTAACGTGCTGGATGTGATGTTTGTATCCTCTCGGAACAAAGAAATCTCAAATTCTAGCCCAAATTATCCAAACATTTTCTAAAGGATCCGTATTTTAAAATCTTTTCAAATTTTCGACATTAAGACACTAATTAATCAATTTGGTACCAATTTTGGGCGTGACGAGGGTGCTAACCCTTCCTCGCACGTAACCAACTCCCAAACCTCGTAGACCAAAATCGTTGTTTTGATAAATCAAAATGTTTATTAAAAACAACCGTTTTACAAGGTGACCCGATCACACCTCAACAAAAAAGATTGGTGGCGACTCCCATTTTTATTTTCGTTTTCAAAACCAAGTCGATCCGTTTTTCTAAAAAAATGGTTACGACAAAGTCCATTATGCCTCTTTAGATTTGGTGGCATAAACAACATGTACCTAAGTCATAGGGATTTTTCTTACATGCTTTATATATGGGTTTGAATAATTGGATGTTGTGATCATTTGACATGGATGTAGGTTACATATTTTTTAATTATAGCAATTTCATAAGAGAAACTTTGATTTTTGGTTTGAGTGGACTTATACGTGCTTTAATATTACCAATTACTTGTCATCTATACTTTGATATAGTGAATTAGATTCCTTGATCTTTTGTGTTTTTAATTTGTTTGTATGTTAAAAATGTGTATATTGGTTGGGATCCACAGTGAACAGGTTTAGGTACTCGCGCTGCCCCAGTGAACAAACTTTCTGTTGGAGCAGCAAGTTGTCTATCAATGCTTGGTGGAGTGGAGCGGAAAGTTTTCTGCCAGCACTCGTTGGAGCCAAAAAAAATCTTTTGCTGGAGCTGAAAACTGGTAGTACAAAAATTTTGGTGAAAAAAATTTCAAATACATGAACGAAATACGAATATTAACTCGAACAGAAAACGAGGAAATAGGACAAGTCTCTAAGGTAAATATCAAGTCACTATCTTTAAGGTTTATTCACCCCACCTATACTCAGTGTGCAAATGAGTTTCAAGCAAATGAACCTCGATGACATAATGAAGCCCGATGACTATTTGCGTTTTGCACTGACGAAAATAGTCTACTAAGCATTGAGCAATGTATAACAAGAAAATCAATTTCTATAAAGAATTTCTGCAGTAACTCTTCATGGAACAATCTAGTAATATTAGATGGACGAAAGATAGAAAGAATTTTTAGAACTTGTTGGTATGATTTTCAAATGAAATCTCATTCCTATTTATAGGAATTTTCATGTCTCTTCATACAGATATCTTTCAATAGGTGTCTTTTACGAATTATAATATGTTTAAAAGAAAATACATAATTATTCATCTAATATCTCTTGATTAAACATAACTATTCAAATAATATTGTTTGAATAGTCATAATTCTTTATTAATAACAAAAAGATATAACTTTTGAATAATTACACTCTTTCATTTATAGTTATTGAAACACTATAAATATTGCTGAAATTGTTCCAACAAAATTGCCTTAATGGCATATATCATGTTATCCTTTCTCCATGCTATGTCAAACCTATATCAGATAAGAAACACTTGAAAATGAGTCCAATTTAGCACTAATAATTTATAATTTGTTAAAACATAAATAAAATAAAATTCTTAAAATCCTACTGGAATAAAAGAGTAATAACCCTAAGATATTAAAGTTATTGAGGTATTATTCAGGCTTATAACATATCGTTTGATCAATATTCATATGCCACACTTGTTTATTTTAGTTTAGGTGTTAAGCCTTTGTTCTGTTTCAGTTACTCTTACAACGGATATAACCTTGTGTATGCAAATATGTCGAGTGTAAAGTGTTACAAAAATATATTAAAATTATCAAAAATTACTTTCTTTTCCTTCAATTTTAAATTTTGAAATAATTCTTTTCATAATTCTTGCCACTTCTTTTTTTTTTATGTTCTTTGGATTTTTAATATATATTTTATTTCTTTTCAATTTTTAAAAAATTAAAATTTTAGAAAAATTTAAAAGTTTTATTCAAAATTTGAAAAACATTTATATTTTAAAATTTTATCTATTTTTTTTACTTTCTTTTGCTTTTAATTAAAATTTGAAGAGTTTTATTATTTTAACAATTTTTGGAATTTTTATTGAAAATTAGGAAAAATTTAGATACTTTTTGTTTGAAAATTTGAACTTTTTTAAATAATTTTTCATTATCAGACTTTTGTTATTTATAATACTTTGATTCTAGTTTTAATTATTCAAATTTGTATTATTTGTATTTGTAATTGTATTTATAACTTTAAAAACCATAAAATTTCAACTTACATTTAATTGTCCATAATTAAAAGAACAAATAAATTCAATTCTTTTTATATCAAGTAAATATAATTATTTAATTCTTTTCACCTTAAATAAATATAATTATTTTGTATACAGTAAATAAACATAAAATTATACCGCAGTGTTAATCATATTAGTTATTTGTAAAAATTAAATCAAAAAATTATATATGAAATTCAGATAACCAATAAATTGAAGCACAAGCCAAATTTGACCAGAACTAGTGTAATTTTGAAATTTATCCTTTTTAAATATTTTACATTTATTTCATCTAGAACCATTCCACCTATGTTTTGCATTCGATTAATTATTTTTAGGCTAAACAATAAAGTAAATATTTTAAAGGTTAAAATATCTCCAGGTACTTATCATAGATTTAAGCATTGTACTGAAGTTAAGTTTTTTATTTTTCATATTTAAAAATTCAAGCTCAATTATTAACACCATTAGAATTTTTCTATTAAATATTTTAATATAATATTTTGAAATTAAAAAATATTCACTTGGTAACAATGTAACAAGAAAATTATAATCATTTATGAGTTTAATGGAAAACTTTAACAATGTTTACAATTCATAGAAATACATTAATATTTAATTATAATCTTAAAAATACATATCTGTATTTTAATCATAATAGACTTTCTAATGATATTGTAAAAGTAAAGCATCCAAAAATGTCAAAAATTAAAATATAAAGATTAAATCTCAAATTTGAGTAAAATACAATAACCAAACTGAAAATTGAACATTGTAGCGTGAGAGAAATGTTAAAATGTGCAACTAACAAAAGAGGTAATTATCAAAGACCAAGCACAGGTCACAGATATTTGACAATTTGTTTATTCAAAATTATGAAAGCTAATCAGCTTGTTTGCTTATAGTGCAGCTAAAGAACACAAATACATTCTCAAGAAAAAGATGTCAATAGATGGCACCAATGTCTACCATGAACTCTATCAAACACTGCTGCAATTAAAACGAAAAAAACAAAGAAATAGCAGCTTTAAAAAGAATCCGTAAAAGTACAAGGAAACACAATTGCTTCTACGCCATTGGAAATGTCAAATGACAAGCCACCGCCACCAGCACCTGCGGTCCTGAAACACCACCTGTGATGGCTTATCAGGTTTCACATAACAACGTCCTTGACCATGACTCCAAACAAATGGCTTTTCTGAATTGAAAATGTCTACAGAATCAAAAGATATCATTGCATCAATCATCGTTGACCAAATCCAATAAGAGTAAACATCAGAGAAATTTGCTCAGAAAAGCCATTGGTGAGTGGTGTGACATAGTCACACAACCGGGAGATGTGCTGCTCAGCATAATCTATTCAAACTTTTTCCTGGGCCAAGACCCAAATATCACACTATTTGCCACGATATGTTACTTAACAAGACCCTTTCATGATCATTAACATGGGCAAAATATGTAGATAATTATATTAGTCGTAAACCCAGTGCAGATTCAAAGGGAAGCAATAATTGGTTGGTGACATAACAGGGTAGCTTCTCTCCCTAAGCTAAAGGATGCCTATACTTCCATTGCCCCTGAGAGGCTCGCCAAAATGCCAGATCTGTAGTAGATATCAGACTTGCCATCAGATTAAAAGAACAAGACATGTTTTAACTATAGCAGAAACATTATGATAGTAATCCTAGTAGTACAAGACCAAGCCACTTTAATCTCCAAAATATAACAACAAAGAGGATTGAGAAAAGAATCCCACGATAATTTTTAAGTTCCCACTGGAAGCTTGGATAGCCTCGTTCAAAAAACTCATCACCTCTTCCTCCCACCACGTTCCCTCAATGAAAGAGCAAGCGTTTCTCCTGCTCCAACATTGTAATATGCAAGGGTCATATTGTCCTTCAGAAACCCAGCTTTTCCACTCAATTTCTGCTTATTTGCAGGAAGCTGAATCTCCCCTGCAATTTTCTCCTTCAAACTGCCAACTGTTTCAGATAAGGCCTGCACCGTGATCTCAAGAAGTTGTCCTTTGAGATTCCCTTCATCAAGGTTGGGAACAGACACAATAATGCAAGCAGGACCCTACAAGATAGAACCCCCAATAACAATCAAAGCATAATAAATTAAAGATACCATGCGACAAATATGTTAAAAGAAATACAAAGAAACAAAACTTGGGAAAAAGCAACAGCTCCCCATACCGGATGTTGAGCAAGAAACTGATCTTCTGGAACAAGCTTGGCATCATCAAGTTTCTGTCTTTTTGGCTCTGGCTCATCAGGAAGTGGTGGAGGAGCTTCTTCAGGTGGTGGTGGTGGAGGAATTCCTTGAGGCAAAGGTGGAGGTGGCTGCATCATGGGCATAGAAGGTGGTGGGACAGGAAGTGGGGCAAAGGGTCGAGGAACTGAGACAGCAGTAAATTGAGAACCTGGTGGAGGGGGCACAGGCATATTAACTGGGTTCATGGACATTGATGGAGACATTTGTGGTGGTCGATTCATCATCATGGGTTGTTGGCCAGGTGCCATATGCATAGGAGGTGGTGCCTGACGCATTGACTGCATTACTGGAACACCAATTGGACGAGGTTGAGGTAACGACATAGGAAGCCCCCCACTAGATGCGGCAGAATATTGGGGAGCATTTGGTGGAACACGAGGGAGATTTAAAGCTAGTCCAGGAGGTGGGGGGAGGGGACGAACTGATGGGACACCAGGTCGAGGAGGAGGAGCAGCAGGACCAGGAAGGTTCTGTGAAATGCTGTTAGCAGCATCATTTTGATCTTCTCCCATGATGGTTTGAGACATAGCCTGGTTTGCGGTACGTCCAATGCTTCCAGTGTGACCATCCCATATAACCTGTTTTGGTTGCTCATCTTTCTTTTTCTCAATTTCAGCCTTGACAGCATTAGAAACTTCTTCCTCAGTGGTACCAAAGATATCAGGACGTGTGCGTGCAAGTCCCACAATGTTTCTAGATATCTCATCATCCTGAGCAAGAGTTGTCTCCCTAATCTTCGCAAACATCCTTTCTTTCTGCTCCTTGTACTTGGGATCGATTAGGGAAATTCTCATGTGTTCAGACATCTCATTAATGGGAATTAGCTCACCAGTTATTGGTGAGACAACAAACTTGGTAGGATCTCTTTCAGCAGTGATTCTCTCCTCAGGCCTCTTCCAGTTCTTCACAATTCTCATTGGTGGTTCAGGGTCCTCATTTACCCTTATATCCTTCTTCTCACCATCATTCTCTCCAATGCTAGCAGCTCTCATGCCTTCCTCAACAAGCTGTACCTCTTCTTCATCCATTTCCATTTCCACCTCCTTTCCAGGCTCAACAATCTCATCTTCTTCCATAGCAGTGATCTTGCTCCTCCTTATTACCTCCTCAATGGTCATTGGGGGAGGTAAGTCCTCGTCCTCATCATCAGCAAAGTCTATAGTCTCAACCACAACAAAATCATGCCAATCAATCATTGCCATTTGCATTCTCTCCTGCTCAATCTCATCCTCAGCTTTCTGCCTTGCCTGCTCCTGCGAGCGTTCCCATTCCAGCCGGTGCAAGCACCTCTCAAGCACAGTTGTCATATCAACAACACTCTTCCTCAACTTTTCTGTCAAACCCTTTGGAGGCATCAACACTTTGGAATATGCATCAGCAAGTTCGGTGAAAAAGGTAAACATACTGTGAGTAGGCCTTAAAAAATTGAACTGGGGATTATTAATCTCCCTACTGGTCAACCCAGTCAAGAATGATTTCCCATTTCGTGCAACAAACTGTGCAGTCAGCTTAATAATATCCAACTCTTCCCCTGTAATCCCTTCAGGAAGTCTAACAGTATATTGGGCTGCTTCCGGTGGTTCAAGATTCTTCCGCACAGGCAGTCTAAACAGCGCAGCGGGATCAGGCTTAGCTACTGCCACTGCTGCATCATTCCCATCTGCAGCTGCAGCTGTAGCAGTCTCAGCTGGAGCTGAATCGGCAGACTGCAATTGCAGCTGCTGTTGCTGGGAGTTGGGCTGGTTCTGATTCTGAGCACGAAACTCAGACAACCTATGTTGATAATAAGCATGGTATGGATCTGAACTAGTCAAGAAATTGAACTTGACATTGTTAGCGTTATTAGCAATGATTCTTTTCTCGAATTCGGGTCCATTTTTGGCAACAAACTGAGCAGTTTTATCAACAATATTCCTAATATCAGGAGGAGGATGAATGATTCCAATAGTTCTAGTATGAGTTGCAACTGAGTTAGCTTTGTTATGTTCTTCATTAGTTTGAATCTCCTCATTTTGAGCCTCTGGCACCTGAGATGGAGGTAATGGCCCTAAATCCCCATCAGAAGGGGGTGCCGGAAGGGGCAATATTGGCATTACCCCTGGCATTTTCACTAGACTAACAAAAAAACCCTTAACTTATAGACGAAAATTAAAATCAACCACCATGAACCTGCAATTAAAAAATTTTAAACAAAATAAATCAGTCTATTCCAAAAACTGGTTGAAAACCTATGAATATGTTAGGGCACAAAAATAAACGGTATAATGAAACTTAAACTTGTTACGTCCTTTAGGTCAAATTTCTGACGAGGATTTTCTTCTAAAAGAACTAATAAATTACAGAATGCAAATCCGAAAACAGAAAATTCGTAACAAAAACATCGCCGCCGATCAAAGGGACATAAAAAGAGAGAAATTAATAGAAGAAAAGAAAGGCGTGAAGCTAACCTGAAAATCCCCTTCCGTCTCTTTTTCTTTAAATCTGCGCTGCGAATCAGAGGAAAAAATTTATTATGGTGGATTTCAATGATAAGAGTGTTTAAGAATGAGGGCAAACAGAATTTTTTTCTTTTGTGGGAAAAAAAAGAAGGATGGTGGCGCATTAGGGTTTATAACAAGGTAGGCTGGTAGTTGGCCCGTTGTTGAATATTTCAAGCCCAAGCCCTTTTATAAATGGCTTAAATTCCCATTTGGCCCTAAACTTCATGCATTCTCCCAACTTAATACTTAAGGGGTTTTTTTTTTTTTTCTCTAATTTAGATGTTATTTGATAAACCGAAACATTAAGTACAGAATTTTATGGGTGCAGAATTTACATTATAAAATCATGTTAATAAAATTTAAATATAGAATATAATTATGTTTTCTAATAATAATAAATTTGTATGTTTGAAATTACTTATTTTATATTTTTAATCTTATTAATATAATATTGGCTTAACTCACAAATTGCTATTTAAATTATATCTTTTTGTCTATTTTGGTACCTAAAACTTTTTCTTGGTCAGAAGTGGCACCTAAACTACCTTTTTTTCCAAGTTGGTATGTCCATTAGGCAAACTGTTAAGTTTATTTAAAAAAAAAAATAAGTTTAACCCATGAATTAGTACCTAAACTATGCATTTTTCTCATTTTGATACCTAAATATTTTTTTGGTTACAAGTGGTATCTAAACTACTTTTTTTCAAAGCTGGTACCTCTTATAGTTTAATCGTTAGTTAAATTGTTAAGTCTATTTAAAAAAAAAGATAACCAATTAAAAATTAGCATATGACAACAAAAGACAAAAAATTATTACATATGTTATTCACTTTTTTTCTTTAGAATAGGACATATGGTCGAACCGATCAAGCCACCAATACTCGGTTTAACCAATTCTTCCAGTTCGATCAAATAAATTATTAAAAATTCATAAAAACTAAAAATAGAGAAAACCGATTCAATTTTTTTAGTTTGGTTCAATCGGTCTGTATCCGTTTGCAGTTCAACCCCTATCTTTGGACCGGTACCTAACCAATTCTCAATTCGATCGGTTGTTTCGATCCAATTTTGAAAACACTAGTTATATTTGATGAAATAACTTTTTTGATATTGTCAGGTCAAGTAAGAAGGCAATCAAGTTCGAAAACATAAGTAATCGTTAACATCTCAACTTTAGGAGAACGAATTTCGAGCATCATTGGTATTGCCATGCATTATAAAAGAAGAAGAAAGAAAAATAAAGAAAAATAAAGAAAAAAGAGAGAAATAATGTAAAAGACAAAAGGCAAATTATTATTGTATGTAAATTTTATATTGGATAGAACATTTTGTATAAAATGGGTAATAGAATTATGGTTTAAGTATTGCTTTTGATCAAATTGTTTAGGTACCAAAATGGGAAAAATGCATAGTTTAGGTACTAATTTATGAGTTAAGTCTTTTTAAAATTAGATTTAACCAGTTGACTAATGAAAGCACCAACTTAGGAAAAATAGTTTAAGTATCACTTGTGACAAAAAAATTAAATACCAAAAATAAGAAAGAGTATAGTTTTGTACTAATTTGCGAGGTAAACCTATAATATTTTATATTATTTTAGATAGCTTTAGATAAAATTAAATATAATAATTTGAATTTTTAACAAAAATTAAAGAGATAATTTATTTTGGGTATAATTTTTTAAAAATAAATTCAACTTAATCTTTCAATATTATGTTCTAAGTAGCTACTTTTCTATTTATTCTATTTATTCAAAAAATTAAATGTTTTTTGAATAAAGTGAAAATATGTTATGGTTTTCAAACATATAAAAATTAAATGTTGATTTTCTTTCAATTGAAATGAAAATTTTCAATAGTTTATCAAATGCAAATGTTTGAAAAAAAATTTATATATTGTTCAAGTACTAAACATTTTAGTGATGTGGCAACTTCATCTAATAAAGAAGTCAAAAGTGTCACGTGAATTGGTTAAGGATGATAAAAAAAATCAAACTCGACAAATTACGACCTAATTCATTCTAATACGACCAAGGTTTTTTTTTTTTATAATCGGGTTCGAGATTAGGCAAGTCTAAATCTAAAGGAGTCATGTGGTAATCAAGTTTTGGGAAAGCCTACCTTACTCCAAAATAATTACCAAAATATCCTTTATATAATATATTTTAGCTAGGTTAACTGTAAGACCCCTAAAATATATAAGGTTAGATATATTAATTAACTAAAAAATGATTTAGGGTGGGTTTGGATGGGCAATCGGGTGCGGTGCGTTTAACTTACTTTTTGTCTCACGTTACAGTATCTAAACTCACTACTACCATTGTTTTTACACTTATCGCAGCTAAACGCACTGCCCATCCAAACCCACCCTTAGTCTTGATGGTTAATAGCTTAGTTTATTCCCTAAAGATCCTAAGTTATATCCGCTCCTCTCTCATTTTTTTTTCTTTTTATTTTTAGCAAACAAGGATGAAAGTCAATCTAAAATAAATATTAAATGGAGTAGAAAATAAACAAGTGTGGCCAGCATCTTAATGGTTAACATTCTCTCTTCTTCCCTTGCATCCTAGGTTCAAGTCACACCAAACTCTTCCCCATTTCAGATCAAGATCCCCAATTTACATAACGATTTTGATAAAAGCTACAAGAGTCATTAGGTACTCGTTTGGATTTTAGCACTGCCTTCCATTCACAATCTGACGGGCAATCTAAGCAGGTGATACAAATATTGGAATATATGGTAAGGGGTTGCATCATCGAATTTCGAGGAAGTTGGGAAGAACATTTGCTCTTATCCGAATTTGCCTACAACATCAACTTCCAATCAAGTATCCAAATGGCATTATATGAGGCCCTATTGTCGTAAATGCCAAACACCTTTGTGTTGGATCGAACTAGGTGAAAGGAAAGTTTTGGGTCCCGAGTTAGTGCAAGAGTCCGATAGGAAAATCAAACTGATATAGGATAGGCTAAAAGTGGTTTTCGATAGACAAAATTCATATGTGGATTTAAAGAGGAAGGACATTGAATACAGTGTCAACGATCAAGGCTTCTTGAAAATGTCCCTATAGCCAAAGCTGTTAAGATTCGGTAAAAAAGGTAAGTTAAGTCCAAGATCCATAGGACCCTACCAAATCCTTAAGAGAGTTGGTTCAGTTCTTTATCAACTAAAATCACCTCCAGAACTAGATCGAATCCACGACGTTTTCGATGTCTCCATGTTGATACGATACCGCTCCGACCCTTCCTACATTGTTCCGATTGAAAATATTGAGGTACAACTAGATTTGTCCTTTAAAGAGGAACTTGTACAAATTCTAGATTGTGATGTAAAGGTTATAAGAAGGAAATGAATCCCTCCTGTTAAGGTTCTGTCGCAGAACCATGGAATTGAGGAGGCCACATAGGAACCAGAAAATGCATTTGGCCAACAATATCCTCATCTATTCGAACCAGATAAATTTTAAGGACAAAATTTCTTTAAGGAGGGGAGAACTTTAACACCCTAAAATACATAGGGTTAGATGTAATATATTAACCAAGAAATGACTTAGTCTTGATGGCTAAGAGCTTAGTATATGTTGGAAAACGGGTATGGAAAACACAACAAAAAATAAATTTAAGGAAAAACTAGAGTTTTAAAAATTTTTCCAGAACAAGATCTTGGTTGTGATATCTAAAGTAATAAACACTTAATCAAAATTATACCTTTTCGATTCGTTTAGGATGAGAGCTTCAACCAATAGTCTTCTTCGCTATCCTCAAGCCCACACTCGACAGACGTGAGCTCCACACTCGACATCCTCAAGCTCACGTCTGTCGAGTGTGGGCTCACTTCGAATCAAAAAATTTTTCACAAAAATTATTAGTGGGGTAATTTTATAATTTCTCTAAAATTTTGGGTCAAGTTGTAAATCAGAAAAATATCTCTAGAAATTTTCTAAAATAATCTCTTCAGAGAATTTTCTCTACAACTTTCTCTTGAATTTAAGTGTCAGTAAATAATGACCTAGGGCTCTCTTTATATATGAAGAGTTTAGAGAGTTCAACTATGATTAAACTTAATCATTTTAATATTAAATTAATCAAGATAAATATTAAATTTAATATTAAATCTTATTAAAATAATAGAATGTTTGTCTATAAGATAAACATTAAATTTAATGTAATATTAAGATAATCACTTTAATATTAAATTAATAAAATAGTATAAATATAAGTATTAAATTTAATTTAATATTAAACTATTAAAATAATATTAATTTTTAGAATAGTTAATTTGAAATCAAATTCTCTGGTAGAGTCCCAGTAGGATTGTAACTCTTCCACTGCTCAACCACTGATGACCAACTGCCGTCGTGTCACATCCCGAATTTATGCGGCATTGGATTTGACGTGCTGTGATGTATTGTTGTGCTTATTATGTTTGTTAGAATGTTTTAGGGGTCCAGAATGGGCTCGAAGTTGGGCCGAGGCCTTAGCAAAAATTTTCTGTTTGGGCACTCTAGTGGAGAGTCAGGTAGGATAGGGCTTAAAAGATATTATCTGTGTAGTAAGACACAAAAATGGGCTTATGGCCCAGTGGTCAGTGGCGATATGCAGGGATTAGGAGGTGACATGTCAAGCAGTTAAGGAGGTCCAAGGTTCGAGTCACATGATACCCTTTTATTTTAATTTAATTTTGGCAATAGCAAAGAGCAGTAGTGGAGTCCGGCTTGGATGCTTGAAATTAGGAATTATTTAGTGTGGATAATAAGGTTGATAATGTGCTAATAAAGGAATGAAGAGGTGGTGTTATCCATGGCACTGTGGATGAGTAATCAGATAAAGATAAGGAGAAAATTTTGGATTTATCTACTGGTCACAGTGGTGGTCGAAATTCCAACATTGAAGGGGGAGGTGAAATCGGTTCTTATAGGTTTAAGGGGTGTCGAAATTGCCCTTGATTAAATAGCTTAGTTTTGATTTTAAAGAGGGGCATTTTCAGTTTTTAGGCAGTAGGTGCCGAAATTTTGGTTTAAGTAGGGGGAAACCTCTTCAATTCCAACATTTGACCCTATTCTCTTTTTCTTTCCTCTCATCTCCATTTTTATGCAAAAGTCAAAATTTCCATTGTTCTCTTCTCTCAATCATCTTTTTCTCAAAAGCCGAAACTCATAACTCTTCTCTTCTCCATTCTTTTCTTATAACTGAATGATCATTATTCTTTCCTTTATTCTCTCTTTGCCGATTTCTTAATAGCCGAATTTTTATAGATCCTGTTACACTGTTTTCCTTTTGATCTTCTCAGAATCCGGAATCTCTAAGAGTTAGTCGAATCTGTCGGCTAAGGTAAGTGCCGAATTCTCTCTTCACTTCTTCTCTTCTAATTTTTGGAGACCAAAGCCGAAAGGCTAGATAAGATTATCTTTGGAGTAATGATTTGATTGTTCTCGTGTTCTTATTTTGGGGCGACACATCGAGAATCAAAGTATATCATCTAGATCTAAAAACCGAAAATCGCTAGTCTCTAAACTCCATCTCTTTCGGGATTTCTAGGTAAGGGATCTCTGCCCTATGAATGTACATTCGTGTTTGTACTCGATTTAATGTTTTAATCCGATTTGTTGACTAAGATCATTCCATGGATACAAACATGATCAAGCGAAAGAGGAATTGGATCCATAAATCCAACCCCTATATTTAAGAAGCGAGCTGTGTCAGCCGTACAGGATTCGCCACTGGGTTGTGGACCGACTTCAGAACAAAACCTTAGACAGTTAGCAGTTGTATCGGCTTCTGATAGTGTCGACATAGAAAGTCTCGTCTTGTCTGTAATCAGGTTTGTGGATCTCTATCACACTAGTTAATTTGTACTATATATATGTTATGGGCTAAAAGCCGAAAAAAGGCTGTATGAGCAGTCGTGTTACCCAAAAAGGGTAGGCAAAGGATGCCAGGTACGTAATCATAGAAACTTCTCTATGTGTATCGAAGGATATGGTAGTCTATGATTTTTTTTAGATAGTATATTGTTTTGATTCTGCATGTATGTATGCATGGTATGGGATTGATATGACGAAGGGGAAGAGCATGCTAATAGGTTACTCAGTGATCGGTGGTTAATCCACAACATGTTATTAAGGTCGCATTGAGATCGGTGGCTCTGCCACATAGGTCACATAGTGATCGGTCTTTATGATGAGAAAGACAAATTGTCGAAATGGTGTGTAGCGGATGAAGGGTTGATTGTAGAAATCCCCAAGGTGTGATGGTTGGTACGGGCTGGTGTGTAGAGGATGGACTATAGGATTGGGTTGGGCCATGTAGCATATATATATTCTGTTGCCATTGTGTATGGGCCAAGGCCCATAATGTGTTTGTGGGCCACACCCTTTTATGTGTTTTCGGGATTTGCACATTGAGTCTTGGTGACTCACCCTTTTATTTTCCCCAACTATTCAGATGAGCTGTAGATCGTGGACATGGGAGCCGAGGCAGACTCGAGGGGCCATCAAGTCTTTTATTTATCATAAATTATTTTCGGTTTTCCTTTAAGTTTTAATTTTGGGATTATTTATGTAATAAGGCCTCCATAGCTTAGGTTATCAAATTATATTTTTTTTATTAATGTTACATTTTTATAAACTTATGTTTTCTAAGATTTAATTATAAAGCGAGATGAAAATGGGCCTTTCAAACTCGTTCAACGCAATAGTTAAAGTTTCTTTCAAAAATATCACAACTAATGACTAATTAGTTAAATAAACTGAGATTTTCAAAACCTTTCAAAGCAAATTTTTCAACATAAATCCGTAGCATACTAGACCCGAGGTTCACGTCGCGATTTTGGAAGGCGTTGCATCAAGTGTTGGGTACGAAGTTGGATTTCAGTACATCGTTTCATCCTCAGACCAATGGACAGTCTGAGCGGGTAATTCAGATCTTGGAGGACATGTTGAGAGGTTGTGTCATTGATTTCAGGGGTAGCTGGGAAGAATTTATACCATTAGTGGAGTTTGCTTACAACAACAGCTACCAGTCTAGTATTCAGATGGCACCCTATGAAGCATTGTACGGGCGAAAGTGTCGTACTCCTACCTGTTGGATGAAATTAGGGGAATGCCGAATTTTGGGTCCAGAGTTGGCTACCGAGACAGAGGAGAATGTGGAGTTAATTCAGGCTAGACTAAAAGAAGCGTCGGACAGACAAAAGTCCTATGCTGATTGGAAGCATAAGGACATAGAGTTTGCAGTGGGTGATAAGGTGTTCTTGAAAGTGTCGCCATGAAAGAAAGTACTGAGGTTTGGACGGAAGGTTAAATTAAGTCCCAGATTTATTGGACCTTATCGGGTGTTGAAACGAGTAGGGCCGGTAGCCTATCAGCTAGAGCTACCTTCTGAGCTAAGCCAGATTCAAAATGTATTCCACGTCTCTATGTTAAGACGTTACCGTTCGGATCCATCTCATGTGGTGTCTGTGGAAGAAATCGAAGTGAGACCTGACCTATCCTTTGAAGAGGAACTAGTAGGAATCCTGGATCATGATGTTAAGGAATTGCGAAGGAAAACGGTTCGTTAGTTAAGGTTCTGTAGCAGAATCATGGTTTTGAGGAGGCTACTTGGGAACCAGAGGAAGCAATGCAGCAGTAATACCCACATCTATTCTGATCAGGTAATTTCGAGGTCAAAATTTCTTTAAGGGGGTAGAGCTGTCACATCCCGAATTTATGGGGCTTTGCATTTGACGTGTTGTGATGTATTGTTGTGCTTATTATGTTTGTTAGAATGTTTTAGGGGTCCAGAATGGGCTCGAAGTTTGGCCGAGGCCCTAGCAAAAATTTTCTGTTTAGGCACTCTAGTGGAGAGCCAGGTAGGATAGGGCTTAAAAGATATTATCTGTGTAGTAAGACACAAAAATGGGCTTATGGCCCAGTGGTCAGTGGCAATATGCAGGGATTAGGAGGTGGCGTGTCAAACAGTTAAGGAGGTTCAAGGTTCGAGTCACATGATACCTTTTTATTTTAATTTAATTTCGGCAATAGCAAAGAGCAGTAGTGGAGCTCGGCTTGGATGCTTGAAATTAGGAATTATTTAGTGTGGATAATAAGGTTGATAATGTGCTGATAAAGGAAGGAAGAGGTGGTGTTATCTATAACATTGTGGATGAGTAATCAGATAAAGATAAGGAGAAAATTTTGGATTTATCTACTGGTCACAGTAGTGGCCGAAATTCCAACACTGAAGGGGGAGGTGAAATCGGTTCTGATAGGTTCAAGGGGTGCCGAAATTTCCCTTGATTAAATAGCTTAGTTTTGATTTTAAAGAGGGGCATTTTCGGTTTTGAGGCAGTAGGTGCCGAAATTTTGGTTCAAGTAGGGGTATACCTCTTTAATTCCAGCATTTGTTCCTCTCATCTCCACTTTTATGCAAAAGCCGAAATTTCTATTTTTCTCTTCTCTCAATCATCTTTTTCTCAAAAGCCGAAACTCATAACTCTTCTCTTCTCCATTCTTTTCTTATAACCGAATGATCATTGTTCTTTCCTTTATTCTCTCTTTTTCGATTTCTTCATAGCCGAATCTTTATAGATCCTGTTGCACTATTTTCCTTTTGATCTTCTCAGAAGTCGGAATCTCTAAGAGTTAGTCAAACCTGTCGGTTAAGGTAAGTGCTGAATTCTCTCTTCACTTCTTCTCTTTCGGTTTTTGGGGACCAAAATCGAAAGGCTAGATAAGATTATCTTTGGAGTAATTATTTAATTGTTATCGTGTTCTTATTTTGGGGCGACACATCGGGAATCGAAGTAGATCATCTAGATCTAAAACCCGAAAATCGCTAGTCTCTAAACTCCATCTCTTTCGGGATTTCTAGGTAAGGGATCTCTGCCCTATGAATGTACATTCGTGTTTGTACTCGATTCAATGTTTTAATCCGATTTGTTGACTAAGATCTGTTCCATGGATACAAACGCCAGTCAAATGAAAGGGGAAATTGGATCCGTAAATCCAACCCCTAGATTTAAGAAGTGAGCTGTGTCAGCCGTACGGGATTGACCACCGGGTTGTGGACCGACTTCAGAACAAAACCTTAGACAGTTAGCAGTCGTATCGGCTTCTGATAGTGTCGTCATATAAAGTCTCGTTTTGTCTGTAATCAGGTGTATGGATCTCTATCACACTAGTTAATATGTACTATATATATGTTATGGGGTAAAATCCAGAAAAAGGCTATATGAACAGTCGTGTTACCGGAAAAGGGTAGGCAAAGGATGCCAGGTACGTAATCATAAAAACTTCTCTATGTGTATCGAAGGATGTAGTAGTCTGTGATTTTTTTTAGATGGTATATTGTTTTGATTCTGCATGTATGTATGCATGGGATGGGATTGATATAACGAAGGGGAAGAGCTTGCTAATAGGTCACTCACTGATCGGTGGTTAATCCACAACATGTTATTAAGGTCGCATAGCGATCGGTGGCTCTGCCACATCTGATTAATAGGTCACATAGTGATCGGTGGTTAAACCATAATTTATTATTAAGGTCGCTTGGCGATCGGTGGCTCTGCCACATAGGTCACATAGTGATCGGTCTTTATGACAGGCAGCATAGCTGTCGAAATGGTATGTAGTGGATGGAGGGTTGATTATAGAAATCCCCAAGGTGTGATGGCTGGTACGGGCTGGTGTGTAGAGGATGGACTATAGGACTGGGATGGGCCATGTAGCATGTATATATTATGTTGCCATTATGTATGGGCCAAGGCCCATAATGTGTTTGTGGGCCTCACCCTTTTATGTGTTTTCGGGATTTGCACAATGAGTCTTGGTGACTCACCCTTTTATTTCCCTGACTTTTCAGATGAACAGTAGATCGTGGACATGGGAGTCGAGGCGGACTCGAGGGGCCATCAAGTCTTTTATTTATCATAAACTATTTTCGGTTTTCCTTTAAGTTTTAATTTTGGGATTATTTGTGTAATAAGGCCTCCATAGCTTAGGTTATCAAATTATATTTTTTTTATTAATGTTACTTTTTTATAAACTTATGTTTTCTAAGATTTAATTATAAAGCGAAATGAAAATGGGCCTTTCAAACTTGTTCAACGCAATAGTTAAAGTTTCTTTCAAAAATATCACAACTAATGACTAATCGGTTAAATAAACTGAGATTTTCAAAACCCTTCAAAGCAAAGTTTTCAACATAAACCCGTAGCATACCAGATCCGATTGTGGCTTATGGGCCGAGTTTGAGATGTTACATTTTCATATCAGAGCCCAATTCAAAACTTGGGCTATAAAATAGGTCCAGTAGTGATTTGTAAAATTGATGTGAATTTGAGAAAACTTTCGGTTGAGATATGGCCTTCGAGTCTACCGGCACCCGATCCACGCAGGTAAGTATTCTAAACTCATTATGTGTTATGCATGTTGGGCTTAATGGGCTCCGTAGGGACATAGGGTAGTATGATTAGAGTTTGATGGACTTTAGACTCAGTTTAAACAACTCTTAAAATTCATAAGACTTAATTTCTCAAATTAAACATGTCCGTAAACAAGTCGTTGGGTTGGAGTGTAGCAACAGGCATACGCATGTCTAGGATTGGATCTAGGGAGAGCTTGGTATTTAAACGGTCCTAGTGGCCCACCTCCTCTTCGCTGGAATCCTACCTGGTGTGTCGTGACTATTCACCTTAGCCATGAAGACTCGTTGACGGGCCAAAATTTATAACTAAAACCCGAAAGGGACTAGCCACCCTATTTTTTAAGATTGCTAAAATACCTTTAGTTTTGTAAAATTTTTGAAATACCCTTAATTTGTGAAAATTATCAAAATACCCCTGGTTTGCAAAATTACCTAAATACCCCTGGTTTGAAAAATTACCGAAATACCCTCAGATTGTAAAATTACCAAAATACCCCTATAGGATAAAATTACGAAAGTACCCCTGGGTAGTGCAATGATGAAAATACCTTAATGTGACGAATGTGGGTTTATGGTTGTCACTTTTGTGTTTGATGCTGTTATGTGATGCTCTGTTGTGATGCATATGGATGCGGAATGTATGTGGTTCCTAGAACTAGGAGATACAGACTTGAGACTGAAACCGTAGATATAATCTCAAATTCGAAAGAACTACTCCTGAAACTACTTTCCATAAGATTGTTCGTGGTTAATCAGTGAAAGAAATTAATAATTCATAAAATTTCTAATCAGATAAACGCGAATCGGTAGAATGAGTACAATGGGTCGTAGACGTCCTGCGCGTGGTAGTGGTAGAGGCGGGATGGTCGTGTCGAAACCGATGAGGGTGCGCCATAGATCGAGAGATGAGATGCCGCCCACTAGTTGAAGAGGCGAAATTTCGTGACTAGACTACGGAGATGATGCGATATCTCAAGCGATGTTAAGGGTTTTAGAGAGGGTTGCTGGGGCAGACATAGGCATAGGAGCCCAAAAATCTGTGTCGGAGCGACTTAGAGCGAATGGGGCAAAAGTGTTTAGGGGAATTTTTCGTATAGCCCCGAGTACAGCTGAGTATTGGTTGGAGGTGGTTGAACGCATAATGGATGATCTGGATTTTACGGAAGAAGAGAAGCTGAAAGGAGTAGTGTCCCTTCTTCGGGACGAAGCGTACCAATGGTGGCTTATGGTTAAGGATGGTACAGTGGCTGACCATATCACCTGGGATTACTTCAGAATGGCATTTTAGAGTAAGTACATTGGAACGAGTTATGTGGATGAGCAGAGCGTTTCTGAATCTGGTTCAGGGAAGTAGGTCGGTGGCGGCATATGAAGCGAAATTCTTACGCCTTAGCCATTATGCTCGAGAGATAGTGGCCACAGAACATGAGCGTTGTGTTTGATTTGAGGATGGCCTGAAAGATGATCTACGTGTTTTGATAGCTCCACAGCGGGAGAGGGAATTTGCTGTGCTTGTGGAGAAAGCTAAGATAGCTGAGGAGGTGAAGCGGACGGAAAAACTAAACAGGGATAGAGATAGGAGTGGAAGTAAGAGGAATTTTGGATCATCAGAGTTGCGCAGCAGAAGCATGGTGGGCCCATAACCCACAGGTCCTAGGATCGAAACCTGGCTCTGATACCAAAATGTAACATCCCAAACTCGACCCATAAGCCATAACCGGATCTGGTATGCTACGAGTTTATGTTGAAAACTTTGCTTTGAAGGGTTTTGAAAATCTCAGTTTATTTAACCGATTAGTCATTAGTTGTGATATTTTTGAAAAAAACTTTAACTATTGCGTTGAACGAGCTTGAAAGGCTCATTTTCATTTCGCTTTATATTTAAATCTTAGAAAACATAAGTTTATAAAAATGTAACATTAATAAAAAAAAATATAATTTGATAACCTAAGCTATGAAGGCCTTATTACACAAATAATCCCAAAATTAAAACTTAAAGGAAAACCGAAAATAGTTTATGATAAATAAAAGACTTGATGGCCCCTCGAGTCTGTCTCGGCTCCCATATCTACGATCTACTGCTTATCTGAATAGTTGGGTAAAATAAAAGGGTGAGTCACCAAGAATCAGTGTGCAAATCCCGAAAACACATAAAAGGGTGAGGCCCACAAACACATTATGGGCCTTGGCCCATACACAATGGTAACAGAATATATATATGCTACATGGCCCAACCCAATCCTATAGTCCATCCTCTACACACCAGCCCATACCAGCCATCACATATTGGGGATTTCTACAATCAACCCTCCATCCGCTACACACCATTTCGATAGTTGTGCTGCCTGTCACAAAGACCGATCACTATGTGACCTATGTGGCAGAGCCACCGATCGCCACGCGACCTTAATAATATATTGTGGTTTAACCACCGATCACTATGTGACCTATTAATCAAATGTGGCAGAGCCACCGATCGCCATGCGACCAAAATAACATGTTGTGGATTAACCACCGATCACTGAGTGACCTATTAGCATGCTCTTCCACTTTGCCATATCAATCCCATCCCATGCATACATACATGCATAATCAAAACAATATACTATCTAAAAAAAATCACAGACTACCACATCCTTCGATACACATAGAGAAGTTTCTAGATTACGTACCTAGCATCCTTTACCTACCCTTTTCGGGTAACAAGACTGTTCATACAGCCTTTTTCCGGCTTTTAGCCCATAACATATATATAGTACAGATTAACTAGTGTGATAGAGACCCACACACCTGATTACAGACAAGACGAGACTTTTTATGTCGACACTATCAGAAGCCGATAGGACTGCTAACTGTCTAAGGTTTTGTTCTGAAGCCGGTTTACAACCCGGTGGCCAATCCTGTATGGCTGACACAGCTCGCTTCTTAAATCTAGGGGTTGGATTTACGGATCCAATTCCTTCTTTCGTTTGACTGACATTTGTATCCATGGAACAGATCTTAGTCAACAATCGGATTAAAACATTGAATCGAGTACAAACACGAATGTACATTCATAGGGCAGAGATCCCTTACCTGAAAATCCCGAAAGAGATAGAGTTTAGAGACTACCGGTTTTCAGCTTTTAGATCTAGACGATCTACTTCGATTTTCGATGTGTCACCCCAAAATAAGAACACGAGAACAATCAAATCATTACTCCAAAGATAATTTTATCTAGCCTTCGGGCTTTGGTCTCTAAAAATCGGAAGAGAAGAAGTGAAGAGAGAATTCGACACTTACCTTAACTGACAGATTCGACTAACTCTTAGAGATTCCGGCTTCTGAGAAGATCAAAAGGAAAACAGTGCAACAGGATCTATGAAAATTTGGCTATGAAGAAATCGGAAAAGAGAGAATAAAGGAAAGAACAATGATCATTCGGTTATAAAAAAGAATGGAGAAGAGAAGAGTTATGAGTTTCGGCTTTTGAGAAAAAGATGATTGAGAGAAGAGAACAATGGAAAATTCATCTTTTGCATAAAAGTAGAGATGAAAGGAAAGAAAAAGAGAATAGGGTCAAATGCCGGAATTGAAGAGGTATCCCCCCACTTAAACCAAAATTTCGGCACCTACTGCATAAAAACTGAAAATGCCCCTCTTTAAAATCAAAACTAAGCTATTTAATCAAGGGAAATTTTGGCACCCCTTGAACCTATCGTAACCGATTTCACCTTCCCTTCAAGTTGTTGGAATTTCGCCACCATCGTGACCAGAGATAAACCAAATTTTCTCCTTATCTTTATCCGATTACTCATCCACAAAGGTCATGGATAACACCACCTCTTCCTTCCTTTATCAAGACATTATCAACCTTATTATTCACACTAAATAATTCCTAATTTCAAGCATCCAAGCCGAACTCCACTACTGCTCTTTGCTATTGCCGAAATTAAATTAAAATAAAAAGGTATCATGCGACTCGAACCTTGGACCTCCTTAACTGCTTGACACGCCACCTCCTAGTCCCTGCATATCGCCACTGACCACTGGGCCACAAGCCCATTTTTGTGTCTTACTACACAGATAATATCTTTTAAGCCCTATCCTACTTGACTCTCCACTAGAGTGCCCAAACAGAAAATTTTTGCTAAGGCCTCGGCCCAACTTTGAGCCCATTCTGGACCCCTAAAACATTCTAACAAACATAATAAGCACAACAATACATCACATCACGTCAAATGCAAAGCCACATAAATTCAGGATGTGACAGTTCTACCCCTTCTGCCTCGAAATTACCTGGTCAGAATAGATGCGGGTATTGTTGCCGTATTGCTTCCTTTGGTTCCCAAGTAGCCTCCTCAGAACTGTGATTCTGCCACAGAGCCTTAACTAACGGAACCGTTTTCCTTCGCAATACCTTAGCATCATGATCCAGGATTTCTACTGGTTCCTCTTCAAAGGATAGGTCAGGTCTCACTTCGATTTCTTCCACAGACACCACATGAGATGGATCCAAACAGTAACGTCCTAACATATAGACGTGGAATACGTTGTGAATCTGGATTAGCTCAGAAGGTATGTAACGACCTCAAAAGTATGGATATCGAACAATGAGTTATCGGGTCTTCGTTTTTAGTAAACGGACTCGTAAAATATTTACTAAAAATATTTATAAAGTTAGTTATGTGTTTAATTAATTAAGTGAATTTAGCTTAATTAAGAGCAATTAGTTAAAAAAAACTAAATTGAAATAGGAGTAAAAGTTGAATTATAGATTAAAAGAAATTATAAAGGACCAAAATGGCAATTAAACCATTTTGTATAGTTGAGGCGGTTGCAACGTAGAAAAATCTGAGATTTTTATGTTTAATATATGTTATTATATTATTATATAATAAAGATATTTTATGTTTTAATTATAATATATTATAATTATATTGTTATTATATATATATATATGCGTGTGTGTGTGTGTGTCTGTTAAAAAGAGAAAGAAAAAGAAAGAAGAACAGAAAAGAAACAGAGAGCAAGACGAAAACAGGGGAAGAAAAAGGGAAAGGAAGAAAATAAAAGGAGAAACTAGGGATTTGAAGCTTTAAGCTTTAAAAGGTAAGTCAATTAGCCCTTTCTTTTAATTTTGATGTTTTAGAAATTTTTAAACAAAGTTTTGTTGAAATTAAGTAAAAGCCATGGAAGTTCTTAGGTTTCAAACACAGTTCATGTTGGATAAATTGTTGAATTAGGGATAAAATTGAATAAATTCTAAGTTAGAATTGAAGAAGGGATTAAATTGTAAAAGAAGCTATAAGCTTTGAGTTTTAGGGATTAAGTTGAAATAAATTCGAAATTATGAAAATATGATAAAAATTGGATAGGTAAATGTAAGTTTGGCAAGAAATTGAGTAGTAAAAGGTATGAATTGAGAAAGAAAAATATAGGCTTAGTTAGGATTAAATTGCAAAATAAGCCATAAGGAAACAGTTTGGACAGCAGCAGTAGACTGGCTTTGAAAAATCACTAAAACTTGTAGAAGTGTAATTAGAAGTTTGAGTAAGATATGAAATTAAATTTTATTGAGTCTATTTTCATATGAAAGAAACATAGAAAGCAAAGAAATTCTGTATTTTGAGATATTTATATTTTTGTGAGACTGGTTTAGATTGATTTAGAGATCCCCTGTTCTAACTTTAGAAAATCATTAAAAATTGTACAATAATAATTAGGGGATATAATTTATATGTTTAGATTCCTTAAGGAGTCTATTTTTATAAGAAACAAACTAGAACATCATTTGAATTCTGTACAAAAAGGTAATTAAATTTTAGCAAAGAGTGGGCAGAACTGTCAGACAACAGAACAGGGGTGATTTTAAAGAATAAACTGTACTTATTGGCTAAATAAAAAATTCTGAAAATTTTATGACACGAAGATATGTGAGTCTAGTTTCATAGAAAATTTACGGATCTTAATTTGGAATTCTATAACTCAAGATATAGATAATTTAGTGACAATGACTCAGATAGACAGCCTTGAAAGAACTTATAAGTAAATAATAGAATTGTGTGTAAGGAATGCGGAGTAAAAAGGAGGAGTAGGGAATCGAATAAAATTCAATTATTTATTGAGATTTAATGTTGTAATTAATAATGTAAATCATTATTATTTCCGTAGCAAACAAGGAATTCGAGACATTGAGCAAGGAAGGAAAAGAGAAAAACAAACGAGAAGTAAAACGAGAAATTCAGGTTAGTATTACTATAATTCAAATTTGATTATTTGCTAAATTTTAAATTAATATATGTATATATGATAAACAAATTGAAGTAAGTATCAAGAATGAATTAAGTGATAAATATGTATTGGAATTGAATTTATTATTAGTAATTGTTGAATTTTGAATAATACGTTTAGTAAATAGAAATAAGGTTAATATTGATATTGAATTAGATAAAACTGAATTAAATTGTGAATTGAATGAAATTGAAATAAAGTTTGAATATGTATGAGCATATGATGATATATTGATTAGAAAGTGAAAATGCATTGAATTGATAATATATATATATATATATATATAATGGAAATGTGAAAAGTGATTTGAAATTGAATCAAATTGAATTGAATGTGATTATTTGAAATGTACATGGATTGAAAGTATGAGGAAGTGATTGAGTTGAAATGTGACTTGAAGTGAATTTATGTGACTTTGTGAATTTGTTATTGTGATTGAACTGAATCCGAATGATTATGATCAATTGAAAGTGAAAGTGATATGGATATGTGATTTCGATACCCTATTAACTAGTCGGGCTAGGGTGAATATAGTTGGCATGCCATAGGATTGGAAGAGTTCAGGGATTCTTCGACCTCGAGTCGATGAGACATTGGCTGTCACTATTTTACTTCAGATAGATTCGATGAGGTACTGGGTACCACTTTACTTCGGCTAGGCCGATGAGACACTGGGTGTCACTATATTGCTTGAACTATCCGATAAGGCTTTGGGTGCCAACTGTGTGTTTGGTTGGATCCGTATCCGCCAAAGTCCGATTCAAGTTAATAGGGTAAGTAAGTAAAATGATAAATTCGAATAAATGTGATTAAACTATTGAAAGAAATAAGAAAGTGAATTTATCAAATAAAATATGAAATGAGAATTGTGATATGAATTGAATGCATGAACCAAAGGTTCATGAAATGTTCAAAAATAAATTGTGAATTGAAATATTATATAAGATGGAGAAATGAAACTAAAGTTCACAGTTTTGCTTGAAATTATATAAATAATATAAGAAGTTAATTGAAAAGAATAATATAATTGAATTATATATATTTTGAGTGTGAATTTGATGTGAGAAAATGAAATTGAGATATGAGATTTAGAATATGGACCAAAGGTGTATGAATTAAATAAAATTTAAAGCGAAGATATAATAAATAAACTAGTGAAATTGTTATTGTTGAGATATGACTTTAGTAAACACAAATTGCAATAGAATTAATATTGAATCATGAATAAAATTTAGTGAATTGCAAATGATATGAAATGAACTAATGGAATGGAATGTGGAAAATAATAATGATAATAAAATTCTATGAAAATTGGATAGTGAAATAATGTATAAATCTAATTAAATACAAGCCTTGAAATAATGTTTATTATATTAGATGATTTAATTTAAAGAATAAAATAACTATTAAGTAATTGTATCATAAATTGAATGTATATAAGTTATTATATAATTTGAATTATGGTAATACCATGAGTATACCTTACTCAATGACGGTTGTTTCCGTCATGCAGTTAATTGAAAGTCGTTGTCCGGTCAAAGATCTAGAGTAATCCCGACCTCATAGAGAATTTTGAGTAATGTACTCTTCTTTGATAATGGTGGCATGTACCTAGGTAATGAACAGGTTGAGTATATGTGCCTTATAATTTAGAAATAAATTTAAAAATGTTTGAAAATGTTCTAAGTATTCGAATTAGTCCCGAAGCATTCCTATCGAAGATTCATATAAGGGACTATAAGATTATTTTATATTATGATTGATAATAATTATGTATTAATTGTAAAGTTATCTGATTGATCTGGTAGCACTCCGTAACCCTAATCCGATGATAGATTGGGGTTAAGGGTGTTACAAGGTAGCTCTAGCTGATAGGCTATCGGCCTTACTCGTTAAGGTCCGATAAATCTGGGACTTAATTTACCCTTCCGTCTAAACCTCAGCACTTTCTTCCATGGTGACACTTTCAAGAACACCTTGTCACCCACTGCAAACTCTATGTCCTTACGCTTCAAATCAGTATAGGACTTCTGTTTGTCCAACGCTTCTTTTAGTCGAGCCCTAATTAACTCCACCTTCTCCTCTGTCTCGGTAACCAATTCTGGACCCAAAATTTGACGTTCCCCTAATTCCGTCCAACAGGTAGGAGTATGACACTTCCGCCCATACAATGCTTCTTAGGGCGCCATCTAAATACTAGACTGGTAGTTGTTGTTGTAAGCAAACTCCGCTAATGGTATAAATAACTGATTTCTCCCCGTACAGATAATGTCTCCAGATCTTCAGAGAAAAAAGTTTCGCCGCCAATTCCAAATCATGGGTCGGATAATTTGCTTCGTGCGGTCTTAACTGCCGAGATGCATACGCAACAACCTTTCCATCCTGCATCAACACGCATCCTAGTCCCGTGTGTGAAGTATCACAGTAAATTACGAATTCCTTCCCAGCCTACGGCTGAATCAATACCGGAGCCTCCGTCAAAATCCTTTTTAACTTCTCAAAACTCCCTTGCTGCTTACTTGACCAAACAAACGGAATTCCTTTCCGCAGCAACTTAGTCAATGGTGACGCAATTGAAGAAAATCCTTCAACAAACCTTCGGTAGTACCCAGCCAGACCAAGAAAACTCTGAATTTTTGCCACAGACCTAGGCGGCTTCCATTCCAACACCGCTTCAATTTTTCGAGGGTCAACCCTAATCCCCTCTACCGACACAACGTGGCCTAAAAAAGTAACTTCACTTAGCCAAAATTCGCACTTACTAAATTTGGCATACAACTGCTTCTCCCTCAGAATCTGTAAAACCACTCGCAGATGTGAATCATGCTCCTCTTCCGATCTTGAATAAACCAGGATATCATTTATAAATACTAACACAAACCGATCCAAGTAGGGTTGGAACACTCGGTTTATCATATCCATAAACGCTGCTAGTGCGTTAGTCAACCCAAATGGCATCACCATGAATTCGTAGTGACCATAGCGTGTCCTGAATGCCGTCTTATGAATATCAGCCTTCTTGACCTTAAGCTGATGGTAGTGGGAAGTGCTTTAGGTGTGGATCTATGGACCATCAGATTAGAGGCATCCCGACTTTGGGCGATGTAGAACCCAGGCGTGGAAATGCTCACTGGTAGAGGAGGTTAGTAGCGGCAGAGAGGTCGTGGTCCAGCCAGAGGTGGTAACAGTTTCGATCGGGGCCGTGGAGCACCAGGCCGAGGGGCAAGAAACACTAAGATGAGGCAGCCGGGGTTGGTCTATGCTGCTAGACGTTGAGAGGAGGCTGAACACTGGATGTTATAACCGGTACGTTTTTAATATTTGGTTTGCCTTACACTGCATTGATTGACATTAGGTTGATGTATTCATATGTTACTAGTAGTGTGTCTAGAACTTTGAGTTTAGATTCTGAGATTACCCCTAGGGCGATGACTGTAATTAGCCCATTAGGACAATCTGTGGTAGTAGATAAACTCTATCGAGAGGTACCCTTAGAAGTTTAGGGAATAGTTTTCCTGACGGATCTAATGGAATTGCCTTTCAGGGAGTTCGACTTAATATTAGGCATAGACTAGCTGGTGAAGTATCAAGCTAATTTAGATTGTGCAGCCAACGTATGGTGCTAAAAACCCCCGAGGGTGGTGAAGTGTTGGTGATAGGAGAAATGGGGAATTGTCTGTCGAATGTGTTGACTGCCCAAAGAGTAGAAAGGATGGTGAGAAAAGGATACGAGGCAGTTTTAATGTTTGTTCGGGCTCTAGAAGCCGAGGACCTAACTATTGGGGATGTTAGGACAGTGAAGGAATTTCTTGATTTTTTTCCCAGAAGATCTTTCGGGATTACCCCCGGATCATGAAGTGGAGTTTGGTATCGATCTTCTTCTGGGAACAACGCCAGTATCTATTGCTCCTTATAGAATGGCGCCAAAGGAGTTGGTGGAATTGAAAGCGCAGATTCAGGAGTTGCTAGATAGAGGGTTTATTCGACCAAGTGTGTCACCGTGGGGAGCGCCAGTGTTATTTATTAAGAAGAAAGATGGATCAATGCGTATGTGCATTGACTATCGTCAGTTGAATAAGTTAACAATCAAGAACAAATACCCGTTACCAAGGATCGATGACTTGTTCGATCAGTTGAAGGGGGCCTCAGTCTTTTCGAAGATAGATCTGAGATCAGGGTATCATCAGCTTAAGGTCAAGGAGGCAAATATTCATAAGACGGCTTTTAGGACTCACTATGGTCACTACAAATTCATGGAGATGCCATTTGGGTTGTATAACGCACTAGCAGCGTTTATGGATATGATGAACCGAGTGTTCCAACCCTACTTGGATCGGTTTGTCGTAGTATTTATAGATGATATCCTGGTTTATTCAAGATTGAAAGAAGAGCATGATTCACATCTGCGAGTGGTTTTGCAGATTCTGAGGGAGAAACAGTTGTATGCCAAATTCAGTAAGTTTAAATTTTGGCTAAGTGAAGTTACTTTTCTAGGCCACGTTGTGTCGGCAAAGGGGATTAGGGTTGACCCTCGAAAAATTGAAGCGGTGTTGGAATAGAAGCCGCCTAGGTCTGTGGCAGAAATTCAAAGTTTTCTTGGTCTGGTCGGGTACTACCGAAGGTTTGTTGAAGGATTTTCTTCAATTACAGCACCATTGACTAAGTTACTGCGGAAAAGAGTACCGTTTGTTTGGTCCAGTAACCAGCAAGGAAGTTTTGAGAAGTTAAAAAGGATTTTGACGGATGCTTCGATATTGATTCAGCCGGAGGCTGAGAAGGAATTTGTAATTTACTATGATCTTTCACACACGGGACTAGGATGCGTGTTGATGCAGGATGGAAAGGTTGTTGCGTATGCATCTCGGTAGTTAAGACCGCACAAAGCAAATTATCCCACCCATGATTTGGAATTGGCGGCGGTGGTTTTTCTCTGAAGATCTGGAGACATTATCTGTATGGGGAGAAATCTGTTATTTATAATATTAGCAGAGTTTGCTTACAACAACAGCTACCAGTCTAGTATTCAGATGGCGCCCTATGAAGCATTGTATGGGCGAAAGTGTCGTACTCCTACCTGTTGGACGGAATTAGGGGAACGTCGAATTTTGGGTCCAGAGTTGGTTACCGAGACAGAGGAAAAGGTGGAGTTAATTCGGGCTTGACTAAAAGTAGCGTCGGACAGACAAAAGTCCTATGCTGATTTGAAGCGTAAGGACATAGAGTTTGCAGTGGGTGACAAGGTGTTCTTGAAAGTGTCGCCATGGAAGAAAGTACTGAGGTTTGGACGGAAGGGTAAATTAAGTCCCAGATTTATCGGACCTTATCGAGTCTTGAAACGAGTAGGGCCGGTAGCCTATCAGCTAGAGTTACCTTCTGAGTAATAGATTCACAATGTATTCCACTTCTCTATGTTAATACGTTACCATTTGGATCCATCTCATGTGGTGTCTGTGGAAGAAATCGAAGTGAGACTTGACCTATCCTTTGAAGAGGAACCAGTAGAAATCCTGGATCATGATGTTAAGGTATTGCAAAGGAAAACGGTTTCGTTAGTTAAGGTTCTGTGGTAGAATCACAGTTCTGAGGAGGCTACTTGGGAACCAGAGGAAGCAATACGGCAGCAATACCCGCATCTCTTCTGACTAGGTAATTTTGAGGCCAAAATTTCTTTAATGGGGGTAGAACTGTCACATCCCGAATTTATAGGGCTTTGCATTTGACGTGCTGTGATGTATTGTTGTGCTTATTATGTTTGTTAGAATGTTTTAGGGGTCCAGAATGGGCTCGAAGTTGGCCGAGGCCTTAGCAAAATTTTTCATTTAGGCACTCTAGTGGAGAGTCGGTAGGATAGGGCTTAAAAGATATTATCGTGTAGTAAGACACAAAATGGGCTTATGGCCCAAATGGTCGATGGCGATATACGCAGGGATTAGGAGGTGGCGTGTCAAACAGTTAAGGAGGTCCAAGGTTCGAGTCGCATGATACCTTTTTATTTTAATTTAATTTCGGTAATAGCAAAAAGTAGTAGTGGAGTTCGGCTTGGATGCTTGAAATTAGGAATTATTTAGTGTGGATAATTAGGTTGATAATGTCTTGATAAAGGAAGGAAGAGGTGGTGTTATCCATGACATCGTGGATGAGTAATCGATAAAGATAAGGAGAAAATTTGATTTATCATCTGGTCACAGTGGTGGCCGAAATTCCAACACTGAAGGGGGATGTGAAATCGGTTCTGATAGGTTCAAGGGGCGCCGAAATTTCCCTTGATTAAATAGCTTAGTTTTGATTTTAAAGAGGGGCATTTTCGATTTTTAGGTAGTAGGTGCCGAAATTTTGGTTTAAGTAGGGGGATACCTCTTCAATTCCGGCATTTGACCCTATTCTCTTTTTTTTTTCCTCTCATCTCCACTTTTATGCAAAAGCTGAAATTTCCATTGTTCTCTTCTCTCAATCATCTTTTTCTCAAAAGCCGAAACTCATAACTTTTCTCTTCTCCATTCTTTTCTTATAACCGAATGATCATTGTTCTTTCCTTTATTCTCTCTTTGCCGATTTCTTCATAGTCAAATTTTCATAGATTCTGTTGCACTATTTTCCTTTTGATCTTCTCAGAAGTCGGAATCTCTAAGAGTTAGTCGAATCTGTCGGTTAAGGTAAGTGTCGAATTCTCTCTTCACTTCTTCTCTTCCGATTTTTGGAGACCAAAGCCGAAAGGCTAGATAAGATTATCTTTGGAGTAATGATTTGATTGTTCTCGTGTTCTTATTTTGGGGAGACACATCAGGAATTGAAGTAGATTGTCTAGATCTAAAAGCTAGAAACCGCTAGTCTCTAAACTCCATCTCTTTCGGGATTTCTAGATAAGGGATCTTTGCCCTATGAATGTACATTCGTGTTTGTGCTCAATTCAATGTTTTAATCCGATTTGTTGACTAAGATCTATTCCATGGATACAAACAACAATCAAACGAAAGAAGGAATTGGATCCGTAAATCCAACCCCTAGATTTAAGGAGCGAGCTGTGTCAACCGTATGGGATTGGCCACCAGGTTGTGGACCAGCTTCAGAACAAAACCTTAGACAGTTAGCAGTCGTATCGACTTCTAATAGTGTCGACATAGAAAGTCTCGTCTTGTCTGTAATCAGGTGTGTGGATCTCTATCATACTAGTTAATCTGTACTATATATATATGTTATGGGCTAAAAGCCGAAAAAAGGCTGTATGAACAGTCGTGTTACCCAAAAAGGGTAGGCAAAGGATGCCAGGTACGTAATCATAGAAACTTCTCTATGTGTATCGAAGGATGTGGTAGTCTATGAATTTTTTTTATACAGTATATTGTTTTGATTCTGCATGTATGTATGCATGGGATGGGATTTATATGACGAAGGGGTAGAGCATGCTAATAGGTCACTCAGTGATCGGTGGTTAATCCACAACATGTTATTTAGGTCGTATGGCGATCGGTGGCTCTGCCACATCTGATTAATAGGTCACATAGTGATCGGTGGTTAAACCACAATATATTATTAAGGTCGCATGGCGATCGGTGGCTCTACCACATAGGTCACATAGTGATCGGTCTTTATGACAGGCAGCACAGCTGTCGAAATGGTGTGTAGCGGATGGAGGGTTGATTGTAGAAATCCCCAAGGTGTGATGGCTGGTACGGGCTGGTGTGTAGAGGATGGACTATAGGATTGGGTTGGGCCATGTAGCATATATATATTCTGTTGTCATTGTGTATGGGCCAAGGCCCATAATGTGTTTGTGGGCCTCACCCTTTTATGTGTTTTCGGGATTTGCACACTGAGTCTTGGTGACTCACCCTTTTATTTTCCCCAACTATTCAGATGAGCAGTAGATCGTAGACATGGGAGCCGAGGCGGACTCGAGGGGCCATCAAGTCTTTTATTTATCATAAACTATTTTCGGTTTTCCTTTAAGTTTTAATTTTGGGATTATTTGTTTAATAAGACCTCCATAGCTTAGGTTATCAAATTATATTTTTTTTATTAATGTTACATTTTTATAAACTTATGTTTTCTAAGATTTAATTATAAAGCGAAATGAAAATGGGCCTTTCAAACTCGTTCAATGCAATAGTTAAAGTTTCTTTCAAAAATATCACAACTAATGACTAATCAGTTAAATAAACTGAGATTTTCAAAACCCTTCAAAGCAAAGTTTTCAACATAAACCCGTAGCATACCAGATCCGGTTGTGGCTTACGGGCCGGGTTTAGGATGTTACACGTTGGCCACCAAGACGCTGCCGCCGACACCACCATGTCCAGTGATGCAGGTGCGACACCCTGACGGCATCCCGAGCCGGTTTGACTGTTGCTGGTTTGGTCCGAGTCTATGACAGCCCGATCGGTTCGGTCTAGTCACTGATTAGACTGTTAGTTCAGTTTCACATGTCGGGCCCAATTCAACCAGTTTTTGGGTCTTAGATCCAATTTACGATATTAGATTCAATTTTCAAGTTCAATTACCCATTGGGTCAATTGTCTGACTTGAAAATTAACTTCCAAAAATATTATAATAATTTTAATTAATTTGATTAATTTAATTTTACTTGATCAAAATTAATTTTTCCAAAAATCTTTTAAATTTTCCAAATTAACTTTTCAAGAAAATTCTTTAATCAAATGCTTTAGTTGAACAATTCTTACAACCTCCTAATTTAATTCCACATTGAATAAATCGACTCAATTAAATTATTCCCAAAGTTGTAGAATTTTCTTCTGATTCAAATGCAATCCGATCGAGCTTTTGTTGAGCTAGTGGATGGACCAATCAGATATATAAAATTAGGCTATAGTGATTTCAATTATGTCCAGAAGTATCGTTCCGATAATTCGCAATTGCTTAATCATAGAGTCAGTCCACAAGAAGTATCATGATTGAAAACTCCTTATTGTATACTCTTTAAGAAAGTAATTCATCCAACTGCTTTGTCAATGACCTCATCATGTGTGTGTTACCCTTATATGATATCCTTGATTCCTTTGAGTTAAATCCATTCACTCAATACAATCCTATTTTATCTCATTGTCAACATTGTGTCTTCTTAACGATTAGTATGATCATTGTCAACAAATGACTGTGATAAATTGCCCGTTCGAGAACAAGTAACCAGTGACTACGTTTCATATGTATTAATCCACACAGGGCCAATGAGAGGATACCATTAACTCTTTAATTGAGATATGAATTCCACTATTGCTAATAAAGCCATGCCATGCACAAGTCATGTACCCAACATACTGGATATGGGCTCGATCATCTTTAGAGCATAAGCTTCCATTTATACCAAAACACATGAGTTGCATACGCATGGTCAATTACTAACTCAGGACTTAGGTAAATCACACCATGAACGTCACAAGTGAATTAATTCACAAATTGATTCAGAATTAATTCATCTTGGGTCTAGTCCAATGTATCATTCTACCAATAAATACATCTATGTCTCTACTCATGGAGTTAACTGCTCCGATAGCCAAGACTAGCCATCTCTCCAGTTGGAATTGTAGATGGCATAATAATCATTCTCAGTATTTGAATCAAATGCTCACTTTGATTCTTTTACAAGATTACAGACTCATTTAGATTATCTACTAATGTAAGTTGTCTTTCTCACAATGTAAACATTCTTTACAATGCCACTTATCCTCAGTTTGAACTTTAGACAATTAATGAGCTAATATTTGCTTGTCACAATTTCGTTAAGCATGCAAAATATAAAAGATAGAAAATACAAAAGACATAATAGTGAAATGTGAAATTAACTTTATTTATTTATTTATCGTTCAAATAAATAGAAAATAATTACATGTTTACTATAATATGGGCACATTTCCCAACAGCATACTCCCTATAAATCCTAGATTCTATCCACTCCTCTCCCATTTTCTTTCATTTTATTTTTAGCAAACTAGGATGGAATTTAGTCTAAAATAAATATTAAATGAAGTATAAAATGAACAAGTGGGCAGTAGTCTAATGGTTAAGTATTCTCCCTTCTTCTCTTGTATCTTAGGTTCAAGTCACACCAAACTCTTCCCTATTTCCATTTTTAATTTCGGTAAGAAGGGATTGACCAAACAGGCCCTAAAATTTAGAAAAACCTAGGTATTCAATCTCTTTTCCTAAGCACAATAGAACTATGGTTTCTTTTTCAAATTAAACAAAAATTCTGCTTTATTTTTCCCTATTTCTTTTTCTTTTTCTTTGTAAATATTTTTCTCTCCAATTGCTGAAATTGCTTCCATTTCTCGAATTGAAATCAATCCCGAACGTGAATCATTTTCCACCGATTGTTGAACTTATCGCCGTTAACCTCTGAATTCTCAACAAAAGTTTGGTAAGTACTCTAGTTTCAATTACTAGAACTTGTAAATTGTAAAATAGCATCGCTTCTCATTAATCTTCCAATTTGATTACAAATTTCACCTAAAATCTTGATAATCTTGGTTAATATTTAAATCTGTTATTGATTCATGAGTAAATCTCGTTTGAAGCCTATTATAGGTACCCTGGGTCAAATTCAAGTGCAAGGAATGACCTTCGAGATTCCGGTGATAAGTGTGTGTTTCTTTACAAGTGAATCAGGGCAAATCATGCCTCGGAATAGGGCCACACGGTCAAGTGGGCCACTCGTGTGGACTACATTGTAATGTTCGCCTAAAACCTTAGGAAATTTGTTTCTCACACGGCCTACCACATGGTCATGTCTCCCCTGAAGGTTGAATTTACGAATGCCACGCGATCCAATGCTTCCCACACAGTCCGGTCACACGGTCATGTGTCCCTTGATTCTTAGGTTTTATAGTTTTTTTCTAAAATTTTTTAAAACTATTCAATTTAGTCCTTGCATGATCCGTGAACTATTTTTTAGAATTTTATCTCTTACAATTAGGCCCTTAATATTTTGATTAGTATGGAATCTATGATTTAGTTGATTAGATTATTTATGTTTATGCATGATATGTGACTGAAACTTGTTTACTGTCATTGAATTATTGATGTACTGTCACTATTACTCATACTACAATATTGTTGATTGCATGAACAACATGCCTACTCTTATTGATAAACTGAAACCACTACTACTTTGGATTAACATGCCTATATGTTATGTCACATCCCAAAAACCGAGTTAGAAGAAATTGGGTTAGTGAAACCAAGAGTGCTCACGTCCTATTTTGGATAAAGGTTGTGAAAATTATGTCAAGTAATTTGTTCTGGTTCAGTAGTTAAAAGTTGTGTTTGTGTGTGATAAGTCATGTGTTCAAATCCCTTTCCTTAAATTTTTTTAATTTTTGTTTCAACCTTTAACTTTAAAGACCCAACTTATATGTTATTCTCGTTCAACTGATTTCAAGAATGAGTTTGTTGGTTCAGTGGTAAGACTTCAACTTACCCTTTGGTCTTGTGATCGAATACTTATGTATGTAAAGTGAAAATTTATTTTTGTTTTAAACTCCGTGAAAAAAATTTGATGTGGATAGTTAATTGGGGTTAGTGGGTAGTTTTTTTTTAAATATAACAATTAATCCCTAAAACCACTTCCCTTTTTACCATCCATCACCCCACTCCTCTTTTTCACTTTTCTTTTTTTTCCCCCTTTCCTTTTCCATTTTGTTCTTTCTTTCTTTTCTTCCTTCTGTTGAATTCTTGCTTGTCGCATCTTATTTTCTTTTGTGAATGTGCGTGATAGTTGTTTATGTGATCGTGGCCCAAGCATCGTGTAAGTATCGTTGAACTATCTTTTGTTATTCAATTTGTAATTCATTCATTGAACAAGGTAAGAGTTGTAATGGCTTTTAATTTTTCGTACTTCGTTGCTTTGAACTTTTTTGTGATCTTCGATTAGGCGAAGTGTGCAGGATACATGATTCTTTGGCGATTTAGATACTGTTTTGAACGCTGATTTTATGGGGGTAAGCACTCGAATGTTAATTTTTGAGGACTAATTTTTAGTAAAGGAAATTATCAAATTAAGTATCGGTTTTATCTCTTAGTTGTTGAATGGCACGATTGTATGTTGTATATAGGATTCAAGAGTGTTCTATGGTGTGGTCAATCATAAATAACATTAGGTGTGTGATTCTAACCCGAAACGTCGATTAAAACTCGAAAAAACTCGAAAACAAATGTTGTTTTCAAAACTACTCTGCGTCATTCGGCCGTCTGGCTGGCCATGTGCCAAGTCGTATGGAGCATACGAGTTTGTGTGATTACACAGGCAATTTAGGTAGGCCGTGTGCCAGACCGTGTGGAGCACACGGACGTGTGTAATTACACAGCATGGACAGGTAGGCTGTGTGGGCCACACGGGCTGTCTTGTTGGGTCGTGTGGGCCCATTTTTTGGAAATTTTCACCTAGGCCTTTTGACTCAAAAATTCGTAATTAGACCTTCCGTAAGGTCCATTTGGCTTAAATAAGACTCAAAATGTGACATACGTCAATATCGGTCAGTATGTGATATGGCTAAGGTAGGTGAAAAACTTATATACGATCTGTGTTCTGATAACTTTGAAAGCATAATTATGTGTAAAAACATGCATGACACTTGTATGTAGAATAACTGGTAGTATAAGCAATATGATATGTTATGATCTGTAAAAAAAAATATGTTTATGTATGCATGTCATATTATTCATGTGATATGTACATATGTTATTATGATTATGCATGTGCATTGGGGTGGGTTTTGATATGGTGGAGAAAGTGTTTTCTGGTAGTACTACTGCAATTCTGGCAGTTAAACCGCAATATTTGTCTGGCAGCTCAGCTACACCATTATGAGTGGCATTCAACCACGACCAGGTGTGATTGGATGGATGGACTCTTGTAGTCCTATTTGGTGTAATTAGTTGGACAGAGTTGGTATGTAGCGGATGGGGGCAAGATTTGTTCTGATATGATATATGTTTTTGAAAATATGACATTCTGATCTGGTATATGTTTCTGGAAATATGACACTCTGATTTGATATATGTTTCTGGTAATGTGACATTCTGATATGATATTTGTATATGTGTACATTATAAGTAAAATTCTATTCGGGTATTTACATTTGTGTATATTATAAAAAAATTCTGTGTGTGGGCCGAGTCACACACTGGGCTTCTAACTCACTCATTTGTTTAATACGTTTCAAGTGATCTTCCGACTTAGGACCAGACGACATGCGGGAGCGTGGATTGTTTTCTCGGCTAATTAAATATGGTGATTTACATTAGTAATTTATCTGGACTTTTGGGACTGAAATCCATTTTTGGGCATTGAATTGGTTTTTGTTTTATTCGTCAGTATTTGATATTTTAAACGTAAAAGCTAAAAAAATGCACGGGTTAACAAACTAAGATTTGGATTTCAAAACTGAAACTTTGAAAGTTTTCTGTTGCATAATTAAATAATCGCCTAAGTGTTTTTCTGTAAATAAATAATTTTTAACAAATGTTAGTGTTAATTAGAAATGATTTGCCTAAAATTGATACTTTCAAAGCAAACAAATTTGAATTCAAATTATGGGTTTGAAATAAGTGTTTTCAGGCTTAAGTTTTTCCTAAACATTTGTGAGAGTTCTGCCAAATTTTATGCTTTCGAAACACGCAACTAAGTTGATTAAATAAAAAAATTTTAAACAAGTTAATGTAATTCCTTAAGATTCGGTCATAACGTCTAGGCCAAGTTTGGGGTGTTACATGTTATGCATGTCTACTATTTTTGTATTGTACTATTAATAACATGCCATACTGCATTGCATAGGGTGGGACACTTTGAAAGGAGAAAGTACTGGCAGTTTTAACTGCAAACACTGGTGGTTTATCCACAAATTACTAGCAGTTTTAATCTACAAACCCGTTGTGTATTCACAACTACTGGTAGTGTATTAACTTGCAAGCACTCATGGTTTATCCACAACTTATACGGGCAGCTATTATTTGCAAACCCGTTATGTATTCACAACTACTATCATCATATTAACCTACAACATTGGTGGTTTATCCACATATTAGAGTGTCTGGGATATAAGAGTTCTGGGGAACTCTTACTGTGGAGTGTAGCAGTGGGGTAGGACCTATTTATACTGTTAAACTGAAATTGCTATGTATTGCATCATCACGCATAAGCATGCTCGAATGAACTGTCACTTTCTGCTATAATATGAGATTGCTAATGAAATGTATATTGTTATTACATATATTTGGATTACTGTTTGGCACTGATTTACTTGTGATGGAACTCACACTGAGCGTCATAACTCTTTTCCCATTTAATTTTCATCTTTATAGATAACCTACCAGATTAAGACGTGGATGTGACATTCGGAGGGTCTCAACTTGGTTTTTCTAAAATAGTTTTAGATATATTATTTGATATTTCATTAATCAGAGTTTGTATTATTATTTTATTTTGAATGATGGCATGGTATTTAGGATTTGGGTTTTATATTTAATGACATTTAATTTAATTTTAGGATAACAAGATATGTTAGTTATTGAGTTATGCATGAATCCCCGGTTTTTATTTAAAAACAACCACTTATCACTTTTCCGCTTCTATATCTTAACTAAGGTTTTGAAGATTAATAAATTGATATTTAACTAAGTTTTCCACTAAATTAAACATATGTTTTAAAATGATTGTTTTCAAAACCGCGATAACTTACTGGATCACTTCGATTACTAATGTAAGATTTGGAATTCGGGTCTAACGTCTGGGCCAGGTTAGGAAGATTACATTTTCTCCTTTTTTTTTTTTTCTTCTCTCATTTGAATTATTTGTACTTTTAAGTAACTTTATATTTTTATAAATATAAAAGATAATAATATAAAATTATTTTTAAAATAAATTTCATGTATTTTAAAATATTTTTAATTTTATATATTTTAGAATTTTTAGTTAATTTTAAAATTTTGTTTTACGTTTAACATGCATAATTAAAATAGACAAATTATTGTCTTGATTCATTTGATTCTAGACAACCAATGTCAAGGTTTATTTTGAGTGTGTATATCTAGTATTTTTATATTTTTATAATTTCAAAAATAATAATATAAAAAATTATTTTTAAAATAGATTCCATGTTTTAAAATAAATACCAAGTTTTTTATAATATAAATTTCAGTTTTTTAATAAATTCTAGTGGGAGGAAAAAAAAGTGTACTATAACGACCTAGATTATATTTTAAAACTTAGAATTTGTTCGAGTGGGGAGATTATGATTTATCTCTATTGATAGTGTACCAAATATTTTCTCTTTTAAAATTATAAAATATATAATCATTAGAAATACACATCCAGGATGAACCTAAACACATGGACAATCAAATTTATTGTGCACGGAAATAAAAAATATCCTAAAATTGAAGAAAACCTAAAAATATTAAATTTTCAAAAATATTTTTCTAAAATTTCTGAAATTTATTTTCTAAAATAATTTTATATTAACATTTGAAATTATATAAAATATAAAAGTACTTGAAATACGCATTTAGAATGAACCATTTTTTTTATGTTCATTATGCATGTAAAATCTAAAAATAAAATCCCTAATTTTATATTCTTTAATTTAAAATATATATTTTTTTAATTTTTTAAGGACACATGTCAACATTGTATTAGTTGTTAGTCCAAAATCTATCAATATTTGACTGATTTGGGTAAAAACCTTAAAAAAGTTTGTAAGATTAAACCTTATCCTCAAAGGTTGTCAAATTAGTGAATTTGGAAAAATTCTTAGTAGTGAAAAACTATAGTAGTGGAGTAGGCAATTGGGACCGAACCACTCTAAATTCTTATGCTAAAATTTTCTATCCTCATCCTCTAGCATCCACAAAATTTTAAAAAACTAATTCACCGCCTCTTGATAATTTCAGTTTGATTATTTAAACTAACAATTGGACAATCTCACCGAGTAACATGCCCTGACTAGTTATCCTTTTTGGTGAAAAAAACTTCTTGTTATATCGCATGATAACACCTACAACAGGGCCGACCAATTATCATATGATTACAATATACTTCTTCTTACTTTCAAGAAAATTCCTCAGTGAGATCCACATGACAATCTTATCGTAAAGTAGTTAAATTACCATGACATCACAAGAGATCTTCTCCCATTCAATCTTTTAAAAACATGCAAGCTTTTTAATGTCCGATTTCAATCATGAATTATCAATATATGCATGACAAGTACATGCAACATTCTTTCCCTAAACTATATGACACGCTTATCATACACATACATGAACAAACATTCGCAGTCAAGTAAATATCATCATTATATCACAGATAAAAGCATAAAATTTAAATGAACTTGACGAGTCAAAGTTTCCATGATTTCATCCTAAAAAAAAGCAAAATTACTAAATTCATCCCAAAGCATACTTTTGGGTCTTATATTTGCCACCACAGACTTCTCTTAAGGTACCGATGCACATCGTCATTTTCTATCGCAGCCACCCATTGTCAGATTGTTTCGGGCCATGGTCGGACCATCATCAACCATAGCTAGCCACCACTGACCACCACCATCGGCCATTGCCGTCGATCATCACTGTTGGCCCACTAGCAACCTCCTGCTGTCGAACCACCATCGGTCTTTTTACCGATTTGGTTAGGTCAAGTTTGGGTCATCTCGATTAGCCTGGATGTGTCTATGTTCTCTAGGTTCCATTGAAAAATATAGGTTACATACCAATAAAAGTGTAATATCCTGATTTTGGTGGGTCTGTGCTTTTTGTATGTTGCATGGATAAGTTAGTAGGTTAAAGGCTTTGAGGTGTGTATTGGGCTCAGGGTTGGGCTTAAATCTGGGTTAAATTGATTAAAAATAGTGCTAGTAGTAATTTATTTGTAAATTATTATGTTTAGTAGCAAGCTGGGCTTGTGGCCCAAAATTTGGAGGTGCTTTAAGTGAACATGAGGGTGGCGTCACAAGGGGGAGGAGTTTGGGCCTGGTGTAGCCGCTTGGGGCCCAAATTGATGGGTCAAATTTTGGCACTTCAAGGGGGAAGGGGTAGAGAGCATAGAGGCTACATTTTAGGAGCTTTATTTCTTTTATTTTAAGTGTTAAAAGTTGATAATTAAGGGGGAAGAGGTGGTTTTAAGGTAGGCTCTTCTAAAGGTAAGATAAGGGATGTGATAACAGATGGATGAGATAAGGGATAAAGGCTATCAGGAGAGGGGAGAGTTGGTCAAACTCTAACTCGAGGTGTGTGCATGTGTAGCAATTTTGTAAGCCAAAGTGTTCATCTTTCTTTCATCTTTTCTTTTCTAATCTTTCTCACCTACTGCTAGTCGAAAATCCTCTCTTCCTATTGTCTCAAATTTTCTTTGCCGCCACTCTCCAACACTTTCTTTTCTCTTGGTCTTTTCTCGAATACCACGCCCCATCATTTTCCTCCATAGCCGAATCTACAAGAGTGGGTTCTTTTTCCGAAGGTGCACCATATTGAATACTCTGCTTAATCTAGTGAGTTTGAGATTTTCTTCTCTGCAATTCTCTATTTCTATCAAGTTCTAATCCGAATCGTTTGTTCCAAAGGCCTGTCGATTTCACTCTCTCGCCCTGAAGTTTAATCTGTCTTGCTATAGTCAGAGGTGCCGATTTGGTGAAAAAGCCAAAGGTAGGTGGTGGTAGGTTCGACCGAATGGCCTTTCTTGTTCTTTCCCCCTTTGGCCGAATGTGTTATGGTACTCAATTGGTTGCGTTTCAGGGATTGATTTAATATATGGGTGTTGGCCGAATGTAGGTAGGTTGGTGGTGACGTTTTCGTAAAGACTTTTGGGATCCGAAAGCTAGGTAAGGGTTTCATTTAAACACTGTGTTTATTTATTAGATCTCATCGGGTTGATTGGTTTAGTGACCAAGGAGTTATCATGGACAATATTAATAGTCAAGCAGTAGGGGTTGGATCTGTAAACCCAACGCCAAAGTACAAGAAACGATCAGTATCAGGAGTGCGAGATTGGCCTTTGGAGTGTTGTCCGACATCGGAAGTAGATCGTAGGCCGATAGTGGTAGTGTCGAGTGACAGTAGCGTAGAAGCAGTAAAAACGTTAGTATGAAAACCAGGTGTGTAACTCTTACACACTTTCTATACTTAATATGTAAATGTCGTATGTTGTTAAAAGCCGGAATGACGGTAATGGTTACTAAATTACCCTTGTGGGTAAAAGCGAGGATGCCGGGTAAGTTGTTACTATTTCTCACATTGATTGTGATCTATGAGAGCATGATATTTTGTATGCATGATTTTCGTATGTTAAGCATGATCATACTGATATTGTTACCATAAATATGTGTTATGGGTGATGAGAGGAGGCAAGATGATTTATCGATTGTCACCGATGATTTGGTATCACATGTGGGTTGGCCTCACATATTAAAAATTGTGACTAAGTCTCGAGTGGTTTGGCACCACCGGTGGTTTGGTACCACATATGATATTTTTGTAACCCGGTTACGGTGATTTGGTACCACATATGATATTTTTGTAACTTTGGTTACCAGTGGTTTGGCACCACCAGTGGTTTGGTACCACAAGGGGTAGATTTGGGAGACCCGGATGGATGCTTAGGTTGGATGGGTTGCATGACTTGCATATTAGTGTATGAATTTGTGTAAGAGCATAACTTCTATTGGGATGGGGATTTGTACACTGAGTCTAGATGACTCACCCCTTTCGTTACATTTTGCAGATCAGACCTAGATCGTGGATATGGAGCCGGAGCGGACTCGAGGTGGCCATGCACATCATTTGGTTTATTCCAAAGTTTTCCATTCAGACTTAGCTATTTTTTCGCATTTTGGTTTTCAATTCTGTAATAAGGCTGCTTAAGTTTTATTTGGGTTCTTTTATTTAGTTGATTTTAAAGTTTCTATTTAATATGTTGATTAAGCTATGAAATGGATATTTTCAAAAGCTAAATAAATACTTGTTTTTTTTTTTTTTTTGTATACCAAGACTAAGTAATTAATACAGAGTAACAATAGGACAACTAAGTTTCTCCAAACCAAGTTTCAACATGTTTTACAGGATAAAAAATACATCGACATTTTCTCAAAAATCTTACAACGGTTTTTTTTCTGAAACAAATCGGTTTCCAAACGTTTTCTTTTCGGTGGCACGCCAGATTCGGTTGTACTGTTTGGACCGGGTTTGGGGTGTTACAAAAAGGTACTAACTTGATTAACAATTTTCAAATTTATGTATTAATTAGGTCCAAAAAAAGTTTGGACAACAAATTCGAACTTCGTATTCTATTAAACCACACAAAAGTATGAAGCTTACGATATTTTGTTTTACTTATAAATAAATGCATTTTCAAGAAAATTTTCATATATTGTTTCCTCAACGAATAAACTGAAACAACAAAGAAGCAATTAGCAGTTATGGTTTTTTTCTTTTGATCAAAGTGACAAACCATTCCAGTTTCTTTCAATTTTAAAATTAAGCGAATTGATTCTTTTAAAAAAGATCAAAGCAATTTGATCTCTATCAATTTCAAATGTGAGCAATTAAGAACAATTAATTGCAACATTAATATCTTCCATCAATAGTACATAATTTTGAAGCGTATAATAACAAATTTAGGTCTCAATGTTTACATGTTTTGTCAATATGGTCTAGATTCTAAAAAATTAAACAAATTTAGTCTCAGCATTTACACATTTACATAAATGTTGCAAGTTAAATTTGTTAAATAATTATGAAATTGATGAATTTGTAAATTTCAAGCTAAATTTGTTATTACACCAATTAAAATTATGTATAATTGATGAAAATATTAACGCCATGATTAGTTGTCCTTAATTGTTTACTTTCAAAATCAAAATGGACAAGAATTAAATTGCTTCAATTTTTTCGAGAGGGATCAATTTGTTTAATTTTGAAAGTGAGAGAAACTAGAAAGGTCTTTTTAGTGGAAAAGAATGTTTTATTGTTATGATTTAAAGACAAGTTTAACCAAAATGATAAAAAAGAGAGGGTAAAATTGTTCTAAAAGTAACTTTTGAGAGGATTGTAATAGACAAAATGTAATATAATAGATAAATTATTAATTTTTCTAAACTTATAATAATAAATATATTTGAGCACTTGAAAAATACATCAAAAATTAGAGAATTTTATTAGTTAATTTTTATTATTCTTTGGTTTTCATTTATATAAAATGAATCAAAGTAATTAAACATAAGAGTAAAATTATCAAAAAAAAATCTCACAAACCAAAAAATTGTATTGAGATAAAACTCTATAGTTGAAATATGACTTTTGGAATGTAAGATTATCATGGAATTTGTAAGAGGCCAAATCTGCCCGAGCTCGTTAGAAACCAAAACTCCAAAAAATAAATAAAATATAAAATCTCAAAATTAAATGTCCATAGTCCATTTACAATTCATAAAAAAATAAGTCCATTAAAACAAGCCCAAACCTCTGCCACTACTCAACATACGACTCAAAATATTAACCCAAACCCAATTACACGCCCCAATAGCCCAAAATGCTTAGCTGAACAGAAACCCTAGGGTTTCCCTTTCATGTATAATCCTCTGACACGCCATCGCTCGTGCCTCCAACAAGACTGACCTCCGTATGCCACAGATTGGCATTACAGACTGCAAATGCAGAAAAACACACAAGAACAAGAAAAAAAAAAAAAAACCATTGTATTTTGATTTTTGATTTTGATTTTTAATTTTCGAATTCGGTTATAAAAACCGAAGCAAACAATTGTAAGTTTTTTTTTTACGAGATACGAAATATACAATACACAGAGATCAATAGAAAAAGAAAAAAGTTTCTAAAAAGATTCTGGAGAAGGTGATTTTCGATTTCTCTTCCGTTTTCTTTTCTTTCGTGCTTTCTTTGGCTTGATTTTCATTTTTTTAAGAGATAAAATAAAAAAGGGAGTAACTTACCCGGCTTTGAGCACCGTTCGCGGTGGCTCCACGGTGGGCATGGCCGCGCTTAGGGCTAGGGACGAACCCTAGCAGAGAAAAAGGAAGGCTCCTTTTTGTTTTTTTTTTTTTTAGAAGGGATAGCAGAAATGAAAGGAAAAAGGAAATTTTACCTTTTATAAGGGAGTGAAACGGCGTCGTTTAGGGCCTGTTTAAGTGGCTCCAAAATGGCGCCGTTTAGAGGCTTAACCCGTGCGAGTGACCCGACCCGAGGAAGGATCCGCGCATTTTATGGAATTGGGATATTTTGTCTTTTAGTCCTTCCGCATTTTATTTCTTTTTAATCAAGTTTTATTTTATTTCTAATTTCGGCCTTAACATTTCGTTTTCATTTTGGTCCCCGCTTAAACGCAACGTTTCGAGACTGGGAATATTTATTAGTTCAATCCCTGATCGTTTGCGCGCACTTTATTTTAGTCCCTAATTCGGCCTTAATAATTTATTTATTTACTGATTATCCTTAAAATATCGTTTTAGTTTTCAATCTCATCCCTAGTTTACTTAATTCATTTATTTATTTAGTTTTAAACTGTTTTATTATATGATATTTAAGAATATTTGTATACTATTTGTTTTAAATTATTTTGATATATTATTTATTCTAACTTGTCTTAATGTAATGTATATTAAAATTTGTTTTACTATTTAAAATAATTTTATACATATTGCTTATTCTAAAATTTTATATATATTGCTTTAAACTTTTATATTTTTTATATTAAATTATTTTATATAACTTATTTTAGATTCTATTTATTCATTTTAAAATGTTTCAACATTATTTCGCACTCTTATATGTATATTTAAATGTTTTATATATCATTTGTTTTAAATTATTGTATATTATTGATCCTTAAAATTACTTTTTACATTATTTGTCTTAAATTTATTATTTTAAATTGCTTATATTCTATTTATTTTTAATTTGATTTATGTTTATTTTCTATTGTTGGTTATATATCGTTTAATTCATTTTCAAAATTTGTTAATGTGAATGTTGGAATAATTTAGGTTGAATAATTATTTGTTTTGTGTGTCGTAATTTAAATTCATTGCTTTCATATTGTTCGTTTGTATCATATTCGATTATTTATGCTTTCCAATACCATGTTTCGTTAATGTGTTTTGACGATAATACATCATTATTTCTTATGCATGTTGTAAAGGTTTTACTATGGGTGGCCATTTAAATGTTTTAGTTCAATCAGTTATCTTTTAATTAAATCATCAACTCTTTTTATTTTAAAATAGCCCATTTAAAAACCTTTTGAAATAAGGCAATATTTAGTGTTTGGGAACTCGGTAAATTGTGCCCTAACGTGCTGGGTTGCATTTTTCCGTTTGACCAAATAACTAAAAAACCTTTTAATTGCTCGTTTTGAAAATCAAAGATAATCTCGGTATTGAGGCATAAATATGTCATATCCTAACGTGTTGGATGTAATATCTTATTTCCTTAGAACGAGTGAATCTTAAAATTTAATTCAAATTGATCAACCTTTTCCAAAAAAAGATTACATTTTAAATTTCTTAGATTTTCAACATAAGGACATTAGTTAATCAATTTGGTACCAGTTTTGGGCATACGAGGGTGTTAATCATCCCTCGTGTGTAATCGACTTGTTTTTCTATTTCGTAGACCAAAATTATTTTTTTACGAGGTGATCTAATCCCACTTAAACAAAAAGAGTTGGTGACAACTCCATATTTTATTTTAAAATCGATCCCGTTTTCCAAAGTAAAAAAAAAAATAGTTTCCACATAATTATTTACACTTTCAAGAATAAAAATCCCAAAAGAAAATGATATTCACAAAATTCGAAATCCTTTAACAACCTTAAATAAATTTAAACCTAAAAAGATAAGACTGAAAGCTGCAAATTGATTAAAAAATAAAGAAATTATCACGAGAAATATTAAAAAATTAGCTTAATGCACACATTAGTTCATTGGTCGTTAAACACCAATGTTTGAGATATTCAATTAATCACGCACTGTCATGTGTCATATGATACCATCATGATATCATCATTTGAAAAACTTTAAAATTGAAAAATTTTAAAAATTAAAAATATTTAAAAACTATTTAAAATAGAAAATATAAGATTACAAAAACAATATAAATATATAAATAATTAAATAATATTTTTAAAATTAGGATAAGTTTAAAATTATTTAAATAATTAAAATTAGGATACATTTTGGATAAGTTTTTTAAAATTATTTAAATAATTAAAAGTAATTTTATTTATTATTTAAATTAATATTTAATTGAAATAATATTAGTTTTATTATTTACATAATTTAAAAAAGCTAATTCAAATTTATCACCTAAAAGATCTACAATTATTAATTTTGATTGATTAAATTATAAAACATCTTAAGTGATATGTTTTTAAAGAGGCAACCATCTTATGTTAAAGCTCTACCAAAAGTGATTTATAAAATTTTAAAAATATTAAAATTTCTAATATATATTTTAAACTTTATTATTTTTAAAGATATTTTTGTAATTTATAAATTTATCTATTTTAGTAATTTTACAATTTTTTATAGATTTTTTAAGGTTTTTTCAGATGATGATGTCATAATAATATAATTATATGACATGTGGCAGTATATGATTGGTCGATTGATTTTTTAATGCCCAAATGACTGAATTGGGAATGTCTGACAATATTAGGGACTAAAGTGAACTAAAAAAACTTTAAAGACCAAAATGGGAGAAGTGATATACTTCAAGGACTAAAGTGTGCATTAAGCCAAAAATTTGATTTTTTACTGTCTAGGTTTCCGCAATCGATGAAGAATAAGAGCATGCATCTGAGTTTTTGGAGAGAGGAATGAAAAAATGTGAGTGAAAAATTTTTAATTTATTATAAAATAATCAAATAGAAGAATACTTAAAGTAAACAAATAATTTTCTTGTATCTCTTTTTTATTTATAAGTAAATTGAAATTCAATGCAATACAATAAATGAAACTTATTTAAGTGCTTCGTTAACACATTAAACAACTTCCAATGAATGAGGGGTTTTACCATATAAATGATGGGGGTTAGGATATGGACGTTCATATTTATTTATAACACTCCCCCTTGGATGTCCATTAGAGAAAACTGTGCCTCATTAAAACCTTTATTAGGAAAAACCCTGTGAGATAAAAACTTAATGAAGGAAAAAGAGTATACAATCTCCTATTACAAGTTGCCTTGTTAAAAACCTTTACCAGGAAAACCAGTAGGACAAAACCTTGGTTAAAGGAAAAGAGTACAACGTGTTTTAGTGTAACATCCTAAATTTTTGGGCCTATGCATTTAATGGGTGAATATGTGAAATGAGTTAATTTAAGTGTTAGGGGCCCAAATTTTAAGTTTTAATGAGCCCAAATCTTCTAATTTAAGTTAGTTAAATTTGGCATTAGGGATTAGGGAAGTGGACGGCACAAGGCTATTTTTTGGGGGAATTTTATTATATTTCTTCTATGTGGATAATAAGCAGATAAAGGCTATTATTTAAGAATTTAGTCTTTAAGGATAATAAGCAGATAAAGACTATTTTTGAGGAGATAATAGATTAAGATAAGGGAAAAGGGATAGGAGCTATCATGTGTGGCAGTGTTGGCTGAAAATCAATCTCTGCTAAAGGGAGGAATCGGTTTTTTATATAAAGAAGGGGTGTGCCAAAATTTTGGAAGCCTTTCTTTTATTTTCTTTTCTCATTTTCTTCCTCTCGAAAGCCGAAAACCACCATTTTCTTCACCCTTTCTTCCTCTCTAAAATTTCCTGGTTGGCCGAATCTTTTAACCTCTATTGTTATTTTTCTTCTAATCCCTAAAAGCCGAAATCACATCTCTATTATTCTATTCTTCTCCTTAATATTCATTGGCCAAATCTCTCTTAGCCATCTCTTAAATTCTTAAATCTTCTAAAAACTGAAATTCTTAGATCTCACCTCCTGAAGTTGCCGAATTTTCTTCAGTAAAGTCTACTTGTGCCGAATCTGAAGAAAACAATAGACGAGTCCAACGCTTAGATCTCTAAGTCAAAGATCAGTAACACTCAAGTCGTGTTATTTTCGGGATTTCAAGGAGAGGCCCTATTTTCAAATCTTTCTGGCTTTTTGAGCAAAGTTGTAGATCGGGATAACAAGGATATCAACTAAGAATATTGGATTTCGCGATATCAGGTGTGTAACACTTTCCCACCATCTAGATTTGTTTGATTAATATATGATTATAAGTTTTATATGTTTTGATAAATGCCGAAATCCGGGCATAATAGAGGAAACCCAAAGAGGGTAAAAGCAAATCATCAGGTTAGTGAATGTTCTAATTAAACGATATAAGTATATTGATTTTATGTGATTGCATGGGTTGGGTTTGATGAAAGGAGGAAGTTATATGTTGTAGCGATTTTCACCGTGATCTGTTGTAGCGATTTTTATCGTGATCTGTTGTAGCGGTTTTTACCGTGCCTGTTGTAGCGGCTTTTGCTGTGATCTGTTGTAGTGGCTACGACCATGATCTGATGATGAGAAGCACGACTGCCATCAAGGCGTGTAGCGGTGTGGGTTGATTGTAGAAATCCTCAATGGTGTGAATGGCTGGTACGGGGGCGTCTAGTGGATGGAAACCTAAGATTTGGGTTGGGCTTGCATATTATTTTTATTATGTATATTAATTCTGATTATTTTAGTTTTATGGGGCTAAGGCCCAAATCTAATGGTGCATGAGGGTTGCACACTGAGTCTCGCGACTCAACTAATTAATTAACATTTCAGGTAGCATTTAGTGCATCGGACCAGGCTGGAGAGGAGCGCAAGGTGGCCATGCAAAAGAACATTTGGATTCAGCAAAAAGACTCTAGTTTATTATTATTATATATATATATTTAATGGGTTTTAAATCTCGTTGTAATAAGCCCATGGGCCACTAGTTTATATTTTGTTTTATTATGGGCTTTTAGTATCTTTAGTTATTTAAATTTTTATTTTAATTGAACTAAGGCATGTATTTAAATTTGGGTTTTCAATTCATAAAGGCATATTTTATTTAAACTATTAACTATAAATTTTTCCCGAATAAAGGGTTAAACATAAGAAAAATATTTTCTGAAAATACGACATGTTTTACAAAATTTTCTTAGTGACATACTAGATCCGGTGGTAGCGTTTGGGCCGGGTTTGGGGTGTTACATTTAGACTCCCCCTAATGGCAACATCACATTATATCTTTAAGTCGATGCATTCCAATCTTGTTTCGTAGTCTTTCAAATGTTGAAGTTGGCAATGCCTTGGTAAAAAGATCCGCTAAATTATCACTAGAACGAATTTGTTGAACTTCTATGTCACATTTATTCTCAAGATCATGAGTGAAGAATAATTTTGGTGAAATATGTTTCGTTCTGTCACCTTTGATATAACCACCCTTTAATTGAGCTATACATGCTGCATTATCTTCGTATAAGATAAGTGGCATATATTCCTGTAAAGGAAAATTACATATCTTCTGGATATGTTGGGTTAATATCCTTAGCCAAACACACTCTCAATTTGCCTCATGCATTGCAATTATTTTAGCATGATTTGAAGAAGCAGCAGCTAATGCCTGCTTTGTCGAACGCCATGATATGGAAGTACCTCCACATGTAAATAAATATCCCGTTTGAGATCGACCTTTATGTGGATCCGGTAAATATCCAACATAAGCATAACCAACTAATAGGGATTTTGAATCATTTGAATAAAATAACCCCATATCAATGGTCCTACTGAGATATCTAAATACATATTTAATTCCATTCCAATGTCTACGTGTTGGAGAAGAACTAAATCTTGCTAACAAGTTTATAGCAAAAGCTATATCAGGTCTTGTTTTGTTTGCAAGATACATCAATGCTCCTATGGCACTTAGATATGGTACTTCAGGACCAAGAAACTCTTTATCATTCTTGCAAGGACTAAATTGATCTTTATTCACATCTAACGATCGTACAACCATTTGGGGTCCTTAATGGATGTGCTTTATCCGTATAAAATATCTTTAAGATCTTTTTCGTATAAGTTGACTGATGGACATGAATTCCATCTTTTAAATGCTCAATCTGTGGGCCAAGACAAAACTTTGTTTTTTTTAATATCTTTCATCTCAAATTCTTTCTTTAAATAATTTACTGCATTTTTGAAGCTCTTCAAGAGTTCCAATAATATTTAGATCATCAACATAAATAGCAATTATCACAAAGTTTGATTCAGACTTTTTTTTATAAAAAAACATGGGCAGATTGGATCCTTTGTATAACCTTCCTTTAACAAATATTCACTAAGACGATTGTACCACATACGTCTAGATTGTTTTAATCCATATAAACTTTTCTTTAATCTGATTGAGCAATTTTCTCTGGAAACTCTATATCCTTCAGGGATTTTAAATCCTTCTAGGATTTTCATATAAATTTCATTATCAAGTATACTATACAAATAGGCTGTAACAACATCCATTAGATGCATGTCAAGTTTTTCATGTACTGCTAGACTAATAAGGTATCTAAACGTGATTGCATCCACCACAGGAGAATATGTCTCTTCATAATCAATGCTAGGCCTTTGTGAAAATCCTTGTGCTACAAGTCATACTTTATATGTTACGACTTCATTTTTCTCATTTCATTTTTGCATAAATATTCATTTATATCCTACCGGCTTTACATATTTAGATGTTTGGACTATAGGTCCAAAAACCTCACGTTTAGAAATTGAATTTAATTCTGCTTGAATTGTGTCTTTCCATTTTGGCCAATCTTTTCTATTTTTACATTCCTCAATAGATTTAAGCTCAGGATCTTCATTTTTTTTGCTATTTCAATATCAACATTATAAACAAAATTGTTGTCGACCACTATATTTTTTCGGTTCTATCTTTTTCCTGAAGTAACATAACTTATTGAAATTTCTTCGTTATCACCATTTTTAGGCACCTGAACCTCTTTTGGGGTTTTTTGATTAGTTATATCTTTAGCATTTTCTTGGGCACTTGCCTCCACAATATTATCATCTTGAATAATTGCTTATTTCCTTTTACGAGGATTTTTATCTTTGGAACCGAATGGCCTTCCATGCTTCAGGCGTGGATTACTTTCTTTTGTACTAAAAATTTTCCCTATTGGGATATGAATTCGTATTGGAGCATTTTCAGCTGGTATGTGAGATTTTGTAATTCTTTTTAGGTCAGTAAATGAATTTGGTAGTTGATTGGCGATGTTTTGCAAATGTATGGTTCTTTAAACTTCTTGTTCACATTGACTTGTGCGAGGATCTAATTGAGATAATGATGATCCATTCCATGAAATTTATTTTACCAGTTGTATTTTCTCTCCCCCTAATGTTGGGAATGTTGCTTCATCAAAATGACAATCAATAAATTGTGCAGTAAATAAATCTCCAGTTAATGGTTCAACATATTTAATTATAGAAGGAGATTCATAACCAACAAATATTCCCAACCTCCTTTGAGGACCCATCTTTGTGCATTGTGGTGGAGCAATTGGAACATATATTGCACATCTAAAAATTCTAAGATGGAAAATATTTGGCTCTTGGCCAAAAGCCAATTGTAATGGGGAGTACTTATTATAACTTGTTGGCCTTAAGCATACAAGTGCTGCTGCATGCAAAATAGTATATCCCCAAGCTGTAACAGGGAGTTTTGTTCTCATAAGCAATGGTCGAGCTATTAGTTGGAGGCGTTTGATAAACAATTCAGCTAAACCATTTTGTGTGTGAACATGAGCTATAGGATGTTCAACTTTTATCCCAATTGACATACAATAATCATTAAAAGCTTGGCATGTAAACTCACTAGCATTATCAAGACGAATAGTTTTGATTGCATAATTTGGAAATTTTGCTCTTAATCGAATTATTTGAGTGAGTAGTCTCGTAAATGTTAGGTTGCGAGTCGATAATAAAGACACATGTGACCACCTACTAGATGCATCTATTAATACCATAAAATATCTGAATGGTCCACATGGTGGATGAATGGGCCCACATATATCACCTTGAATACGTTCCAGAAATGTGAGAGATTTAATCCCAACTTTAGCTGGTGATGGTCTAATAATCAATTTTCCTTGAAAACAAACGACAAAAGATAAATCATTGAATTCAAGAATCTTTTGGTTCTTTAATAGGTGCCCAATTGAATTCTCAATGATTCTTCGCATCATAATAGATCCAGGATAGCCTAATTGGTCATGTCAAATAGTAAAAGTATGTGGTTCTACAAACTTCTAGTTTGTAGTAACATGTGACTCAATTGCACTAATATGTGTATAATATAAACCTGATGAAAAAACAGGTAGCCTTTCCAAATCATATTTTTTTCTACGTTCAACATTTGTAATATATAGATATTCAATATTTTTCTCATTCATGGTCTCAATATGATATCCATTAAGACGAATATCTTTAAAACTCAATAAATTTCTTTGAGACTTAGTGGAAGATAAAGCATCATCAATGACAAATTTTGTACCTTTAGGTAATAATATAATAGCTCTTCAGAGCCTTCAATAAGTTTTGAACTACCCGATATTGAATTAACATGGGCATTACTCATTTTCAAATGAGAATTTTTTTTTTTATCTTTGAGTATCGTATGTGTTGTAGCACTATCTGCAAGACACATGTCTCCATTGATTTTAGGTCCATCGAAATTTTGTTGAATATTCATATTCTTCATAAAAACAAACAAAATATAATATGAGAAACATTGCAAATATTTATTAAATATATAAATTATTCTTTATGTAAGAGAATAAAACATACTTAAAACAATATAAAAATGTCAAAATAACATCAATTTTTCTAATGATTTTCAAAGAAATCTGCCACATCTAGGTGAGTTGTATTATTAAGGTCATTAAATTTATCTCCCTCGTAGGCATGATCAGTTTTAGTATTATAGTGAATATCTTCATCTTTTGCCTCAATTTCATCATTTTGGGATATAAAATTTGTCTCTGTAACACCCCACACCCGGCCCAAACACTACAATCGGATCTGGTATGTCACCAAGAAAAATTTTATCGAAACATGTCGCATTTTCAGAAAAGCCCAAATATATTTTATATAGAATATGCTTAAGTAAAGTAAAATCCAAACTTAAATACATGCCTTTTTAATTAAAATAAAAAGCTTAAACGACTTAAAGTAATAGAAGCCCATAATAAAACATAATAGCCCATGGCCTTATTACAACGAGGTTTGAAGTCCATTAATTAAAAATATAAAATAAAACTTGAGTCTCTTTTTGCCAAATCTACATATTCTTCTGCATGGCCACCTTGTGTTCCTCTCCAGCCCGGTCCGAATCACTAGGTATCACCTGAAATGTTAATTAAAGGGTGAGTCGCGAGATTCAGTGTGCAACCCTCATGCGCCACTAGAGTATGGGCCTTAAGCCCATTAAACAAAATAAACAGTGTAATAATCATAATAAAAATTAATAGCAATTAATATGCAAGGCCCAACCCGTTTGCCTAGGTTTCTATCCGCTACACACCCCCGTACCAACCGTTCACACCATTGGGGATTTCTACAATCGACCCACACCACTACACACCATGATGGCAGTCATGCTGCTCATTCACATATGATGGCCGAAGCCCTTATAACATATAATGGCTAAAGCCCGTATAACATTTAATGGCCGAAGCCCGTATAATAGTTCACGGTATTAGCCGCTACACATGTAACGTATAACTTCCTCCTTTCATCAACCCAACCCATGCAATCACATACAAGCATTTTACTTATAACATTTAAACAGATTATTTACTAACCTAGGATCGCTTTTCCTCCTTGGCTTGCATCAATAAACCGAGATTTCGGCATTTATCAAAACATAAAAAACACATGAACATACAATAATAGGCAGATCTAGATGGTGGGGAGGTATTACACACCTGGTTACCGCGAAAATCTATTATCCCTAACGTAGAGCCTTATTTATCGAATCCCGAAAATCCCTAAGACAACGTCACCTTCCTACCTTCGGCTTTTCCACCAAATCGGCACAGGAGACTTTTAATGAGACAGATTCGGCTACTAAAAGCAGAGAGGGAAAATCGACAGGCCTTAAATAAGTGTTTCGGGTTAGATTTGAATGAAAAGAAAGAGTGAAATCGCATAGAATAAAATCCCGAAACTTACCAAATTACTAAGGAGTAGTGGCTTATGGTGCACCTTCGGGAAACATAAACCTCCCTTGTAGGTTCGGCTATATGAGATGAGAGTATGAATCAAATGGAATTCAGATTTTAAAAAAGAAAAGAGAAAGCGTAGGAAAGGCTTGGAAATTTCAAGAGAATGAGAGAAAATAGGGTTTCGAATACCAAAATTGAAGAATACTACTCCCTATTTATAGAGAAATTTCGGCATATCATCCACACACAGAGTTGGAATTTCGGCCAACTCTTCCCTTCTCCTGATAGCCTTTATCTCACATGATAACCCAATCCTTATCTCCTCAAAAAAATAGCTCTCATCTTTCTCTTCATTATATTCCTATTTATCAAGAAATAAAAGAATTAAAATCCCTATTTTGTAGCTAGTGTGCCGTCCATTCTTAGGGCTTGTAAGTGCCGAATTTCGTCTTAAAATTTGGGCCCTAAGTGGCCATACTAGGCCCAAACTCCTCCCCCTTATGATGCCACTTTATGCCCACTTAAAGCTCCTCAAAACCTTGGGCCACAAGCCCAGCTTGTCACTTAATTAACTATCTACTTAAATTATAAGCTAACACCATGTATTAGCCACCTAACCCATATTTTTAAAGCCCAATATATCACTTTAAAATACCCAGAGCACTAATTTAAACCCTAATCCACATATTTAATCAAAAAGTCAACTTGATCCTTAGAATCTCAATTTAACATATTAGACTATCATATAAATGAGTAGGCCCACTTTGAGGATGTTACAGCCTCCATATGCTTTCCCTTCTTTTTAATGGATGATTGAAAAAGTTTTACTAAATGCTCAGACGTACGACAGGTACGTGACCAATGCCCCTTCATACCACATCGGTAGCATATATTCTCAACAATCTTTGAAGGATTATTTTGACCACTTCTTTCTTGTCTTTCATTGTTATTCTTTTTCTAGTGGTTAGAAGTATCAGTGTCATGACCACCATAATAACGATTACTAATACGTCCTCGACCACGTCTCCCATTACGTCCACGACCACAGCCGCGACGTATATATTTTTTATTTTCATAATTATTGTGGACTGCTACATTCACTTTAGGGAATGGTGCAGAACCAGTGGGACGAATTCCATAATTTTTTATCAATAGCTTATTATTTTGTTCAGCCACCAAAAGGTATGAAATCAATTCAGAATACCTTTTAAAACCTTTTTCACGGTATTACTGCTGCAAGAGCACATTAGTAGTGTGAAAGGTTGAAAATGTTTTCTCTAACAAGCCCTCATCGGTTATGATTTCTCCACATAATTTTAGTTGAGAACTAATTTTGAAAAGTTCTGAATTATATTCACTTACAATCTTAAAATCTTGCAACCGTAAGTGCATCCAATCATAACGAGCTTTAGGGAGTATTACAGTTTTCTGATGGTCAAATCATTCTTTCAAATTTTTCCCCAACTCAAGAGGGTCTTTCATAGTGAGGTATTCCACTTTTAATCTTTCATGTAGATGATGACGGATGAAAATCATTGCTTTTTCCTTATCTTGATTAGATGCTTCTTTATCTGCTAATATAGTATTTCCTAGACCTTTAGCATCTAGGTGAATTTCAGCATCTAACACCCATGACAAATAATTCTTGCCTAAGATGTCCGCAAATTCAAGTTTGGCAAGATTTGACATTATAATCACTTGAATCAAAATAAAACAAATATTAGTAAAATAATAAGTATTCTCAATCGTAAAATAATTCAATTATATATACCAAATTTGTTAAATAATAATATGTAGGTCAAATATTGACATAGAGAGGAATAGTCATAATAATAACTTAATACAAATTACATTAATTGAACTTTCTTTTAATAAAAAACAAGTATATATAATAATCATTATTAAATTTTAGTTGAAAAATAAATGTGTAAATGTTACTCAAAGCAAATATTTCATCTAGAAAATAAAATAAAAGAATTATGAAAATATGTATACCGTATATAGCTTAACGGGAGTTATACGAGTAAATTATATAAAGTTGAAATGACGTGAACTTCACTATGAACTCGTAGAAACTCGTGCTGATAACGTGTTATAAAATAATCAAATAAAAGAAAACTCAAAATAAACAAATAATTTTCTCGTATATCTTTTTTTTATTTACGAAAGAGTCTTATTTATAAGTAAATTGAAATTCAATGCAATACAATAAATGAAACTTATTTAAGTGCTTCATTAACATATTAAATAGCTTGCAATGAATGAGGATTTTACCTTATAAATGAGGGGTTAGGATATGGACATTCATATTTATTTATAACATAATTCATGTTTTTAATTTAAAAGAAATAGATTTTTTAAATATTTCATTTTAATTCACTCACAAATTAAAATGAAAAATAATTTTAATTTCCACATCATTTAATCAATTTCCCCGTCTAAAAAGAAGCCTAAAATAGTAAAAGAAAAAGATTAATACGAAGCTGGAAAAATTTTTGAGTACAAAAGGAAAAAAACAACAACATTAAATTAAAAAATGTGAAATTCAAAGAATTGAGTATTTAACTCTTTAAAATTAGGATTAATCAAGTTTTAATTTTATTTGATATGAATTTGAGTATGTTAAAATCGTTGATATTTTATAGTTCGATTTAGATTTAAAGAATATCATTCATATTTTATTTCAAATAAAAAGTATATGTTTTTGTTTTGGTATTTAGGAAAAGGACATATATGTTTGATGATGAGGGATTGTATGAAATTCTAATTTCATATCATCTCATCCATATTCATTTATAATAGGAGGATGATATATCAGATTTTTCTTTTTAATTTTTATTTTTTTCAGGAAAAAAAAAGGCTAAAAGTCAGATGCAAAAATTTGATTTTCTCGTTCTTTTATTGAAAAAGGATATAAATGATCTGAAATCAAAATCATAATTTTATACAATTATCTTTATAACGTAAATTGATTTATTTGAAGCTACGAATTATCGAATCTATTTTTCCATCCAAGAGAATATCAAATCTAATTTAAAACGGAAAAAATGTAAAGAAAAGAAAAATATCTATATGTAGGGACAGTAATATACCCAGAAAATCCTTATCTATTTGCCAAGTGAAAATAGATAGCTATATTGCTAACTTTACATCCAACCATTCTTGGCATTAAGATTACAAGAACAATAATGGCAGATGCCAACAGTTTAATATCATCGCCGGCAACAAACATCAGCCAAATTCCATGCTCATTTCCATCTAAGCTGAATTCCCAGAAACTTCAAACCCACCATCTCAGTAATATTAGATTTAAAGCAAGTTCCTTGAAAAGGCATGATTACTCATCCCTGGTACACCCGTCATTCAACCCCCCCCCCTTTCTCTTTTTCTCATTTTCTTCAGATTTCACTGCGTAATGTTACCCTTTAATGGCTGCTTCTGCAGAGTGTTAACAAGCAAGACTGTCGGAATAATCGACGCCGTCTGGTCACGATTTCAACCGCAGATGGGAGATGGCATGGAACATGGAACTGTGATTACCTTTTGTCTCTCAAGCAACTTAACTTGGATGACTTGGTTGAAGATAATGAACAAAGGGATGCTCGGGTTTCTATCAATCTTTGCATCCAAAAGGTCAAATAGCCCACAAACCCTTTTTCAATTCATGTTAGAACTGGAGACCAATTGCTTTAAAAGTTTAAGTTCACAAGTACTTGCTTAACTTCAATGTTTAAATGAACAACATTGATTGCAGCATGCCAGCTTCGGTCTTTCGGTGGATGGAAGGATAATTACGTCTTTTACCAGAAAATGTAGCATCTGTTCTTCCCCGTATTGCAGACAGGTATTTTAGATACCAGGATCTCGAAATTGCTACATATCACCTTTCACACATGCCATCCTTACCACTTTACCATTTCTAACCTGGAATGGAACTTTCATCAGATTGATACCAACTTCAACGTTTGGGTTCTGGCCTCCAACAAAGACCATGGTGCATCTAATCAACTGCCCGAAATTGGTGGAGATGATCCTTCATTAAGTCTCCAAACTCTAATCTCTCTGTTCCATAGGCGGCCCCATCATTATGACTAACTCTTACATTAAGAACTTATCATATCAATTACATGTGATTGTGCAGGTTATCTATGTGAAACCAGGATATGAAGCCAACTTGGATTCACTGATACAGGATACAATCCGGTTAACCACCTCCACCAAGGTAAATGAATATTGAAATGGAATCTAAGGACGAGTATCCATTTTGCATTCGAGTAAATATATGTATTTATCCTTTTTCACATTTTCGTGTTGCAGGACATTTGCTCAGAATCATGCCGGAAATCTGAACCCACCCTGCGTTGTAAGTAGTTTTTGTTGTGTTACAAAAGCCTTTTCAAATGATAACTTACTAAACAAATTTTGTTGGGGCCAGATATTGGTAAAAGAAATGCAGCTTCCATCGACAAAAGGTGGTATAGATTGTTGGAACTAAGGAATTCAAGTTTTTAGATTATTCGTAGAATCATTTACTCTTTAACACTGTATCTATGCCCCCCTAAAAAAATTTCATTTGCTGAATTTCTAATTTTGGCAATTTGTATATTTTTATTATGTTGTACCATAATCTTCGTTTGTATAAATTTTAATATACTAATTACTCATAGTGTTCATTTCATATAAATAATCTCAGCAAGTAACATACCCAAAGATAACGCTAAAAGGTCACTGCTAACAACAAACCATTGCTTAAAACAATCTCATATTTCATCCGATTGAGTGGAAAACAAACCACAGAGACAATTAGACAAATGCAAAGCTTCAGAGCAGAAAAGCAAGAAATTCTACCACAAGGTGCCATTCCATGGGCTTAATAATCAGCCTCTGCGTCTGCAGTTTCAAGGTGGGCACGTTCAGCTTCTTGCACTTCCTTCTCAGTCTCCCTTCCTTTCTTGGATTTGTAGTATCCGCTCATGAATGTTCCCACAGCTCCGTACTTCTTCCTTGCGTACTCGTAGAGATCAGCAACTATGGTTTTTGTTGAAACAAAGGCAGCTTAACAACACAAAACAAAAACAAAGGTGCTTAAGAAAAAGAAAACCGAGAGCAATACGAACACAAAGAACTTGAGCAAAAAAAAATTGGCTGAAAAGTTGTTCATACAATCTCATTAAAAATGAATATATACGAGTTACAAAGCAAAGTTGAGAGTTACCTAATAACTTAACTACTCCCACTAAGTTAAACTAATACAAACTTATGTAATACACAAAAGCAAAGCTGATAAATGTCAGCTATTACATCCATCAAATTTAAATCTAAAATTACTAACTTTTGATATCAAGTTACAAGCCAACTTGATCAAGTTACAAAAGAACAAAATGAAACAGGGCACTAGGCTGTTTCTGGTTCGGTCTCGTTGCTTGCATGCTGAATGAGCTACTGCTACTGCTGCTGCTGGTCACTTGTTGCATTGCATGCCAATACTCAACACTCCTCCTTGGACTGTATGCAACAAACACCAATTGAATTCCTCAAGACCTCAAACCTTGTTGTACCAAGAGGCTTTGTCAAAATATCAGCCAATTGATCTTGTGAGCTACAATGAACAAGACTAACTTCTTTGGACTGCTCAGCCTCTCGAACAAAGTGAAACTTAATCTTAAAGTGCTTTGTCTTGCCATGAAAACTGGATTCTTAGATATGGCAACTGCTGACTGATTATCAACCAAGATTTCAGTAGGATCAAGTTGCTTTTCATTTAAATCGGATAGCAACTTTCTAAGCCAAATGGCTTGATTGACTGCTACTGCTGCTGCAATGTACTCTGCTTCAGCTGTGGACTGAGCAATAGTTTGTTGCTTCTTTGAGCTCCAGCAAAACACATGTAACGGACTGAATTTGACCCTAGTCGGAATGGTGGTTTCGAGATCACGAATCCAAGTCTGAGAAATATTTTAATATTATATTTTGAGTCTATTAAATGTGAATTAATGTGTGTAAAAGTTTCGTAGAAAAATTTTATTGTTTAAGTGCTTAATTTGAAAAAAAGGACTTAATCGCGAAAAGCGTAAAAGTTGCATGCTAAGGTGTAATGTACTAGATTGCTTGTGGCTTTTTAAGTGGGTGTCCCAAAAGGGCAATTAGCCCATTGACCATATTAATGGACGGCAATGGGCCAAGTTAGCTACCTATATATGTTAGTTTAATTATATAAAATTTTATTATAAGGTTATGTTATATATTATAATAATGTTAATGCATTTATATAAAATAAACATAAAAATAAAGCCATCATCTCTTTTATTCTCTCCTAGCCGAATGTTAGGATAGAAAACACCATTGTTAAAGCTTCAAGTTCGGCAAGTTAGAAAGCTTGATTAAGGTATGGTCGGTTTTAGTTTTTGATAATTTTTACGTTTTTGAGATCGTTGCTTCATATATTACCCGACCCATGTCTAAATTTTTGAAAATACTATGTATATAGGATTCGGCCATTAACATGCTTGGATAGTTTTGATGTTTGATGATTTTAGATTTAATAAATGTTAAAGATTTATAAGTTTTGTGTTGAAGTTTTTGGAGATTTCAAGTAAATAGGGTTAAATTGAAAAGAATAAATTTGTGAAGGGTTAAAATGACAAATAAATGAAATGCATGGACACATATGGCTATGGGGAAGATTCAGCCAAGCTATGGTGTTGGTAAATTTTGCAAATTTTGTGTTTTGTGTAAATAGGACCAATTTGTAAAAATGGGAAACATTAGGGGCAAAATGGTAATTTGCCCATTTTTGTGTTTTGGGACTAAATTGAGATGAAATGCGATTAAATGAGCTAAATCCTAATGTGTTTTAGATCAAGAGGAAAGAAAAACGGAATTAGACCGGGGAAAGACGAAGGTTCTCGAATAGCCGATTCGCACGGACTATCGACAACCGAGGTAAGTCCTTAAGCAAGTATAGGTTATCGAATTATTTATGAATGTGTTAAATGATGCTATTCAATAGAATTTTGTATAAAACCTTGTGTTAGCCGAATGTGAAAGTATTGGTATGGATTGGTTGGAATTTTATTTAAAGTGATGTGAATAAGTGTTTTGGTTTGTTATTCGATATAATACGTGAATTATAAGTGATAGTGAATTTGAAATGAAATGTTGTTATATCTCTAAACGAGTTGGTATGTTAAAGTGATTTGAATGATGTGTGATTTATGTTATTTTGGGCAGCATTCTTGTAATGTTTATGAGATGATAATAATATTGTTTGGGCTTTGAGCCTAGCGAGCTTCGTCTTGGTGATTTATTTCGGCTATAATGCCTAGCGAGCTTCGTGCGGTAATTCATTTCGGCTATAATGCCTAGCGAGCTTTGTGCTTGATTTAATTCGGGCTTAAACGCCTAGCGTGCTTCGTCTTGGTGATATGCCATAAGTGGAGATTTTGAGGATCAAACAAGGTGAGATATATATGTGGTTATGGACTAAATGTTCGGGTAAGAATTTGCCTACTATATTAGTAAGGAAGAAAGTGAGTTAAGTTCTTTTTTGTTATGAATCAATTTGATGTGAATATACATAGCATATATGTGAAGTTGATAAAGCTTATGATCAGAGTGATATAGTGATGAAAATAGATACAAATGTGACCTTAGTATTCGGCTAGTGTATTTGATATATATATATACATATATAGAGAAATTTATGTGCAATATTATTAGTTTGAAAAGTTAAATGTTTAATTGTATGGTCATTGTAAGTATATATGCTTAGGACTTACTAAGCCAGTGAGCTTACTCTGTTTATGTTGTGTTCTATTTTATAGATCAATATTTCAACTACGGGCTCAGGGGATCACCAAGACAGTCGACCACACTATCACTCTCTTTGGTATAGTTTTGTAAATTTTTGAATCAAAGGCATGTATAGGCTTTATTTTGATAAATAAGAATGATGTCGGTTTGTAAATATAAATATGGCCTTGCGAATAAGGCTGTTGCTTTTGAGTTTTTGGTTACGTTTAGGTTTCATATATGATATGGTTGCTTGCATTAAAATGTCAATTGATAATGCTTAAAGATGTATGGCTTTGTGGTAAGTATTAGAGTAAAACTTTTATATTTGATAAGAGTACTTATGGTACACTCGATTATATGGAACCGTAGTTGTGTTTTGTTAATAAATCGATGATGTTAGGATATTATGTGAATGTTTTAGGTACAGGTTAATTTGTATAAATGATTAAAATGCATGGGCAGTATGAGTTGTATGTGGGTATGTTCGGTCATAAACTAGTTAATCATATTTTGAAATGAAATAGTTTTTAGTTAGCAGCAGTGATGTGATTTTGAAAAATCACCAAAAATAGAATAAATTGAATTAGAAAGTTAATTAGATATAGAATTAAATCTTATTGTGTCTATTTTTACATGAAAGAAACAGAGTAGGCAAAGGAATTATATATTATGAGATATTTAAGTTTTAGTGAGACTTGTTCTGAATGAATTCGTGAGTCCCTGTTCTGTCTTGGAAAAATTGTTAAAAATTGTACAAAAATAATTATGGAGCATAGTTATATGTTTAGAATCCTTAATGAGTTTATTTTTGATTGGAATAAACAAGGACATTATTGAAATTTTGTGCAATGAGATAACTGAGTTTTTGTAAAGATAGGTCAGAATTATCAAACAGTGAAATAGGGGTAACTTTGATGAATAAACTGTACTAATTGGCCACATGAAAAATTCTGGAAAAATTATGGTAAAAATTTATATGAGTCTAGTTTCAAGGAAAATTTACGGATCTAAATTTCGAGTTTTGTAACTCAAGTTATGGTCAATTTAGTCAGCATGACGCAGTTGGACAGCTTTAAATTTTTATGACCCAAATTAGTAGTCAAGTCTAGTAATGCCACATACTCGACTCCGGAAAAGGTTTCAGGTAAGGGGTGTTACATTTGATTGGTATCAGAGCTACGGTTTAGTCGATTCTAGGACTACCATAGTACGTAAGAGTCTAGCTATACATGCCTTTGAATTTTATATGTGATAGTGTGGTGACTTCTGACAATTTCAATTGTATTTTATATAGTAAATGGATTCCGATCCCGATAGAGCCGTAGCTGATGATGTGGAGAGTGTTGCACCTGGTCTCGTACATGGATCAGCACCATTAGACTCTCAACCAGTTACGGGTAACCACGAGGGAGAGGCTAAACAAGCCTTCTACCAAATGATGAATGAATGGTTTACCCAGTTTGTTCAGAATAATCTGGCTGTACAACAACCTCCACCCCCGAATAATTCACTCGATTCCTTCAAGATTTCGATGATAGATCCGGTGAGATCTAGTAGGCCCCCAGTTGATAAAATTCGAAAATTTGGGGCCGAAGAATTTAAAGCCAATGATGATGATGACGTAGAAAGAGCCGAAATGTGGCTTGATAACACTATTCGGGTACTTGATGAGCTATCTTGCACTCCAGACGAATGTTTAAAATGTGCTATATCATTACTTCGCGACACTGCCTATCACTGGTGGAATACACTAGTATCAGTGGTTCCAAAAGAAAAAGTGACATGGGATTTCTTCCAGAATGAATTCCGCAAGAAATATATCAGTCAGAGGTTCATCGACCAGAAACGAAAAGAATTTCTTGAACTGAAACAAGGGAAAATGACCGTGACCGAATATGAGCGAAAATTTGTCAGATTGTGCAGATATGCTCGGGAGTGTGTATCAACTAAAGCCATTATGTGCAAAAGGTTTGAAGACGGTTTGAATGAAGATTTAATGTTGCTAGTTGGCATTCTTGAGATCAAGGAGTTTGTGACACTAGTCGAGCGAGCTTGCAAAGCTGAAGAGCTTGGGAAAGAGAAAAGAAAGGTGAGATGAAGCTAGAGATACTCGTAAAAGACCGTCGGGCAAGAATTTTCACTCCACATCTAAGAAGTTTAGAGATGACTTCACCGACATAAAGCTACTTGATTCACCTAGACATGATCGACCTTCCGTGGGCTCCCGAGCTACCTTGATAGCCGATGTCGATAACGTTCCACGAATCGAGTTGAATGCAAACATTGTGGAAAATGGCATTACGGGAGTTGTAGAGTTCGTGATCGGTCCCGCTTTAAATGTGGATCCTCGACCATTTTATTCGAGAGTGCCCGATGTTAGTGAAAGCGAGAATATGGCGCGAATTCTAGACAAAGCGATTGCATTAGCAGGCGGACCACCCGAGCATTCTAGCAATGTAGGTGGTAGTCGAGAGGGACGAAAAACACATAGATTCGATCGAGGCTAGAGCTCCGCTAGAGCTTATGTCACTCGAGCTAGGGAGGATCTTGCTTCTCGCACGTCATTACGGTACTTTCACCCTTTATGATACTCACGTGATTGCATCGATTGATCCTGGTTCGACTCATTCATATGTATGTGAAACTCGGTATTGAGAAGACTCTACCGTTGAGTCTCTGAGTTTGTGATTCAGCGTATCCAACCCTTTGGGTAGATGTGTGTTTGTTAATAAAGTGTGTAAAAGTTGCCCATTGATGATTCGGGATTTTTGCTTCCCGATCGATTTAATCTTTGTTGCCTTTCGATGAGTTTGATATAATTTTGGGAATGGGTGGTTAACCGCATGATCTTTGTGGTGAATTGCAAAAGAAAGCTTATTGATTTGAGACACCAGAACGGTGAGACCATCAGAATTAAATCCTGTGATGTAAATGGGTTGCCTACAGTGAAATCCTCAATGTTAGCCCGGAAGTATGTGAGAAAAGGGCTTATTTAGCTTATGTACTGGATAATAAATTGTCCGAAAAGCATTGAATCAGATCGATAGTATGTGAATACTCAGATGTGTTTCCTGAAGAACTACCGGGTTTACCCCCAGTACGAGAGATTGAGTTTGGCATTGAATTAGTACCGGGAACAACTCCGATCTCAATAGCTCCATATCGGATGGCACCTACTGAGCTAAAAGAGTTGAAAGCACAGTTGCAAAAGTTAACAGATAGGGGCTTTGCACGACCAAGTTTCTCTCCTTGGGGTGCACCAGTTCTTTTTGTGAGAAAGAAAGATGGAACGATGCGAATGTGTATTGATTATCGGCAATTGAATAAGGTAACTATAAAGAATAAGTATCCGTTACCTCGTATTGATGATTTGTTTGATCAGTTGAAAGGGGCTTCAGTATTTTCAAAAATAGATTTGAGATCGGGTTATTATCGATTCAGTAGTCGAGATCTGAGATGTGCCAAAGAGCGCATTAGGACGAGGTACGGACATTTTGAGTTTTTGGTTATGCCTTTTGGACTCACTAATGCACCTGCTATTTTTATGGATTTGATGAATCGGGTTTTTAGACAGTTTTTGGATCGATTTGTGGTGGTGTTTATTGATGACATATTGATCTACTCCAAAGATGAAATTGAACACGCTGAACATTTGAGGTTAGTGCTACAAACTTTGCGAGATCATCAGCTGTATGCGAAGTTTAGTAAGTGTGAGTTCTGGATGAAAGAGGTCAGCTTTTTAGGACATGTTGTTTCAGCATCAGGCATTCGAGTTGATCCGAACAAAATCTCGGCTATACTTGATTGGAAGCCATCGAAAAATGTTTTCGAGATTCGAAGTTTTCTGGGACTTGCGGGTTACTATCGACGATTTGTGAAAGATTTTTCTATGATAGCTACCCCGTTGACAAAGTTATTGTAGAAAGATGTCAGGTTCGAGTGGTCAGAAAAGTGTCAGAAAAGTTTTGATCAGCTGAAAGCCCTTTTGACAGAAGCTCCATATTAGTTCAGCCTGAATCGGGTAAAGAATTTGTTGTTTATTCTGATGCTTCTTTAAATGGTTTAGGCTGCGTTTTGATGCAGGAAGGCAAAGTTGTAGCCTACGCTTCAAGACAATTGAAGCCGCATGAAAGAAATTACCCGACGCATGATTTAGAGCTTGCAGCCATTGTGTTCGCACTGAAGATTTGGCGTCATTACTTATTTGGCAAGAAATGCCATGTTTACTCGGATCACAAAAGTCTGAAGTATCTAATGACTCAGAAAGACCTGAATTTGAGACAACGCAGGTGGCTAGAACTGTTGAAAGACTATGAATTGGTGATTGACTATCACCCGGGAAAAGCTAATGTTGTTGCGGATCGTTAAGTCGAAATCATTATTTTCTCTTCGTGCAATGAATGCAGATGGCTATGTCTAGTGATGGTTCGATCATAGCAGAGTTACGAGCAAGACCGATGTTTATTCAACAAATTTGTGATGCATGAAAGTTGACAAAATTTGATTACTATTGATTCGATGTGAAAGCAGATGTGCGAAGCAGATTTTTGATTGATGCAAATGATTGTTTGAATTATAAAAGCCGATTGTGTGTTCCAAAGAACTCGATTTGATCTGGTGATTACGAGTGAGGCTCATAGTGGTTGACTATCGATACACGGGTAGCACTAAAATGTATAACGATTTGAAACAGTTCTATTGGTGGCCTGGCATGAAACGAGATATATCTGAGTTTGTTTCCAAGTGCTTAATCTGTCAACAAGTAAAAGCTGAGCATCAGGTACCGTCCGGACTACTTCAACCAATCATGATACCTGAATGGAAATGGGATAGAATTACAATGGATTTTGTATCCGGTCTTCCTATGACACCGAGTAAGAAAGATGCCGTATGGGTTATCGTTGATAGACTGACTAAATCAGTTCATTTTATACCGGTACGTACCAACTATTCACTTACTAAGCTTGCCGAATTGTATGTGTCGCAGATTGTAAGGTTGCACGGTGTACCGAGTTCCATTGTTTCAGATAGGGACCTGAGATTCACATCGCGGTTCGGAAGAAATTGCAAGATGCTCTAGGTACTAGACTTCATTTTAGTCTGACCTTCCATCCGCAAAGCAGACGTTCGATCTCGAGCGAACTATTTTGATACTTGAGGACATGTTGAGGTGTTGCGTCCTCGAGTTTAAAGGTGCGATGGGAGCGATACCTACCTTTGATTGAATTTGCTTACAATAATAGCTTCCAATCTAGCATAAAATGGCGCCTTATGAAGCCTTATGCGGCGAAAATGTCGCACGCCGTTGTATTGGACTGAACTCAGTGAAAATAAGATACACGGGGTTGATTGGATTAAAGAAACAGAACAGAAAGTGGTTGTTATTAGGAGTAATTTGAAAGCCGCTTCGGATCGTCAAAAGTCTTATGCCGATTTGAAACGTAAGGACATTGAATTTCAGGTCGGAGATCGGGTGTTCTTAAAAGTTTCTCCGTGGAAAAAGGTACTCCGATTTGGTCGAAAAGGCAAGTTGAGTCTGAGATTTATCGGACCGTACGAAGTCATTGAACGTATTGGGCCGGTTGCTTATAGATTGAGATTGCCCTCTGAGTTAGAAAAGATACATGACGTATTTTACGTTTCGATGCTTCGTAAGTACAGATCAGATCCGTCTCATGTGATCACACCGGCAGAGATTGAACTCCAATCTGATTTAACATATGATGAAGAACCGATCCGTATCTTAGCTCGGGAAATAAAAGAGTTAAGAAACAAAAGAATTCCGTTAGTGAAGGTTCTATGGAATCGTCACGGAGTTGAAGAGGCTACATGGGAGCCTGAGGATTCAATGAGGCAACAATATCCGACCTTGTTTAACGGTAAGATTTTTGGGACGAAAATCCTAAAGGGGAGAGTTGTATGTGATTTGAATTTGACCCTAGTCGGAATGGTGGTTTCGGGACCACGAATCCGAGTCTAAGAAATATTTTAATATTATATTTTGAGTCTATTAAATGTGAATTAATGTGTGTAAAAGTTTCGTAGAAAAATTTTATTGTTTAAGTGCTTAATTTGAAAAAATGACTTAATCATGAAAAGCGTAAAAGTTGCATGCTAAGGTGTAATGTACTAGATTGCTTGTGGCTTTTTAAGTGGGTGTCCCAAAGGGCAATTAGCCCATTGACCATATTAATGGATGACAATGGGCCAAGTTAGCTACCTATATATGTTAGTTTAATTATATAAAATTTTATTATAAGGTTATGTTATATATTATAATAATGTTAATGCATTTATATAAAATAAACATAAAAATAAAGCCATCATCTCTTTTATTCTCTCCTAGCCGAATGTTAGGATAGAAAACACCATTGTTAAAGCTTCAAGTTTCGGCAAGTTAGAAAGCTTGATTAAGGTATGGTCGGTTTTTAGTTTTTGATAATTTTTACGTTTTTGAGATCGTTGCTTCGTATATTACCCAACCCATGTCTAAATTTTTGAAAATACTATGTATATAGGATTCGGCCATTAATATGCTTGGATAGTTTTGATGTTTGATGATTTTAGATTTAATAAATGTTAAAGATTTATAAGTTTTGTGTTGAAGTTTTTGTAGATTTCAAGTAAATAGGGTTAAATTGAAAAGAATAAATTTGTGAAGGGTTAAAATGACAAATAAATGAAATGCATGGACACATATGGCTATGGGGAAGATTCGGCCAAGCTATGGTGTTGGTAAATTTTGCATATTTTGTGTTTTGTGTAAATAGGACCAATTTGTAAAAATGGGAAACATTAGGGGCAAAATGGTAATTTGCCCATTTTTGTGTTTTGGGACTAAATTGAGATGAAATGCGATTAAATGAGCTAAATCCTAATGTGTTTTAGATCAAGAGGAAAGAAAAGCGAATTAGGCCGGGGAAAGGCGAAGGTTCTCGAATAGCCGATTCAGACGGACTATCGACAACCGAGGTAAGTCCTTAAGCAAGTATAGGTTATCGAATTATTTATGAATGTGTTAAATGATGCTATTCAATAGAATTTTGTATAAAACCTTGTGTTAGCGAATGTGAAAGTATTGGTATGGATTGGTTGGAATTTTATTTAAAGTGATGTGAATAAGTGTTTTGGTTTGTTATTCGATATAATCGTGAATTATAAGTAATAGTGAATTTGAAATGAAATGTTGTTATATCTCTAAACGAGTTGGTATGTTAAAGTGATTTGAATGATGTGTGATTTATGTTATTTTGGGCAGCATTCTGTAATGTTTATGAGATGATAATAATATTGTTTGAGCTTTGAGCCTAGTGGTGCTTCGTCTTGGGTGGTTTATTTCGGGCTATAATGCCTAGCGTGCTTCGTCTTGGTGATTTATTTCGGCTATAATGCCTAGCGTGCTTTGTGCGATGATTTAATTCGGCTTAAACGCCTAGCGAGCTTCGTCTTTGGTGATATGCCATAAGTGGAGATTTTGAGGATCAAACAAGGTGAGATATATATGTGGTTATGTACTAAATGTTAGGGTAAGAATTTGCCTACTATATTAGTAAGGAAGAAAGTGAGTTAAGTTCTTTTTGTTATGAATCAATTTGATGTGAATATACATAGCATATATGTGAAGTTGATAAAGCTTATGATCGAGTGATATAGTGATGAAAATAGATACAAATGTGACCTTAGTATTGGCTAGTGTATTTGATATATATATATACATATATAGAGAAATTTATGTGCAATATTATTAGTTTGAAAAGTTAAGTGTTTAATTGTATGGTCATTGTAAGTATATATGCTTAGGACTTACTAAGCCAGTGAGCTTACTCTGTTTATGTTGTGTTCTATTTTATAGATCAATATTTCAACTACGGGCTCAGGGGATCACCAAGACAGTCGACCACACTATCACTCTCTTTGGTATAGTTTTGTAAACTTTTGAATCAAAGGCATGTATAGGCTTTATTTTGATAAATAAGAATGATGTCGGTTTGTAAATATAAATATGGCCTTGCGAATAAGGCTGTTGCTTTTGAGTTTTTGGTTACGTTTAGGTTTCATATATGATATGGTTGCTTGCATTAAAATGTCAATTGATAATGCTTAAAGATGTATGGCTTTGTGGTAAGTGTTAGAGTAAAACTTTTATATTTGATAAGAGTACTTATGGTACACTCGATTATATGGAACCGTAGTTGTGTTTTGTTAATAAATCGATGATGTTAGGATATTATGTGAATGTTTTATGTACAGGTTAATTTGTATAAATGATTAAAATGCATGGGCAGTATGAGTTGTATGTGGGTATGTTCGGTCATAAACTAGTTAATCATATTTTGAAATGAAATAGTTTTTAGTTAGTAGCAGTGATGTGATTTTGAAAAATCACCAAAAATAGGATAAATTGAATTAGAAAGTGAATTAGATATAGAATTAAATATTATTGTGTCTATTTTAATGAAAGAAACAGAATAGGCAAAGGAATTATATATTATGAGATATTTAAGTTTTAGTGAGACTTGTTCTGAATGAATTCGTGAGTCCCTGTTCTGTCTTGGAAAATTGTTAAAAATTGTACAAAAATAATTATGGAGCATAGTTTATATATTTAGAATCCTTAATGAGTTTATTTTTGATTGGAATAAACAAGGACATTATTGAAATTTTGTGCAATGAGATAACTGAGTTTTTGTAAAGATAGGTCAGAATTATCAAACAGTGAAATAGGGGTAACTTTGATGAATAAACTGTACTAATTGGCCACATGAAAAATTCTGGAAAAATTATGGTAAAAATTTATATGAGTATAGTTTCAAGAAAAATTTACGGATCTAAATTTTGAGTTTTGTAACTCGAGTTATGGTCAATTTAGTCAGCATGACGCAGTTGGACAGCTTTAAATTTTTATGCCCCAAATTAGTAGTCAAGTCTAGTAATGCCACATACTCGACTCCGGCAAAGGTTTCGGGTAAGGGGTGTTACAACACACCTGAGCCAAGGGTAAATAAGTAGCCCGAGGTGCTCCTCATATCATCAACAGAGCCAGCCCAGTCACTATCTGAGTAGCCAACCAGCCTAAGCTCCTTTCCTTTCTCAAACTTGACCCCATAGCTCAATGTTCCTTTAATGTATCTGAGCACCCTCTTAGCAGTCTTGAAATGCATCACATTACAACAATGCATAAACCTCGATAGCAAACTAAAAACATTCATGAGGTCAGGTTTGGTTGCTGTCAAGTAAAGCAAGCAACCAACTAAGCTTCTATACTCCCTTTCATAAACCCTTTCTTGGTTTCCAAAACTTGTCAGCTTCTCCCCTTGAGCCAATGGTGTACTCACTGATTTGCAATTTGCCATGCAAAATTTATTGAGAATTTTCAAAGCAAAGGCATGCTGACTGATGAAAATGCCTTGTTCAGACTGGTTCACTTCCATACCAAGGAAGTATGTCATGATTCCCAAGTCAGTTATGTCAAACACTTCTTGCATTTGTGATTTGAATTGTTGGATCAAATCATCTTTGCTTCCAGTCACCAACAAATCATCCATATAGATTGAAACAATTAGCAAGGTCTCATCGTTGGACTTCTTCACATAGAGTGTTGGCTTACTTAGGCTTTTCTCAAATCCGAGCCTAGATAGGTAAGCATCAAATCTGTTATACCAAGCTCGAGGTGCCTGTTTCAGGCCATACAGAGCTTTCTTCAGCCAATAGACTTTGTCCTCTTCTCCTAGGACTTTGTAACCATCTGGCTATTCAATGAAAATCTCCTATTTAAGAAAGCCATTAAGAAATGCTGACTTAACACCCAACTGATGAACATTCCACTGTTTCTGAGCAACTAAGGCAAACAAAAGCTTGATGGTGTCCAGCCTTGCTACTGGAGCAAATGTCTCCAATAAATCAATGCCATACTGCTGGCTATACCCTTTCACCACAAGCCTTGCCTTGTGCTTGTTCAATGAGCCATCAGCATTGTACTTAGCTCTAAAAACCCACTTGACACCTATAATTTTCTTCTGACCAGGTCTGTCCACAAGATCCCAAGTGTTATTTTTGTGGATCATGTCAATCACAACTTCCATAGCCTTCTTCCAGTGCTTGCTTCTCACAGCCTCTTCAAAGCTCGAAGGCTCAACTATAGCCACATTACATCTTTGATAGATGCCATCAATGGAGCTAGTCCCTCTCACAAGAGGATCATCCACATTTGCATTGCTGAGCTCATTTTCTATTGATCCCAAGCTGCTATCAACCAAATCCTCTTCAAACTGAATTGCATTAGAACCATCCCAACTCCAAGTCTTCTCTTCATCAAATTTGACATCCCTACTCACCAAAATCTTCTTGGTTGAGGGATCATATACCCTGTAGCCCTTTTTATTGCTACTATAGCCAACAAATATGCTTGGAACTGACCTTTTCTCAAGCTTGGTTCTTCTTTCAGCTGGAATGAGGGTATAACATACACATCCAAACACTTTCAAATGAGAAACTGATGGCTTGTCTCCATGCCATGCCTTAAAAGGTGTTTTGTCCTTCATTGCATGTGTTGGAAGCCTGTTGAGCAGGTATACTGAGGTGTTGACAGCCTCAGCCCAAAATGTCCTTGGAAGTTTATTTTGAAATAGCAGACACCTAGCCATGTCCATCACTATCCTGTTCTTCCTCTCACACATTCTATTTTGTTGAGGATTATACAATGTGGTTAACTAATGATGGATCCCAGCTTGCTCACACAACTTCTAAAATCTATTAGACAAGGACTCAGAGCCATTGTCAGTTCTCAAGGCCTTAATCTTGCAGCCTGTTTGATATTCAGCTAAAGCTTTGAATTTACCAAAAGCTTCAAACACCTCAGACTTCTATTTCATGAAGTAAACCTAGCAGAATCTGGTCATATCATCAATAAACAGCACAAAATACTTACTGCCATTCAGTGAAGGGGTCTTCATTGGTCCACAAACATCAGAATGCATCAACTCAAGCCTTTCTCGAGCCCTCCATGCCTTGTTGACTGGAAAAGGTAGCCTAGCTTGGTTACCAAGCTGGCATACTTCACAAACACTACCTCTGGCCTCAACCTTGGTCATGTCATCTACCAAATTCTGGTTGTGCAACAAATCGAGTGACCTGAAATTAACATGGCCTAGTCTTTTATGCCATAGGCCAGCATTGTCAGCTAGACTTGTATAAGCCTTCTTCTCAAGCTGACTTACATCAAACATAAAACATTTGGCTGCCATAGGAACTGAAACCATTTCCTGGCCATGAGAGTCTTCAATAACACAAGAATCATTCTTGAAAACTAGTAAATAGCCTTTTTCAACCAACTGACCAATACTAAGTAAATTCTGATCTATATCAGGCACATAAAGCACATCTGAAATAACTTTGTTACTTGAACCAATGTTGATCACAACATCACCTCTGCCTTTGGCTTCAATTAAGCTCCCATTGCCAATTCTGATTCTTGAGGTGAAGCTCCTGTCAAGCTCCTTGAACAGACTCTCATCAGCTGCCATGTGATGTGAGCAGCCACGGTCCACAAGCCAATTGCATTTGACTTTGCTTGTAGTTGCAAAGCATGAAGCAGTGAAGACATGCTCCTCTTGAGCTTGAAGGTCCTCAGCAGCCTGTGCCTGGTTTTGCTGTTGTGCTGGTACCTTCCCCTTGTTCTTGCAAACTTTCTCTACATGTCCAAACTACTTGCAACTCCTACCTTAAATGTCTGGTCTGTACCAGCAATACTTCTCCAAATATGTCATCTTTTGGCAGTGATTGCATGGTGGAAACCTCCTCTTTCCTGCATCCTTCCTTGGCTTGTCTTTCTTATCGAGCCAAGGCTTTTTTGCTTTCTGACTTGAGCCTTCTCTTGCCTTTGCTTGGAAAGCTCCCTCAGGATGCTCTTCCTGCCTGTTGGCCCTTCTTTGCTCGAGTGCATAAAGGGAGTTCACCATCTCAGATAAGAAATGGTTGTGAGATCTCTTAAGTTCTCCAATGAGGAGATTTTTTACTCAAACCTCTCGGGGAGAGTGGTGATCACCTTCTCAACAACCCTGCTTTCACTAAAGTCTTCACCCAGTAGCCTTATGCTATTGACAGTGGTCATTATCCTGTTTGAGTATTGCTTTATGGTCTCTACTTCTTTCATCTTAAGATTTTCAAAGTCTCTCCTCAAGTTGATTAGCTGTTGTTGCCTTGTCTTTTCAGATCCCATAAACTCCTCCTTCAGCCTCTCCCATGCTTGCTTAGGTAGGTTACAAGCCATAATTCGAGTGAAGATTACATCTAACACTCTATTCTGCAGGCAGGCCATAGCTTTATGCTTCTTGGCTCACTCCTCACTATTCTACCTAATTTGAGCAATGGTGGGATTGGCTCTCAATAAAGGTGGCTTAGCATCATTTTTGTGCTTCTTGTGCCCACTCCTCACTATGCTACCTAATTTTTGTGCTTCTTGTGCCTGAAGATAAGTCTTCATTTTTACCACCCAAATGTGGTAGTTCTCTCCAGCAAACACAGGTCATTATAACAATAGAAGCCCATGCATTTCATAAAATTCAGAATTTTTCATGAATTTTCCATCTTTTCAATTTAGTCCTTTTCATGAATTTTCCATCTTTTCAATTTAGTCCCTAAGTTATAATTTCATCAAAATTCTCTTTACAAAAGTTGTTTATCTATCAACAACCTTTCATTTTCTGCCATAAAACTTCATAATTCAACTATAGTTATCCATGGTAAAACCCTAACACTTTAATAGTTTTACAAATTAATCCTCGAGATAGCTAGATTAAGCTATTACAATATTGGAAACATAAAAATATTTAAAAACGGGACAAGAATACTCACCTAATTAAGCCAAATAAGATTGTCTATTTTCAAGCTTCCATGGCTAGGGTTTCCATGTTTATTTTAGGAAAGATAATGAAAATGATGATAAATTTTTTATTTTATTTATTTATCATCATTTTATCATTTACTTTCCAAAATTAACCTTAATAATTTACTAAATTCCAATGATGAATAATCATCCTTATCTACTAACTTCTCTAAATGGTCTATTTTCCATATAAGGACCTCCAATTTTGAATTCCATAGTTATTTTGTAACATCCCGAATTTGGGCCTAGTAGATTTGGGCTTTTTGTAACGCCCCAAAAATCTCAAAACTTTTAATTTCTGTGCATGGGAGTTAATATGTATGTGTAGCACTTAGAATAATAATATTAAGGTATTATGGGGATTAGTTGAAGCCTTAGAGTTAGGGGAGACCATAGGAAAAATTTATGTTCTTACTTAGTGGACCCCAGTCTCAGGCATGAGGCCTCATAAGCAGATTAAGAAAAGAGATGACACAAAAATGGGCTCAGGTTTGGGTTGAGGCCCTAATTAAGTTTTCTGTTTGGGCACTATAGGGTTAAAAGGGTAGCACCTGTGTTTAAAAAATCAAATGGGCTTGTGGCCCAGTGGTCAGTAGCGCCATTAAGGGAACAATGAGGTGATGCCACACTAGGGAGTAAGGGGCCCAAATTTAAGTTTCAAGGAGCCCAATTCTTTTGATTTAAGTTAGCTAATTTTCGGCATTAGGGTTAGGTGGAGTGGATGGCTACAAGGCTCAAAAATAGGAGGATTTATGTGAATGGGATAATGTAGATAATATAGTTGATAATAGGGAAGATAAAAGGAGAAAAATTAGGAGCTATCTACTGAGAGCAGAGTTGGACGAAATTCCATCACTTAGAGGAGTAAAGAAATCGGTTTCTAATAGCCATAGAGGGTGCCAAATTGTCTATAAATAGGGGGAATAGCTCATCAATTTCGGCATTTGAACCCTATTCTTTTCTTCATTCTTTGTTCTCAGTCTCTCCCTCCACAATTTCTGTTAACTTTCTTTCAAAAAGCCGAAAATCACCACCTCCTTCACCCTTTCTTCTTTCTTTGAAATTTCCTATTAGCCGAATCTTCTAATCTCCATTGTTATTCTTCTCTCATTCACTAAAAGCCGAAATTACGTTCTTGTAGCTGAAATCTCTAAGCCTTTCCTTGATTTCTTTTTACTTTCTTTCTAAGCCAAAGCCGAAACACTTTACTTAGACCTTCTAAAAGCCGAAAGAGCATCAGTTCATCTTTTCCAGGATTTTCATAAAAGCCGAAATCCCTAGATCTCATCTCCTGTGTTTGCCGAATTCTCTCTAAGGTGTCTGCTTGTGCCGAATCTTGAAGGAAACTCAGGAGGAGTCAATCGCTTAGATCTCTAAGTCAGGTTTAGTAACACTCGAATCGTGTTACTTTCGGGATTCCAAGGGGAGGTCAAATCTTCGTGTTTTTTCGGCTCTTGAGCAAGGTTTTAGACTAAGGGTTGTAGATCCAGATAGTAAGGATATTGACTAAGAGTATAGTACTACGTGATATCAGGTGTGTAACTTTCCACACCATCTAGATTGTTTGTTAATACATGTATATAAATCTGCTATATTCTGTTAAAAGCTTAAATCCCGGCATAATGGTTGAAACCCGAGGAGGGTAAAAGCGAATCACCAGGTTAGTGATCTCAGTCATTCCTAAAGTGAATGTTTCTGTTAAAATGTCATATGTGATAAGTATGTCGATTTTTGTGATTGCATGGGGTTGGGATTGATGAAAGGGGAAGTGTTCTGCTGTAGTGGCTTATGCCATGATCTGTTGTAGTAGCTTATGCCATGATCTATTGTAGTGGCTTATGCCATGATCTGTTGTAGTGGCTTATGCCATGATCTGTTGTAGTGGCTATTGCCATGATCTGACGATGAGCGACATGAGCGCCATCGATGGGTGTAGTGATGTGGGTTGATTGTAGAAATCCCCAATGGTGTGATTGGCAGGTAAGGGTGGTGTGTAACGGATGGAAACCTAGGATTGGGTTGGGATTTGCATAAATTTTATTACATGATATCTGTTATTCTGATCTGTGGGGCTAAGGCCCAATCTGATGGTGCACGAGAGTTGCACACTGAGTCTCGCGACTCAACCCATTATTTAACATTTTTAAGGTAGCACCTAGTGCATCGGACCGGGCCAGAGAGGAGCGCAAGGTGGCCATGCAAAAGAGCATTTGGATTCAGCAAAAGACTCTACTTGGTTTATTTATTTCTAATATTTTAAATTAGTAGGTTTTGAATATTTTTGTAATAAGGCCATGGGCCACTAGCTTTATATTTTTTTTTTTGGTTTTATTTTGGGCTTTTATTATTATTAGACATTTAGATTTTACATCTTAATTAAGCTAAGGCATCATATAAAATTCATATCTTTTATAAGCTATTAAATTGTTAAGTTTGCCGGAATACATGTTTAAACTCGACAAATGTTTTCCAAAAATGCGACGTGTTTTACTAAATCTTCTTAGTGACATGCCAGATCCGGTCGTGGTGTTTGGGCCGGGTTTGGGGTGTTACATATTTGATACCTTTAGCTACTAGAATTTAACTTTTACACTTTATGCAATTTAGTCCTTTTCATCAAATTAGACATGTAATCGATAAAATTTCTTAGCAAAATTTTTATACGATATTCCTATCATAATGTAGAGCATAAAATAATATTAAAATAATTTTTCTTCTAACATCGGATTTGTGGTCCCAAAACCATTATTCCAATTTCATTGAAAACGAGTTGTTACATCCTAGGCAAGTTTTTGGAATATGATGGAGCAGATCTGGGGAAGCGATTTCAGAATTTTCTATGAGTAAGGGCTCAAATTCATGTGTGACATCCCTTAAAGAGAAAGAAGAAGGTTTTGTTTTTCAGAAATTGCTCATATGTTAGGTTTAAATATGAAAGGTTAACACTGTTTTGTTTCTATTGTGGTTGATTGGGAAACAGTGATTCATTTTGTGAGGCGAAAATGGCGTTAGGTGTGGAGATTGCTAAAATAGGTTGAGATCTATTGTTGCGAGCACTATCTAAGAGGACTTTAGCAATGAGTAGTGTCTGGTTACATGAGGGTGAAGAGGGAGAGAAGGGTGGAAATTTTGGTGGAACTCGGGCATCAGGAGGCATGTTGTCGTATGTGAGTAATAAATCTTAGTACAGGAATGTCATCGACCCCGTGCTAGGAATAAATTTGGAAGGGAATTTGAATTCTTATTTGCAATTGGGAGGAGATTCATCGATAGGTCAGGATCAATACGTAATGGATCATGATTCAGAAGTAGGTGTGTTAATAGGAGAAGAGGGGAAAAAAGACCAAGGGAGGAGACTGAAGGGTTGATGTGTAACATCCCAAACCCGGCCCAAACATTACAACCGAATTTGGCATGTCACATAGAAAAGGTTTTGAGAAACCCCTTTTTGTTGATTCACATTTAGGAAAGATACTGTCTTGTTTTAGGTAAAAGTTGTGGGTTATGCGAGAATCCAACACTTTGCTTCCTTATTTAAAAATCTATTAAATCCTGTTATTAACAATTTTGTCAATGTACCCGATGGCACAGAAGAAAACATTTACGCTTTGAATTTAGGAAAACTTGTGTTTAAGAAAAATATTTAAGCCATTAAGTAGTTTGGAAGTTTCATCTAAAATAGGTAAAATAATCAAAGCGAAATTTTAGGAGGCCTTATTACAACTTGAACAAATAAGAATAATAAAAAAAATAAAAATAAACCCATAGTCTACTAAACCAAATTTTCCATTGCATGGCCACCTCGAGTTCATCCGGCTCCTCATCCGCGATCTACGAGTCACCTGAAAAAGTTAGAGGAGAAGGTGAGTCACCAAGACTCAATGTGTAACCCTTCCCCCGGTTTAATGTAACATCATACACAAATCATAACTAAGTTTAACATGCACCCCACCTAGCCATCCATAACTCCTTTCTCTACCCCATGTGGTACCAAACCTTGGTGGTGCCAAACCTTTGGTGACCCAAAGTCACGATATCCATCAATATTGTGGTGCCAAACCACTTTGGTGGTGCCAAACCACTGGTGACCAAAGTCACAAATAATAAGTTGTGGGGCCAACCCGTGTGATACCAAATCATGGCGGCGATCCCATAATATCAACCGTGGGGCCAACCCCTTTGTGGTGCTAAGCCTTTGGGACAAGTCGCTATGAGGTGCCAAACCTCGGTGACCCAAAGTCACAAAATGTGGTACCAAACCACGGTGTCCAGAAGACACGGATATCACTTCCCCCTCCACTCAAATCACCCACCATGATACGATGTGCATATAAAAGAAATCATGCCAAACATGCTTAAATAATAACATATACTGAATTCATCATAGGCCATATTTTTATGTATCACATATACCAAATATGTCATGCATCCACATGCATTATATTGCAAGCTCCTATTGGAACGGACTTACCCGAATCCTTGCTCATACCTTTACGGTATCAAATCCAGATCTACACAAATCCGGTATAACATACACAATTTATTAGCAGTTATATTAGTTATGAAGTGTGTAAGTACACACCTGTTACTAACGCGAATCCTAGATCCCGAAGATTCGATCTACTGTGCTCTATCCCTTGACCCTATATTCGGCCAACATCAAAGTTAGTGCCATAGGCCTATTCGGCTATAATAGCTAAAACCCGAAGACTCATTTGTGGCACTTACCTTGAACCGATTTGGTTTCCAACCAAATCCCAAAGCCACACACTGGATTCCTTGCAATCGGCCAAACCTTAGATCCATACAAGTGACTAGCTTTCGGCTTTTCCAAGTATCTAGTGGAAAGACTAAAGAGAATCCCTTACCATAGACTTACCAAATCGATTAGCAGAGAATGGAGGATCAGATCTACTGCTTTGAAAATCTCAGAGTTCCTAGGTGAAATCGGTTTCAAAAAGTGGTTAGCCAAATCATCAATAAATGCCGGATCTCGGCTTTTCCCTTCATCCCAATCGACAGAGAACAAGAGAATATGGGAGAAAAGTTTCGGCAAACACTTACCTTCTCAAACCGATTGAGAAAGAAATCCCGAAGAGATGTATACTAATCTTTGTATTCGGCTAAGTGAATCTAATGGGAGAGGGGAGATTTCGGCAACAAGAGTGGAAGAGATTCGGCTAATAGAGAAAGAAAAATAGAAGGAAAAGAAGATGGGGAATTCGGCAGAGGGAGGGTAGAGAGGGTTTCAATTTTAAGCAATCAAGAAGAAGAGAAGTAGGGGATTAATGGTGGTTTCAGTTTTGAGAAAGAAGAAAAGAAATAGATGGGAGATGAGAGTGTGGGGAGATTCGGCCAAAGGCTAAGAAGAAGAAAAGAGGATCAATGGTTTTGGTTTTTTGTATGTGTTAGTCGAAAATGTCAAGCTAGGTGCCTAAAGAAAATTCGGCCACCACCCTTTACACACTCCTTGCCGTTTACTCCTCTCCAACAAGGAGTCTTAGATTAACCAACACCTTGAATCACTCTTGGCCAATCATTTAAAATTATTCAAATAAAAATCCTTATTATCTGAAAGAGTTTGAGTGAACACTTCTCTTTCTCTCTTGCCATAAAAATAAAAAGCGAAAAGAGAATTCGCTATTCGAACCTAGGCTCCCTTGCTCCCCTTGGTGGCGTCAATTCCGAGACTTAAGTGGCACCCTTGCCACTTTTCCAAGGCCTTATTAGTGTCAAATATTCCCTTTTAAAACTTGTAACCCCATTTACTATGGATCCTTGTCTTATTAAAGCTTACAAATGAAATTTTTCTACCACTCGAGCCTACTCAAGGTCCATAGCTAAGTCTTATTACACCATAAATAGTATTCTGACAATCCAATCATATGCACAACAATACAATCACAAATAACCCTAATTCAGGATGTTACGGTTCTACCCGTTAAAAATAATTTGACCTCGAAATTACGATCGAAAGAGTTGGGGTATTCTTTGCGCATTACATCCTCGGGTTCCCATGTAGCTTCCTCTCGCACCATGGTTTCGCCATAGCACTTTCACCAAAGTCTTGACTTCCACGTAAAACTTTGACATCTCGATCTAAGATCCGGACCGGTTCCTCCTCGAAGATAAGTCCGAATTCACCTCAATCTACGCCATTTGGCAACGTGTCTTTGGATCGTCGATATCGCCTAAGCATTGACACGTGGAAGACGTCATGAATTTGTCTTAATTCTGCTGGCAGCTTGAGCTGATAAGCTACCGGTCCCACTCGCTTCAACACTGTGTATGGCCCGATAAACCTAGGGCTTAGCTTCCCTTTTCGCCCAAATCTCAATACCTTTTTCCAAGGCGACACCTTCAGAAAAACTTTATCTCCCACTGCATATTCCATATCCTTGCGCTTAAGGTCGGTATAAGACTTCTGCCTATCTGACGCTTCCTTGAGACGAGCCCGAATTACCTTAACTTTATCTTCAGTTTCTGCTACCAACTTTGGACCCAAAATATGTCATTCACTTAATTCCGTCCAACACGTAGGAGTATGACATTTCCGTCCATACAGTGCTTCATATGGTGCCATCTGAATACTTGCTTGATAACTATTGTTATAAGCGAATTCCGCCAATGGTAAATACTCTTCCCAACTACCACTGAAATCCAGAATACAGCCCCTTAGCATATCTTCTAAGACTTGAATCACCCTTTCTGATTGTCCGTTCGTTTGCGGGTGAAAATCTGTGCTGAAATCCAACCTTGTTCCCAAAGCCTGATGCAAAACCCTCCAAAACCTTGACGTGAACCTCGGATCCCTATCTGAGATAATTGATACTAGCACACCATGCAATCTTACTATCTCAGCTACATATAACTTCGCTAGCTTTGGAAGCGAATAATCCATCCTCATTTGGTATGAAATGAGTGACTTGGTCATCGATCTACAATCACCAACCGAGTCCTTTTACTAGGCGTGAGAGGTAGCCCGCTGACAAAGTCCATGGTGATCCTTTCCCATTTCCATTGAGGGATCTTCACTGGTTGAAGTAAACGACGACAAGCGATGTTCACCTTAACTGGCGACATGTCAGACACTTTCCCACAAATTCAGTTACCTCACGCTTCAGCCCTGGCCACCAGAACTGTTTTCGCAAATCTCCATACATCTTGCTACCTCAAGGATGCATAGCGTTTGGGCTGCTATGTGCATCTTGAAGAATTCTTTGTCTTAATTCCACATCCTTCAGCATACAAGCTCGCCCTTGAAAGCATAGCACTCCATCACCAGGCAAACTATACCCTTCTAAACCACTATCTTGAACTTGCAATCTCCGCGCGTTTAAACTTTCATCTACTAACTGTTTCTCCTTAATCTCCTCGATCCAAGTCGGCTTAACTTGCAATCCCGCCAAAAGACTTCCATCGTCATACAAACTGAGGTGAGCAAACATTGCCCTTAAATCCGTCACAACCTTCCGGCTCAACGCGTCAGCCACTACGTTGCCCTGCCCGGATGATACTTAATTGAACAGTCGTAGTCCTTCAATAGCTCAACCCATCGGCGCTGCCTCAAGTTCAAATCCTTTTGAGTCAAAAGATACCTCAGACTCTTGTGATCTGTGTAGACTATCGACTTCTCCCCATACAAGTAATGCCTCCATATTTTCAAAGCGAAGACTACTGCCGCTAATTCCAAGTCATGCGTCGGATAGTTAACCTCATGCGGTCTTAGCTGACGGGATGTATAAGCCACTACTTTCCCTTCTTGCATCAACACACACCCCAAACCAGTATGGGATGCATCACAGTAAACCGTAAATAACTTCCCCGCCTTAAGTGTATGCGTAAGAAGCTTGGTCGAGAATCTTCCTTAGCTTATCGAAACTTTCCTGTTGTTTCTCCGACCATACAAATGGAACTCCTTTTCTTAACAACTTAGTCAACGGTGCCGCGATCAAAGAGAATCCTTTCACAAACCTTCGATAGTACCTGCGGACCGAGAAAACTCAATTTACGCCACCGACCTAGGCGGTTTCCAATCCAACACCGCTTCAATCTTGCGAGGGTCCACTCTAATCCCTCCAGCTGACACTACGTGACCTAAGAAAGCCACCTCCATAAGCCAAAATTTGTACTTACTGAATTTGGCAAATAACTGCTTCTCCCTCAGTACTTGTAGAACTATTTGCAAGTGCATGTCATGCTCCTCCTCCGTCTTTGAGTAAACCAATATGTCGTCTATAAACACCACGAAAAATTGATCCAAGTACTGTTGAAACACCCTATTCATTAAGTCCATGAATGCTGCTGGTGCGTTGGTCAACCCAAACGGCATCACCAAAAACTCATAATTCCCAAATCGAGTACGGAATACTGTCTGGTAAACATCAACCTCCTTCACTTTAAGTTGATGATACCCTGACCTAAGATCTATCTTCGAGAAAACTGATGCACCTTTCAGTTGGTCAAACAAGTCATCAATCCGAGGCAATGGATACTTATTTTTGATCGTTAACTTGTTCAGTTGGCGGTAATCTATACACATCCGCATTGAATCGTCCTTCTTCTTAACAAAAAGCACAGGTGCTCCCCACGGAGATATACTTGGTCAGATAAACCCTCTGTCCAGAAGCTCCTGAATTTGAGCCTTCAGCTCCACCAATTCTTTCGGCGCCATTCGGTATGGTGCTATAGACACTGGCGCCGCTCCGGGCAACAAGTCTATATCAAATTCAACTTCCCCATCCGGAGGCAGACCCAAAAATTCTTCTGAAAATACATCAGCGAATTCCCTTACTGTTCAGACATTCTCCATTGCTGACTCCTTAGCCTCCAAGGCATATATCCAAACCAGAAATGCCTCACAACCTTTCCTGACCATCTTCTCCGCCTTCAGTACAGAGACCACATTTGATAGGTATTCCCTTCTGATACCTATCACTGCCACCTCCTCGCCTTCCATTGTTCTCAACACCAAATGCTTAGCCGTGCAATCCAAACTAGCTTGGTACCTCACCAGCCAATCCATTTCGAGAATCAGATCGAACTCCTTAAACGGCAGCTCCATCAAATCCCCTAAGAACACTACCCCTTGGAGTTCTAGGGGTACATCCCTATATAACTTGTTTACTTCTACAGAGTGACCTAGAGGGCTAATTACTGTCATCTCCCTAGAAGTAGTCTCGAAGTCTAGGTTCATAGTCTCTACTATGCTACTAGCAACATACGAATGCGTCGAACCCACATCAATCAATGCAACATATGGAAGTCTAAAATTAGGAACGTACCGGTTATGACGTCTGGTGCGTCACCCTCCTCTCGACGTCTCGCTGCGTAGACTAAACCAGGCTACCTTACTTTTGTGCTACCTGCACCTCTGCCCGGTGTCCCGTGACCTCGACTAGAACTATTGCCACCTCTACCATTACCACGACCCCTCTGTGGTGGTGGTCCTTCATTTCTAATCTGAGCACGGTTCTGACCCTCTGGCTGATTCTTAGCTAACTTTCGAGGACAATCCCTCACTCGGTGATCCAACGATCCGTACTCGAAGCATCCTCTTTCACCGGTCCAATATCCTCCTCAATGTAATTTTCCACAGCGGTTACACTGAGTCGGTCTCTATTAGGAGCCATGGGCCTCCTTGACTGATTTAGCCCACTCTGTCTAGCCTTCTTCTGTGCATTACTACCCGATCCAGACGATCCAAAGCCTCTCTTCTATTTGTTCCTTTCGTAGTTCTGTCTCACGGACTCCTTGATCCCTTCGGCTACCTTAGCCTTTTCTACTAGGACAGAAAATTCACGCTCCTGCTGTGGAGCAATCAGTAACCTCAAATCATCCCTCAGCTCATCCTCAAAGCAGACACAACGTTCATGCTCCGTTGACACAATTCCCCGAGCATAGCGGCTCAGCCTCAAAAATTCTGCCTCTTACTCAGACACAGGCTTATTCCCTTGTACCAACCTCAGAAATGCTTTCCTCTGCGCATCAATGTAGCTGGTGCCCACATACTTCTTCTGATATGCTACTTTGAAGTACTCCCAAGTAAGCTCATCTGTCGTGGCACCATCTCGAACCGTTAGTCACCACTGATAAGACTCATCCTTCAGAAGCGACACCGCTCCTTTTAGCTTCTCCTCATTCGTCAGATCTAGGTCATCCATGATCCTCTCAGTCGATTCCAACCAATACTCCGCCGTACTGGGTGCCACACCTGATACACCCCGGAACACCTCAGCTCCATTGGCTCAGAGTCGCTCGGGTACAGATTTCTGAGCTCCCCTTCCTCCACTTGCTCCAGCCACCATCTCAAGGACTCGCAACACAGCCTGCGATACTGCCTCACCTCCCGTCTGATCCTGCTCCTCAGCTCTAAAAGTTGGGGGTGGTGGTGGCGGTGGTACCTCATTCTCAGACCCCTGACTTGACCTAACGGGTTCTAACACGGTCATCCTGCCCCTACCGCGTCCACGTCGGCCACGACCTCTAGAACTCATCCCTTATCGTCGCGATCTGATTAAAAAGTTTTATGAATTTAGTCATTGTTTCCTTGATTATCCATGAAGAAATTTTATGAAAGAGTTTAGAAGTTGTTCTTCGATCACACAAAGTTCCAAGTCTTCTACTCTAATTCAAAGATACCCATTCATTCAGACATCCATTCAATGGCACCTACTACACACATTCATTATTCGAACATTCTTGATCTTATTCCTACCCTAGGGGTATTTTCATCATTTTTCCTACAGGGGTATTTTTGTAATAAATCAGGGAAATTTTGAAAACTTTAATGAATCAGGACATTTTGAAATTTCCAAAACTGGAGGGTATTTTCAAATTAAAGGTCTGGCAGAAATTTGGAAACCAGAGGTATTTCGGTAATTTTGTCAATCAGGGGTAATTTTGTAAGTTTTCCAAGTCAGGGTATTATTTTGCAAAAGAAGATTTTTGGATACTTTTGTAAAGTAAGGGACTTTTTATTGAAATCAGGGTAGTATAGTAATTTTAGAAACCAAGGGCATTTTTGTAATTTTGCCACTTGGGGCATTTTGGTAATTTTGTAAATCAGAAATATTTTGGAAATTTTTCAAAAATAAATTTTTGCTATTATTTAAAGGGGTAAATTGGCGATTAAAAGAATAGGGTTTTCATAAAACATGGCTAGTCCCTTTCGGGTTTTATTTATTGTGTTTAGCCTATGACCGAGTCCTCTTGGTTAGGGTGAACCGAAGCTACGCACCAGGTAGGATTCCTGCGAAGAGGAGGTGAGTCACTAGGACTGCTTAAGTACCAGGCTCTTCCGGATCCAATCCTAGACATGCGCACCGTGGTTGCCACACCCTAACTTGGCGACTTAGTCACAGGTTTGTTTAATTAGGCATTTAAAGTCTTATGTGATTTGTTGGGGTAAACTAGTCCTAAGGTTCAAATACTTATCATACTATCTACGTTCCATTTCTACCCCTCTACAGATAATAATTCACACAGTAGTTAGAAGTACTTACCTGGGTGGATTGGTGCCGAAGACTCGATGCCATGCTATTCAAAACCAAAAACTTTTTCCATAACTTTTCTCAAGGCCTACCAAAAACATTTTGGGCCTTGGGCCCCCACAGCCGAGTTTTGAACTGGGCTCTGATACAAATTTTGTAACGTCCCAAACCCGGCCCAAACATTACAACCGAATTTGGCATGTCACATAGAAAACATTTTGAGAAACCCCGTTTTGTTGATTCACATTTAGGAAAGATATTGTCTTGTTTTAGGTAAAAGTTGTGGGTTATGCGAGAATCCAACACTTTGCTTCCTTATTTAAAAATCTATTAAATCCTGTTATTAACAATTTTGTCAATGTACCGATGGCATGAAGAAAACATTTACACTTTGGATTTAGGAAAACTTGTGTTTAAGAAAAATATTTAAGCCATTAAGTAGTTTGGAAGTTTCATCTAAAATAGGTAAAATAATCAAAGCGAAATTTTAGGAGGCCTTATTACAACTTGTACAAATAAGAATAATAAAAAAAATAAAAATAAACCCATAGTCTACTAAACCAAATTTTCCATTGCATGGCCACCTCGAGTTCATCCGGCTCCTCATCCGCGATCTACGAGTCACCTGAAAAAGTTAGAGGAGAAGGTGAGTCACCAAGACTCAATGTGTAACCCTTCCCCCGGTTTAATGTAATTCATACACAAATCATAACTAAGTTTAACATGCACCCCACCTAGCCATCCATAACTCCTTTCTCTACCCCGTGTGGTACCAAACCACTGGTGGTGCCAAACCACTAGTGACCCAAAGTCACGATATCCATCAATATTGTGGTGCCAAACCACTGGTGACCCAAAGTCACAAATAATAAGTTGTGGGGCCAACCCACGTGTGATACCAAATCACTGGCGACGATCCCATAATATCAACCGTGGGGCCAACCCACTGTGGTGCTAAGCCACTGGGACAAGTCGCTATGAGGTGCCAAACCTCTGGTGACCCAAAGTCACAAAATGTGGTACCAAATCACTAGTGTCCGAAGACACGGATATCACTTCCCCCTCCACTCAAATCACCCACCATGATACGATGTGCATATAAAAGAAATCATGCCAAACATGCTTAAATAGTAACATATACTGAATTCATCATAGGCCATATTTTTAAGTATCACATATACCAAATATGTCATGCATCCACATGCATTATATTGCAAGCTCCTATTGGAACGGACTTACCCGAATCCTTGCTCATACCTTTACGGTATCAAATCCAGATCTACACAAATTGGTATAACATACACAATTTATTAGCAGTTATATTAGTTATGAAGTGTGTAAGTACACACCTATTACTAACGCGAATCCTAGATCCCGAAGATTCGATCTACTGTGCTCTATCCCTTGACCCTATATTCGGCCAACATCAAAGTTAGTGCCATAGGCCTATTCGGCTATAATAGCTAAAACCCGAAGACTCATTTGTGGCACTTACCTTGAACTGATTTGGTTTCCAACCAAATCCCGAAGCCACACACTGGATTCCTTGCAATCGGCCAAACCTTAGATCCATGCAAGTGATTAGCTTTCAGCTTTTCCAAGTATCTAGTGGAAAGACTAAAGAGAATCCCTTACCGTAGACTTACCAAATCGATTAGCAGAGAATGGAGGATCAGATCTACTGCTTTGAAAATCCCGGAGTTCCTAGGTGAAATCGATTTCAAAAAGTGGTTAGCCAAATCATCAATAAATGCTGGATCTCAGCTTTTCCCTTCATCCAAATCGACAGAGAACAAGAGAATATGGGAGAAAAGTTTCGGCAAACACTTACCTTCTCAAACCGATTGAGAAAAAAATCCCGAAGAGATGTATACCAATCTTTATATTCGGCCAAGTGAATCTAATGGGAGAGGGGAGATTTCGGCAACAAGAGTGGAAGAGATTCGGCTAATAGAGAAAGAAAAAGAGAAGGAAAAGAAGATGGGGAATTCGGCAGAGGGAGGGTAGAGAGGGTTTCGATTTTAAGCAAACAAGAAGAAAAGAAGTAGGGGATTAATGGTGGTTTCGGTTTTGAGAAAGAAGAAAAGAAATAGATGGGAGATGAGAGTGTAGGGAGATTGGCCAAAGGCTAAGAAGAAGAAAAGAGGATCAATGGTTTTGGTTTTGGTATGTGTTAGCGAAAATGTCAAGCTAGGTGCCTAAAGAAAATTCGACCACCACCCTTTACACACTCCTTGCCGTTTACTCCTCTCCAACAAGGAGTCTTAGATTGACCAACACCTTGAATCACTCTTGGCCAATCATTTAAAATTATTCAAATAAAAATCCTTATTATCCCGAAAGAGTTTGAGTGAACACTTCTCTCTCTCTCTAGTAAAAATAAAAAGCGAAAAGAGAATTACATTACTCGAACCTAGGCACCCTTGCTCCCCTTGGTGGCGTCAATTCCAGCACTTAAGTGGCACCCCTTGCCACTTTTCCAAGGCCTTATTAGTGTCAAAATATTCCCTTTTTAAAACTTGTAACCCCTATTTACTATGGCTCCTTGTCTTATTAAAGCTTACAAATGAAATTTTTCTACCACTCGAGCCTACTCAAGGTCCATAGCTAAGTCTTATTACACCATAAATAGTATTACAGCAATCCAATCATATGCACAACAATACAATCACAAATAACCCCTAATTCAGGATATTACATGATGGTTGGAGAAGAGATCAATAATTTGGTGGTAAAGAATAGGATAATGTTGGAAAGTAACCTTTTATCATTGGTGACTGCCAAAAGGCAAGCCGACCGGATGCAATAAAAATCTTAAGTTGGAATGTTTGTAGTTTGGGGAGTCCATAGACTATGCGACAACTTCTGCACTCGCTGAAAACATATAATCCCCAGATGGTCTTTTTTTATAGAGACAAAAATTAGTAAGATTCACATGGAGAGTTCGACAGAGTTGTATTTTTACTAATGGTATTGATGTTAATTCTAACAGTTCTAGAGGAGGGTTGTGTTTGGCATGGCAAGATGGTGTTACTATTATGCTTCAGAGTTTCTCTAAAAGGCATATTGACGTAGAGATTGAAGACCCTAATGACGGGAATAAGTGGAGATATATAGGATTCTATTTCACCCCATACGCACAAGATAGGGATGAACCGTGAGGCCTTTGAAAAGACTTTGTGGTAATGATGGGCTTTCTTGGTTTGTTTGTAGGGATTTTAACGAAATCATGTATGCTTTTGAAAAAATGGAGGATTACTTCGAGATGAGAGAATGATGAAAGTATTTTGTAATGTTCTAGAGGATTGTCACCTACTGGATGTTGGTTGTCGAAACCTTTTTTTTTTTGAAAATCGACTTTTATTTTGAAAAAAGAAAATGGGAGTCGCCACCAATCCTTTTTTTATGAGGTGCGATTGGGTCACCTCGTAATTTGATCGTTTTAATAGACAGTTTGATTTTCTAAAACAAAGATTTTTGGTCTACGAAAGTCAGGAAACTGGTTCGGGAGTGATTAAGCACGAGGAAGGATTAGCACACTCGTGACGCCTAAAATTGGTACTTGGTTGATTAATTAAAGTCTTGGTGTCGAAAATTGAAAACCCGAAAAGGATTTAAAAATACGATCTCTCTTTGTATTAATATTTTTTTGCTTAAAAAGAATGTTTGGATAAATTGAAACGTATGTTAAAGACTCTCTCATCTCACGGTAACAAAACGTCACATCTCGTAAGTTAGGACACGACACTTCGAATCCTTGAGAATAAGTTTGCCTTTTTGATTTTGAAATCTCATGTGTTCTAATTTTGAAAGGGTATTTGGTTATTTAGGTCCAACGAGAAAAATCGAAACCCCATAAGTTAGGGTACGACTTCTCGAATTTCTAAATAAAAATAAAAATAAAAATAAAAATAAAAATAAAAATAAAAATAATAATAATACTAATACTAATAATAATAATAATAATAATAATAATAATAATAATAAGAATAATAATAATAAGAATAAGAATAATAATAAGAATAAGAATAAGAATAAGAATAATAATAATAATAATAATAATAAGAATAAGAATAATAAGAATAAGAATAATAAGAATAATAAGAATAAGAATAATAATAATAATAATAATAATAATAATAATAATAATAATAATAATCATAACAATAATAATAATAATAATAATAAGAAGAAGAAGAAGAAGAAGAAGAAGAAGAAGAAGAAGAAGAAGAATAAGAATAATAATAATAATAATAATAATAATAATAATAATAAGAATAATAATAATAATAATAGAAAATAATAATAATAATAATAATAATAATAATAATAATAATAATAATAATAATAATGAGGATAATAATAATAAGAATAATAATAATAACAACAATAATAATAATAATAATAATAATAAGAATAATAATAATAATAATAATAATAATAATAATAATAATAATAATAATAAGACTAATAATAATAATAATAATAATAATAATAATAATAATAATAATAATAAAAACCCGAAAGGGACCAACCACCCTATTTTGTAAAATTACTAAAATAACCTCTAGTTTCGAAAATTTTTAAATTTCTCCTGATTTGTAAAATAACCAAAATACCCCTGTTTGAAAAGAAATTACCAACTTACCCCTGATTTTCAAAATTACCAAAATACCCCCGGTTTACAAAATTATCGAAATACCCTTTGATTGCAAAATTACCAAAATACCCTTATTTTGAAACATCAACAAGATACACTATTTTGAAAAAAATTATGAAAATACCCCTGTAGGTTAAAATTACGAAAATACCCCTGGGTAGTGAAATGACGAAAATACCCCTAGGAGAGGAATATGAGTTCATGGATGTTGCTTGTGTGGTTGATGCGTGTATGTGATGTTCTGATTGATGATGATTGAATGAGAATTCTAGAATTAGGAAATATAGACTTGAGAACTAAACCCGTAGATAGAATTCGAATTCGAAAGAACTACAATCGAAATGATTTTACATAAGATTGTTCGCGGTTAATAAGTGGGAAGAATTAATTATTCATAAAATTCTTAATCAGATAAACATCGATCGAAAGAATGAGTACAAGGGGACGAAGACGCTTCAGATGCGAATAATGGTGCCATCAAGGCGTGTAGCGGTGTGGGTTGATTGTAGAAATCCCCAATGGTGTGAATGGCTGGTACGGGGGCGTGTAGCGGATGGAAACCTAGGATTTGGGTTGGGCTTGCATATTATTTTTATTATGTATATTAATTCTGATTATTTTAGTTGTATGGGGCTAAGGCCCAAATCTAATGGTGCATGAGGGTTGCACTGCCGAGTCTCATGACTCAACCAATTAATTAACATTTCGGTGCATTTATTGCATCGAATTTGAAATTTGGAGAGGAGCGCAAGGTGGCCATGCAAAAGAACATTTGGATCCAGCAAAAAGACTCTAGTTATTATTTTATATTCTTATTTAATTGATTTTAAATCTCGTTGTAATAAGGCCATAGGCCACCAGTTTATATTTTGTTTTATTACGGGCTTTTATTACTTTTAGTTATTTAAATTTTTATTTTTAATTGAACTAAGGCATGTATTTAAATTTGGATTTTTAATTCATAAAGGCATATTTTATTTAAAACTATAAATTATAAATTTTTCCCGAATAAAAGGTTAAACTTTACCAAAATATTTTTCTGAAAATGCGACATGTTTTACAAAATTTCCTTAGTGACATACCAGATCCGGTTGTAGTGTTTGGGCCGGGTTTGAGGTGTTACAAATTGGTATCAGAGCCCGGTTTAAAACTCTGCTTTGGGGTTTTTAGGCTCAAAACATTTTTTAAAGGTGGGATTTTGAAACTTGCATTTTTTTTTTTTGAAATGATAACAGGTTTGTTAGCTCGGCATGGCACCTGCGTCTTCGGCCCAAGTCCGCCAGGTAAGTACTCTAAACCATTGTGTGATATATATATATATGGGCTTGATGGGCTTTATGGGACGTAGGCTAGTTTAATTAGACTTTGATGGACTATAGGCTTAGCTTAAACAACTTCTTAAATTCCATAAGACTTAATTTATCCAAACAAATCCTGTGAACTAGTCGCCGAGTTAGAGTGTGGCAACAGGCATATGCATGTCTAGGATTGGATCTAGGGAGAGTTTGGAACTTAAGCAGTCCTAGTGACTCACCTCCTCTTCGCTAGAATCCTACCTGGTGCGTGGTGACTGTTCACCCTAGCCATGAGGACTTGTTGACGGGCCAAAATTTATAATTAAAACCCGAAAGGGACCAGCCACCCTATTTTGTAAAATTACTAAAATAGCCTCTAGTTTCAAAAATTTCCAAATTTCCCCTGATTTGTAAAATAACCAAAATACCCCTGGTTTGAAAAGAAATTACCAACTTACCCCTGATTTGCAAAATTATCGAAATACCCCCGGTTTGCAAAATTACCGAAATACCCTCAGATTGTGAAATTACCAAAATACCCTTATTTTGAAACATCACCAAGATACACTATTTTAAAAAAAATTACGAAAATACCCCTGTAGGTTAAAATTACGAAAATACCCCTAGGTAGTGAAATGACGAAAATACCCCTAGGAGAGGAATATGAGTTCATGGATGTTGCTTGTGTGGTTGATGCGTGTATGTGATCTTCTGATTGATGATGATTGAATGAGAATTCTAGAATTAGGAAATATAGACTTGAGAACTAAACCCGTAGATAGAATTCGAATTCGAAAGAACTACTATCGAAATGATTTTACATAAGATTGTTCGCGGTTAATAAGTGGGAAGAATTAATTATTCATAAAATTCTTAATCAGATAAACATTGATCGAAAGAATGAGTACAAGGGGACGAAGACGCTTCAGATGCGAATAATGGTGCGTACCCTACCATAGTATACTAAGTGTTTATTTTGGCTTTAGAATTAGAGTCTTGACGAAAGCATAGTGGTGAGACATAGGTAGTATGATTTCTAGTTAGTTGAAAATTTCGAGGACGAAATTTCTTTAAGGAGGGTAGAACTGTAACATCCTAAATTTTTGGGCTTATGCGTTTAACGGGTGAATATGTGGAATGAGTTAATATAAGTGTTAGGGGCCCAAATTTTAAGTTTTAAGGAGCCCAAATCTTCTAATTTAAGTTAGTTAAATTTGGCATTAGGGATTAGGGAAGTGGACGGCACAAGGCTATTTTTTTGGGGAATTTTATTATATTTATTCTATGTGGATAATAAGCGAGATAAATGCTATTATTTAGGATTTAGTCTTTAAGGATAATAAGCAGATAAAGACTATTTTGAGGAGATAATAGATTAAGATAAGGAAAAGGGATAGAAGCTATCATGTGTGACGGTGTTGGTGAAAATCAATCTACATTAAAGGGAGGAATCGGTTTTCTATATAAAGAGGGGGTGTCTTAGAAATTTTGGAAGCCTTTCTTTTATTTTCTTTTCTCATCTTCTTCCTCTCAAAAGTCGAAAACCACCATTTTCTTCACCCTTTCTTCCTCTCTAAAATTTCTGGTTGGTGAATCTTTTAACCTCTATTGTTATTTTCTTCTAATCCTAAAAGTCAAAATCACATCTCTATTATTCTATTCTTCTCCTTAATATTCATTGGCCAAATCTCTCTTAGCCATCTCTTCAATTCTTAAATCTTCTAAAAACCGAAATTCTTAGATCTCACCTCCTAAAGTTGCCGAATTTTCTTCAGTAAAGTTTACTTGTGCCGAATCTGAAGAAAACAATAGGTATGTGTCAATTTTAGTTTCCAATATTTTTCCGTCTTTTCAAAGTCCCTAGCCGAATGGCTATTTAGTGACTAATAAAGGGTTTTTCTTATTTTCGGCATTTCAGGATCTGAAGAGGAGTCCAATGCTTAGATCTCTAAGTCAAAGATCAGTAACACTCAAGTCGTGTTATTTTCGGGATTTCAAGGTAAGGAGATTGGTTTATTTATAAATATATGAAATCGGGTAGAACACTAACCATGGTAGAATATAGAGAGGCCCTATTTTCACATCCTTAGGCTTTTGAGCAAAGTTGTAGATCGGGATAATAAGGATATCGACTAAGAATATTGGATTTCGCAATATCAGGTGTGTAACACTTCCACACCATCTAGATCTGTTTGTTAATACATGTTTATAAGTTTTATATGTTCTGATAAATGCCGAAATTTCGGCATAACAATTGAAAACCAAAGAGGGTAAAGCAAATCACCAGGTTAGTGATCCCTGCCATTCTAAGTGAATGTTCTGATTAAATGAGATGTGTCTGTGACTTTACGTGATTGCATGGGTTGGGTTTGATGAAAGGAGGAAGTTATACGTTGTAGCGGTTTTTATCGTGATCTGTTGTAGCGGTTTTTACCGTGATCTGTTGTAGCGGCTTTTGCCGTGATCTGTTGTAGTGGCTACGACCATGATCTGATAATGAGTAGCACGACTGCCATCAAGGCGTATAGCGGTGTGGGTTGATTGTAGAAATCCCCAATGGTGTGAATGGCTGGTACGGGGGTGTGTAGCAGATGGAAACCTAGGATTTGGGTTGGGCTTGCATATTATTTTTATTATGTATATTAATTCTGATTATTTTAGTTGTATGGGGCTAAGGCCCAAATCTAATGGTGCATGAGGGTTGCTGCTGAGTCTCGCGACTCAACCAATTAATTAACATTTCAGGTAGCATTTAGTGTGTCGGACCGGGCTCGAGAGGAGCGCAAGGTGGCCATGCAAAAGAACATTTGGATCCAGCAAAAAGACTCTAGTTATTGTTTTATATTCTTATTTAATGGATTTTATATCTCGTTGTAATAAGGCCATAGGCCACCAGTTTATATTTTGTTTTATTACGGGCTTTTATTACTTTTAGTTATTTAAATTTTTATTTTTAATTGAACTAAGGCATGTATTTAAATTTGGGTTTTTTTAATTCATAAAGGCATATTTTATTTAAAACTATAAATTATAAATTTTTCCCGAATAAAAGGTTAAACTTTACCAAAATGTTTTTCTGAAAATGCAACATGTTTTACAAAATTTCCTTAGTGACATACCAGATCCGATTGTAGTGTTTGGGCCGGGTTTGGGGTGTTACAAATTGGTATCAGAGCCCAGTTCAAAACTCGACTTTGGGGTTTTTAGGCTCAAAACGTTTTCTAAAGGTGGGCTTTTGAAACTTGCATGTTGTTTTTTTTGAAATGATAACAGGTTTGTAAGCTCGGCATGACACTTGATTCTCCGGCCCAAGTCCGCCAGGTAAGTACTCTAAACCATTGTGTGATATCTATATGTGGGCTTGATGGGCTTTATGGGACGTAGGCTAGTTTAATTATACTTTGATGCACTATAGGCTTAGCGTAAACAACTTCTTAAATTCCATAAGACTTAATTTATCCAAATAAATCCTGTGAACTAGTCGCCGAGTTAGAGTGTGGCAACAGGTATATGCATGTCTAAGATTGGATCTAGGGAGAGCTTGGAACTTAAGCAGTCCTAGTGACTCATCTCCTCTTCGCTAGAATCCTACCTGGTGCGTGGTGACTGTTCACCCTAGCCATGAGGACTTGTTGACGGGCCAAAATTTATAATTAAAACCTGAAAGGGACCAGCCACCCTATTTTGTAAAATTACTAAAATAACCTCTAGTTTCAAAAATTTCCAAATTTCCCCTGATTTGTAAAATAACCAAAATACCCCTGGTTTGAAAAGAAATTACCAACTTACCCCTGATTTGTAAAATTACTGAAATACCCTCAGTTTGCAAAATTACCGAAATACCCTTAGATTGCGAAATTACCAAAATACCCTTATTTTGAAACATCACCAAGATACACTATTTTGAAAAAAATTACGAAAATACCCCTGTAGGTTAAAATTACGAAAATACCCCTAGGTAGTGAAATGACGAAAATACCCCTAGGAGAGGAATATGAGTTCATGGATGTTGCTTGTGTGGTTGATGCGTGTATGTGATGTTCTAATTGATGATGATTGAATGAGAATTCTAGAATTAGGAAATATAGACTTGAGAACTAAACCCGTAGATAGATTTCGAATTCGAAAGAACTACTATCGAAATGATTTTACATAAGATTGTTCGCGGTTAATAAGTGGGAAGAATTAATTATTCATAAAATTCTTAATCAGATAAACATCGATCGAAAGAATGAGTACAAGGGGACGAAGATGCTTCAGATGCGAATAATGGTGCGTACCCTACTATAGTATACTAAATGTTTATTTTGGCTTTAGAATTAGAGTGCGCAGCGAAAGCATAGTGGTGAGACTTAGGTAGTATGATTTCTAGTTAGTTGGAAATTTCAAGGACAAAATTTCTTTAAGGAGGGTAGAACTGTAACATCCTAAATTTTTGGGCCTATGCGTTTAATGGGTGAATATGTGGAATGAGTTAATTTAAGTGTTAGGGGCCCAAATTTTAAGTTTTAAGGAACCCAAATCTTCTAATTTAAGTTAGTTAAATTTGGCATTAGGGATTAGGGAAGTGGGAGGCACAAGGCTATTTTTTTAGGGAATTTTATTATATTTATTCTATATGGATAATAAGCAGATAAAGGCTATTATTTAGGGATTTAGTCTTTAAGGATAATAAGCAGATAAAGACTATTTTTGAGGAGATAATAGATTAAGGTAAGGGAAAAGGGATAGAAGCTATCATGTGTGGCAGTGTTGGCTGAAAATCAATCTCTGCTAAAGGGAGGAATAGGTTTTCTATATAAAGTGGGGGTGTGCCGAAATTTTGGAAGCCTTTCTTTTATTTTATTTTCTCATCCTCTTCCTCTCAAAAGCCGAAAACCACCATTTTCTTCACCCTTTCTTCCTCTCTAAAATTTCCTGGTTGGCCAAATCTTTTAACCTCTATTGTTATTTTTCTTCTAATCCCTAAAAGTCAAAATCACATCTCTATTATTCTATTCTTCTCCTTAATATTCATTGGCCAAATCTCTCTTAGCCATCTCTTCAATTCTTAAATCTTTTAAAAATCGAAATTCTTAGATCTCACCTCCTAAAGTTGCCGAATTTTCTTCAGTAAAGTTTGCTTATGTCGAATCTGAAGAAAACAATAGGTATGTGTCGATTTTGAGTTTCCAATATTTCTCCGGCTTTTCAAAGTCTCTAGCCGAATGGCTATTTAGTGACTAATCAAGGGTTTTTCTTATTTTCGGCATTTCGAGATCTGAAGAGGAGTCCAATGCTTAGATCTCTAAGTCAAAGATCAGTAACACTCAAGTCGTATTATTTTCGGGATTTCAAGGTAAGGAGATTGGTTTATTTATAAATATATGAAATCGGGTAGAACACTAACCATGGCCGAATATATGAGAGGCCCTATTTTCACATCTTTCCGGCTTTTTGAGCAAAGTTGTAGATCGGGATAACAAGGATATCGACTAAGAATATTGGATTTCGAGATATCATGTGTGTAACACTTCCACACCATCTAGATATGTTTGTTAATACATGTTTATAAGTTTTATATGTTCTGATAAATGTCGAAATTCTGGCATAACGATTGAAAACCAAAGAGGGTAAAGCAAATCACCAGGTTAGTGATCCCTGTCATTCCAAGGGAATGTTCTGATTAAATGAGATGTGTACGCTAACTTTCTGTGATTGCATGGGTTGGGTTTGATGAAAGGAGGAAGTTATCGTTATAGCTTTTACCGTGATCGTTGTAGCGATTTTACCGTGATCTATTGTAGCGACTTTTGCCGTGATGCATTGTAGTGGCTACGACCATGATCGATGATGAGCGAGACGGCGCCATCAAGGCATGTAGCGGTGTGGGTTGATTGCGAAATCCCCAATGGTGTGAATGGTGATGCAGGCGTGTAGCGGATGGAAACCTAGGATTTGGGTTGGGCTTGCATATTATTTTTATTATGTATATTAATTCGATTATTTTAGTTGTATGGGGCTAAGGCCCAAATCTAATGGTGCATGAGGGTTGCACTGCGAGTCTCATGACTCAACCAATTAATTAACATTTGGTAGCATTTAGTGCATCGGACCAGTGGAGAGGGCGCAAGGTGGCCATGCAAAAGAACATTTGGATCCAGAGAAAGACTCTAGTTATTATTTTATATTCTTATTTAATGGATTTTAAATCTCGTTGTAATAAGGCCATAGGCCACCAATTTATATTTTGTTTTATTACGGATTTTACTACTTTTAGTTATTTAAATTTTTATTTTTAATTAAACTAAGGCATGCATTTAAATTTGGATTTTTAATTCATAAAGGCATATTTTATTTAAAACTATAAATTATAAATTTTTCCCGAATAAAAGGTTAAACTTTACCAAAATGTTTTTCTGAAAATGCGACATGTTTTACAAAATTTCCTTAGTGACATACCAGATCCGGTTGTAGTGTTTGGGCCGGGTTTGGGGTGTTATAAATTGGTATCAGAGCCCAGTTCAAAACTCGGCTTTGGGGTTTTTAGGCTCAAAACATTTTCTACAGGTGGGCTTTTGAAAGTTGCATATTGTTTTTTTTTTTGAAATGATAACAGGTTTGTTAGCTCGGCATGGCACCTGCTTCTCCGGCCCAAGTCCGCCAGGTAAGTACTCTAAACTATTGTGTGATATATATATGTGGGCTTGATGGGCTTCATGGGATGTAGGCTTGTTTAATTAGACTTTGATGGACTATAGGCTTAGCTTAAACAACTTCTTAAATTCCATAAGACTTAATTTATCCAAACAAATCCTGTGAACTAGTCGCCGAGTTAGAGTGTGGCAACAGGTATACGCATGTCTAGGATTGGATCTTGGGAGAGCTTGGTACTTAAGCAGTCCTAGTGACTCACCTCCTCTTCGCTAGAATCCTACCTGGTGCGTGGTGACTGTTCACCCTAGCCATGAGGACTTGTTGACGGGCCAAAATTTATAATTAAAACCCGAAAGGGACCAGCCACCCTATTTTGTAAAATTACTAAAATAACCTCTAGTTTCGAAAATTTCCAAATTTCCCCTGATTTGTAAAATAACCAAAATACCCCTGGTTTGAAAAGAAATTACCAACTTACCCCTGATTTGCAAAATTATCGAAATACCCCCGATTTGCAAAATTACCGAAATACCCTCAGATTGCGAAATTACCAAAATACCCTTATTTTGAAACATCACCAAGACACACTATTTTGAAAAAAATTATGAAAATACCCTTGTAGGTTAGAATTATGAAAATACCCCTGGGTAGTGAAATGACGAAAATACCCCTAGGAGAGGAATATGAGTTCATGGATGTTGCTTGTGTGGTTGATGCGTGTATGTGATGTTCTGATTGATGATGATTGAATGAGAATTCTAGAATTAGGAAATATAGACTTGAGAACAAAACCCGTAGATAGAATTCGAATTCGAAAGAACTACTATCGAAATGATTTTATATAAGATTGTTCGCGGTTAATAAGTGGGAAGAATTAATTATTCATAAAATTCTTAATCAGATAAACATCAATCGAAAGAATGAGTACAAGGGGACGAAGACGCTTCAGATGCGAATAATGGTGCGTAGCCTACCATAGTATACTAAGTATTTATTTTGGCTTTAGAATTAGAGTGCGCAGCGAAAGCATAGTGGTGAGACTTAGGTAGTATGATTTCTAGTTAGTTGGAAATTTCGAGGACGAAATTTCTTTAAGGAGGTAGAAGCGTAACATCCTAAATTTTTGGGCCTATCGTTTAATGGGTGAATATGTGGAATGAGTTAATTTAAGTGTTAGGGGCCCAAATTTTAAGTTTTAAGGAGCCCAAATTCTCTAATTTAAGTTAGTTAAATTTGGCATTAGGGACTAGGGAAGTGGGCGACACAAGGCTATTTTTTAGGGAATTTTCTTATATTTATTCTATGTGGATAATAATCAGATAAAGGCTATTATTTAGGGATTTAGTCTTTAAGGATAATAAGCAGATAAAGACTATTTTTGAGGAGATAATAGATTAAGGTAAGGGAAAAGGGATAGAAGCTATCATGTGTGGCAGTATTGGCTGAAAATCAATCTCTATTAAAGGGAGGAATCGGTTTTCTATATAAAGAGGGGGTGTGCTGAAATTTTGGAAGCCTTTCTTTTATTTTCTTTTCTCATCTTCTTCCTCTCGAAAGCCGAAAACCACCATTTTCTTCACCCTTTCTTCCTCTCTAAAATTTCCTGGTTGGCCAAATCTTTTAACCTCTATTGTTATTTTTCTTCTAATCCCGAAAAGTCGAAATCACATCTCTATTATTCTATTCTTCTCCTTAATATTCATTGGCCAAATCTCTCTTAGCCATCTCTTCAATTCTTAAATCTTCTAAAAATTGAAATTCTTAGATCTCACCTCCTAAAGTTACCGAATTTTCTTCAGTAAAGTTTGCTTGTGCCGAATCTGAAGAAAACAATAGGTATGTGTCGATTTTGAGTTTCCAATATTTCTCCAGCTTTTCAAAGTCCCTAGTCGAATGGCTATTTAGTGACTAATCAAGGGTTTTCTTATTTTGACATTTGGGATCGAATAGGAGTCCAATGCTTAGATCTCTAAGTCAAAGATCAGTAACACTCAAGTCATGTTATTTTCGGGATTTCAAGGTAAGGAGATTGGTTTATTTATAAATATATGAAATCGGGTAGAACACTAACCATGGCCGAATATAGGAGAGGCCTTATTTTCACATCTTTCCGGCTTTTTGAGCAAAGTTGTAGATCGGGATAATAAGGATATCGACTAAGAATATTGGATTTCGCGATATCAGGTGTGTAACACTTCCACACCATCTAGATATGTTTGTTAATACATGTTTATAAGTTTTATATGTTCTGATAAATGCCGAAATTCCAGCATAACGATTGAAAACCAAAGAGGGTAAAGCAAATCACCAGGTTAGTGATCCCTGTCATTCTAAGGGAATGTTCTGATTAAATGAGATGTGTACACTGTCTTTCTGTGATTGCATGGGTTGGGTTTGATGAAGGGAGAAAGTTATACGTTGTAGCGGTTTTTACCGTGATCTCATTGTAGCGGTTTTACCGTGATCATTGTAGTGGCTTTTTCGTGATTCATTGTAGTGGCTACTGCCATGATCGATGATGAGCAAGACGACGCCATCAAGGCGATGTAGCGGTGTGGGTTGATTGTAGAAATCCCCAATGGTGTGAATGGGTGATGCGGGTGTGTAGCGGATGGAAACCTAAGTTTTGGGTTGGGCTTGCATATTATTTTATTATGTATATTAATTTGATTATTTTAGTTGTATGGGGCTAAGACCCAAATCTAATGGTGCATGAGGGTTGCACTTTGAGTCTCATGACTCAACCAATTAATTAACATTTGGGTAGCATTTAGTGCATCGGACCGGGTGGAGAGGAGCGAGGTGGCCATGCAAAAGAACATTTGGATCCAACAAAAAGACTCTAGTTATTATTTTATATTCTTATTTAATGGATTTTAAATCTCATTGTAATAAGGCCATAGGCCACCAGTTTATATTTTATTTTATTATGGGCTTTTATTACTTTTAGTTATTTAAATTTTATTTTTAATTGAACTAAGGCATGTATTTAAATTAGGGTTTTTTAATTCATAAAGGCATATTTTATTTAAAACTATAAATTATAAATTTTTCCCAAATAAAAAGGTTAAACTTTACCAAAATGTTTTTCTGAAAATGCGACATGTTTTACAAAATTTCCTTAGTGACATACTAGATCCGGTTGTAGTGTTTGGGCCGGGTTTGGGGTGTTACACCATGGGCCACTAGACTTATATTTATTTTGGGGTTTTATGTTGGGTTTTTTTATTCTTAGGTATTTAAATTTTATGTTTAAATTAAGCTAAGACATGTATTAAATCTCGGTTTTGTTTTTTAAAAAAAACACCATGGCATTTTATAACTTCATATCTTATATGAATTAATAAATTATTAAGTTTTTGGTATAAATGTTTAAACCTGATGATTGATTTCGAAAATGCCACAAGTTTTATAAAATCTCCTTAGTGACATACCAGATCCGGTCGTGGTGTTTGGGCCGGGTTTGGGGTGTTACAAATTGGTATCAGAGCCCGGTTCAAAACTCGACTTTGGGGTTTTTGGGCTCAAAACGTTTCCTAAAGGTGGGTTTTTGAAACATGCATGTTGTTGCTATTTTTTTTATGATAACAGGTTTGTTAGCTCAGATGGCACCTGCGTCTCCGGCCCAAGTCCGTCAGGTAAGTATTCTGAACCATTGTGTGGAATATATGTGGGCTTGATGGGCTGTAAGGGACGCAGATTATTTTAAATAGACTTTGATGGACTATAGGCTTAGCTCAAACAACTTCTTAAATTTCATAAGACTTAATCTATCCAAACAAATCCTGTGAACCAGTCGCCGTGTTAGGGTGTGGCAACAGCATACGCATGTCTAGGATTGGATTCGTGGAGAGCTTGGTATTTAAGCGGTCCTAGTGACTCACCTCCTCTTGTTGGAATCCTACAGTGCGTAGTGACTGTTCACCCCAACCATGAGGACATGTTGACAGGCCAAAACTTATAATTAGAACCCGAAAGGGACCAGCCACCCTATTTTGTAAAGTCCTAAAGTAAACCCTAGTTTGCAAAATTACCGAATTACCCCTAGTTTATGAAATTACTGAATTACCCCTAGTTTGTAAAATTACCGAATTACCCCTGGTTTGCAAAATTACCAAATTACCCCTGCTTTGTAAAATTACTGAAATACCCCTAAGTTGAAAATTACCAAAATACCCTTATTTCGCAAAACCACCCGAAACCTTATTTTGGAAAATTACGAAAGTACACCTGTAGGTTAAAATTATGAAAATACCACTAGGTAGTGAAATGACGAAAATACCCCTACACGTTGAATGTGGGTCCGTGAATGCTGTTTGTATGATTGAATGTGAACTCTAGAACTAGGAAAGACTGATTTGAGAACTAAACTGGTGGATAGAATTCGAAATCGAAAGAACCACTATCAACCTACTTTTTCATAAAATTGTTCGTGGATAATCAGTGGAAAGAGTTAATAATTCATAAAATTTTTAATCAGATAAATCACGAAAGTAGCATGAGTACAAGAGGTCGTGGACATCTGCTGCATGGTCGTGGTAGGGGTAGGATAACCGTGTCAAAGCCAGTAGGGTCTGGCCACGGGTCAGAAAATGAGATGTCAGAACTGCCGGCTGTGGAGGGAGAATTTCAGGACCAAATGGGTGAGACGATGTAGTGTCTCAGGCAATGTTACAGATTCTGGAGAGAGCTGCTGGGGCAGGCACGAGTTCAGGAGCTCGAAAATCTGTGTCTGAATGACTCCGAGCCAACGGAGCAGAGATGTTTAGGGGAGTTTCTGGCATAGCCCCTAACACAGCTGAGTATTGGTTGGAGGCAACTAAGCGCATAATGGATGACCTTGACTTCACTGTGGAGGAGAAGTTGAAGGGGGTCGTGTCTCTTCTTCGAGAAGAGGCCTATCAGTGGTGACTCACAGTGAAGGAGGGTACTGTCACAGATAAGATTGACTGGGACTTCTTTAAAGAGTCATTCCAGGGAAAGTATGTTGGGGCCAGCTATATGGATGCACAAAGGAGGGCATTCCTAAATTTGGTGCGGGGAAGTAAGTCTGTGGCTGAATATGAGGCAGAGTTTCTGCGCTTGAGCCACTACACTCGAGGAATGGTGGTAACTGAATATGAACATTGTGTTCAGTTCGAGGATGGGCTGCGAAATGAGTTAAGGGTTTTGATAGCACCGCAGCGAGAGAGAGATTTTGTTGTTTTGGTGGAGAAGGTTAAGATAGCTGAGAAGGTGAGACGGACTGAAAGACAAGAAAGGGATAAGGATTGGGGTAAGAATAAGAGAAGTTTTGGGCTATCAGGAGCATCGGGAAATTTTCAGAAAAGGCCTAAGACTGATGGGCCAACTCGTGCTCCGACGAGCCAGAATCGATCATGTCCCTCATGTGGGAAGGCACATTATGGGGAGTGTAGAATGAAAATCGGTGGATGCTTTAGGTGTGGATCCACGGAGCATTTGATTAAGGACTATCCTCAGGTGGATTGGGTGCAGCCAGCGGGTCGAGGTTCTGATCAGATTAGAAGAGGTGATCAGTCTAGACCAAGGGGCCAGAGGAGAAAATGGGTCTGGTTGGGGTCGTGGAGCACCTGATAGGGGTACAGGTAATATAGACGCAAGGCAGCCGGGTCTAATTTATGCAGCTCGCCGACAGGAGGATGGTGACGCACCGGATGTTATAACCGGTACGTTTCTTATTGCTGGTAACCCTTTCCTTGCCTTAATTGGTATTGGGTCAACCCATTCCTATGTTGCATGTCCAGTATCTGAGACCCTAAGTATAGAATCTAAAACAAATACTAGGAAGATGACTGTGGTTAGTCCGTTAGGACAATCTAGGGTAGTAGACAAACTATTTAGGGATGTACCTTTAGAGACTCAAGGGGTAGTGTTCCCAGTAGACTTAATGGAATTACCATTTGGAGAGTTTGACCTTATCTTAGGAATGGATTGGTTGACTAAGCATCGTGCTAAGTTGGATTTTGAGACTAGGCGCATGGTGTTGAGTACCCCGGAAGGCGGGGAGGTGGTTGTGTTAGGAGAAAGAAGGAACTATTTGTTCCACGTAGTTTCGGCATTGAAAGCTGTTAAGATGATTCGGAAGGGATGTCACACGTTTCTAGCCTTTATCAGTGCGTTGGATGCTAAGGAAGTGACTGTCGATAAAGTTCGAACAGTCAAGGATTTCGCGAATGTTTTTTCGAAGGAGTTGCCAAGATTACCCCCGAATCGCAAAGTGGAGTTTGGAATCGAGCTACTTTCGAGTACAGCCCCGATGTCCATTGCTCCTTATAGAATGGTGCTGATGGAGTTGGTGGAGCTCAAAGCTCAGATCCAAGAACTGTTGGATCAAGGGTTTATTCGACCGAGTGTGTCTACATGGGGAGCGCCGGTCCTATTTGTGAAGAAAACAGATCCATGCGTATGTGTGTGGACTACCACTAGTTGAATAAGTTGACGGTTAAGAACAAGTACCCACTACCAAGAATCGACGACCTGTTCGATCAGCTCAAAGGAGCTTCGGTCTTTTCTAAGATTGACTTAAGGTCAGGATATCATCAATTAAGGGTTAAGGAAGGAGATATTCATAAGACGGTGTTTCAGACTCGGTACAGTCATTATGAATTCTTGGTGATGCCGTTCGAGTTGACAAACGCGCCAGCAGCCTTTATGGATATGATGAACCAGGTGTTTCAACCATATCTTGATCAGTTCATCGTGGTGTTCATCAACGATATCCTGGTTTATTCTAAGTCATAGGAGGAGCATGACGAACATCTTCGCGTGGTGTTGCGAACTCTGAGGGAGAAGTAGTTGTTCGCAAAGTTCAGTAAGTGTGAGTTCTGGCTAAGGGAAGTGACTTTCTTAAGGCATGTAGTTTCTGCAGAGGGAATTAGGGTGGACCCTCGGAAGATAGAAGCCGTATTGGATTGGAAATCACCGAAGTCTGTGGCAGAGGTTCGGAGTTTCTTAGGTTTGGCAGGGTACTACAGAAGGTTTGTTGAGGGGTTCTCATTAATTATGGCACCTTTAACCAAGTTGTTGAGGAAGGGAGTACCTTTTGTTTGGACAGACAAACAGGAGGAGAGTTTTGAGAAGTTGAAGAGAATTTTGACAGAAGCGTCGGTGTTAATTCAGCCAGAGGCGAAAAAATAGTTTACCGTCTATTGTGATGCATCACACACGGGTTTAGGGTGTGTGTTGATGCAAGATGGAAAAGTGGTTGCGTATGCATCTCGACAGTTAAGACCACATGAGTTGAACTACCTTACGCATGATTTGGAATTGGTGGCAGTAGTGTTTGCGCTGAAGATCTGGAGACACTACTTGTACGGGGAGAAGTCAGTTATTTACACTGACTATAAGAGCTTGAAGTATCTCCTCACTCAGAAGGAGTTGAACCTAAGATAGAGAAGGTGGATTGAGCTGTTAAAGGACTATGATTGCTTGATTGAGTACCACCCGGGTAAGGCTAACGTGGTGGCAGATGCGTTGAGTGGAAAGGCGATAGCAGATTTAAGGGCGATGTTCGCTCATCTTAGTCTGTATGGAGATGGCAGTTTGGTAGCTGAACTTCAAGTAAGACCTATGTGGACAAGTTAGATCAATGAGAAGCAACTTCTGGATGATGTCTTAAGTACTCAAATCCGACAAGTGCAGGATGGTGAAGGAGAGGACTATAGTTTGAGTGGTGATGGAATTTTGTGTTTCTGAGAGAGAGTCTGCATGCCAAAGGATGTGGAGTTAAGGCAGATGATTCTGCGGGAGGCACATAGCAGTCCATACGCTATGCATCCTGAAGGAGTTAAGATGCACCATGATTTGCGGGAACAATTTTGGTGGCCAGGTCTGAAGCGAGAGGTAACGAAATTTATGGGTAAGTGCTTGACATGCCAGCAGGTGAAAGCAGAACACCAATTACCTTCGGGGTTGTTGCAGCCGGTAAAGATTCCGCAGTGGAAGTGGGAAAGGATCACGATGGACTTTGTTAGTGGGTTACCCCTTACGCCCACTAAGAAGGATTCAATTTGGGTGATTGTGGATCGACTCACGAAGTCTGCTCACTTTATATCGGTTCGTGTTGACTATTCTTTGCAAAAGTTAGCTGAGGTTGTAAGACTACATGGTGTACCGATGTTGATCATATCAGATAGGGACCCTAGGTTCACATACCCGTTCTGGAAGGCTCTTCATCAAGCAATGGGAACCAGGTTAGATTTCTTTTCACCCACAGACTAATGGTCAGGCTGATAGGGTAATTCAGATCTTGGTGGATATGCTAAGGGGTTGCATCATTGACTTTAGGGGTAGTTGGGAGGAGTATTTACCTTTGGCGGAATTCGCATACAATAACAGTTATCAAGCTAGTATTCAGATGGCGCCTTATGAAACGTTATATGGAAGGAGATGTCGTACCCCAACTTGTTGGACGGAGTTGGGTGAACATCAGGTGTTGGGTCTAGAACTAGTTTCAGAAACGGAGGAGAAAGTTAAGCTAATACGGGCTCGGTTGAAGGAAGCGTCTGATCGACAGAAGTCTTATGCGGATTTAAAACGGAAAGAGGTGGAATTTACAGTAGGAGACCAGGTCTTTTTGAAGGTATCTCCATGGAAAAAGTTAATGATGTTTGTACGAAAGGGTAAGTTAAGTCTTTGGTTTATTAGGCCTTATCGGGTACTAGAACGTGTGGGCCCACTGGCTTATCGTTTGGAGTTGCCTTCAGAGTTGGAACAGATATATAACGTGTTTCATGTCTCGATGCTTAGACGTTATCGTGCTGATCCATCGCACGTAGTGCTAGTGGAAGAGATTAAAGTAAGGCCAGATTTGTCTTTCAAGGAGGAACCAGTGCAAATCCTGGATCGAGACATAAAAGTGTTGAGAAGAAAGACCGTCTGTAACACCCCAAACCCGGTCAACACACCATGACCGAATCTAGCATGTTATAGGAAGAATATTTTGAGGACAACAGGCTATCGAATAAAGTTTTGAGAAAGATTCCTTGTTGTTTTTACTTTTGTAGAAAACAGGTGCATGATGAGTTAAAAACTGATTAGTTGACTTTGAAAACCCGGAAGTAAATCTTTAAAGATTAAGTTGTCGGTTTTAGGTTAGAAAATATTTACGACATTTTAAAAATCCCGAATGATTCTTTAATTATTGGAAACCAGTTGAGTTGAGTGAGAAAAACTTAAGTTTGGAAAAACCATTTGAGTTGTAGTTTCTTTCAATTATAAAGTGATACCCGATGGTAAAGTTTAAAACATGTCGTTTTGTAGTTTAGAAAACCTTACTATTCACATTTTATCGAATGTTAACCCAATAATTTATTAAGTCATGTTTGAAATCAAGTCCAACCAGATATATAATCAAAACATAATTTAAAAGGCCTTTATACAATCCCAACAAAACCAAATTAAAATAAATGAGATAAAGTACCAAATTCAAATCCGTGAAAGACCAAGTTTATTCATAGCATGGCCCTCTCGAGTCCACCCGGCTCCTCTTCCGCGATCTAAGTCTCACCTGAAATGATAAGGGAGAAAGTGAGTCACCAAGACTCAGTGTATAATTCCTCCTCCCGAATAATGCAACATACTTACACACACCATGACCAAGCAATATATATAATGCACCCAAACCTAGCCATCCGTAACTCCGTTTCTACCCCGCGTGGTACCAAACCACTGGTGGTACTAAACCACTGGTGACCCAAAGTCACGATATCCAATATTGTGGTGCCAAACCACTGGTGACCCAAAGTCACGAATAATCCATCTATGGGGCCAACCCGTGCGATACCAAATCATGGCGACGATCCGTAATATCAAGCGTGGGAAACCCCACGTGGTGCTAAGCCACGGGACAAGTTGCTATGAGGTGCCAAACCTCTGGTGACCCAAAGTCACAAAATATCAATATCCAAGTATGGGGCCAACCCACGTGTGATACCAAATCACTGGCGACGATCCCGATATGTCAAATGTGGGGCCAACCCACTGTGGTGCTAAGCCACTGGGACAAGTCGCTATGAGGTGCCAAACCTCTGGTGACCTAAAGTCACTAAATCAATCTGTGGTACCAAACCACTGGAGGTGCCAAACCTCTGGTGTCCCAAAGACATGGATATCATCTTCCCCCTCCTCTCATATCACCCAGCATCATGCCATACTCATGTAAATCATGCAAATCATGCAAATCATGTCAACATGCTTTGTTTCGCATCTCATAACACATATATGTCATAAATCATGATATCATATATTGACTAACAGAACTCATATCGAAACGGACTTACCCGAATCCGTGCACATACCCATAGGGTATCGTATCAACTTCATACTGTTTCGGCTTTTATTAATATCAGGTTATTAAAATACATTACTAAGTAATAGAGTGTGTAAGTTACACACCTGCTATAACGGAAGCCCTAAATCCCGAAGAGTCGATCTACCACACTAGATCCCTTGCTCCTACATTCGACCATTACTAAGGTTAGCAACATAGGCCATTCGGCCAAACCAAATAAACCCCCAAAGGGTTAACACACAGAACCCGAAACCTTACCCAAACGCTCTTTGAATACCAGCCACCACACGCTAGTGAACCTGCTTCACTCCCCTACAATCGGCAATCATTAACACCCACATCAATAGCCTTCGACTTTTGAATACTAAAAGAATGGTGAACTTGAAATAGATTCTTACCCTTTGTATTTACCAAACCGATTATTCAAGAACACTTGGCTCAGTTCCCCTGTTTCAAGACCCGGCGATCCTAAAAGAAATAGATCCCTATAAGACGATTAGCAATCTATCACCAACTGCCGAAATTCGACTCTTATAGGGACGATTAGCAATCTATCACCAACTGCTGAAATTCGGCTCTTACCCTTATAAAATTCGAAAGAGAAAAAGAGAGACGAAGAAATAGGCAGTCGGCCTTGAGCACTTACCTTCCTCTAAAAATTGATTGGAGAAAAACTAGAAGAGATCACCCTTGCTTGAGATTCAGTCCAAAACTAAAAAAAAGAAATAATAGGGAGATTCGGCTAGGATAAACAAAAGGAGAAAGAGATTCGACTAGAGTCTTGAAAGTTGAAACAAATGAGATGTGGTTAAAGAAGAAAGGAGAAATCGGCAAAGTAGATTAGAAGTGGGAGAGGGAAGATTCGGCTAAGAAGCCACAGTAAATTTCGGCACAAGAGTTTTAAGAAAGAGAGAAATTAAAAGCATGAGAGGAAGAAGATGGCTATTTTCGGCTTAGCATAAATGGAAAAAGAAAAGAGAGATGGAAGGGTAAATGGTTCGGCCAAATAACAAGAAGAAGAAAAGGAAGCAAAACAACCATAAAATTTAGAAACTCAAGAGAGAATTCGGCTAGGTGTTGAAACAAAAGAATTTTAGCTTTTACTACTCTATAACACTAGGAAAATCGAAAATGCTTTAAGTATGGTTTTCGGCTTTTGGTACACTAAACAAGGCTGACCGAAAATGCACTCTAACACCTAAGGAGGTTTCGGCATTCCCCTCTACTCACCTTACCAAAATCGGCCACTCCTCCCATGAGGAGTTCAAAATTCGGCCACTTCCTAAAATGTCCACTAATTCAAACTATTTTGAATTGGTCAACCACCTAAATTTTCTCTCTGCCAACCATTTGAATAATTTGACTCATCCATCCCTTACTAGGCGAGTTTGAGCTGCACACAACTCCACCCCTCCTTGGCGTCAAAATAGAAAGCAAAGGTGGGATTCTACCGCTTGAACACATGACCTCCTTCCCCCTGCAAGTGGCGCCAAACACAGGCCCTAAGTGGCGCCTTCTTGCCACTTTGCCAAGCCTTTTTCTTGTGCCAACATCCTATTTGAAATGCCTATAACCCTTGGCTCCCTCAGCTCCCTTAACTTAAAACTTTAAAACAAAAATTTTCTTACTACTCAGGCTTGCTCTAGGCTTACAACTAAGTCTCAAACCATCACAAATAAAAACACCACAGACCAAACACAAGCAAAAATAATTCAATTAAAAATAGCCCCTATTTCAGGATATTACAGCTCTACCCCCTTAAAATAATTTCGGCCTCGAAATTACCTGATCAAAAGAGTTGAGGGTATTGCTGTCTTATCACGTCCTCTGGTTCCCACGTAGCTTCTTCCACGCCATGGTTTCGCCACAACACCTTTACTAAAGGAACCGACTTCTTACGTAAAACTTTCACATCTCGATCTAGAATCTGCACTGGTTCCTCCTCCATGGTCAAATCCGGATTCACCTCGATCTCTTCTACTACTATGACATGCGATGGATCTGAACGATAACGTCTAAGCATGGAAACGTGGAATACATCGTGAATCTGACTTAACTCTGCTGGCAACTCAAGCTGGTAAGATACTGGTCCCACTCGTCTTAGTACCTTATACAGCCCGATGAACCTTGGACTTAACTTGTCTTTTCTTCCGAACCTCAAAACCTTCTTCCATGGCGAGACCTTCAGAAAAACCTTATCACCCACAGCAAACTCTATATCTCTCCACTTGAGATCAGCATAAGACTTCTGCCTATCCGAAGCTTCCTTCAATCGAGTCTGAATCAACTTAACCTTGTCTTCAGTTTCTGCACCCAACTCTGGCCCTAACATCTGCCATTCACCCAACTCCGTCCAACATGTAGGTGAGCGACACTTCCTACCATACAATGCCTCATATGGTGCCATCTTGATGCTTGCTTGGTAACTATTGTTGTAGGCGAACTTCATTAATGGCGTAAACTCTTCCGACTACCTCTCAAGTCCGAACACAACCTCTCAACATGTCCTCTAAAATCTGTATAACCCTTTCCGACTGCCCGTCAGACTGTGGATGCAATGCCGTACTGAAATCCAAGCGCGTACCCAAAGCCTGATGCAATGCTCTCCAAAACCTTGACGTAAATCTGGGATCCCTATCCGAGATGATCGATACTGGCACACCATGCAACCTCACTATCTCTGACACATACAGCTTAGCTAACTTCTAGAGTGAGTAATCAACCCTTACCGGTATGAAGTGAGCTGATTTAGTCAGACGATCCACAATCACCCAAACTGAGTCCTTCTTGCTAGGCGTAAGAGGTAATCCACTGACGAAATCCATGGTGATCCTTTCCCACTTCCACTGTGGAATCTTCACTGGCTGAAGCAACCCTGACGGCAACTAATGTTCAGCCTTGACCTGCTGACATGTCAGACACTTACCCACAAACTCCGTTACTTCCCGCTTTAGACCTGGCCACCAAAACTGCTCTCTTAGATCCCGATACATCTTGCTACCTCCAGGATGCATAGCGTATGGGTTGCTATGTGCATCCTGAAGAATCTTCTGCCTTAGCTCGATGTCCTTCGGCATACAAGCTCTCCCTTGGAAACACAGCACTCCATCACTAGACAAGCTGTAACCCTCCAAACCACTATCCTGCACTTGCAACCTCTGCGCATGCAAAACCTCATCTCCTAACTGTTTCTCCCTGATCTGCTCAACCCAAGTTGGCTTAACCTGTAATTCTGCCAAAATACTTCCGTCGTCGTACAAACTCAGATGGGCGAACATCGCTCTTAAATCCGATACAACCTTACAGCTCAACGCGTCTGCCACTACGTTAGCCTTGTCCGGATGATACTCAATCGAACAGTCATAGTCCTTTAGCAGCTCAATCCATCTGCGCTGCCTCATGTTCAAATCCTTCTGAGTCAAAAGGTACTTCAGGCTCTTGTGATCTGTGTAGACTATCGACTTCTCTCCGTACAAGTAGTGCCTCCAGATTTTCAAGGCGAAGACTACTGCCGCTAACTCCAAGTCGTGCGTCGGATAATTAACTTCATGCGATCTCAACTGTCGAGATGCATAAGCCACTACCTTTCCTTCTTGCATCAGCACACATCCCAAACCCGTATGTGATGCATCGCAATATACCGTGTATTCCTTTCCTGTCTCAGGTTGAATCAAAATCGGAGCTTCAGTCAAAATCTTCTTTAGCTTGTCGAAACTCTCTTGCTGCTTCTCAGTCCACACAAACGGAACTCCTTTTCTTAACAACTTGGTCATCGGTGCTGCGATCAATGAAAATCCCTCTACAAACCTTCGGTAATACCCTGCTAAACCCAGAAAACTCCGAATCTCAGCCACTGACTTAGGCGGCTTCCACTCCAATACTGCCTCAATCTTTCGAGGGTCCACTCTAATCCCCTCAGCTGACACCACATGACCCAAGAAATTCACCTCCCTAAGCCAGAACTCGCACTTACTAAACTTAGCATATAGCTGTTTTTCCCTCAGAATCTGTAATACTACTCGCAAATGTGCGTCATGCTCCTCCTCTGTCCTTGAATAGACCAAGATGTCGTCTATAAATACCACGACGAACTGATCCAAATACTGTTGGAATACCCTATTCATCATGTCCATTAATGCTGCCGGCGCGTTAGTCAAACCAAACGGTATCACCAGAAACTCATAGTGCCCATACCGAGTACGAAACGCCGTCTTGTGGATATCAACCTCTTTCACCTTTAACTGATGATACTCAGACCTTAAATCGATCTTCGAGAATACCGATGCACCCTTTAGCTGATCAAACAAGTCATCGATCCTCGGCAACGGATACTTGTTTTTGATCGTCAGCTTATTCAACTGGCGGTAGTCTATACACATCCGCATTGTACCATCTTTCTTCACGACAAAAGTCTTGGCGCTCCCCAAGGTGAAACACTTGGCCTGATAAAGCCTCGGTCCAACAACTCCTAGATCTGAGCCTTTAATTTCACTAACTCCTTTGGCGCCATCCTATACAGAGCAATAGACACTGGCGCAGTTCCCGGTAACAGATCTATGCTGAATTCCACCTCACGATCTGGCGATAGTCTCGGAAGCTCCTCTGGAAACACATCAGCAAATTCCTTTACTGTTCGAACATTCCCTACAGTAGACTCCTTAGCCTCCAAGGCACACACATGAAACATAAATGCTTCACAGCCCTTTTTGACCATCTTTTCAGCCTTCAAAGCAGATACCATGTTGGATAGGTAATCTCTTCTATTGCCTATCATGACCACCTCATCGCTCTCAACCGTCTTTAGAACCATGCGCTTAGCTGCGCAATCCAACCTTGCCTGGTACTTAACCAACCAGTCCATCCCAAGAATCAGATCGAACTCCCCAAACGGCAGTTCCATCAGATCAGCAACAAACACTACCCCTTGGAGTTCTAGGGGTACGTCTCTATACAGCTTATTTACAACTACAGAGTGACCTAGAGGGCTAATCACTGTCATCTGCCTAGAAGTAGCCTCAAAGTCTAAATTGATGGTCTCTATTATGCTACTAGCAATGTATGAATGCGTTGAACCTACATCAATCAAAGTAGTATATGGAGATCCAAAGATTAAGAATGTACTGGTTATGACGTTCGGTGCGTCGCCCTCCTCTTGATGCCTCGCTGCATACACTAACTCAGGCTGTCTAGCCTTAGTGCCGCCTGCACCTCTGCCCGGTGCTCCGCGACCCCGACCAGAACCATTTCCTCCTCTATCACTACCATGACCCCTCTGTGGTGGCGGTCCTTCATTTTTGAACTGAGTACGGCCCTGACCCTCAGACTGAATCCTAGCCAACTTACGCAGATAGTCTCTTACACGATGATCCAGCGAGCCACACTCAAAACATCCTTTTCCACCGGTCCAACATCCTCCCCAATGAGATTTTCCACAACGGTTACACTGTGCCGGTCCTTGATTAGCAGCAACAGACCTACCAAACTGATTCGATCCACTCTGTCTAGCCCTTTTCTGTGAATTTCCAGCCGCCTCAGAAGATCCAAAACTTCTCTTATGTCTGTTCCTGTCCATGTCCTGCCTCACAGACTTTTTAAACCCTTCGGCTACCTTAGCCTTTTCTACCAGAACAGCAAACTCACGCTCCTGCTATGGAGCAATCAGCAACCTCAGCTCATCTCTCAGACCATCCTCAAAATGGACACACCGCTCGTGTTCAGTAGCCACGATGCCTCTAGCATACCGACTCAGCCTTAAGAACTCTGCCTCATATTCTGATACAGACTTACTCCCTTGAACCAACCTCAGAAATGCCTTCCGTTGCGCATCGATATAGCTAGATCCAATGTACTTTTTCTGATATGCGGCCTTAAAATAATCCCAAGTAAGGTCCTCCGCTGTAGCACTGTCCCGAATCGTGAGCTACTACTGGTATGACTCATCCCGAAGAAGTGACACTATCCCCTTCAGCTTTTCCTCAGCAGTTAAGTCCAAATCATCCATGATCCGCTCCGTCGCCTCCAGCCAATACTTAGCCGTGCTGGGAGCCACACCAGAAACACCTCGAAATACTTCAGCCCCATTCGTTCGGAGTCGCTCAGGTACATATTTCCGAGCTCCTGCACTACCACCTACTCCAGCTACCCTTTCCAGAACTCGCAGCATCGCCTGCGACACTGCGTCATCCCCAGTTTGATCCTAAAACTCACCATCTGTAGCTGGTGATGGTATCGGTATCTCATTCTCTGACCCCTGACCAGGCCCTATTGGTTCAGAAACTGTCGTCCTACCCCAACCACGTCCACCCCGAGTGTTCATGACTAAAATCTCGACTTATCTGATTTAGAAGTTTTATGCATTAGTAATTATTCCACTATTTTTTTTAAAAGCACAGTCTTATGAATATTTTTTATTAAAGAAGTTTTGTTTTCACAATTCCACAGAGTCCTATCAGTTTCAGTTTCTAGAGTAGTCCATTATTGCTAATCATTCAATCTCATCACATCCAAAAATCACAAGCAACGAGAGGGTACTTACAGGCGGATTGGTGCTTGGGAGACTTGAGCCATGCCTTTAAAAGCTGGTGTATTTAAAACCCATTTTGAAAAAAACATTTTGGGCCTCGGGCCCACAGTAGAAACTTTAAACTTGGCTCGATACCACAATTGTAACACCTAAACCGGTCAACACACCATGACCGAATCTAGCATATTACAGGGAAGAATATTTTGAGGAAAAGCAGGCTATCGAATAAAGTTTTGAGAAAGATTCCTTGTTGTTTTTACTTTTGTAGAAAACAGGTGCATGATGAGTTAAAAACCGATTAGTTGACTTTAAAAACCCGAAAGTAAATCTTTAAAGATTAAGTTATCGGTTTTAGGTTAAAAAATATTTACGACATTTTAAAAATCCCGAATGATTCTTTAATTATTTGAAACCAGTTGAGTTGAGTGAGAAAAACTTAAGTTTGGAAAAACCATTTGAGTTGTAGTTTCCTTCAATTATAAAGTGATACCCGATGGTAAAGTTTAAAACATGTCATTTTGTAGTTTAAAAAACCTTACTATTCATATTTTATCGAATGTTAACCCAATAATTTATTAAGTCATGTTTGAAATCAAGTCCAACCAGATATATAATCAAAACATAATTTAAAAGGCCTTTATACAATCCCAACAAAACCAAATTAAAATAAATGAGATAAAGTACCAAATTCAAATCTGTGAAAGACCAAGTTTATTCATAGCATGGCCCCCTCGAGTCCACCCGGCTCTTCTTTCGCGATCTAAGTCTCACCTGAAATGATAAGGGAGAAAGTGAGTCACCAAGACTCAGTGTATAATTCCTCCTCCCGAATAATGCAACATACTTACACACACCATGACTAAGCAATATATATAATGCACCCAACCCTAGCCATCCAGTAACTCGTTTCTACCCGTGTGGTACCAAACCACTTGGTGGTGCCAAACCACCGTGAACCAAAGTCACGATATCCAATATTGTGGTGCCAAACCACTGGTGACCCAAAGTCACGAATAATCCATCTGTGGGGCCAACCCACGTGTGATACCAAATCATGGCGATGATCCGTAATATCAAGCGGGGAAACCCACCGTGGTGCTAAGCCAACTGGGACAAGTCGCTATGAGGTGCCAAACCTCCGTGACCCAAAGTCACAAAATATCAATATCCAAGTGTAGGGCCAACCCGTGTGATACCAAATCACTAGCGATGATCCCGATATGTCAAGCTGTGGGGCCAACCCTTCGTGGTGCTAAGCCACAGGACAAGTCACTATGAGGTGCCAAACCTCCGTGACCCAAAGTCACTAAATCAATCGTGGTACCAAACCTTTGGAGGTGCCAAACCTCGGTGTCCCAAAGACACGGATATCATCTTCCCCCTCCTCTCATATCACCCAGCATCATGCCATACTCATGTAAATCATGCAAATCATGCAAATCATGTCAACATGCTTTGTTTCGCATCTCATAACACATATATGTCATAAATCATGATATCATTTATTAAATAACAGAACTCATATCGAAATGGACTAACCCGAATCCGTGCACATACCCATAGGGTATCGTATCAACTTCCATACTATTTCAGCTTTTATTAATATCAGGTTATTAAAATACATTACTAAGTAATAGAGTGTGTAAGTTACACACGTGCTATAACGGAAGCCTTAAATTCTGAAGAGTCGATCTACCACACTAGATCCCTTGCTCCTACATTCAGCCATTACTAAGGTTAGCAACATAGGCCATTCGGCCAAACGAAATAAACCCCCAAAGGGTCAACACACAAAACCCGAAACCTTACCCAAACGCTCTTTGAATAGCAGCCACCACACGCTAGTGAACCTGCTTCACTCCCCCTATAATCGGCAATCATTAACACCCACATTAATAGCCTTCGACTTTTCAAATACTAAAAGAATGGTGAACTTGAAATAGATTCTTACCACTGTACTTACCAAACTGATTATTCAAGAACACTTGGCTCAGTTCCCCTGCTTCAAGACCCAGCGATCCTAAAAGAAATAGATCCCTATAAGACGATTAGCAATCTATCACCAACTGCCAAAATTTGGCTCTTACCCTTATAAAAGTCGACAGAGAAAAAGAGAGAAGAAGAAATAGGCATTTGGCCTTGAGCACTTACCTTCCTCTAAAAACCGATTGGAGAAAAACTAGAAGAGATCACCCTTGCTTGAGATTCGGCCAAAAATTAAACAAAAAGAAATAATAGGGAGATTCGGCTAGGATAAACAAAAGGAGAAAGAGATTCGACTAGAGTTTTAAAAGTTGAAACAAATGAGATATGGTTAAAGAAGAAAGGAGAAATCGGCAAAGTAGATTAGAAGTGGGAGAGGAAAGATTCGGCTAAGAAGACACAGTAAATTTCGGCACAAGAGTTTTAAGAAAGAAAGAAATTAAAAGCATGAGAGGAAGAAGATGACTATTTTCGGCTTAGCATAAATGGAAAAAGAAAAGAGAGATGAAGGGTAAATGGTTCGGCCAAATAACAAGAAGAAGAAAAGGAAGCAAAACAACCATAACATTTAGAAACTCAAGAGAGCATTCGGCTAGGTGTTGAAACAAAAGAATTTTGGCTTTTACTACTCTATAACACTAGGAAAATCAAAAATGCTTCAAGTATGGTTTTCGACTTTTGGTACACTAAACAAGGCTGACCGAAAATGCACTCTAACACCTAAGGAGGTTTCGGCATTCCCCTCTACTCACCTTACCAAAATCGGCCACTCCTCCCATGAGGAGTTCAAAATTTGGCCACTTCCTAAAAATGCTCTTGGCCACTAATTCAAACCATTTTGAATTGGTCAACCACTTAAATTTTCTCTCTGCCAACCATTTGAATAATTTGACTCAGTCCATCCCTTACTAGGCAGAGTTTGAACTGTACACAACTCCACCCCCTCCTTGGCGTCAAAATAAAAAGCAAAAGGTGGGATTTCTGCTGCTTGAACCTGTGACCTCCTTCCCCCCTGCAAGTGGCGCCAAACACAGGCCCTAAGTGGCGCCTTCTTGCCACTTTTCCAAGCCTTTTTCTTGTGCCAACATCCTACTTGAAATGCCTATAACCCTTGGCTCCCTCAACTCCCTTAACTTAAAACTTTAAAACAAAAATTTTCTTACTACTCAGGCTTGCTCTAGGCTTACAACTAAGTCTCAAACCATCACAAATAAAAACATCACATACCAAACACAAGAAAAAATAATTCAATTAAAAATAGACCCTATTTCAGGATATTACACCGTCTCTTTGGTTAAAGTTTTGTGGTGAAACCACGGCATAGAGGAGGGACGTGAGAGCCAGAGGATGTTATGCGACAACAGTATCCCCATCTCTTTTGATCAGGTAAATTTCGAGGCCGAAATTTATTTTTAAGGGGGTAGAACTATAACATCCTAAATTATTGGGCCTGTGCATTGTATGTGTTTGTATGCTTAAATATGTTAAATTGAGAATTGAGGTACTAATTGGGCTTAGTAATGGGCTGGGACTTCAGTTAAAATATTCTGTTTGGGCATTATAAGGTTTAAAAGTAGGTATCTATGTTAAAAATGTCAAATTGGGCTTGGGGCCTAAAGCTAGGAGGCGCCACAAGGAAGGCAGAGGGTGGCGTCACTAGTGCTTGAGGAGGGCCCAAATTGTGGTTGCTTGAAGCCCAAATTATAGGGCCAAATTTCGGCACTTAAAAGGGGACTAGGAGGGGATGGCACAAGGCTATTATTTAGGAGTGTTTCTTTTATTTTATTTTTATTTAAATTATGAGGATATTATGATAAAATAAAAGGAGAGAGTTGGTGCAAATGTGGCCTCTTATGGATGGGTATTCTGATAGGGATAAGGGATAGAAGGATAGAGGTGATCTTCCAGTGTAAGTGTTGGACAAAAAATTAAACTCTGCAGGGGGAGGAATCGGTTTCCTATAGGCAGAGGTGGGTGCCAAAATTTGCTGCTAAAGTTCCTATCATCTTTTCTTTTCTCTGCCGAAAAACCCCACTCCATTCTCCCTCTCTTTTCTTTTTCTTCAGCTAGCCGAATTCTCTAACCCTATTGTTATTCTTCTCCTATTTTCTAAAAGCCGATACTACACATCTATTCCCTTCCATAGCCAAAATCTCTAAGAGTTCAGTCTCTATTCCCGAAGTCTCATCTTAGCCGAATCTTCATCCCTAGAAGCCGAATCCTCTCTGTGGTATCTTTTTGTACTAAATCTTGAAGGAAACTGAAGGGAAGTATCGATTCTTAAGGCTTCAATCCTTTCTGACTTTTTAGGGACTCTAGCCGAATGGCTATAAGGGAACTGACCTTGAGTTTTTCTTTTATTTTCGATATTCCGGGATTTAAAGAGGGGTTAATCGCGTAGATCTCTGAGTCAGAGTTCAGTAACACTCGAATCATGTTACTTTCGGGATTTCAAGGTAAGGAGATCTATTAGTTTTAACGTGTAAATTTGGGTATTTATTAACCCTTGGCCGAATGTAGGGGAGCCCTAATCTTCGTGTTCTTCCGGCATTTGAGCAAGGTTTTAGACTAAGGGTTGTAGATCCAGATAGTAAGGATATTAACTAAGGGTGTAAAACTACGCGATATCAGGTGTGTAACTTTCCACACCATTTAGATTTGTTTGCAAAATACATGTATATAAATCTAGTATGTTCTGATAAATGCCGAAATCCCGGCATAACAATTGAAACCCGAAGAGGGTAAAAGCAAATCACCAGGTTAGTGATCTCTGTCATTCCTAAGTGAATGTTCCTGTTAAGATGACATGTGTGATAAGTATGTCGATTTCTGTGATTGCATGGGGTTGGATTTGATGAAAGGGGAAGTGTTCTATTGTAGTAGCTTTTGCCGTGACCTATTGTAGTGGCTTTTGCCGTGACCTGTTGTAGTGGCTTTTTCCATGACCTATTGTAGTGGCTATAGCCATGATCTAACGATGAGCAGCATGACTGCCAGCAATGGCGTGTAGCGGTGTGGGTTGATTGTAGAAATCCCCAATGGTGTGACTGGCAGGTAAGGGAAGCGTGTAGCAGATGGAAACCTAGGATTTTGGTTGGGCTTTGCATATTTTCGTATATAATATGTTCTATTATTCTATTTTGTGGGGCTAAGGCCCAAATCTAATGGTGCATAAGGGTTACACACTGAGTCCCGCGACTCAACCCATTATTTAATATTTTCAGGTAGCGCCTAGTGCATCGGACCAGGCTGGAGAGGAGCGCGAGGTGGCCATGCAAGAGAGTTTCTGAGCCAGTAGAATTTCTTTTTCTTAGAATTTTACTTTTAATATTTTTGATTAAGGATTTTAGGTCTCAATGTAATAAGGCCATGGGCCACTAGACTTATATTTATTTTGGGGTTTTATGTTGGTTTTTTTTTTAATTCTTAGGTATTTAAATTTTATGTTTAAATTAAGCTAAGACATGTATTAAATCTCGGTTTTATTTAAAAATAAACACCAAGGCATTTTATAACTTCATATCTTATATGAATTAATAAATTATTAAGTTTTCGATATAAATGTTTAAACCTGATGATTGATTTCCAAAATGCCACAAATTTTATAAAATCTCCTTAGTGACATACCAGATTCGGTCGTGGTGTTTGGGCCGGGTTTGGGGTGTTACAATAAGACTTGTAACTTCAACTTGCTCCACTGCAACTTCAAGGAGATAAGGTTTATAGCTTTAATCTGCTCTACTGCAACTTCAGAGAGATAGGATTTGCTATTTTCAATCTGCTCCATTGCAACTTTAAGAGGATAAGACTCGTAGCTTGTAGCTTTAATCTGTTCCATTACAACTTTGGGGAGATAAAATTCACTATGTTCAATCTGCTCCACTACAACTTCAGGAAGATTATACTTGTAGCTTCAATCTGCTCCACTGCAACTTCAGGGATATAAGATTTGCTATCTTCGATCTACTCCATTGCAGCTTCAGGGAGATAAGATCTGTAATTTGTAGCTTTAATCTATTTCACTGCCACTTCAGAGAAATAAGATTCGCTATCTTGAGTTTGCTCCACCGCAACTTCAGGGAGATAAGACTTGTAACTTTAACCTGTCCCACTGCAATTTTAGGGAGATAATGTTTATAGCTTTAATCTGCTCTACTGTAACTTCAGAGAGATAAGATTTTCTTTCTTCAGTCTGCTCCACTGCAATTTCGAGGAGATAAGACTTGTAATTTGTAGCCTTAATCTGTCCCACTACAACTTCAAGGAAATAATATTCGCTATCTTCAGTCTGCTTGACTGTAGCTTCAGGAAAATAATATTTGTTGCTTTAATTTGATCCACTGCAACCAGAGAGATAAGATTCACCACGATGACTATAATCCATCCCATTGCAACTTTAGGGGTATAGGATTTGTGGTTTCACTGATCTGTTACATCGTTCTCTAGGGGAACATGACCTGTATAATCTATTTTATGGGCTTATTTATGCCTAGCGATTAGGATGTCATGATTAGGATGAATCAAATGCTCCTAAGTAGATGTGTATGAATGATATTTGCATGAATACAGAATGTCATTTTTCGAGAATGATCCCTTTTTAATGCTTAGGTTGTCATTGCTTGTTATTTATCAAGGTTCTATCACTGATGTGTTACCATGCCTTCTTGTTTAGCTGGTATCTTTATATAGAAAATCCAAAGAAATAGTCATAATTTAGACTATTCTTTCTCAAATATTTCCAACCCTTAAGTTTGGTTAGTTTTGAATAGTGGTCCGGTGTTTAGATTCTTGTACTATTTAGAAAATCTTTCAGAGCAATATGCAGAACTCCTTTTTCTTGAATATTATTAGTCCATTAATCGTTATTTCAATGAAAAATGCTTGATAAAGATTATCGCAATGGACAAAAGGAATTTTATTGAGAGCGAGGCTTGAAATGGATAAATTAATCACATTGCTAAAATAAAAAATGAATAAGATGAAAATAAGTGCCCCAAATATCATAACATGAGCTTCTTCACAGTAACTTCTCAAGGACCCCTTTTGAAATTGATATATGTTTCGGAGATCCAAAATATTATGTTGATGCCACAAGATGTAGCATCCCTCTTCCTTGTTAATTCGGGGATAACAAGACTACCATATGCCCTAACTTTGATCAACATTTGAATTGCCTTTTTTTGGGTTTTCAACTCAGAACCCCTTTGTTCTCAATGCGCCCTTTGCGGGTTTTTGTCTTAGCCTCTCCCTTTTTTTAGGTGAAGTATTTCTTGACTGAATCCGAATTCACAGGATTAGGCAGAGTTTTACAATCCATCTCAGTCAAAATCAGCGGTCCTCCAGAAAAGGCTTTCTTTACCACACAAGGTCCTTCCCAATTTGACATCCATTTCCCTCTGAAATCCTTTTGTATCGACAGGATCTTTTTCAATACTAGGTCCCCCTCATGGAGTTCTCTGGGATGAACCTTTTTGTTGTAAGCTTGTATCATTCACTTTTGGTACATTTGACCGTGACGGATGGCTTTCAACCTATTCTCTTCAATCAAGTTTAGTTGATCATATCAGGATTGGATCCATTCTGTTTCATCCAATTTTAATTTTGCCAAAAATTGGAGAGAAGGAATCTCGACTTCAAAGGTAAAACCACCTCCATTCCATAAACCAGAGAGAAAGGCTCGATAAGCGTAGAGGGCAAATGGTAACTTCTCATGCTAATCTTTATAAGTCTCAGTCATTTTCCCCACATTCTTCTTAATGTTCTTATTGACTGCCTCCACTGCACCATTCATTTTTGGGTGATATGGTGATGAGTTGTGGTGTTTGATCTTGAACTGACTGTAGACTTCTGATATCGTGTTGTTGTTCAAATTTAGTGCATTGTCAGATATGATCCTTTCTAGTATTCCATATCGACATATGATCTCTTTCTTTAGGAACTTGTTGACTGCCGACTTCGTGACATTCTCGTATGAAGCGGCTTTTACCCACTTTGTAAAGTAATCGATGACCACGAAGATGAATCGATACTCGTTAGAAGCTTTAGGTGAGATTGGCCCAATGACATCCATGGCCCACATAGAGAAAGGCCACGGAGAAGTCATAACATGAAGAGGTGAGAGAGGTCCATGAATTTTATCTCCATAAATTTGATGCTTATGACATTTCTTAGTATAACTAATGTAATCTCCTTCCATGGTGGACCAATAATACCCAAATCTCATGATTTGCCTGGCCATTGTAAAACCATTGGCATGTGTTCCGCATACACCCTCGTGGACTTCTTCCAAGATTTTTTTAGCCTTGACAGCGTCTACACATCTTAGTAGCACCTGATCTTTTCTCCTTTTATATAGGATCTCCCCATCTAAGACATAGTCACTGGCCAATCTTTTTAACGTCCTTTTATCATTCTCAGTTGCTTGGTCAGGGTATTCATGATTCTTCACATATCGCAGTATATCGTGGTACCAAGGGTGATCATCCTCTTCTTCTTCTTCTTCGATGTTGTAACAATGAGCCAGAGTTTCATAAATACTCATCTGGATAGGTTTTACATCCTCTTGTTCGTTTACTTTGACCATTGAAGCCAAGGTAGCCAAAGCATCAGCCATTTTATTTTTGTCTCGTGGAAGATAGTAGAAGGTGATGTCATCAAACTCTTTAATTAGCTCTAAAACCAGCCTTCAATAATTGATCAACTTGGGGTCTCTCGTCTCCTATTCACCTTTGAGTTGATAGATCACTAGTGTAGAGTCCCCATATACTTCTAGCATTTTGATCTTACGTTCTATGGCTGCACGGATGCCCATGATGCATGCTTCATATTCTGTGATATTATTCGTGAAGTCAAAATCCAATTTACTACTGAATGGATAATGATCTCCTTTTGGGGATACCAGGACTGTCCCAATTTTGTTACCCACAGCGTTTGAGGCTCTATCGAAGTTTAGCTTCCAAGGATGATCTTCTTGAGGGTCTTCTTTAGTGGTTACAACATACATTAGATCTTCATTCGAGAAATCAAAGTTCAAAGGCTCATAATCTTCTAAAGCTCTGCTGGCCAGAAAATTTGCTATTGCGCTCCCTTTTATAGATTTTTGATTCACATAGACTATATCAAATTCGAAAAGTAGAATTTGCCACCAGGCCATTCTTCCATTCAAAGTAGTCAACTCCATCATGTACTTTAGAGGATCGAGTTTTGAGATGATCTAAGTTGTGTGGTACAACATATACTGTCTCAGTCTTCGGGTTGTCCAGATCAAGGCCTAACGCAACTTCTCGATTGGCGAATATATTGTCTCACACTCAGTACATTTCTTACTGAGGTAGTATATCACTCTTTCTTTTCTTCCTGACTCATCATGTTGACCAAGCACGCACTCATGGAATTATCGAATAATGCCAAGTACAGTATCAGCGGCCTATCTGGGCTCGGAGGCATCAGCACTGGGGCATTGGATAGGTAATGTTTGACCTTGTCGAAAGTCTTCTGGCACTCCTCATCCCAAATGCCTGGATCGTGTTTCTTAAGGAGATGAAATATGGGGTTGCATTTCTCCGTTAGTTGTGAAATAAATAGGGCGATGTAATTTAGTCTTCCCAGGAAAACTCAAACTTCTTTTTGAGTGCGTAGCAGAGGCAACTCCTGTATAGCCTTTACTTTATCTGGGTCGATCTCAATCCCCTTTTCACTGATTACAAATCCTAGCAATTTTCCTGACCTAGCCCCGAAAGTACATTTTGCTGGATTAAGCTTCAGTTGGAATTTTCTCAATCTCAAGAACAATTTCCTTAAGAATTGTACATGCTCCTTTTCTGTTCAGGATTTTGCCATCATATCATCAACATAAACTTCAATTTCCTTGTGTATCATGTCACGAAATAAGGTTACTATGGCTCTTTGGTACGTTGCTCCCTATTTTTCAGTCCAAATGGCATAACTTTATAGCAGAATGCTCCCCACATGGTTACGAATGTAGTTTTCTCCATGTCTTCAGGATGCATCTTTATCTAGATGTATCCTGAGAAACCATCCATGAAGGAGAACAGTGAGTAACTTGTCGTGTTGTACACTAAGGTATCGATATGAGGCAATGGGAAATTATCTTTCGGGCTGTCTTTGTTCAAATCCCTGTAGTCTACGCAGATTTGTACTTTTCTATTTTTTTAGGGACGGGGACGATATTGGCTACCCATTCTGAGTATTTAACCACTCGTACGAAACCAGCATCGAATTACTTCTTAATTTCCTCTTTTTTTCAGTAAAACATCGGGTATCATCCTTCGAAGCTTCTGTTGAATTGGCTTGCACTCTTCCTTTATGGGGAGCCAGTGTACCACAATATCAGTACTTAACCCGGGCATGCCTTGAATTCTTAGAGTAACTCAATGAGGTCTCACTTCGTCTCTGCGATAATGCAAGCTCCAATCTTCACCTCTTTTTCCTCTCCTAAGCTCACAATTTCCACTGGCTCTCAGTAAGGCAAGATTTGTTTCTTATCTTGTTCTACCATCCTCAACAAATCAGGAGATAGATTACAGTCTCTATCATCTTCAAAATCCTAATAATCCTCTATGCATGTATCTTGCTCAAAAGGATATTCTGAGTCAGTAGCAGTGTTGCTGATATCATTGATATCTGGAGACTTGTTTTAGGGATGAAGGAAGATACAAAGAACAAAAGAATCTAAGAATGATTATCTGTATGGTATGATTATGAATGAAATGGAAAGAATAAAAGAATATTTGCTCAAGATGATACGCAAAGATGCATCTTTATTGAAATAATGATGTTGAACATAAGCCTATTTCACAAAAGGATTCTTATTGCTCCTAAGCTTAGACCAATAAGCATGTTTTGAACATTACTCTGAATTATCTCTAAAAGCTACAAGAATCTCTTTCGCAATCCAGTTGGTTAGAACACTTCCAAGTACATAGGGGCGGATGTCTGATAAATTTTCTCCCCAAATTCCTTCTTCGAATATGGCGTTAATGTTCAAATTTCCCAATATTTCTTCAGCGGTCTCCTTTCTTGACATCTTTCGTTCAGGGTGAATAGTTTCTCCTGACACGAAAATCCTGGATATATAGGGAAAAGTCATCGGTTCCCACTTGACTTTTTCCCCGCTCAGTCGTGTTCTTCTCCTTTCTTGTTTCTTTTCCATCTCTTTCTTCTTTTGCCTCGCATCTGGCTTAAATCCTAAACCAAAGCGGTCTCATTTTTCCTTCAACATAGGTGCATCAACCTTTCCTTGTAGGCATTTTCCAAGTCCTTTCCCAAGCAAGGCTCCTTTCCCAACCGTTAGTTGCTGGCCCATCCTTGTAGTTTTAGAGATTTTGGGTATCGGGATCTTCTTCCCTTCTGCAATGAAGGTTGCGTTCACAAATTCCAACGATCGAAAGGAAAATTCTATCGCTTCATCGTCTGTCCTTACCTATGGCACGTCACTAGTTACGGATGCAATAATGTCTTCTTCCACATTTATCGTTACCAGTCGACCCTCAGTTACCAACTTTAGCTTTTGGTGCAGTGATGACAGCACTGCCCCAGCCGAGTGAATCCAAGGTTTCCCCAACAAACAATTATAAGAAGGCTTAATGTCCATCACTAAAAAATCTACTTCATATGTGTTTGGACCAATCAATAGGGGTATCTCAATCCTGCCCATCACCCTCCTTTCGATTTCATCGAATGCTCTCATTATGTTTTGACACGTCTTCATATGAGAGCTATCCACAGGCAACCTATTCAGTGTGGGTAGGGCCAAGACATTTAGTGCAGATCCATTATCAATTAACACCCCTAGTAATGCTTAACCTTTTTAAGGAGTGTTGATCTGAAGAACCTTTGTAGATCCCATGCCTCCCGGAGGTATCTCATCATCATTGAAGAAGATAAAATTGTCAGCACTTATATTGTTGCCTAGGCAGTCTAGCTTATTTACAGAGATTGTTAGTGACATAATGAACTACGATGTGTCTCCGAACTTAAGAGCAAGGCTAGTACTGAGATGCGAGTCGGTTGTTTATGTAGCTATTCTACAATGCTGTACTCACTACGCTTTAAGAATTTTAGGAATTCTCTAGCCTCGTTCTTAGTTATTGGCTCATTAACTGGCGATTCAAGGCTGACCGTCTTTTCCTTCTTATACTCGACTACTGGGGTCTTTCCTTTAACGGTTTCTATTCTTGTACTTTCAGGGTCATAACGCCTCCCATTGCGTGTGTAGAAACCTACATCTTGGCCCTCTTTTGAAGCACTAGTCAGGTTCTCTTCTCCCGAGATCGTCACGTTACAGTCGTAACTCCAGTGAACCCTCTTACTGTCCTTGTAGGGAAAGGCTACAGGTTTCTGGATTATGACCCTTGGTACAATTTTTACTCCAGTTTCATTGCTTCTTGGTCGTGAAATGATAACCACTGGGTGGTTGACTTTATAGACCTTCTCTATTGACCCTTCTTCTGAGGCACATATATCTTCTTCTTTTGAGCCTTTGGCATATTCAAAGAATTTTAGCTCTTTATTATCCATCAGATTTTGTACTAGGGTCTTAAACTCAATGCACTCTTGGATTTAATGGCCCTACTTAGCATGGAACTCATAGTAGTTCCTCATTCTTTCGCATTTCTTCTCTGAATCTTGTTTGATTAATCCTCCTTCTACCAACTTTTTCCAAACCCATCTCAAGGGCTTTTTATGTCTGTCACATCAATTTTGGTTTTTTACCTCCACTCTCAATTATCTCATTTACCCCTTTATCAGAATGACTAGGTAATAGATTTCCTACCACATTAGGTCCTGATGGGTCGTCAAACTTTACAATCCCATCTTGATGAACCTTTCAATCAACTTTTTAAACAAGGTACAATTCTCGATTGAGTGTCCCATGATTCCCATGTGGTACTAACATTGAGCATTTGCGTCGTACCATTTGGGGAATGGAGGTTGCATAGGTTTCAGGTAGAAGGAAGATACCACATTTGCATCGAACAAATTCTTATACAGCTCCCTATATGTCATCGAGATGGGTGTGAACTAGAGTGTAACAGCCCAAACCTGGTCAATACGCCATGACTGAATCTGGCATGCCACAGAGGAAAATGTTTTGAAGAAAATTGAGTTACCGATTAAATTTTAGTGATAAACTCTTTGTTGTTCTATATTTGTAGAAAACAGGAGTATAACAAGTTAAAAATTGATAATTTACTTTGAAATTCCGTAAATAAATCTTTTAAAACTTAGTTGTCAATCCATATGTTAGAAAACATTTATGTCATTTTAAGAAAAACTCAAATTATTACTTTGAAAACCGTTTGCATTTGTGTGTAGAAACTTCAATTTGGAAATCATCTAAGTTGTCGAAAACACTTAAGTTGTAATTTTACTATCAAACGATTTATATTACCCGATGGTAAGATTTTGAAAACCATTGCGTTTTTATAGTTTAGAAAACTGTGGGCTCAATTATTAAATCAACCATTATATTTATTTAGCCATGTTTAAAACAAGTCCAAAGCATATAAATAATCCAAAAAAAGAGGCCTTATTACAAATCCAAATAAATATGTTAACCAAATTAAAATTTAATAAAATACTCAAATCGAAGTTTATGTAAAATCGAATTTTATTGCATGGCCTCCTCGAGTTCATCTGGCTCCTCATCCGCGATCTATGAATCACCTGAAAAGATAAGGGAGAAGGTGAGTCACCAAGACTCAGTGCATAAATCCTTTCCCCGATTAATGCAACATACTTACACAATTCATAACCAAGTAATGTAAATAATGCACCCAACCTAGCCATCCATAACTCCTTTTCTACCCCGTGTGGTACCAAACCACTGGTGGTGCCAAACCACTGGTGACCCAAAATCACGATATCCAATAATGTGGTGCCAAACCACTGGTGACCCAAAGTCACGAATAATCCATCTGTGGGGCCAACCCACGTGTGATACCAAATCACTGGCGACAATCCCGTAATATCAAATGTGGGGCCAACCCACTGTGGTGCTAAGCCACTGGGACGAGTCGCTATGAGGTGCCAAACCTCTGGTGTCCCAAAGACACGAAATAACTATGGTACCAAACCACTTGAGGTGCCAAACCTCTGGTGTCCCAAAGACACGGATATCAAATCCTTCCCCCTCCTCTCATATCACCCATATCAATGCAACATTTAAACAAATCATGCCTTTATGCTTTATCAGAAATCACATAGGAAATTAATCATAAATCGTATCATCATGCATCATATTGCAAAAGTCATATCGAAATGGACTTACCCGATTTCTTGCTCATACCCTTACGGTATCATATTGAGAATCTCATAGCTTCTGGCTTTAACAACATGATTAGAATATTTACATATTTATATTACCGAGTTATGAAGTGTGTAAGGTACACACTTGATAATAGCGAAATCACTAAATCTCGAAGACCCGATCTACCGCACTAGATCTCTTTGTCCTACATTCGGCCAACACTAAGATTAATACCATAGACCATTCGGCCAACAACCAACCTTAGTGTCAATAGCCTTCGGCTTAACATCCTCTTAAAGAATAATAAACCAACATAAATCCTTACCACTTGACTTACCAACTTCGTTTGCTAGAGAAATAGGATTAAATAGTTTGCTTCCAAAGTCCCGAAAAGCCTAGAAGAAATCGGTTTCAAAGAATGATTAGAACCTTGTAAGCAAATGCCCAAAAACTCGGCCTTTGCCCTCAAGAAAAATGACAGAGAAAAGAGAAAAGAAACTAAAGAAATACGGCCATGAACACTTACCCCCTTCCAAAATCGATTGAAGGAAACCAAATGAAGACCTACCCTTGTTGTTATTCAGCTAAGATAACACCAAAAGAGAGAAAGAAGATCCGTCTATGGTGGATAGAAGACTATCAAATAATTTCGGCTAAAGTGAAGAAAGAGAAAGGAAAAGAAAAGGGAAATTAGGAGAAGGAGGATTCGGCTTGAGCAAACAATGGAAGAAAAGAAAAGAGAATTAGGGAAGGAAGAAGATTCGCCAAAAGAAAGTAAAAGAAAAGATGTAGGTTTTTTTAACAATTATGAAAAAAAAGAAAAGAGATGGGAGAAAGAGATTCGCCAAACACCTTGTTTGCCGAAAAAAGAAAAGAGCACAAAGTGCTAAGTGTGGTTTCGGTTTCAAAGAAGAAAAGAGAGAAAGCAATTAGGATTTGGTTCAAGGATGAAAGCCAAAACAAAACAAAATTGCACCTAATGTCCAAGACACATTCGGCTAAGGAGGAAGATTTTGGAGAGGAAAATAAAAATGCAAAAGATGCACAAAATGCTAAGAATTAACCAACTAATCCCCCCCCAAAATCCTATCAACATTCGGCCAACCCCCTTAGACACCCATACCGTCCACATTCATGGACAATTAGCCATTAAAAAGCTTCCAAAAACCTCACCTTAAACCAAGCCTTATGTCCCCTATCCTTTCTTAATCCATATGATTCCTTTCCTAAAGTTCAAGCTTTCCTAATTTACTATTCAACTTGCCATAAAAATTGAAAGTCCAACTTACCAAATGCAAAACTTGGCCGACACTTAATGCAATGATGCATAAAAATAAAGTCTTCCAAATGCAATCTATGCTACTCGAACCATTTCCCTCAAGCAACCTTTCATGCGTCATAACCACCTTGCCACTAACTCCTCATGTGCTAGAATATAACACGTAAATTAACTTAAGTGTCAGGTTCACCTAATCCACTTCACTAAATTTTTAATACTAAGAATTATTCTAGCTTCGTAAATAAAATCAAGCCTTCACAAGACTATGCCAACACAAAAAAATTCATACCCGAGCCAACACAAATAACAAGATAATACTCTAATTTTTCCTAAAGCCCAAGGTCCAATTGGCCCAATCCTACTAGGCCCAATTTCGGGATGTTACATAGAGCCTTTCTGTATTTGGCCTCGAGTTAGATTCTTACCTTGGGGGGCTCTGATGGCTAGTGGTTACTGTCTTTGGCGGGCCTACAGTGATTGATTTTGAATAACCCTTATTATACACGCTTGTTTTATTACCTCGTTTTTCTTCTTCCTCGTGGCTGATCTTTTGGAGTTATCCCTCGCGTCTGTCTTACAACTTCTCACAAAGTTTTCAATCATTTCACTGGACATTACTATATTTGATAAGCTCTTAGTAGCACTTCCCAACATATGGTTGATGAACGGGGCTTTTAAAGTGTTGATGAAAGGCATTGTGGTTTCTTTCTCCAAAAGAGGTGGCCGGACTTGCGTTGCCACCTCTCTCCATCTTTGGGCATATTATCTGAAGCTCTCATTTTGCTTCTTCTCCATGTTCTGCAGCGTGATTCTGTCGGGTGTCATATCCTTCACTTGACTATATTGCTTCAAAAAAGCTTGTGCTAGGTCTTTCCATGAATTGATTTTGGCACGACTCAGTTGGTTGTACCATTTAGTTATTGACCCGATCAGACCGTCCTAAAAGCAGTGGATTAAAAGTTGATCATTATTGGTGTATCCTGTCATCCTTCAACAGAACATAGTGATGTGAGCTTCTAGGCAACTAGTCCTATTATACTTTTCAAACTCTAGAGTTTTGAACTTCGGAGGGAGCATTAAATCTAGGACCAAACTCAGGTCCTTGGCATCAATTCCGCAATGATAATCAGCATTTTTCATTGCTTTGAAATTTTCTTCTAACCATCTGTACCTATCTTCAAGTTGCTTTGGCAGTTGCATTCTTGCTTTGTCCATTTATGCCATATCATCTAGATCAGGGACAACAAGATTGGATTATCTCCTGGATTGGAACCTGAGCCTGTTTGGTAGTTTATTACCGCCGAGGTATCGACGTGATACTGTTGGAGTCTGATTGTAATGGGTACCCTTAGTGGGTACACATTTGGTTGTGCTTGGACATTTTTCGAGGTAAAACCAAGAGGGTAAGTGGGGTCCTCATTATCATCCCCTGAGTTGACTACGGTGCTCTTCCCTTTTTCGAGTCCTCTAGCCATCAACTGCGTCAATTGGCTTATCATACTTCTTTGGGATTCCAGTATCTGATCGCTCATCTCTTGTTGTACTTTCGCTAACTATTCTTGTAGTTACGGTTGCAACTAGTCTTGCATCTCTTTTTGAATCTATTCTAGCCTTCCAATCTTTAGTCCATTACTTTGGTTTTGGCGCGAGTACTGTAACGATGTTCAGTTGGTTGACTCTTGTTGGTTTCCAAATTAACTGAGATAATTTTGTTTAATTAGGGTCTTTTTGTGAAATTTAATGCATATGATGCAATGTAATGCAAATGCATGAAATGAATGCAAAAAGAGGCATTGACTCTAATTCAATTCTGTTAGAAAAACTTTACTAGAAAACAAAATTCTTTACATAAAATGGATTACATATATGGCTTTGCCCTAATGCTCAAATCCTTAACTTTCCTAAGAAACCAAGCTAACTCTTGACCCCGATCCGATTCTAATTCATACTTCAAGTTTAGCACGTCAGCCTGAACTGCTAGGGTTTACAAATGATCGGCCACCTCTCGTATTTGAGTCACAGCTTCACCCATGATATGGTCTCCATCCCTAACCTGACCTTGAGAAAGGTGGAATTGCTCCTTCTAATGTTCATTATTTGCTTCAAGGATTTCAACTCGGAGTTCACAATTTTGTAATGCAGTCTCGAGCTCTTCTATTTTCCTTTTCAACTCTTCAATCTTGTTTAAGCTTTCTTTCAGCTCAATTGTAAAGTTACAACTACGATACTGATGAAGTGACTTTTCTAGTTCTGCTACCCTAGCTTTTAATCTGACGTTTTCATTTTGGCATTCCAATAGGTCTCTTTCTAGAGCATTTTCTCAAACTCGGCCATCTTGGAATTTTTTTTCCCATTAATCGACTCTACTCTTTTCTTCTTTGATCTCTTACCACCATTATTCTGATGTTTTTCCCAGCCCGACAGTCCTTATTGATAAGCGTAGCTTCTTGTAATCTATTTTTAAACTGTCTAGATCTTCCTCAGCCTTGTTCTTTCTTTTTCTCAGTTTATTAGCCTCTAGCTTCTAGATGTCAACATCTAATCCTGATTGCATCTTTTCGTCTTCCAATTGTTCTATCTTCTTTCCTAGCTTTGAATTCTTTTTTTCAAAATCCTGCTTTATGATCTCTAGCTCAGATGGGATCACTTGCAGGTATTCCTTCTTTGGTCGAGTGCCTTCTTAACTTGGCCTAGGGATGTTGTCATTGACTCTTTTACCTCACCACCCATATATCTTTCAATTCTTGAAGATTGTTCTAGGTCATGCTGATACGAGTGAAGTCCCGTATATCTTTTACCCTTTTCTAGTTGAGTTTTCTAGGACCATATTCAGACAGCCGCATTATCTTCCACTTTATCAAGAAATTCATTCCCCATTGCAAGCTCTCTATTTAGTAGTTGAACATGAATCAACAAATTTTTTATGACGAAAATGTCATGCAATCACAGTCAAAGCAAAACAAGACAAGTCAGTACATCTTATACAAAACTAAAACTTAAAGTAAGCAAGAAATAATAATAAAAATACATATTTGGGTGACCACTAGGGGTTCGGTGCGGTTCTATCTAGGGTAGGCTCTTAGGGCTCACTATATGTGATTTGGTTCTAAAGTAAAAGTACCTGAACTGACAGATTCCTCGATCCTCACCCATTATAGGCTCATACGGACCGAGTTCAGTTCAGGGGAATACATTTCCCTATGGCTATATGGAGATGAAAATCTCACAAAGACATAAGTACAGATGTATCCCGAAAGCAATCCAATATCCTATATAGAGGTAAAGACCTCACAAATGAATAGTTTCTCATTCCTATTTAAAAGGGTATAACCGACCAGTTATGAAATACAATATGCAAAAATATATCTAAAGACTCGGACCAATAAAGCAAATATAATAAAATGATGCAGATTATAAAAATGAAATGCAACAAAAGGATTGTAAATTTAAACCAAATTATGAATTTCGACAAAAAGACAAGAAATAATCAATTCGTGGCTTGACTCTCTTATTTTATCCCCAGTGGAGTTGCCAAACTATCAAAACCTTTTTTTTTTTTTGAAAATCGACTTTTATTTTGAAAAACGAAAATGGGAGTCGCCACAATCCTTTTTTTATGAGGTGCGATCGGGTCACCTCGTAATTTGATCGTTTTAATAGACAATTTCATTTTCTAAAACAAAGATTTTTGGTCTACGAAAGTCAGGAAATGAGTTCGGGAGTCGGTTACGCACGAGGAAGGATTAGCACCCTCGTGATGCCCAAAATTGGTACCTAGTTGATTAATTAAAGTCTTGGTGTCAAAAATTGAAAACCCGAAAAGGATTTAAAAATACGATCTCTCTTTGTATTAATATTTTTTTACTTAAAAAGAATGTTTGAATAAATTGAAACGTATGTTAAAGACTCTCTCATCTCGAGGTAATAAAACGTCACATTCCGTAAGTTAGGACACAACACTTCGAATCATTGAGAATAAGTTTGCCTTTTTTTCTTTTTTTGAAAATCTCATGTGTTCTAATTTTGAAAGAGTATTCGGTTATTTAGGTCCAACGAGAAAAATCAAAACCCTGTAAGTTAGGGTACGACTTCTTGAATTTCCAATTACAGAATATTGCCTTATTTTGAAAATTTTTGTTGGCGTATTTGGGTAAAAATTAATGTAATATTTAAAACGATACATGTTTAGTTTATTCGAGCATAGTAAAAAATGCGTAAGTATGTTTAAGCACGATTCATGGCATAGTTATAATAAAATAAAATGATAACACCAATGATATACAATATATATATATATATATATATATATAATATCATACTAATAAACAATGATGATATATAATAATAAAACACCAAATAAACAAACAATGATCATATTATAACTTCTAGTTCTATACTAATTAAATGATAATGAAGAAAATAAATAATAATAATATTAATGATAACAATAATAAGAATAATACGAAAAAAAAGTGCACAAATAAGGAAAATATAAAATCATATGCACAAATATATTTTTAAAACATATAAAAGGATAAGAGATAATAAATAGATAAATAAATGAAATAATATTCTAATTCTAATATAAAAATCAAAATATAAAATAATAATAATAATAATAATAATAATAATAATAATAATAATAATGGGGCTACAAAATATACACATAAAAGAACAATACAAAATTTAAGTATAAAAGAATAAGGAAATAAATAAATAAATAAATATAAAGAAAAATAGTTTATAAAGGATTAAAAATAAGGGACTTAATCAAAATGTAAATGAAATTAAGGGTGTAGTTTGTAATAAAATAAATAAATAGATTACTAAGGGTTAATGTGCAACGCGCTAAAAAGGACAGGGACTGAAGAGGAAAATATCCCATCTTTATGCGAAGATGGACCAAAATGAAAGTAAAATAAAAATAAGTGGAAAAATTTTAAAAAATAAAAGATGAACCAAATTAAAACAAACCGCAGAAGCAGAAGGGCTAAAGGTGAAAATAGACAATTTTTAAAAAAACACGCGGATCCTGTTAACGGGCAGGTCGAATTTCAGGTCTTAAGCAAAACGGCATCGTTTTGGCCACTGATGCTTAAGTCCAAAACGACGCCATTTAGACCCCTATATAAATAGCAAAACTCAGAAAAAAACACTTTCCCCTCATTTTAAAAAAAAAAAATCTGAGAACTCTCTCTCAAATTCTCTCTTGCCCTCCCTTTTGGCATTGGCTTCAGCCATCGGCCACCGTGGTGGCTGCCAATTGCCGGTGACGGTGTCGCGGTCCACGGTGGGCAGAAACTAAAAAAAGCCCCTTTTTTTAAAAAGAAAATCTTGATTTTTGCACTGCAGAAGACCTCTAACGACCGGGAGACGAAGCGCCTCAGGCGAGTTTCTCTTCCTCTTTCCCCATTATATATATTATTTAAAATATAACAGAAACAAAATGAAAGTAGTCACCTTTTGCTATTTTTGGTATTTGATTTTCTGTGATTGCTTTTTTTTGTCTCTGTTCTTTTTTTATTTCAAAAAAAAAAAAAAGAACCCTTCAAATACATTTAGATTTGGCTTTTATAGCCAATTTCTACATATTTTTTAATATTTGTCTACTGTTTGATGCGTGTTCTTCCTTCTTTCCAGGAGCAGTTGGTGGAGCAGGTGGAGGAGTGGCGGTGGCAGAGTAGTTGGTGGCTGACGTGGGGGAGGGGCAACGCCAGGGCTAGGGGTTTTAGGGTGCGATGGCTAGGGTTAGGTTAGGGTTTTTTTTGTTAGCTGAAATATTTTAGGCTTTTGGGCCATTTGGGTATTTAAAATTTTGGGCTTTGTAATTAATGGACTGTTTTTTATTTTTTGGTTGTTGATTTGGGCCCAAGAAAATTTGGCCTGCTACATTGGTTATTCTGGAAATTGGTTCACATGGGAAAGGGATAATTTTTCGAAAACGAATATCTAAGAGCGTTTGGATAGAGGAGTGGCTACCGAGGAATGGATGTCTATGTTTTCTGATGTAAAAATTCAACATCTTCCGCACTCCTTTTCAAATCATTACCCACTATTTATTAGTATGGAAAGGGAGGAAAATCGGCTAGTTGGGAAGAGGTTTAAGTTTGAAGCTTGGTGGGTTTTGGAGGAATCGTTCACTGATAAGGTCTAGCATATTTGGGTGACGTCGGCAGGAGATGAAACACCCCAAACCGGCCCACAAGTTCTGACCGGATTTGATATGTTCCTCGAGAAAAACTTTAATTAAATCTCGTTTTGTTTATTAAGAAAATAAGATGATTTCGTATAAAACAGATTAGCTTAGTGATCGTATTGAAAATCCTATTGTTAAATAAGTTCGTATCTTCTTAAAACGTTATCTTTATGAGAAAGATTATAAGTTAAAAGAAAACCAAATTTAAAACTTATTATTATTGTGAAAACCATAGGTGTCAAAATAGTTTAAGTTATTTTTCGAAATCATTTAATTATTTAGTAAATATCTGATCGTAGCAGATTAAAAATCTAAAACGTAAAAATAAAAATAAAACAGTCCATAGCGGCCTTATTACAAAAACATAACCCAAAATAAATCCATAATAATAAAAGAAAACGTAGTAGGTTTAATTAAAAGAAAATCCGAAATACTGAGTTGAGCAATGGCCACCACGTAGTCCTCGCTGACCCGATCCATCACGCTAAGCATCACCTGAAAATATATCCCATAAAGGGTGAGTCAACAGACTCAATGTGTAACATTACACTAAAAGCCCAATCGATCATGGCCGTTAAGCCCATTTAAAACATATTTAGCCATAAGCCCATTTTATAGCAAATCAGATAAAAATCAATTAAATCACATGTATATATAAAAATGAAATGCAATCCCGAGCCCACCTAAATATCCATCCGCTACACACCACCCGTACCTACCAATCACACCGTGGGGATTACTAAATCGACCTTCCATCTGCTACACACCAATGAAGGCAGTTGCTGCAGTCAACATGCACATCGCCCTTATAATTTTGTGGCATGGCCACCAGATAATTGTGACCGAAGTCACCGGATTCATAATATGTGACCGAAGTCACCGGATTCATATATGTGATCGAAGTCACCGGATTCATATATGTGACCAAGTCCTTGGATAATGTGGTAAAAACCAGGAACACTTCCCTTTATCAATATCACCCATATGCCCATGCACATACATATTACTCAGATTTTATGCAATATACCCCAAAATCATAATGAGTCATACTTATTTCATATTTATGCTTATAGCATTATTAACGTAAGTATTAGGGGTAAACATACACGAATACCATGTACCCTTTGAATGGTACCCGCATAACCATTATCATACATATTTTTCTTACACTTACAAATCATTAATATTATAGATCTATTAGAAATTTAATATAGTGTTACACACCTTATAACAAATGAGAATTATACTTTCCCGCTCGTCGATACCTAAATATTATCACACTTGATTAGAACACTAATACTTATAAAACTATACTATTGATAAATAATGAAATTCCTTACCCTCGGAATCTCGAATAACAATTATATGTGATTTTTCTCCGATAGATGGATCAAAACCCGATGAAAAACCACGAACAAATAATGGCTCGGGTGTACGCACGACTTCAAATAATCGATCTTCGTTGGCGGATGGTCCACAACCAGGTGGAAAGTTCGGATCCCCGTCTGACCCTTCGTTTGAAATTTGAGGTATAATGAACCACCCTCTTCCAAACACTCCTTACCGCTCTTTTCGAACCTATTTTGTTTGCCCCAAAATCTTACGTTCACGGGAAAAATAATTGAGCGATAGAGTCCCCTAAAACGAAAGTGATTAGTAGTCTATCTAAAATGATATAATAAGTAATATAAAACTCCTTTACCTTGAATATTTAATTCCCGATGGATCTCTCCTTAATCGTTGGCTACAAAAAGAATCCCGAAATCTTCCAGTAACGTGGAGATTAATTGCACCCTTACTTGAACTATAAAGAGATTCGGCCTTAACAATTAAGAAGAAAAGAAATGGAGTTTAGGGAGATTCAAAAATGATGGTGTTTTGATTTGAAGAGGTTGCGGCCATGGTGAATTTTGGGACAGAGAGATTCGGCCTAAACACAATGAAAAGAAAAGAAAAGAAAAGAAGAGAAAAGAAATGGTAGATTTGGCTTTAACAAAAGAGAAGAGAGAGATGAGAGGTTTAAGGTGTTATGGTTATGGTGAAAAAGGAGGATGGTTTCGACTATTACAAGAGAAAGAAAAAGAAAAGAAAAAGATGAAAAAATGACCTTAGTGTTATGATGATTTCGGCACTAGAGAGGAAGAAAAGAAAAGAGAAAATGTTTTCAAGGCTTTTGGTGTTTTCGGAAATAGGGGAAAAGAAACTTGAGAGAATAGGCAAATTAAACCAAAATGGTCAAAAATGATAGCCAAAACAAAACAAAACTTTCAACTAATGCAAATGACAATTTCAGCTAAGGAGAAAGATTTTGGAGAAAAGGGAAAATATGCACAAATTGCTAAGAGTTTGGCCAACTATCCACCCCCTAATCCCATACAACATTCGGCCAACTCACATCCCAACACAATCCCACCTTTTCCTCCTCATTTCCTCCCTATCTTCCCCCTAATCACTTCCACAATTAAGCCAACCCCCCTTAACCCCTTATGCCATCTACATTCATGGTCAAATGGCCATAGAAAAACTTCCAAAACATCACCCATTCATCAAGACTTATGTCCCTTTATCATTCCATAATACCTTGATTCCATACCTTAACTAATAACTTGCCTTTTTCCTTTGGTCTACTATCCAAAAATGAAAGAAAATCCATCCATACTAAGATAAGGCTTGACCGACACAATAGGAAAGAGAACAAAAATAAAAATCCTTCCAATTGCTAGCTAAGGGATTTGAACCTCTCCCCTCATGCATTCACTCATGCGCCAACACCACTTTGCCAATTGACTTGTTGTGATTAAAACCTCATACCAATTTTTCTTAAAGCCTATCTTGCTTGGCTCTACCTTAAGACTTAAAAATTTAATATTATTCTAAGGCATTCTCTTACACACTGAAGTTCCTAAAACTCCCAAAGCACACTCAAACCACACATAGGTATGCTACCACATACAATTAAGGTAAAATGCATAACCTCTATATTCCGGATATTACAGGAGATTTGTTGCATAAGTTAGAAAGTTTAAGGAAAGGTTTGGAGAGATGGGATGCACAAATTCGAAGAAGTAGAAAAGGAAAAAATGGGCTATTAACTTCTAAACTGACAAAATTTATGGGAACTGATAGGGATGATAATAATTTAGTAGAAATTATCGATACGAAGATTCAACTCAATTTTGAGATTGAAAAGGATGAACGTTATTGCGAACATAGGGCTCGTGTGAATTGATTGAAACTTGTGGATAGAAACACTGCATTCTTCCATAATCAAATGACCTAATGACGGAGAGGGAACTTTATTCGTAAAATGCAGTATGAGGATGGGAGGGAAACGGGGGCGATACGGGAAATGGAGGTAATTGATAGATCTTATTTTTAGAATTTTTTTCAGCTGGTAGAGGGAGAGTTATGAACATCTTCTATCGGGTATTGATAAATGCATTTTTGACGAGGATAATCGATGGCTAACTGCGAGATATACTGTAACATCCTAAAAATGTGAGTATCGATATGTTGCATGTTTTTGGTGTTTAGCTTGTGAATGATTTTATTTGTGTGTTTAATATAGTCTTGAGAAGGCTCAGTTTATTCGAAGTTAGAATAAATTTTAGTAAAGAGTACTTTACTGTAGAGGAATCAGGTGACTTTGAAGTTTAAGTTAATTAAAGTGATAAAGGATAGCATGAGTTGAGCTATTGGTAAAGGGATATCGCTACATGTATGGTCTTGAGGGAGAGGTTCAATCTCCTAGCATGCAAATTGTGAGCATTTATTTTTGCTCTTTCCTAGCAAGTGTCGGCCAAGCTTCATTCATGGATAAGATGGACTAATTTTTTTTTTTTATGGAAAGATGGCTAAAGGTTATGGTAAACATGAATTAAGAGGTTGAATTTACTTGATTTTAGGGATTGTTTTTTTAAGCATTTGGAAAGTGGAGGAATACAAGGCATGATACAAGAATGATGATTTGAAACTTTTGCATGGTCATTTTGACCATGTATTTGGACAACATTGTGGACTAAAGGGTTGGTAGAATGTGGTTGTAGCTTGGCTAGGATTAGGAGTTAGTTTTGGTCATTCTTAGCATATTTGTGCAAAATTTTCAATTCTCTTCAAAACTTTTCTCCTAGCGAAATTGAGCATTTGGTAAGCTTAGTTCTTTTGACCATTTCTTTTTCATGTTACCATTTGGGCACATTTCGGCTCCGTTTGATCTAAGTCTCTCAGCTACTGACTTTCGAGACCCATTTCCCATACTAACCCCCGCTACTCACTCTAAAACTCATGACATAACTGCGATCATCAAATCATCTCCTCCAGTTTGCTCTTGAAATTCCACCCCAATAGCCGGTGGTGGAGCTTCATTTTCGAAACCTTGACTAGATCTAACTGGTTCCAACGCAGCCATTCTGCCTCTACCGCGTCCACGACGACCACGTCCCCTAGAACTCATGTCTACTACGCTTCTTATCTGTTTTTACGAAAAAGTTTTATGCATTAGAGTCTTTTCACTTCTTATTTAAAGAAAGTTTTATGCAACAGATATTTATTCAGTGGTTTTTCCATAGAAGTACACATATACCTAGGGTCCATGTCTCTAAAGTATAGTTTCCTTAGGCTTATTAACTAAAGTATCATACATTAACATACTCACATCAATTTATCAACAAAAGAACTTACCTGGCGAACTTGGGCCGAGAACTCGGGTGCCATGCTTCTATAAAACCATTTTAACTAAAGAAAATTTTTCAAAAAGTCATTTGGTCCTAATTTTGAAAACGTTATGGGCTTCAAAACCCAAGGCCGAGAGTTTAAAACTGGGCTCTGATACCAAGTTGAAACACCCCAAACCCGGCCCACAAGTTCTGACCGAATTTGATATGTTCCTCGAGAAAACTTTAATTAAATCTTGTTTTGTTTATTAAGAAAATAAGATGATTTCGTATAAAACAGATTAGCTTAGTGATCGTATTGAAAATCGTATTGTTAAATAAGTTTGCATCTTCTTAAAACGTTATCTTTATGAGAAATATTATAAGTTAAAAGAAAACCAAATTTAAAACTTATTATTATTATGAAAACCATAGGTGTCAAAACAGTTTCAGTTATTTTTCGAAATCATTTAATTATTTAGTAAATATTTGATCGTAGCAGCTTAAAAATCTAAAACGTAAAAATAAAAATAAAAGCAGTTCATAGCGGCCTTATTACAAAAACATAACCCAAAATAAATCCGAATAATAAAAAAAGCGTAGTAGGTTTAATTAAAAGAAAATCAAAATCTTGAGTTGAGCAATGGCCACCATGTAGTCCTCACGACCCGATCCATCACGCTAAGCATCACCGAAAATATATCCCATAAAGGGTGAGTCAACAGACTCAATGTGTAACATTACACTAAAAGCCCAATCGATCATGGTAGTTAAGCCCATTTAAAACATATTTAGCCATAAGCCCATTTTATAGCAAATCAGATAAAAATCAATTAAATCACATGTATATATAAAAATGAAATGCAATCCCGAGCCCACCTAAATATCCATCCGCTACACACCACCCGTACCTACCAATCACACCGTGGGGATTACTAAATCGACCCTCCATCTGCTACACACCAAGGAAGGCGATTCTTTGCGATCAACATGCACATCGCCCTTATAATTTTGTGGCATGGCCACCAGATAATTGTGACCGAAGTCACCGAATTCATAATATGTGACCGAAGTCACCGGATTCATATATGTGACCGAAGTCACCAGATTCATATATGTGACCGAAGTCACCGGATAATGTGGTAAAAACCACCGGAACACTTCCCCTTTATCAATATCACCCATATGCCCATGCACATACATATTACTCGGATTTTATACAATATACCCCAAAATCATAACAGAGTCATACTTATTTCATATTTATTCTTATAGCATTATTAACGAAGTATTGGGGGTAAACATACCTGAATACCATGTACCACTGAATGGTACCCGCAACCATTATCATACATATTATCATACATATTTTTCTTACACTTACAAATCATTAATATTATAGATCTATTAGAAATTTAATATAGTGTTACACACCTTATAACAGTGAGAATTATACTTTCCCGCTCATCGATACCTAAATATTTATCACACTTGATTAAAGCACTAATACTTATAAAACTATACTATTGATGAATAATCAAATTCCTTACCCTCGAAATCTCGAATAACAATTAGATGTGATTTTTCTCCGATAGATGGATCAAAACCCGATGACAAACCACGAACAAATAATGGCTCGGGTGTACGCACGACTTCAAATAATCGATCTTCGTTGGCAGAGGGTCCATAACCCAGTGGAAAGTCTCGGATCCCCGATACAGCCCTTCATTTAAAATTTGAGGGTATAGCAGAACCACCCCTCTTCCAAACACTCCTTACCGCTCTTTTCAAACCTATTTTGTTTGCCCCAACATCTTACGTTCACGGGAAAAATAATCTAGCGATAGAGTTCCCTAAAACAAAAGCGATTAGTAGTCTATCTAAAACGATATAATAAGTAATATAAAACTCCTTTACCTTGAATATTTAATTCCCGATGGATCTCTCCTTAATCGTTGGCTACAAAAAGAATCCCGAAATCCTCCAGTAACGCGGAGATTGATTGCACCCTTACTTGAACTATAAAGAGATTCGGCCTTAACAATGAAGAAGAAAAGAAATGGAGTTTAGGGAGATTCGGCAGTGATGGTGTTTTGGTTTGAAGAGGTTGCGACCATGGTAAATTTTGGGAGAGAGAGATTCGGCCTAAACACAATGAAAAGAAAAGAAAAGAATAGAAGAAAAAAGAAATGGTAGATTTGGCTTTAACAAAAGAGAAGAGAGAGATGAGAGGTTTAAAGTGTTCTGGTTATAGTGAAAATGGAGGATGGTTTCAGCTATTACAAGAGAAAGAAAAAGAAAAGATGAAAAAATGACCTTAGTGCTATGATGATTTCGGCACTAGAGAGGAAGAAAAGAAAAGAAAAAATGTCTTCAAGGCTTTTGGTGTTTTCGGCAATAGGGGAAAAGAAACTTGAGAGAATAGGCAAATTAAACCAAAATGGTCAAAAATGATAGCCAAAACAAAACAAAACTTTCACCTAATGCAAATGACAATTTCGGCTAAGGAGAAAGATTTTGGAGAAAAGGGAAAAGATGCACAAATTGCTAAGAGTTTGGCCAACTATCCACCCCCTAATCCCATACAACATTCGGCCAACTCACATCCCAACACAATCCCACCTTTTCCTCCTCATTTCCTCCCTATCTTCCCCCTAATCACTTCCACAATTAAGCCAACCCCCTTAACCCCTTATGCCGTCTACATTCATGGTCAAATGGCCATAGAAAAACTTCCAAAACATCACCCATTCATCAAGACTTATGTCCCCTTATCCTTCCATAATACCTTGATTCCATACCTTAACTAATAACTTGCCTTTTTCCTTTGGTCTACTATCCAAAAATGAAAGAAAATCCATCCATACTAAGATAAGGCTTGAACGACACTATAGGAAAGAGAACAAAAATAAAAATCCTTCCAATTGCTAGCTAAGGGATTTGAACCTCTCCCCTCATGCATTCACTCATGCGCCAACACCACTTTGCCAATTGACTTGTTGTGATTAAAACCTCATACCAATTTTTCTTAAAGCCTATCTTGCTTGGCTCTACCTTAAGACTTAAAAATTAAATATTATTCTAAGGCATTCTCTTACACACTGAAGTTCCTAAAACTCCCAAAGCACACTCAAACCACACATAGGTATGCTACCACATACAATTAAGTTAAAATGCATAACCCCTATATTCTGGATCTTACAGTTCTACCCCCTTAAAAATAATTTCAACCCCGAAATTACCTGGCTAGAACAAGTGAGGGTATTGTTGTCGCATTGCTTCCTCCGGTTCCCACGAAGCTTCTTTCGATCCATGATTACGCCATAACACTTTGACGAGAGGAACTGACTTCCTCCGTAACACCTTCACATCCCGTTCCAAAATCTGAATTGGCTCCTCCTCATAAGACAAATCTGGACTTAGCTCAACTTCCTCAACTGACACTACATGAGATGGATCCGACCGGTAACGACGTAGCATTGAAACATGGAATACATCGTGCATTTGCTTCAACTCTGAAGGCAATTCTAACTGATATGCCACTAATCCAACCCGCTTCAAAACCCGATAAGGTCCTATAAACCTGGGACTTAACTTTCCTTTGCGACCAAATCTCATCACCTTCTTCCAAGGTGAAACCTTTAGGAATACTTGATCCCCCAGAGCAAACTCTATTTCTTTCCGCTTAAGATCCACGTACGACTTTTTCCTGTCAGATGCTTCTTTTAACTGAGCCCAGATTACCTTAACCTTTTCCTCAGATTCAGCCACTATTTCTGGACCCAAAACTTAACGTTCCCCTAATTCTGTCCAACACGTAGGAGTGCGACACTTCCGTCCATATAGTGCTTCATACGGTGCCATCCGAATACTGGCTTGGTAACTATTGTTGTACGCAAATTCTGCTAAAGGTAAGAACTCCTCCCAGCTTCCTCTGAAATCTATCACACATCCCCTTAACATATCCTCTAAGACTTGGATTACTCGCTCAAACTGGCCATCTGACTGTGGATGAAATACCGTACTAAAGTCTAATCTAGTACCCAAAGCCTGATGCAATGCTTTCCAAAACTGAGACGTAAACCTCGGATCCCTATCTGAAATAATCGACACCGACACTCCATGCAACCTCACAATCTCGATACATACAACTTCGCCAATTTACGCAAAGAGTAATCAACCCGTCTTTGGGATGAAATGTGCGATTTCATCAATCGATCCACTATCACCCATACCGAGTCTTTCTTAGTAGGCGTAAGAGGAAACCCACAAACAAAGTCCATGGTGATTCTCTCCCACTTCCACTGTGGAATCTTTATCGGCTGAAGCAATCCCAAAAGTACTTGATGTTCAGCCTTGACTTGCTGACACGTTAAGCACTTCCCTACGAATTCTGTAACTTCCCGCTTAAGACTAGGCCACTAAAACTGATCCCGTAAATCTCGGTATAACTTACTTCCTCCAGGATGCATAGCATAAGGGCTCCCATGCGACTCCTGAAGAATCCTTTGCCTCAAATCCTGATCCTTCGGCATACAGACCTTACCCTTGAAACACAATACTCCATCGCTGTTAACACCATAATCTTCCAGCTCCCCATTCTGCACCTGTCGTAGCTTAGCACTCAAATCATCTTCTAGCAACTGTCTTTCTTTCACTTGACTCAACCACGTCGGCTTTACTTGTAATTCCGCTAGAAAGCTTCCGTCGTCATAAAGACTAAGTGTGCAAACATCGCCCTTAGATCTGACACCACTTTCCAACTTAAAGCGTCTGTCACCACATTCGCCTTGCCCGGGTGGTACTCTATAGAACAGTCGTAGTCTTTCAATAACTCCACCCACCTTTGCTGTCTCAAATTCAGCTCCTTCTGAGTCAGCAGATATTTCAGACTCTTGTGGTCCATATATATCACTGACTTTTCCCCATATAAATAATGCCTCCATACCTTAAGAGCAAAAACTACCACTGCTAACTCCAAGTCATGCGGCGGATAGTTAACCTCATGTGGCCTCAATTGTCGAGATGCATACGCAACTACCTTTCCGTCTTGCATCAGAACACATCCTAATCCTGTGTGAGAAGCGTCACAATACACCACGAAATCCTTCCCTGGATCAGGCTGAATCAAAATCGGAGCTTCAGTCAAAACCCTCTTAAGCTTCTCAAAGCTCTCTTGCTGCTTATCTACCCATACGAAAGGTACCTCCTTTCTCAACAATTTCGTTAAATGTGTAGCTATCGATGAAAATCCTTTGATGAATCTTCTGTAGTAGCCTGCTAATCCCAAGAAACTGCGAACCTCGACTACAGACTTGGGTGGTTTCCAATCTAACACTGCCTCAATCTTCCGAGGATCCACCCTTATCCCTGCTGCAGACACCACATGGCCTAAAAACGCAACTTCTTTCAGCCAAAATTCACACTTGCTAAATTTGGCATAAAGCTTTTTCTCCCTTAACACTTGCAACACTATCCGAAGATGCTCATCATGCTCTATCTCTGACTTAGAATACACTAGGATGTCGTCTATGAACACCACGACGAACTGATCCAAGTAGGGTTGGAAAACCCGATTCATCATATCCATGAATGCAGCTGGGGCGTTCGTCAATCCGAACGGCATTACCAAAAACTCATAATGCCCATATCTTGTTCGGAAAGCTGTCTTATGGATATCCACTTCCTTCACCTTAAGCTGATGATACCCCGACCTTAGATCTATCTTTGAGAATACCGTAGCTCTTTTAAGCTGATCGAACAAATCGTCTATCCTTGGCAAAGGATACTTGTTCTTGATGGTTAGCTTATTCAACTGCCGGTAATCTATACACATCTGCATCGTTCTGTCTTTCTTCTTCACGAACAAGACCAGTGCTCCCCATGGAGACACATTGGGTCAGATAAACCCACAATCAAGCAACTCCTGGATCTGAGCCTTAAGCTCAACCAATTTTTTCGGTGCCATTCTATACGGAGAGATAGATACTGGCGCCGTACCATGCAACAAGTCAATCCCAAATTCCACCTCACAATCCGGAGGCAATTCTGGAAGTTCTTCCGGAAAAATATCCACAAATTCTCTTACAGTCCTGACTCCTTCAACAGTTGCCTCCTTAGCCTCCAAGGCACTAACCAACATCAGAAAAGCTACACATCCCTTTCTAACCATCTTTTCTGCCTTAAGGGCATATATTGCATTTGATAAGTAATTTCGTCTCTCCCCCATCACCATAACTTCTCTGTCATCAATAGTACTTAATGACATCTGCTTAGCAGCACAATCCACGTTTGCACGATATTTCACTAGCCAGTCCATGCCTAAGATCAAGTCAAATTCCCCGAATGGAAACTCCATTAAGTTAGCCGAAAACTGTGTCCCTTGAACTTCTAAAGGCACTTCCTTAAAGAGTTTAACTACTACTACAGTCTATCCTAAAAGACTAAGTACAGTCATCTTCCTAGGTAAGTCTCAGAAGTCACATGCAGAGTTTCAGATACTTCACTAGCGATGTATGAATGAGTTGACCCTATATCTATCAAAGCAATAAAGGGCAACCCAAAATCGAAGCGTGCATCGTGATAACGTCGGTGCATCACTATCCTCTGCTGACAAGCGCATATACCGGACACTGGTCGTCGCCTCGGTGCTACCATCGCTTGCCTCTGCACAGGATCTCACGACCTCTATCGAACCATTACTTCTTCCATTTGGACCATGACCCTCATCGGTTCTTTGTCCACCTCTGCCGACTGATTAACACCACGACACATTGGCGGTTCTTATCAGTATTCATCGGACAATCCTTAATCATATGATCTTTAGACCTGTACTTGAAACATTCCCCAGTCTTTTTCCAACATTCTCCCGGGTGTATCTTCCCACATTGAGCACAAGTACGATATTGTCCTCCCGTAGCAACTTTTGACCTCATGCCCATCAACTCTAGATTTCTTTTGAAAATTCCGGATGACCACAAGACCCATAGTTCCTTTTATTCTTATTCGACCTTGGTCCCGATCCACATCTCTCGGTCCGTTTAACTTTTTCAGCTATCCGTGCTTTATCTACTAAGACTGCAAAGTCTCTTTCCCGATCTTGAAGCAATCAACACTGCATGACTCATCTCTCGGTCAGTCCTCGAATCGACACACCGCTCATAATCGTAGCTACTATCCTCTAGCATACCAGCTAAGCCGCAAAAAACTCCGCTTCATACTCAGTTATCGACTTATTTCCTTGCACTAAATTTAGAAACGCCTTTCTCTGAGAGTCGATGTAGCTAGCTCCAATGTATTTCCCTTCAAACTTAACCTTAAAATACCCCCAATCCACTCGATCCGCAGGGGTACTCTTCTTGACAGTGAGCCACCACTGGTAGGCCTCATCACGAAGTAGTGAAACAGCACCTTTCAACTTTTCCTCAGCAGTGTAGTCCAAATCGTCCATGATCCACTTGACTGCCTCTAACCAGTACTCCACTACATTCGGAGCTACCCCAGATATACCCCTAAAAATTTCGGCTCCGTTTGATCTAAGTCTCTCAGCTACTGACTTTCGAGACCCATTTCCCATACTAACCCCCGCTACTCACTCTAAAACTCGCAGCATAGCCTGCGATACTGCATCATCCCCTCCAGTTTGCTCTTGAAATTCCACCTTTGAAACCTTGACCAGATCTAACTGGTTCCGACACAACCATTCTGCCTCTACTGCGTCCACGACGACCACGTCCCCTAGAACTTATGTCTACTACGCGTCTTATCTATTTTTACGAAAAGGTTTTATGCATTAGAGTCTTTTCACTTCTTGTTTAAAGAAAGTTTTATGCAACAGATATTTATTCAGTGGTTTTTCCGTAGAAGTACACATATACCTAGGGTCCTTGTCTCTAAAGTATAGTTTCTTTAGGCTTATTAACTAAAATATCATACATTAACATACTCACATCAATTTATCAACAAAAGAACTTACCTGGCGAACCTGGGCCGAGAACTCGGGTGCCATGCTTTTATAAAACTATTTTAACTAAAGAAAATTTTTCAAAAAGTCATTTGGTCCTAATTTTGAAAACGTTGTGGGCTTCAAAACCCAAGGCCGAGAGTTTAAAACTGGGCTCTGATACCAAGTTGAAACACCCCAAACCCGGCCCACAAGTTCTGACCGAATTTGATATGTTCCTCCAGAAAAACTTTAATTAAATCTCGTTTTGTTTATTAAGAAAATAAGATGATTTCATATAAAACAGATTAGCTTAGTGATCGTATTGAAAATCGTATTGTTAAATAAGTTTGTATCTTCTTAAAACGTTATCTTTATGAGAAAGATTATAAGTTAAAAGAAAACCAAATTTAAAACTTATTATTATTGTGAAAACCATAGGTGTCAAAACAGTTTAAGTTATTTTTTGAAATCATTTAATTATTTAGTAAATATTTGATCGTAGCAGGTTAAAAATCTAAAACGTAAAAATAAAAATAAAACAGTCCATAGCGGCCTTATTACAAAAACATAACCCAAAATAAATCCAGAATAATAAAAGAAAATGTAGTAGGTTTAATTAAAAGAAAATTCGAAATACTGAGTTGAGCAATGGCCACCACGTAGTCCTCGCTGACCCGATCCATCACGCTAAGCATCACCTGAAAATATATCCCATAAAGGGTGAGTCAACAGACTCAATGTGTAACATTACACTAAAATCCCAATCGATCATGGCCGTTAAGCCCATTTAAAACATATTTAGCCATAAGCCCATTTTATAGCAAATCAGATAAAAATCAATTAAATCACATGTATATATAAAAATGAAATGCAATCCCGAGCCCATCTAAATATCCATCCGCTACACACCACCCGTACCTACCAATCACACCGTGGGGATTACTAAATCGACCCTCCATCCGCTACATACCAACGAAGGCGATTCTTTGCGATCAACATGCACATCGCCCTTATAATTTTGTGGCATGGCCACAGATAATTGTGACCGAAGTCACCAGATTCATAATATGTGACCAAGTCACAGATTCATATATGTGACCGAAGTCACGGATTCATATATGTGACCAAGTCACCAGATAATGTGGTAAAAACCATGAACACTTCCCTTTATCAATATCACCCATATGCCCATGCACATACATATTACTCGGATTTTATACAATATACCCCAAAATCATAATGAGTCATACTTATTTCATATTTATGCTTATAGCATTATTAACAAGTATTGGGGTAAATATACACGAATACCATGTACCTTGAATGGTACCCATAACCATTATCATACATATTTTTTTACACTTACAAATCATTAATATTATAGATCTATTAGAAATTTAATATAGTGTTACACACCTTATAACAGTGAGAATTATACTTTCTCGCTCGTCGATACCTAAATATTTATCACACTTGATTAGAACACTAATACTTATAAAACTATACTATTGATGAATAATCAAATTCCTTACCCTCGGAATCTCGAATAACAATTATATGTGATTTTTCTCCGATAGATGGATCAAAACCTGATGACAAACCACGAACAAATAATGGCTCGGGTGTATGCACGACTTCAAATAATCGATCTTCATTGGCAGAGGGTCCACAACCCAGTGGAAAGTCTCAGATCCCCGATACAGCCCTTCATTTGAAATTTGAGGGTATAGCAGAACCACCCCTCTTCCAAGCACTCCTTACCGCTCTTTTCGAACCTATTTTATTTGCCCCAAAATCTTACGTTCACGGGAAAAATAATCGAGCGATAGAGTCCCCTAAAATGAAAGCGATTAGTAGTCTATCTAAAACGATATAATAAGTAATATAAAACTCCTTTCCTTGAATATTTAATTCCCGATGGATCTCTCCTTAATCGTTGGCTACAAAAAGAATCCCAAAATCCTCCGGTAACGCGAAGATTGATTGCACCCTTACTTGAACTATAAAGAGATTCGACCTTAACAATTAAGAAGAAAAGAAATGGAGTTTAGGGAGATTCGGCAATGATGGTGTTTTGGTTTGAAGAGGTTGCGGCCATGGTAAATTTTGGGAGAGAGAGATTCGGCCTAAACACAATGAAAAGAAAAGAAAAGAATAGAAGAGAAGAGAAAAGAAATGGTTGATTCGGCTTTAATAAAAGAGAAGAGAGAGATGAGAGGTTTAAGGTGTTATGGTTACGGTGAAAATGGAGGATGGTTTCAGCTATTACAAGAGAAAGAAAAAGAAAAGATGAAAAAATGACCTTAGTGCTATGATGATTTCGGCACTAGAGAGGAAGAAAAGAAAAGAGAAAATGTCTTCAAGGCTTTTGGTGTTTTCGGCAATAGGGGAAAAAGAAACTTGAGAGAATAGGCAAATTAAACCAAAATGGTCAAAAATGATAGCCAAAACAAAACAAAACTTTCACCTAATGCAAATGACAATTTCGGCTAAGGGGAGAGATTTTGGAGAAAAGGGAAAAGATGCACAAATTGCTAAGAGTTTGGCCAACTATCCACCCCCTAATCCCATACAACATTCGGCCAACTCACATCCCAACACAATCCCACCTTTTCCTCCTCATTTCCTCCCTATCTTCCCCCTAATCACTTCCACAATTAAGCCAACCCCCTTTAGCCCCTTATGTCGTCTACATTCATGGTCAAATGGCCATAGAAAAACTTCCAAAACATCACCCATTCATCAGGCCTTATGTCTCATTATCCTTCCATAATACCTTGATTCCATACCTTAACTAATAACTTGCCTTTTTCCTTTGGTCTACTATCCAAAAATGAAAGAAAATCCATCCATACTAAGATAAGGCTTGACCAACACTATAGGAAAGAGAACAAAAATAAAAATCCTTCAAATTGCTAGCTAAGGGATTTGAACCTCTCCCCTTATGCATTCACCCATGCGCCAACACCACTTTGTCAATTGACTTGTTGTGATTAAAACCTCATACCAATTTTTCTTAAAGCCTATCTTGCTTGGCTCTACCTTAAGACTTAAAAATTTAATATTATTCTAAGGCATTCTCTTACACACTGAAGTTCCTAAAACTCCCAAAGCACACTCAAACCACACATAGGTATGCTACCACATACAATTAAGTTAAAATGCATAACCTCTATATTAGGATATTACGGAGATTTGTTGCATAAGTTAGAAAGTTTAAGGAAAGGTTTGGAGAGATGGGATGCACAAATTGAAGAAGCGAGAAAAGGAAAAATGGGCTATTAACTTCTAAAGCGACAAAATTTATGGAACCGATAGGGATGATAATAATTTGGTAGAAATTATCGATACGAAGATTCAACTCAATTTTGAGATTGAAAAGGATGAACGTTATTACGAATATAGGGCTCGTGTGAATTGATTGAAACTTGTGGATAGAAACACTGCATTCTTCCATAATCAAATGACCAAATGACTGAGAGAGGAACTTTATTAAGTAAAATGCGATATGAGGATGGGAGGAAATGGGGTGATGCGGAAATGGAGGTAATTGATAGATCTTATTTTCAGAATTTTTTTAGCTGGTAGAGGGAGAGTTATGAACATCTTCTATCGGGTATTGATAATTGCATTTTTGACGAGGATAATCGATGGCTAACTGCGAGATATATTGTAACATCCTAAAAATGTGAGTATCGATACGTTGCATGTTTTTGGTGTTTAGCTTGTGAATGATTTTATTTGTGTGTTTAATATAGTCTTGAGAAGGCTCGATTTATTCGGAGTTAGAATAAATTTTAGTAAGGAATACTTTACTGTAGAGGAATCAGATGACTTTGAAGTTTAAGTTAATTAAAGTGATAAAGGATAGCATGAGTTGAGCTATTGGTGAAGGGGATATGCGCTACATGTATGGTCTTGAGGGGAGAGGTTCGAATCTCCTAACATGCAAATTGTGAGCATGTATTTTTGCTCTTTCCTAGCAAGTGTCGGCCAAGCTTCATTCATGGATAAGATGGACTAATTTTTTTTATGGAAAGATGGCTAAAGGTTGTGGTAAACATGAATTAAGGGGTTGAATTTGCTTGATTTTAGGGATTATTTTTTTAAGCATTTGGAAAGTGGAGGAATACTAGGCATGATACAAGAATGATGATTTGGAAACTTTTGCATGGTCATTTTGTCCATGTATTTGGACAGCATTGTGGACTAAAGGGGTTGGCCGAATGTGGTTGTAGCTTGGCTAGGATTAGGAGTTAGTTTTTGGTCATTCTTAGCATATTTGTGCAAAATTTTCAATTCTCTTCAAAACTTTTCTCCTAGCCGAAATTGAGCATTTGGTAAGCTTAGTTCTTTTGACCATTTCTTTTTCATGTTACCATTTGGCACATTTTTGCTTAGCATCTCAATACACTCTTCTCCTTATGTCAAAATACCAAAGCTAAAGACCATTCTTCTTTTCCTTCCCTCCCCATTCTTAGAATGCATTTTGTTCCTAAACTCATCACTTTTCTCTTTCTCTTTTCTTCTCTTTGAAAATCGAATCATAAACACCTACTCCCATTCTCTTTTCCTCTCCGTTTTATTTATCATTCAAACACTTTCTCCATCCTTTTCTCCCCATGGCCGAATGGTACTAATACCATTTTCTTCAATTTTCTTCAAAGCTGAATCTTCTCTTCATCTATATTGTTTTGTTGATTATTCCTTCAACCTTTGTTTAAGCAATCGGTAAGAACTCTTTTGAATCTTTTCTTTTCCTTCTTTTCTTAGCGAATATATATCGGTTTAGGAGGGTCTTATGACCGATAATAACGTTCTTTTCCTTAGACAATCTTTCATTTTATAGTGTTATAAAGAAGGCCGAACTTGGAGTATTCGTTATCATCGTGATTCGTTAGAAATCGAGTCGAAGTGTTAAGGTAAGGGTTCTTATCAAGGAGCTATATACTACTCGACATATTGTTATAGATGAACTATTAATCGATTTTGTTTTAGGGGACGTTATCGCTTGATTTTCATCTTGTGGGACAAGGATATTTTGTGGTAAGCCAATCTCACCCTTCAAACTATTAGTCATAATTTCGGATATACTTTTTAGTCGGACTAACGATCTTTTGTCAATGGAGACAATCAAGATAGGGACGAAAAAAGTTGTGAATAGTGTTCGGAAGAGGGGTGGTTCCGCTATTCCCCCAAAATTTAAGCAAAGGGCTGTTTCGAGAATTCAAGATTTTCCACCGGGTTGTAGACCCTCATCCGAGGAGAATCTATTATTTGAAGTCGTTTGTACTCTTGAGCCTTTGTTTGTTCGTGGATATTCAACGGGTAACGAACCAACAATAGGGGAGAAACCGCATATAGAAGTTGTTTGAAACTCCAAGGGTAAAGTCGAGATCGTTATTTATAAGAATAGATTTATAAATAGTATTAGTGTTCTAAATTATCGTGTTGCGTATTTAGGTATCGACGAGCAGGAAAGTCTAGTTCTCACTATAACCAGGTGTGTAACTTCACACTTATCTCTCGGGTTAGATACTATACCGTAAGTATTGGGATAAAGATGGCAAAATCGGAGAAATACGAAATAATTAACACTTTTGTGTAAATGCATGAAAATGGTTAAAGTCGTGGAAATTAAGAAAATGCCCTCAATGGGTTAATTGATAAATAGTAAAATTTTATGCCTCATGTGATATATGGGCCAACAACTGTTAGATCGATATATAGGGCAAAAACTGCTAGATCGATATATGGGCCAATGTTTGCTAGATCGTTAAATGGGCTAAAATGTTATTTTGCCTTAAGGGCCAAAATGAAAATTTGAGATATGGACCCACTTGTATTATGGGCCTTTTGTTATATTTATCATGTGAATGTATTGTTATGTTTTATATATAAATATGATTGCATGGGTTGGAAAAAAAATTGTGAAGAGAAGAAAGGCTGTTGCAAAAATCTAGTTCGGTGGCTTTGCCACAATCTAGTTCGATTGGTGCACCACAATATTATTTAAAATGGCTTTATACTGCGATTGGTGTGTTGGCGGGGTGGGTTGACTTGATCCCCACAGGTGTGTTGGTTGGTGCGGTGGTGTGTAGCGGATGGAAAATTTAGGTTTGGTTGGGAATTTCATTCTACATGCATTATTATTATCTTTATTAAATCCAGTAAATGGGCTCAAGCCCAATATAATGTCTTGATGATTTGGCCCAATGGATATGGTAAGTGGGTTATACTTTGAGTTCGAGTAACTCACTCTACTTTATTATCCTTCTCAGGTAATGGCAATTGATGGAGGCTTGGGCCGGGGATGACTTCGTGGAGGCCATACTTCGAACAAGGGTTTTATAAACTATGAACTTTAAGTATATTTATTTAATTACTATTTTGGGTATGATGTAATAAGGCCTCTATTATTATTATTTTATGGATTTTTATATGTAGATGGATTTAATTATGCTTTAGACGCTTAATTTGGACTAATATTATTTTAATAATATTTTCTTAAATATTTTGTTTTTAAACATATGAGATTCTTTAAATATTCTTGTTTTGATTCTTTTGAACTCTTTAAAATTACTTTAAAGTCTTTAACAATTAAATATTAAATAATAAGATTTCAAACTAGTACTACTTTATTCATCGATTTTAAATCAAATTCTTGGTTTTTACTAAACTTCATTTTCAAAAGGTTTTGTAGAACTGTTTTACCTAAATCATTAGATAATTAAATGGATGTTCGTTCTGTGTGACAAATCAAATCTCGTCTTAACGCATAGACCTGGTTTGGGGTGTTACATATACAGAGGTGGAGATTCGATCGGCGCTGTCCGAAATGGGTCCTACTAAAGCACTAGGTAAGGATGGCTTCCTGGCTTTATTTTATCAGAAATGTTGGCCCATCATTGAGGAAGATGTCACATCCTTTTCTTTACGCATTTTGAATGGAGGTATGGATGTTAGTTCAATCAATACTACTAATACTGTGCTAATCCCTAAAATTGCTAATCCTTCAAATATTGCTCATTTTCGGCCCATTAGCTTATGTAATGTGCCTTATAAATTGATGGCTAAGGTTATTGCGAATCGCTTTAGAGAAGTGTTAGATAAATTGTAACGACCCAATAGTCAGGGGTGTCAAAAAGTGAGATTCAAAACTCCGTTCCCTTTGTAGGGCCCAAAATTTGTTCGGGCCCATTAGCCAAACAAAACATTAACCAAAACAGAAACCAAAAATAAAAAAAATTAAACAGTCCATTAAAAGTTCATTACAGCCCAATCAGTCCATAGGCCAATACATTAAACCCAAATTTACAAAACCTAAATAAGCCCAAAATGGCCCAACAACCTAAACCAGGCAGCAAACCCTAGCCCCGCAACCATGCGTAGCAACCCAGCCTTCAGCACGCCTCCGTACACCGCTCGTACAGTCTCCATAGCTAGCTACTGTACATGTAAAAACAAGGATAAACGACAGCAAACAAATGGCAGCAAAAAAAGAAGAAGAGAAAAATAGTTGTATTTATCATTATTTTTATTTCTATTTTTGATTTTCGGCATTAAAAAGGCCGAAACAAACTATTGTAAGGGAGGATTTTTTCGAATACAGATATATAAAAAATAGAGGTATATTTCAGATTTTGGTAGTCTATTTTGCTTCAAATATACTATACATATAGATAGGAATAGGAGAGGCATAAAAGTTTATTACCTTTTGTGACGATCGAAAGCCGAAACCGAAGCGTTTCATGCTTCTTTCGATTTTTTTTTTTGAGTGGTTTTGGCTTTTTGAGGGGTAGATCTGGGCTTAGGGCACTTAAAAGGTTCGAAACGGTCAGTTTTGAGCCTTCGGCCACCACACACGACGGCAGACGGTGGCAGAGCATGACGGCCCGATGACTGGAACTTGGCCAAACCTAGGCCTATGTTCGGAGGGCAGAAGGTTTTTTGAGAGATTTTAAAAAAAAATTTTAGAAGGGGTGTTTAAAATGAAGCTTTTTGTTTTTTTTTTTTTTTTGGTATTTAAAGAAACCCCATGCGACGTCGTTTTGGCGTGGGTCTTTTGAACCCAAAACGGCGTCGTTTAAGGGCCACAACCCGCGTGTCGACCCGACCCAATTCAAGGATCCACGTGTTTTATCAAAAGGGTTAATTTGTGAGTTTGGTCCCTATCTTTCATATTGTTGTTCGATTAGACCTGCGGTACGTTTGTTTTATTTGTTAATCGGTCCCCATGATTTGCGCGCTATTTCGATTTAGTCTAGCCTATACACTGTGTTTGATGGTTTAAATATTAGCAATTTTAACCCCTAAATATTCAAATGCTTTTTTAATTTAGTCCCGAATTTTGCAAATTCTTTATAAAGCGACCTTTGAATTTCATTTCTTTTCAACTAAGTTTTTAGTCTTTATTTAAATTCTTGTACTCTTTTGTATTAAATTCATTTATTATTTAAACTATTTTTATGTGTATATGTTATTAATTTCATATTAATTTTATATATTTTCTTTTAAATCTATTTATGTGTATAGGTATATTTTTAAATTTATTTATTTAATTAATTTATTTCCTTTTTATTCCCTATGGTATTATATATATATATATATTGTTTATTTTAACAACCTTGATATATTATTTTCATGTATAAATTATTAAATTTAGTCTTTTATTTTCATGCATATTACTTATGTAGATTAACATATATTACTTTGATTTTCTCCTTACTTAATATTTTATTTTAGAATCTCTTAAGTTATTCATTTTATTATATATTTATGCATCTGAATTATGCCAATTTGTTTAATATTATTTCAAAAATTGTCTTTAATTTATGGATTTCGACTGTTAATATTCGTGAAGTAAATGTGTATTGCCATCGCATGTGTATTAGTTTGGTTTCTTGGTATTTTCATGTGATGTTGTTCCTTTATATGCTATTGTTGCCATATTATTAATATACACTCGATATTATAATCTTGCTTTTCATTATCGAATAATGATCAAATAAAATACATTTTGAGCCAATTTTAAAAGCGCATATTTGAAAAATTTTCAAGATAAGGCAATATTTGTGTGTTTGGAAATCCGAGAGATTGTGCCCTAACGTGCTGGGTTTTGGTTTTTTGTTTGACCAAATAACCAAATATCTTTTTAAGATTTCATTCATGTTTTTCTCAACTTTAAAACGAGGCAATGTTTCGTGTTTGGAAATCTGAGAGATCGTGCCCTAACGTGCTGGGTTTCGATTTTTCATTTGACCAAATAACCAAATATCCTTTTAAGATTTCATTCATGTTCTTTTGACTTTAAAATGAGGCGATGCTCGTGTTTGGGGGTTTCAAGAAAATCGTGCCCTAAATTCTTGGGTTCGATTTTCCTCGTTAAAACCTAGCAACCGAGTACCCTTTTTTTCTCTTAAATCCAAATGCACAATATTTCAAATAAAAAACTTATTCTCGGGAATTTGAGACATTGCACCCTAACTCACTAGGCGTGATATTTTATCATCTCAAGATAAGAATTTCAAATGAACAAAGGCAATATTCTGTATTTGGGAATTTTGAGAAATAGTGCCCTAACTTATTGGGCTTCGATTTTTCATTTGACCCAAATAATTGAATATCCTTCTTAATTTTAAATGTATGAGTATTGAATGTCGAAGGGTAAGCATATTTTCAAGGACATGAAATGTTGTATCCTAACTCACTGGGTACGATACTTTGTTCCTTCGAAATAAGCAGGTCTTGGCATCGGGTTTAATTTCTTCAAGTTTTCCCTAGAAAAAAGGATCATGTTTTAAAATCTTTTCAAATTTTCGACGTCAAGACATTAATGAAACAATTTGGTACCAATTTTGGGCGTTGCAAGGGTGCTAATCCTTCCTCTTGCGTAATCGACTCCCGAACCGATTTTTCTTAGATTTCGTAGGCTAAAATTATTGTTTTAATAAAAATGTTTTATTAAAATAATTCATCTCAAGGTGATCCGATCATACCTTGAATAAAGGATCGATGGCGACTCCATTTCCATATCTTTAAATTCGATCCCTGTTTTTTAAAAACCCTTGAAAAAATGGTTTCGATAGCTTGGCGACTCCACTGGGGACGTAAAAAGAGTCAACTCGTGAAATTGATTAATTTCTGTCTTTTGTCAAAAATTGAAAATTTAATTCGAAAAATTACGATCCTATTATCGCATTCGTTCATATTATTGTGATTACTGTAGTCTTGTAGAATACTTTTGCATCATATTGCATGACCGCTGGGTCACACCTTTTTAAGTGGGAGTGAGAAGCTACTCCTTCGTGAGGTTTTCACCTCCGTGCTGGATAGTGAATCACTTTCGGGATACATCCGTACCTATGTCTTCGTGAGATATTCATCTCCGTGCAACCATAGGGAAATGTATTCCCCTGAACCGAACTCGGTTCGTATGAGCCTATAATGGGTGAGGATCGAGGAATCTACTGGTTCAGGTACCTCAACTCTAGAACTGAACTGCATATAGAAAGCCTAAGAGCCCACCCTAGGTAGAGCTGTGTTAAACCCTAGTGGTCACTCATTTAGGTAATCTATTTTGGTTGTTTATGTTTCTTGTGCTAATGTATTTTGTGTTGTTTATGTTTGCATTGCATTTCATGCATGTGCATTACATCATTTGCATTACACCATTTGCATTACATTGCATCATTTGCATTAGTTTTTACAAAGTGACCCTGATTAGGTGAAATATTTTCAGTTAACCTAGAAGACATGGAACAAAGGTTGGAGAGATTAGAGCAAAGGAAAATACTGAGGCAAGAGCAGTTGGCCAAAATTCAATGGGATATGCAAGGTCAGATGAATATGATGAGCCAGTTAACCCAATTACTAGTCGGGGGGCTTGGAAAAAAGAGTTGCCCAGTGGTCAGCAATGTGGATGATGATGAAGACATCGTTTATTCCCCGATAAGTATCCCAACTCAATCAGACATGCATTCACATGGGGCACCGATCATTATTGGACCCTAATGTCAGACTGATGCTTCGGCCCTGTTCAACTTCCCGATAGGTTCAGGTTTTAACCCGGAGGATGATTGAGCCAAACTGGTTATACTGACAGAAACAAAGGAAAGGGGAGAGTGGACTTCAAAGGCCCCGAAGAGGAAGGACAGGGATGTGAACAATACGAGAGGGTATAACAAGTGCCATTCGAAGCCGCTTATAGTAAACCAGCCAAGGAAGGTAGTTACCAGTTATCTGGTCTCCCCAAGAGAAAAACCCAATTCAAGGCCGAACTCAGAGAAACCCCAGTTTACACTGATCCCAATGACGTACAAGGAGTTATATCAAACCCTATTCGATGCACATGAGGTGGCTCCTCACTGCCCGAAACTGATGCAACCTCCATATCCAAAATGGTATGACCCAAATGCCCAGTGCGAGTACCACGTAGGGGTCACAGGGCATTCGATAGAAAATTGCCATGCTTTCAAGAAATTGGTGGAAAAATTCATCGGCATGGGTATTGTGAAATTAGATGACACGCCAAATGCAGAAATATGAGCCTGGGAGTGTTTTGAACAATGGAACTGTGGAAAAGATCCTTGTATTTTTAGAGCTTATCTAGAGAAATATTCAAAACATGCTTGTTGTTTTAAGCCTAGAAGCAACAAGAATCTTTTTGTGAAATAGACTTGTGTCCAGAATTTTTATTTAAATAAAATGCATCTTTTTAAGTAAATATTTTTATTCTTTACATGTCATACTATACATTCTTCGGTTTTTAGAATATTCATTCATTCTATATTCATGACCATAGCATAATCATTTATTCTTTGGAATTTGCCTTCGTACCTACAATAGGTTCCCAGATAACAAGACATGAGCAACGCTGTTACAAACTCCCTTTTTAAATGAGACATAGGCCTAAGGGATCAGAGGACTTTGAGGATGATAGAGATAACAGCCTATCTTTTGATTTGTTAAGAATGGTAGAACAAGATGAGAACAGACTCTACCTTGCAAAAGGTCAGTGGATGTTGCGAGATTAAGAAAGGGCAAATATCGAAGCTTAATTCACCACAAGACGAGACATCATTGAGCTATTCGCAAGAATTCAAAATGTTTTTTGCACGCTAGGCTATTGAAACGTGGGTATACTGTTAAGATTAGTATTTAAAGAACCCATGCTAATGGTTCTATAATAGTCAGGCTAATCATGAGGTAGGTACTACTGGTCTACCCAGAAAGAGAAATTGCATCAAACGCCAAATCGAGGAAGACATGACTTGTCAAGAGCATTTAGCCGACACCAATTCATCTTCGTGGTCGTTGGTTACTTCACTAAGATGGTAAAAGTCGTTTCATATGCCAATATTACAAAGTTGATAGTTATTAGAACAAAAAAATTCAAAAGAATAAATAATAATAATAATAAGAAAAGAAGAAAAGAAAAGAAAGAAAGAATACAGACACAAAAAAATCACATTTAACCGCATAATGTCAAAAGTCTGTTGTTTGTTCAAAGATCAGGGCCACATACCAGTGTAGTAAAAGCTCATAAAAAGACCGAGACTTGTAAGGATTGGCATACAAGAAGTTACTATTTACCCTTTATGCTTATCAAATGATGGCCAGGACTGTCATCGGGGCAACACATTTCTCATTAGTTTTGCCCATTGAAGTCGAAATTCCTTTTTCCAAGTTTTATTAGAACTGAAGTTGGATGAGGCAAAATGGATCCAATCCCGATCTGATCAATCAAATTTATGAGGAAAGGTTAATAGTTATCCGTTACAGTCAGATGATATGGGTTTGCGGCAACGAGGTTCATCCTAGAAAATTTTCAAAGGGGGACTTGATATTGAAGAAGATCCTTCATATACAAAAGGATTTCAGAGAAAAATGGAGGCCAACCTAAAAAAGACTTTATGTAGTGAAAAAGTCTATTCTAGAAACACTGACCAAATGGATGGTAGGGATATGCCCAATCCGGTGAATTTAGTCAAGAAGTATTTCACTTAAAAAGGAGAAGACAAGGCGAAAACTTGCAAAGGTATATTTTCAAAAAAAAAAAAGAAGAGAAACTTCAATCAAAAAGAAAGAAAAAGGAGAGGCCAAGGTGAAAATCCACAAAGGGCGCTTTGAGACCAAATGGGATTTGAGTTGAAAATCCGAAAAGGGCGACTAAAATTTTGATCAAAGGGGGCATACAGCAGTCTTGCTATGCTCAAATTAACAATGAAGAAGTATTGTACGTCTTGGGGCATCGACAAAGTACTTCAGATCCCCTAAACACATGTCGAGTTTAAAATGGTCCTTAAGAAGTTTGAACAGAGAAGCTCAAGCGGTGATATCTGGGGCATCTAGTTTTCTATTTTATCCATTTTGAATTTGCTATCTTTGATTACCTTATTCTTTTCAAGATACGCCTTTAATAAACTCCCTGCTTAATTGTATTTACTAGCTTTGATTAACTTGCTTATTGCGAGCTATGCTCCCAATTAATTTCCTTCTTGTCCATGGTTATGATCTTTTTCAGACACTTTGCATTAAAATAACGATTAGTGGACCAATAATATTTTCATAAAATGAGTTTCGCATATTACTCTGGAAATTTTTGAATAGTACAAGAACTCGAAATAGGACTATTATTTAAAACTCACCAAGTTTAAGGAAGAGTCTAAATTGAGGCCATCTCATTGGACTTTCTGTTAAAAAAAGTTGACAAAAATGGACAATGTTAACACAAGTGTAAAAGAAGAATCATTCTTGAAAAAATGATATTCTGCATTCAGGCGAGCATCATGCATACACATCTGATTGGGTCACCTGAGGAGTGATCAGTTGATGGAACAAGCTACAGATCCTTTACGCATGAGTCATAGTGGGATAGAAGCTGATACAGATCCTATTCCTTTGAATAGCAATGGGATGGATTGAAAAAGAAACAAATCCTACATGGCGAGGTCACAGCAAGATAGATGGGAAGAGATTCATATCCTATACCCCTAAGTCACAAGGAGATGAACCCTGAGGTTACAGTGGGGCAAATCTATTGGGCAAGATATAATCATTTTCTCAGGTTTTTTGTTGAAAATACTAGCTGAACAGGATGGCAACATAATAGATCGGTGATAAAGACTTAATAAACAATGAGCGATGATACCTTAAACTTAAAAAAAAAGGGATCATTCTTATGAAATTCTGTATTCATGCAAAACACATTTAGTTAGGAGCATTTGATTCATTTCGATTATTGCATCCTAGTCATTGTAAGAAATCATTCTCATGACATTCTGCATTCATACAAATGTCATCCATAAGACACATATATTTAAGGGCATTTGATTCATTCTGATCATTCCATCCTAATCTTTGTAAAAAGACCATTCTCATGACATTCTGCATTCATACAAATGTCGTCCATAATACATTTAGATAGGAGCATTAGATTCATTCTGATAATTGCATCCTAACCATTTTGCATAAGCATAAACACAAAATCGATTTTACAGGATAGGTCCCTAGAGGACGGTGTCGCAACATTTGGTAAAATAGCAGATCTTGCCTTCCTGAGCGAAGTGGATCGAAGATACCAGTCTGGCGTCCCTGAGTTTGCAGTGGAACAGCTTGCAGATTAGAAGATCTTGCCTTCCTGAGTGTAGCAGATCAAAAATACAAATCCTTCCACCTCGAGGTCCTAGTGGAGCAGGTTGAAGTTACAAATCCCTCCTCTTTGAGTGTATTGATGATCAACCTTTATTTCTGAGAATTTTTAGTGAGAAGATCAAAACTACAAATCTCTTCTCTCTGGATTCTTATCACCTCGAAGTCCCAGTGGAGCAGGTCAAAGTTACAAATACCTCCTCCCTGAGTGTATTGAGGATCAACCTTTATTTTTGAGAAGTTTCAATGAGAATATTGAAATTACAAATCTCTTCTCTCTGGATTCTTATCACCTCGAAGTCCCAGTGGAGCAGGTCGAAGTTACAAATCCCTCTCCCCTGAGTGTATTGAGGATCAACCTTTATTTCTGAGAAGTTCCAGTGAGAAGATCGAAAATACAAATCTTTTCTTTCTAGATTCTTATCACCTCGAAGTCCCAGCGGAGCAGGTCGAAGCTACAAATCTGTAACATCCTAAAATTGGGCCTAGTAGAATTGGGCCCAATAGGCCTTGAGAATGGGAACGTTTAAAAATTTTGAGATGCATGTAGCACTTAGAATGTTATGGTAAGGTATTAATGGGCTTGTGCATTGTGTGTAATGTTATGTTTAATATGTTAATTTGAGGTTCGATTGGGCCCAAAGAATTGGGTCAAAATTTCATGACCAAGGTGAGCTAAGGGCAAAGACAAGGCTATAATTTAGGGATTATTTTTGTTTAATTAATGAGGATAACAAGCTGATAAAATAAAGGGAGAGTTGGTGCAAATGTGGCCTCTTATGGATGAGTGTTTTGATAGGGATAAGGGATAGAAGGATAGAGGAGAAAAGATAAGAGTTATCTTACGAGTCTGAGTTGGTGAAATTCCATCTTACGGAGGGTCGAAATTCCCTATAAATAGGGGGTACCTCTTCAATTTCGGCATTTTGAACCCCATTCTCTTCTCTCATCTTTTGTGTCGAAATTCTCAGTTCTTCTTGGTAACCTCTTTTCTTTTGATTTCTTCTGAAAGCCGAAACCCCTAAGTATTCTTTCTCTCCACTTTCTTTTCACTTACCTTCTAAGCCGAAACACTTCACTCAATTTTTCTAAAAGCCAAAATCGCTAGATCTCATCTCCTGTGGTTGTCGAATCCTCTTTAATGGAGTCTGCTTGTGCCAGAATCTAAAGAAAACAATAGGTAAGTGTTGATTTCGAGATTTCAATGTTCTTTCGGCTTCTCAAAGTCCTTAGCCGAATGGCTATTAGAAACTAATCTCTTATTTCACACTTCTTTTGCATTCAGGATTTGAAGAAGGAGGCCAATCACATAGATCTCTAAGTTATAGAATCATGTTACTTTCGGGATTTCAAGGTAAGAGGATTTGTTTATTTATATATATAAAATCGGGTAGAATACTAACCATGGCGAATATAGGAGAGGCATATTTTCACGATTTTCGGGTTTTAAGCAAAGTTATAGATTGAGGATAATAGATCCGGATATCAAGGACATCGACTAAGAATATTGGATTTCGCGATATCAGGTGTGTAATACTTCACCACCATTTAGATCTGTCTGTTAAATACCTGTTTATAAGTATTATATGTTGTGTAAATGTCGAAATCCTGGCATAAAGATGGAAGGCCAAAGAGGGTAAAAGCGAATCACCAGGTCAGTGAATAATCTAATTATATGTTATAAGTTTATTGATTTTTGTGATTGCATGGGGTGGGTTTGATGAAAGGAGAAAGTTATACGTTATATGTGTAGCGGTTTTTACCTTAATCTGTTATATGTTGTAGCGGCTTTTACCGTGATCTGTTATAAGGGCTTCGGCCATGATATGTTGATAAGCAGCATGACTGCCATCTTGGCATGTAGCGGTGTGGTTGATTGTAGAAATCCCCAATGGTGTGAACGGTTGGTACGGGGGCGTGTAGCGGATGGAAACCTAGGTAAATGGGTTGGGCTTTGCATATTATTTGTTATATATGTACATGAATTTATTATTCTATTTTTATGGGTTAAGGCCCAAATCTAATGATGCATGAAGGTTGTACACTGAGTCTCGCTACTCAACCAATTAATTAACATTTCAGGTAACACTTAGTGCATCGGACCAGGCTGGAGAGGAGCGCAAGGTGGCCATGCAAAAGAATATGTGGATCCGGCAAAAAGACTCAAGTTAATTATTTTTATATTATGTTTTATTTAATGGATTTTAAACCTCGTTGTAATAAGGCCATAGGCCACTAGTTTATATATTGTTTTATTATGGGATAAATTATTTTTAGTTATTCAAACATTTATTTTAATTAAACTAAGGCATGTAATTAAGTTTGGGTTTTATTCATAAAGGCATATTTTATATAAATTACATTTGGGCTTTCTGACAACACGATTTGTTTTACAAAAATTTCCTTAGTGACATACCAGATCCGGTCGTGGTGTTTGGGCCGGGTTTGAGGTGTTACAAAATCCCTCTTCCCTGAGTGTATTGAGGATCAAATTTCATTTTCGAGAAATTTCAGTAGGAGGATCGAAGCTACTAATCTCTTCTCTCTAAATTCTCATCTCCTCGAAGTTCCAGTGGAGTAGATCGAAGCTACAAATCTCTTCTCCCTGAAATTACATTGGAGTAGATCGAAGCGCTAGTTCCTATGCCCTTGAAGAGGCAGTGGGATAGAATGAAGCTACTTGAAGAAAAGAAGTGTCAAGAAGTCAAGATCTTACAAGACCAGGCAAATTTGGCCCTCTTTAAAGTATTTGCTTCATTCTCGTTACACGAAAATGAGTAAAGAGGGGCAGCTGTAGGGCCTAAAATTTGCCCGGGCCCATTTTCCAAACAAAGCTTTAACCAAAACAGAAACCAAAAATAACAAAAATTAAACAGTCCATTAAAAGCTCATTACAGCCCAATCAGTCCATAGGCCAATACATTAAATGTAATACCCTGGGTTAGGGGCTATTTTGTTGTTGCATTGTTTGCATGTGTCTGGTCTGCAATGTCGTTGTTTTTGACGTTTTGGGGCTTAGTTGTAAGCCTGGTGTAGGCCTGAGTGGTAGGAAAAAAATTTGAGTTTTTAAGCTTTAAGTGAATGGAGCTGAAGGAGCTAGGGGTTCTAGGTATTTTTAGGTGGATTTTAGCACAAGAATTGAGCTAGTAGAGTGGCAAGGAAGGTGCCACTTAAAGCTTGAGGTTGGCGTCACTTGCAGGGGGAAGAGGTCATGTGTTCGAGCTGCAGAAGCCTCACATTTTGCTTCCATTTTGAAGGCATGGAGGAGGAGAAGTAGTGTGCAGTTCAAACTCTGCCATGGACCAAGTCAAATATTTCAAATGGTGGGTAAAGAGGAAATTAAGGGATTTGGCTAATTCAAATCAGTTTGAATTAGTGGCCATGAGTGAGCTTGGGAGGTGGCCGAATCTTGGAGTCTTCATAGGGGAGTGGCCGGTTTTGGTGGATAGGTGGGAAGTGCCGATTCTCTTAGGCATTTTGATATTTTTTTTGGCCAGCTTGTGTCAAAGCCAAGTATTTTCTTTTGTCAATAGCTAGCCGAATTTGCAAGTAAGTATCTCATTTTCTTTCTTGAAACCGAAAATCCCCAAGCAATATATACCTTGCCAAAACTTGCTTTGTTTTCTTCCTTCATTTTCATTGGCAGCCGAATGCTCTTTGAGTTCTCAAGCTTCTATTTCTTTTTGCTTTCTTTTTTTTTAATCTTTGGCTGAACCATATACCCTCCTACCTCTCTTTTACTTTTTCATTTGTGTTAAGCTGAAATAACCATCTTCTTCCTCTCATACTTTGTCTTACTTTCTTAAAAACTCTTGTGCCGAAACTCACTTTGCCTCCTTAGCCGAACCTTCCCTTTCACTTCTAAATCTCCCATTGCTGATTTCTTCTTTTCTTTTGAATCACATTTCTTTTGTTTCAACCCTCCAAGGCTCTAGCCGAACCCTCTTCTTTCTTTTGTTTAGTGTTGGCCAAAAGGCTCAAGCAAGGGTGGTCTCTTCTCTTTTTCTCCAATCTGGTTTTTAGAGGAAGGTTAGTGCTAGGCCGAATGCCTATTTCTTCCCCTCCCTGTTCTCTGTCGACTTTTGCAAGGTAAGAGTTGATTCGGCATTTGATTGGAAGTGTGTTAATCGATTGTTTTGGAACCATTTTGTTATAGGGTCTCTGGGATTTCGAAGCAGTCAAGCGAAGCCTCCACTTGTGAGTGATCGGTGGGTAAGTGGTGGTAAGGGTTGGTTTTATTAGTCTATTCTCTTAGTTTCGTTAAGCCAAAGTCTTCAAAGGATTAACTGTTCTTCTTAATAGGGTGTGGCCGATTGTCAGAGGAACCATCAGTTGGTTCGGGATTTGGTAGGAAACCAAATCGTTTGCAAGGTAAGGGTTCAAACGTTAACCCTTTGGGTTTATTTGGGTTGGCCGAATGGCCTTGGTCCTGATGTTCATGTTTGGCCGATTATAGGAGCAAGGTAATCGAGGGTCTTAGATCGGTTCTTTGGGATTAAGGCTTGCGTTTTAACAGGTGTGTAAACTAACACACTCTTTACTTAGTAATATGCTTAATAACCTGATTGTTTAATAAAGCCAAAACAGTATGGTTGATTGATATGATACCCTATGGGGTATGCTTGCGGATTCGGTAAGTCCGTTTCATTACGAGTTCATTATTGATATATGATATCATGATCTATGATGCATGTGTTGTTAGATGCAATATTAACATGTTAGCATGATTTGCATGTTTGGCATACTTTACATGAGTCGGTATGACATGTCTATGGGTGATATGAGAGGAGGGGAATATGATATCCGTGTCTTTGGGACACGGAGGTTTGGCACCTCCGGTGGTTTGGTACCACGATCGATTTATTGTGACTTTGGGTTACGGAGGTTTGGCCCTCATAGCGACTTGTCCTAGTGGCTTAGTACCACGATGGGTTGGCCCCACAGTTGATATTACGGGATTGTCGCCAGTGATTTGGTATCACACGTGGGTTGGCCCCACAACTTGACTATTCATGACTTCGGTCACCAGTGATTTGGTATCACATTTGTGTCTTTGGGACACCAGAGGTTTGGCACCTCATAGTGACTCGTCCCTGTGGCTTAGTACCACCGTGGGTTGGCCCCACTATTGAGATACGGGATCGTCGCCAGTGATTTGGTATCACACGTGGGTTGTCCCCATAGATGGATTATTCGTGACTTTGGGTCACCAGTGGTTTGGCACTACATTGATGGATATCGTGACTTTGGGTCACCAGTGGTTTGGCACCACCAGTGGTTTGGTACCACACGGGGTAGAAAAGGGTGTTATGGATGGTTAGGATTGGGTGCATTAATTGTATTGCTTTGTTATGATGTGTGTTAGTATGTTGCATTCATCGGGAGGGGGATTTATGCACTGAGTCTTGCGACTCACCTTCTTCCTTATCATTTGGTGACACTTAGATCGCGGACATGGGAGGGTGGACTCGAGGTGACCATGCCAAAAATAAATTTGAGTTGCCTTGAGTTAAAAACTTGGTACTATATTTCATATTTTCTTTTATTTGGTTTGTTGGGATTGTAAAAGGCCTTTTAAAATTATACTTTGGTTATATATATGCTTAGATTTGATTTCAAAAATGCCTTAACAATTTGTTGGGTTAATGTTGGATAAAACTTGGAAAGATAAGGTTTTCAAAACTACAAAGCGATATGTTTTAAACTTTACCATCGGGTATCACGCTGTAATTAAAAAAGGATGCAACTCAAATGTTTTCCAAACTTAAACTAAGTTCAAAATGTTTTTTTTAGCAACTGAAAAAGAATAACTCGAATTTCCAAATGATATAAATTGGTTTTACTATTAGATCCAGCTAAGTTTTCAAAACTTCTGGGTTTTCAAAATGCACTATCGATTTCAAACAATCATACCCAAGAATTTTGTTTTTCCATCAAACACAGCAAAGAGTTTTCATCAACACTTTAACAGGAAACCTAACCTCTCAAATACGAATTTCCCCGTAACATACCAGATTCGGTCGTGGTGTATAAACCCAAATTTACAAAACCTAAATAAGCCCAAAATGGCTCAACAACCTAAACCAGGCAGCAAATGAAACACCCCAAACCCGGCCCACAAGCCTTGACCGGATTCAGCATGCTTCTTGAGAAAAACTCGTTTTTGTCGTTTTGGAAAACGTGTGATTTTGTGATAAGAGAATAGATTTGAAGTATGTTCTTGTTGAAAATCGTGTTATGTTTTTTTTTTTAAAGTTTGTATCTTATCAAAACATTATTTTTATGATTTTATAAAATACAAAAGAAAAACCAAATTTAGAACTTATTATTAAGTTAAAAACCATAAGTATTTAGGTGTCAAAACAATTTAACGTGATTATCGAAAATATTTAATTATTTATTGAAGTTGAGCTTAGCGAATAAAAATTTTAAGCGTATAAATGAAACGATGGCTCGGGTGTACGTCGACTTCAAATAATCGATTTTAAACTGCAGAGGGTCCACAACCCGATGGAAAGTCTCGATTCCGATCTGACCCTTCGTTTGAAATTTGAGGTATAGCAGAACCACCCTCTTCCAAACACTATTTACGCTCTTTTGAACCTATTTTATGCGCCCCAAAATCTTACGTTCACGAAAAAATAATAATAATCGAGTGATAGAGTCCCTAAAACGAAATCGATTAGCAATCCATCTAAAACGATATAACAAGTAATATAAAAATCCTTACCTTGAATAATTTAAATCCGAATGATTTCTCCTTAATCGTTGGCTACAAAAGAATCTCAAATCCTCCTTCAAGGTTTGACCAAAGAGGATAAAAGGATTAGAATCTTGATTTTTTGACAATCAAAGAAAGATAAAGGAAAGAGATCGATCTAGAAGAGATTCTTCTGGAAAGAATGACCAAAACGCAAATGGTCAAAAACTTCAAGGAATCGACAAAAAGAACATGAAGTGGAGAAATCGATTCAATGAGAAAGATGATAGGCTTTTAGTGCTTAGTAGCAATCGGTGTCAATGGGTGACAAAGAAGTGAAACTTTCGGCTTTAGAAGAGAATAGCAAGGTTATAGATTCGGCTTTAACAAAATAGACAGAAAAGAAGAGAAAGGAAAAGTAAAAGAAAAGAAGAAATGATCAAAGAGGCTAAATGGTTTCGGTTATGGAAGAAATTGAACAAAGAAAAAGTTTTTGATAATGGTGCACATTCAGTCAAGTAAGAGAAAGAATGAAAGAAAAATGCCTTCAAAAGTAGTAATATTTTGGTACCAAAAAGAAAGAAAAGTTTGAGAGGAAAAGAAGAAAAAGAGATACCAATATGGTCAGAGATGGTAGCCAAAACAAAACAAAATTTTTACCTAATGCCAATGACAAATTCGTCTAAGGAGAAAGATTTTGGAGAAAAGGGAAAAGATGCACAAAATGTTAAGAATTTGGCTAACTATCCTCCCCCTAATCCCATACAATATTCGGCCAACCCCCCTAGCCACCTATGCCATCCACATTCATGGTCAAAATGACCATGAAAAATTTCCAAAACATCACCCATTCATCAAGCCTTATGTCCCCTTATCCTTCCATAACACCTTGATTCCATACCTTAACTAATAACTTGCCTTTTTTCCTTTAGTCTACTATCCAAAAATGAAAGAAAATCTATCCATACCAAAAATAGAGCTTCACCGACACAATAGGAAAGTGAACAAAAAAAATCCTTCCAATTGCTAACCAAGGGATTCGAACCTCTCCCCTCATGCATTCACCCATGCGCCAACACCACTTTGCCAATTGACTTGTTGTGATTAAAATCTCATAACAATTTTTCTTAAGGCCAATCTTGCTTAGCTCCCCTTTTAAGACTAAAAAATCTAATATTTTTCTAAAGCATTCTCCTACATTCTAAAATTCCCGAAGTCCTCAAAACACATACAATCAGCACACAACATATCACTGCACGCATTCAAGCGAAATAAATCCATAACCCCTAAATCTTAGATGTTACAGTTCTACCCTCCTTAAAAATAATTTCGAACTCGAAATTACCTGACTAGAATAAGTGAGGGTATTGCTGTCACATTACTTCCTCCGGCTCCCACGAAGCTTCTTCCGATCCATGGTTAAACCATAACACTTTGACGAGAGGAACTGATTTCCTCTGTAACACCTTCATATCCCGTTCTAGAATCTAAATCAGTTCTTCCTCGTAGGCCAAATCTGGTCGTAGTTCCACCTCCTCAACTGGCACTACATGAGATGGATCCGACCGATAACGACGTAACATTGAAACATGAAACACATCATCCATTTGCTTCAACTCCGAAGGCAATTCTAACTGATATGCCACTGGTCCAACCCGCTTCAAAACCCAATAAGGTCCTATAAACCTGGGGCTTAACTTTCCTTTGCGACCAAATCTCATCACCTTCTTCCAAGGCGAAACCTTTAGGAACACTTGATCCCCCACAGCAAACTCTATATTCTTCCACTTAAGGCCTGCGTATGACTTTTGCCTATCAGATGCCTCCTTTAACCGCGCCCGAATTACCTTAACCTTTTCTTCAGATTCTACCACAATCTCTGGACCCAAAACCTGACGTTCCCTTAAATCTGTCCAACATGTAGGAGTGCGACACTTTCGTCCATATAGTGCTTCATACGGTGCCATCCGAATACTGGCTTGGTAACTGTTGTTGTACGCAAATTTCGCTAAAGGTAAGAACTCTTCCTAGCTTCCTCTGAAATCTATCACACATCCCCTTAACATATCCTCTAATACTTGGATTACTCGCTCAGACTGGCCGTCCGACTGAGGATGAAATGCCGTACTGAAGTCCAACTTAGTGCCTAAAGCCTGATGTAATGCTTTCCAAAATCGAGACATAAACCTCGGATCCCTATCTGAAATAATCGACATCGGCACTCCATGCAACCTTACAATCTCTGCCACATACAACTTCGCCAATTTCTGTAAAGAGTAATCAACCCGTACTGGGATGAAATGTGCAGACTTCGTCAATCGATCCACTATCACCCATACCGAGTCTTTCTTAGTAGGCGTAAGAGGAAGCCCACTAACAAAGTCCATGGTGATTCTCTCCCACTTCCACTGCGGAATCTCTATCGGCGGAAGCAATCCGAAGGTACTTGATGTTGACCTTGACTTGTCGACACGTTAAGCGGTTCCTACGAATTCAGAACTTCCGCTTAAGACCGAGCCACCAAAATCGATCTCATAAATCTCGGTATAACTTACTTCCTCCGGGATGCACAACATAAGGGCTACCATGCGACTCTGAAGAATCCTTTGCCTCAACTCCCGATCCTTGACATACTGAGACCTTACCCTTGAAACACAATACCCCATCATTTGTTAACACCATAATCTTCCAGCTCCCATTCGGCTTTCTTTGTAGCTTAGCACTCAAATCATCGTCTACCAACTGTCTTTCTTTCACTTGACTCAACCACGTCGGCTTTACTTGTAATTCTGCCAGCAAGCTTCCATCGTCATAAAGACTAAGATGTGTAAACATCGCCCTTAGATCTAACACCACTTTCCGACTTAAAGCATCTGCCACCACATTCGCCTTGCCTAGGTGGTACTCTATAGAACAGTCGTAGTCTTTCAACAACTCCACCTACCTTCACTGTCTCAAATTCAGCTCCTTCTGAGTCAGCAGATATTTCAGACTCTTGTGGTCCGTATATATCACTGACCTTTCCCCATATAAATAATGCCTCCATACCTTAAGAGCAAAGACTACCGCTGCCAACTCCAAGTCATGCGTCGGATAGTTAACCTCATGTGGCCTTAATTGCCGAGATGCATAAGCAACTACTTTCCCGTCTTGCATCAGAACACATCCTAATCCTATGTGAGAAGCATCACAATACACCACGAAATCCTTCCATGCCTCAGGCTGAATCAAAATCGGAGCTTCAGTCAAAACCCTCTTAAGCTTCTCAAAGCTCTCTTACTGCTTATCTTCCCATACGAAAGGTACCTCCTTTCTCAACAATTTCATTAAAGGTGCCGCTATCGATGAAAATCCTTCGACGAATCATCGGTAGTAGCCTGCTAATCCTAAAAAACTGCGAACCTCAGCTTCAGACTTAGGTGGTTTCCAATCTAACACTGCCTCAATCTTCCGAGGATCCACCCTTATCCCTTCTGCAGACACCACATGGCCTAAAAACGCAACTTCTTTCAGCAAAAATTCACACTTGCTGAATTTGGCATAAAGCTTGTTCTCTCTTAACACTTGCAACACTATCCGGAGATGCTCATCATGCTCTATCTTAGATTTGGAATATACTAGGATGTCGTCTATGAACACAACGATGAACTGATCCAAGTAGGGTTGGAAAACTCGATTCATCATATCCGTGAACGCAGCTGGGGCGTTCGTCAATCCGAACGGCATTACTAAAAATTCATAATACCGGTATCTTGTTCGGAAAGCTGTCTTATGGATATCCGCTTCTTTCACCTTAAGCTGATGATACCCCGACCTTAGATCTATCTTTGAGAATACCGCAGCTCCCTTAAGCTGATCGAACAAGTCGTCTATCCTCGACAAAGGATACTTGTTCTTAATGGTTAGCTTATTCAACTGCCAGTAATCTATGCACATACGCATAGTTCCGTCCTTCTTCTTCACGAACAAGACCGGTGCTCCCCATGGAGACACACTGGGTCAGATAAACCCACGATCAAGCAACTCTTGAATCTGAGCCTTAAGCTCAACCAGCTCCTTTGGTGCCATTCTGTACGGAGCGATAGATACTGGCGCCGTACCAAGCAACAAGTCAATTCGAAATTTTACTTCCCAATCCGGAGGCAATCCTGGAAGTTCTTCCGAAAAGACATCCACAAATTCACTCACAGTCCTGACCTCTTCAACAGTTGCTTCCTTAACCTCCAAGGCACTAACCAACATCAGAAAAGCTACACATCCTTTTCTTACCAATTTTTCTGCCTTAAGATCAGATACCACATTTGATAAATAGTTCCGTCTCTCGCCCATTACCATAACTTCCATGTCATCAATAGTTCTTAGTGGCATCCGCTTAGCAGCACAATCCACATTCGCACGATATTTCACTAGCCAGTCTATGCCTAAGATCAGGTCAAATTCCCCATTAAGTTAGCTGAAAACTGCGTCCCTTAAACTTCTAAAGGCACTTCCTTAAAGAGCTTATCTACTACTACAGTCTGTCTTAAAGGACTAAGTACAGTCATCTTCCTAGGTACAGTCTCAGAAGTCACATGCAGAGTTCCAGATACTTCACTAGCGATGTATGAATGAGTTGACCCTACATCTATCAAAGCAATAAAGGTATCCCGAGATCGAAAAGCGTGCGTGATAACATCAGGTGCATCACTATCCTCCCTGCGACGAACTGCATATACCAGACCTGGCTGTCTTGCCTCAGTGCTACCACGGCCTTTGCCTGGAGTCCCGCAACCACTACTGGAACCATTACCTCTGCCATTCGGACCACAACCCCTCGGCGTCTACTGACCACCTCTGCCAGCTTGATTAAAACCCTAACCTGCTGGACGATTCCTATCTGTATCCATCAGACAATCTTTAATCATATGATCCTTGGACCCTCACTTAAAACATCCCCCGGTCTTTTTCCAACATTCTCCTGGGTGCATCTTTCCATCTCGAGCACAAGCGCAGATTGTCCCCGTAGCAACCTCACGACTTCATGCCCATCAACTCTAGGTTTCTTTTGAAAATTCCCAGATGACCCCGAAGACCCAAAGTTCCTCTTATTCTTATTCTGACCTCTGTCCCGGTTATGTCTCTCAGTCCGCTTAACTTCTTTAGCTATCCATGCCCTATCCACTAAGACTACAAAGTCTCTTTCCCGGTGCGGAGCAATCAACACTCGCAGCTCATCTCTCAGTCCATCCTCGGATCTGACACACCGCTCATAATCAGTAGCTACTATCCCTCTAGCATATCGGCTAAGCCGCAAAAACTCCGCTTCATACTCAACTATCGACTTATTTCCTTGCACTAAATTCAGAAACGCCTTTCTCTGAGAGTCGATGTAGCTAGCTCCAACGTATTTCCCTTCAAACTTAACCTTAAAATATCCCCAATCCACTCGATCCGCAGGGGTACTCTCCTTGACAGTGAGCAACCACTGGTAGGCCTCAATACCAAGTTGAAACACCCCAAACCCGGCCCACAAGCCTTGACCGGATTCAGCATGCTTCTTGAGAAAAACTTATTTTTGTCATTTTGGAAAACGTGTGATTTTGTGACAAGAGAATAGATTTGAAGTATGTTCTTGTTGAAAATCGTGTTATGTTTTTTTTTAAGTTTGTATCTTATCAAAACATTATTTTTATGATTTTATAAAATACAAAAAAAACCAAATTTAGAACTTATTATTAAGTTAAAAACCATAAGTATTTAGGTATCAAAACAATTTAATGTGATTATCAAAATATTTAATTATTTCATTGAAGTTGAGCTTAGTAGAATAAAAATTTAAAAGCGTATAAATGAAAGCAGGTTTATAGCGGCCTTATTACAAAAACATAGCCTAAAAATAAATCCGGAAATATTAAATGGAAAATGTAGTAAGTTTAATTAAAAGGAAACTGAAATACTGAGTTAAGCAATGGCCACCACATAGTCCTCACTGACCCGGTCCAAATCACTGTGTATCACCTGAAAATGATATCCCACAAAAGGGTGAGTCAACAGACTCAATGTGTAACAGTACACTAAAAACCCAATCGATCATAGCAATAAAGCCCATTTAAATGGCATTTAGCCATAAGCCCATAATATAGCAAATCAGATAATAATGGATTAAATCACATGTACATATACAATGAAATGCAATCCCGAGCCTACCTAGATATCCATCCGCAACACACCACCCGTACCTGCCAATCACACCATGGGGATTACTAAATCGACCCTCTATCCGCTACACACCATCGAAGGTAGTTGCTGCAGTCAACTACACCTCGTCCTTATAAATTGTGCATGGCCACCGGATAATTGTGACAGAGTCACTGGATTCATAATATTGTGACCGAAGTCACCGGATACATAATATTGTGATCGAAATCATCGGATAATGAGGTAAAAACCACTGGAACACTTCCCCTTTATCAATATCACCCATATGCCCATGCAATAAACATATTATTTCGATATCATGCCATATACCCCCAAAATCATAATGGAATCATACACATTTCATATTCATGCTTATAGCATTATTAAGAAGTATTAGGGGTAAACATACACGAATACCATGTACCCTTTGAATGGTACCCGCAACCATTATCATACATATTTTTCTTAACACATGTAAATCATTAATATTATCGATCTATTAGAAATTTAGTGTAGTGCTACACACCTTATAACAGTGAGAACTATGCTTTCCCGATTGTCGATACCTAATTATTTAACACGCTTGATTAGAACACTAATACTTATAAAACTATAAAATTGATAAGTAATCTAAATCCTTACCCTCGGAATCTCGAACAACAACAATATGCTATTTCTCTCCGATTGATGGTTCATAACCCGATGAAGAACCACGAACAAATAATGGCTCGGGTGTACGTACGACATCAAATAATCGATTTTCGCTTGCAGAGGGTCCACAACCCGATGGAAAGTCTCGGATTCCCGATACACCCTTTCGTTTGAAATTTGAGGGTATAGCAGAACCACCCCTCTTCCAAACACTATTTACCGCTCTTTTCGAACCTATTTTGTCTGCCCCAAAATCTTACGTTCACGAAAAAATAATAATAATCGGCGATAGAGTCCCTAAAACGAAATCGATTAGCGGTCCATCTAAAACGATATAACAAGTAATATAAAATCCTTACCTTGAATAATTTAAATCCCGAATGATTTCTCCTTAATCGTTGGCTACAAAAGAATCACGAAATCCTCCTTCAAGGTTTTACCAAAGAGGATAAAAGGATTAGAATCTTGATTTTTTCGACAATCAAAGAAAGATAAAGGAAAGAGATCAGTCTAGAAGAGATTCTTACCGGAAAGAATGACCAAAACGCAAATGGTCAAAAACTTCAAGGAATCGACAAAAAGAACATGAAGTGGAGAAATCGGTTCAATGAGAAAGATGATAGGCTTTTAGTGCTTAGTAGCAATCGGTTTCAATGGGTGACAAAGAAGTGAAACTTTTGGCTTTAGAAGAGAATAGCAAGGTTATAGATTCGGCTTTAACAAAATAGATAGAAAAGAAGAGAAAGGAAAAGTAAAAGAAAAGAAGAAATGATCAAAGAGGCTAAATGGTTTCGGTTATGGAAGAAATTGAACAAAGAAAAAGTTTTTGATAATGGTGCACATTCGGTCAAGTAAGAAAAAGAATGAAAGAAAAATGCCTTCAAAAGTAGTAATATTTCGGTACCAAAAAGAAAGAAAAGCTTGAGAGGAAAAGAAGAAAAAGAGATACCAATATGGTCAGAGATGGTAGCCAAAACAAAACAAAATTTTTACCTAATGCCAATGACAAATTAGTCTAAGGAGAAAGATTTTGGAGAAAAGGGAAAAGATGCACAAAATGCTAAGAATTTGGCCAACTATCCTCCCCCTAATCCCATACAATATTAGGCCAACCCCCCTAGCCACCTATGCCATCCACATTCATGGTCAAAATGACCATGAAAAATTTCCAAAACATCACCCATTCATCAAGCCTTATGTCCCCTTATCCTTCCATAACACTTGATTCCATACCTTAACTAATAACTTGCCTTTTTTCCTTTAGTCTACTATCCGAAAATGAAAGAAAATCTATCCATACCAAAAATAGAGCTTGACCGACACAATAGGAAAGTGAACAAAAAAATAAAAATCCTTCCAATTGCTAACCAAGGGATTCGAACCTCTCCCCTCATGCATTCACCCATGCGCCAACACCACTTTGCCAATTGACTTGTTGTAACCTCATACCAATTTTTCTTAAGGCCAATCTTGCTTAGCTCCCCTTTTAAGACTAAAAAATCTAATATTTTTCTAAAGCATTCTCCTACATTCTAAAATTTCGAAAGTCCTCAAAACACATACAATCAGCACACAACATATCACTGCACGCATTCAAGCGAAAAAAATCCATAACCCCTAAATCTTGGATGTTACAGTTCTACCCTCCTTAAAAATAATTTCGACCTCGAAATTACCTGACTAGAATAAGTGAAGGTATTGCTGTCGCATTGCTTCCTCCGGCTCCCACGAAGCTTCTTCCGATCCATGGTTACGCCATAACACTTTGACGAGAGGAACTGATTTCCTCCGTAACACCTTCACATCCCGTTCTAGAATCTGAATCAGTTCTTCCTCGTAGGCCAAATCTAGTTGTAGTTCCACCTCCTCAACTGGCACTACATCAGATGGATCCGACCGATAACGACGTAACATTGAAACATGAAACACATCATGCATTTGCTTCAACTTCGAAGGCAATTCTAACTGATATGCCACTGGTCCAACCCGCTTCAAAACCTGATAAGGTCCTATAAACCTGGGGTTTAACTTTCCTTTGCGACCAAATCTCATCACCTTCTTCCAAGGCGAACCTTTAGGAACACTTGATCCCCCACAGCAAACTCTATATTCTTTCGCTTAAGGTCTGCGTATGACTTTTGCCTATCAGATGCCTCCTTTAACCTCGCCCGAATTGCCTTAACCTTTTCTTCAGATTCTGCCACAATCTCTGGACCCAAAACCTGACGTTTCCTTAAATCTGTCCAACATGTAGGAGTGCGACACTTCCGTCCATATAACGCTTCATACGGTGCCATCTGAATGCTGGCTTGGTAACTGTTGTTGTACGTAAATTTCGCTAAAGGTAAGAACTCTTCCTAGCTTCCTCTGAAATCTATCACACATCCCCTTAACATATCCTCTAATACTTGGATTACTCACTCAGACTGGCCGTCCGACTGAGGATGAAATGCCGTACTGAAGGCCAACTTGGTGTCTAAAGCCTGATGTAATGCTTTCCAAAATTGAGACGTAAACCTCAGATCCCTATCCCAAATAATCGACACCGGCACTCCATGCAGCCTTACAATCTCTGCCACATACAACTTCGCCAATTTCTGTAAAGAGTAATCAACCCGTACTGGGATGAAATGTGCAGACTTCGTCAATCGATCCACTATCACCCATACCGAGTCTTTCTTAGTAGGCGTAAGAGGAAGCCCACTAACAAAGTCCATGGTGATTCTCTCCCACTTCCACTGTGGAATCCCTATCGGCTGAAGCAATCCCGAATGTACTTGATGTTCAGCCTTGACTTGCTGACACGTTAAGCACTTCCCTACGAATTCTGTAACTTCCCGCTTAAGACCAGGCCACCAAAACTGATCTCGTAAATCTCGGTATAACTTACTTCCTCCAGGATGCATAGCATAAGGGCTACCATGCAACTCCTGAAGAATCATTTGCCTCAACTCCTGATCCTTCGGCATACAGACCTTACCCTTGAAACACAATACTCCATCACTGTTAACACCATAATCTTCCAGCTCCCCATTCTGCACCTGCAGTAGCTTAGCACTCAAATCATCATCTACCAACTGTCTTTCTTTCACTTGACTCAACCACGTCGGCTTTACTTGTAATTCTGCCAGCAAGCTTCCGTCGACATAAAGACTAAGATGTGTAAACATCACCCTTAGATCTGACACCACTTTTCGACTTAAAGCGTCAGCCACCAAATTCGCCTTGCCCGGGTGATACTCTATAGAACAGTCGTAGTCTTTCAACAACTCCACCCACCTTCGATGCTTCAAATTCAGCTCCTTCTGAGTCAGTAGATATTTTAGACTCTTGTGGTCCGTATATATCACTGACTTTTCCCCATATAAATAATGCCTCCATACCTTAAGAGAAAAGACTACCGCTGCCAACTCTAAGTCATGCGTCAGATAGTTAACCTCGTGTGGCCTTAATTGTCGAGATGCATAAGCAACTACTTTCCCGTCTTACATCAGAACACATCCTAATCCTATGTGAGAAGCATCACTTTACACCACGAAATCCTTCCCTACCTCAGGCTGAATCAAAATCGGAGCTTCAGTCAAAACCCTCTTAAGCTTCTCAAAGCTCTCTTGCTGCTTATCTGCCCATACGAAAGGTACCTCCTTTCTCAATAATTTTGTTAAAGGTGCCGCTATCGATGAAAATCCTTCAATGAATCTTCTGTAGTAGCCTGCTAATCCTAAGAAACTGCGAACCTCAGCTACAGACTTAGGTGGTTTCCAATCTAACACTACCTCAATCTTCCGAGGATCCACCCTTATCCATTCTGCAGACACCACATGGCCTAAAAACGCAACTTCTTTCAGCCAAAATTCACACTTGCTAAATTTTGCATAAAGCTTCTTCTCTCTTAACACTTGCAACACTATTCGGAGATGCTCATCATGCTCTATCTTAGATTTGGAATATACTAGGATGTCGTCTATGAACACAACGACGAACTGATCTAAGTAGGGTTGGAAAACCCGATTCATCATATCCATGAACGCAGTTGGGGCGTTCGTCAATCCGAACGGCATTACTAAAAATTCATAATGCCTGTATCTTGTTCGGAAAGCTGTCTTATGGATATCCGCTTCTTTCACCTTAAGCTGATGATACCCTGACCTTAGATCTATCTTTGAGAATACCGCAGCTCCCTTAAGCTGATCGAACAAGTCATCTATCCTCGGCAAAGGATACTTGTTCTTAATGGTCAGCTTATTCAACTGCCAGTAATCTATGCACATACGCATAGTTCCGTCCTTCTTCTTCACGAACAAGACCGGTGCTCCCCATAGAGACACACTGCGTCGGATAAACCCACGATCAAGTAACTCTTGAATCTGAGCCTTAAGCTCAACCAGCTCTTTTGGTGCCATTCTGTACGGAGCGATAGATACTGGCGCCGTACCAAGCAACAAGTCAATCCCAAATTCTACTTCTCGATCCGGAGGCAATCTTGGAAGTTCTTCCGGAAAGATATCCACAAATTCACTCACAGTCCTGACCTCTTCAACAGTTGCTTCCTTAACCTCCAAGGCAGTAACCAACATCAGAAAAGCTACACATCCTTTTCTTACCAATTTTTCTGCCTTAAGATCAGATACCACATTTGATAAATAGTTCCGTCTCTCGCCCATTACCATAACTTCCTTGTCATCAATAGTTCTTAGTGACATCCGCTTAGCAGCACAATCCACATTCGCACGATATTTCACTAGCCAGTCCATGCCTAAGATCAGGTCAAATTCCCTATTAAGTTAGCTGGAAACTGCGTCCCTTGAACTTCTAAAGGCACTTCCTTAAAGAGCTTATCTACTACTACGATCATCTAAAGGACTAAATACGATCATCTTCCTAAATACTGGTCTCGAAGTCACATGCGAGTTCCGAGATACTTCATTGGCGATGTATGAATGAGTTGACCCTATATCTATCAAAGCAATAAAGGGTATCCGAGATCGAAAGCATGCGTGATAACATCAGTGCATCACTATCCTCCTGCGATGAAGCGCATATACGGACACTGGTGTCTCTGCCGAGTGCTACCACTGCCTTTGCCTGGGGTCGCGCGGCCTCTGCCGGAACCATTACCTCTGCCATTCAGACCATGACCCCTCGGCATCTGCTGACCACCTCTGCCAGCTTGATTAAAACCCTCACTTGCTAGACGGTTCCTATCCGTATCCATCGGACAATCCTTAATCATATGATCCTTGGACCCGCACTTAAAACATCCCCCGGTCTTTTTCCAACATTCTCCCGGGTGCATCTTTCCACACTGAGCACAAGTACGGTACTGTCCCCCCGTAGCAACCTACTGACTTCGTGGCCTATCAACTCTAGGTTTCTTTTGAAAATTCCCGGATGACCTTGAAGACCCAAAGTTCCTCTTATTCTTATTCTGACCTCTGTCCCGATTCTGTCTCTCAGTCCGCTTAACTTCTTCAGCTATCCGTGCCCTATCCACTAAGACTGCAAAGTCTCTTTCCAAAAGTGAGCAATCAACACTGCATGACTCATCTCTCAGTCCATCCTCGGATCTGACACACCGCTCATAATCAGTAGCTACTATCCCTCTAACATATCGGCTAAGCCGTAAAAACTCCGCTTCATACTCAGCTATCGACTTATTTCCTTGCACTAAATTCGGAAACGCCTTTCTCTGAGAGTCGATGTAGCTAGCTTCAACGTATTTCCCTTCAAACTTAACCTTAAAATATCCCCAATCCACTCGATCCGCAGGGGTACTCTTCTTGACAGTGAGCCACCACTGGTAGGCCTCAATACCAAGTTGAAACACCCTAAACCCGGCCCACAAGCCTTGACCGGATTCAGCATGCTTCTTGAGAAAAACTCATTTTTGTCGTTTTGGAAAACGTGTGATTTTGTGACAAGAGAATAGATTTGAAGTATGTTCTTGTTGAAAATCGTGTTATGTTTTTTTTTTAAGTTTGTATCTTATCAAAACATTATTTTTATGATTTTATAAAATACAAAAGAAAAACAAAATTTAGAACTTATTATTAAGTTAAAAACCATAAGTATTTAGGTGTCAAAACAATTTAGTGTGATTATCGAAAATATTTAATTATTTCGTTGAAGTTGAGCTTAGCAGAATAAAAATTTAAAACGTATAAATGAAATAGTTTATAGCGGCCTTATTACAAAAACATAGCCCAAAAATAAATCCGAAAATATTAAATGGAAAATGTAGTAAGTTTAATTAAAAGGAAACCGAAATACTGAGTTAAGCAATGGCCACCACATAGTCCTCGCTGACCCGGTCCAAATCACTGTGTATCACCTGAAAATGATATCTCACAAAAGGGTGAGTCAACAGACTCAATGTGTAACAGTACACTAAAAACCCAACCGATCATAGCAATAAAGCCCATTTAAATGGCATTTAGCCATAAGCCCATAATATAGCAAATTAGATAATAACGAATTAAATCACATGTACATATACAATGAAATGCAATCCCGAGCCTACCTAGATATCCATCCGCTACACAGCACCCGTACCTGCCAATCACACCGTGGGGATTACTAAATCGACCCTCTATCCGCTACACACCATCGAAGGTAGTCGCTGCAGTCAACTACACATCGCCCTTATAAATTATGGCATGGCCACTGGATAATTGTGACAGAGTCACCGGATTCATAATATTATGATCGAAGTCACCGGATACATAATATTGTGATCGAAATCACCGGATAATGTGGTAAAAACCACCGGAACACTTCCCCTTTATCAATATCACCCATATGCCCATGCAATAAACATATTATTTCGATATCATGCCATATACCCCCAAAATCATAATGGAATCATACACATTTCATATCCATGCTTATAGCATTATTAACGAAGTATTAGGGGTAAACATACCTGAATACCATGTACCACTGAATGGTACCCGCAACCATTATCATACATATTTTTCTTAACACATGTAAATCATTAATATTATCGATCTATTAGAAATTTAGTGTAGTGCTACACACCTTATAACAGTGAGAACTATGCTTTCCCGCTCGTCGATACCTAATTATTTATCAAGCTTGATTAGAACACTAATACTTATAAAACTATACAATTGATAAGTAATCTAAATCCTTACCCTCGGAATCTCGAACAACAACAATATGCGATTTCTCTCCGATTGATGGTTCATAACCCGATGAAGAACCACGAACAAATAATGGCTCGGGTGTACGTACGACTTCAAATAATCGATTTTTGCTTGCAGAGGGTCCACAACCCGATGGAAAGTCTCGGATTCTCGATACAGCCCTTCGTTTGAAATTTGAGGGTATAGCAGAACCACCCCTCTTCGAAACACTATTTACCGCTCTTTTCGAACCTATTTTGTCTGCCCCAAAATCTTACGTTCACAGAAAAATAATAATAATCGAGTGATAGAGTCCCCTAAAACGAAATCGATTAGTAGTCCATCTAAAACGATATAACAAGTAATATAAAAATCCTTACCTTGAATAATTTAAATCCCAAATGATTTCTCCTTAATCGTTGGCTACACAAAGAATCCTGAAATCCTCCTTCAAGGTTTCGGCCAAAGAGGATAAAAGGATTAGAATCTTGATTTTTTCGACAATCAAAGAAAGATAAAGGAAAGAGACCAGTCTAGAAGAGATTCTTACCGGAAAGAATGACCAAAACGCAAATGGTCAAAAACTTCAAGGAATCGACAAAAAGAACATGAAGTGGAGAAATTGGTTCAATGAGAAAGATGATAGGCTTTTAGTTCTTAGTAGCAATCGGTTTCAATGGGTGACAAAGAACTGAAACTTTTGGCTTTAGAAGAGAATAGCAAGGTTATAGATTCGGCTTTAACAAAATAGAAAGAAAATAAGAGAAAGGAAAAGTAAAAGAAAAGAAGAAATGATCAAAGAGGCTAAATGGTTTCGGTTATGGAAGAAATTGAACAAAGAAAAAGTTTTTGATAATGGTGCACATCCGGTCAAGTAAGAAAAAGAATGAAAGAAAATGCCTTCAAAAGTAGTAATATTTGGGTACCAAAAAGAAAGAAAAGCTTGAGAGGAAAAGAAGAAAAAGAGATACCAATATGGTCAGAGATGGTAGCCAAAACAAAACAAAATTTTTACCTAATGCCAATGACAAATTCGTCTAAGGAGAAAGATTTTGGAGAAAAGGGAAAAGATGCACAAAATGCTAAGAATTTGGCCAACTATCCTCCCCCTAATCCCATACAATATTCGGCCAACCCCCCTAGCCACCTATGCCGTCCACATTCATGGTCAAAATGACCATGAAAAATTTCCAAAATATCACCCATTCATCAAGCCTTATGTCCCCTTATCCTTCCATAACACCTTGATTCCATACCTTAACTAATAACTTGCCTTTTTTCCTTTAGTATACTATCCAAAAATGAAAGAAAATCTATCCATACCAAAAATAGAGCTTGACCGACACAATAGGAAAGTGAACAAAAAAATAAAAATCCTTCCAATTGCTAACCAAGGGATTCGAACCTCTCCCCTCATGCATTCACCCATGCGCCGACACCACTTTGCCAATTGGCTTGTTGTGATTAAAACCTCATACCTATTTTTCTTAAGGCCAATCTTGCTTAGCTCCCCTTTTAAGACTAAAAAATCTAATATTTTTCTAAAGCATTCTCCTACATTCTAAAATTCCCGAAGTCCTCAAAACACATACAATCAGCACACAACATATCACTACACGCATTCAAGCGAAAAAAATTCATAACCCCTAAATCTTGGATGTTACAGCAAACCCTAGCCCCGCAACTATGCACCGCAACCTAGCCTTCAGCACACCTCTATACACCGCTCGTACAGCCTCCACAGTTGGCCACTGTACCTATAAAAACAAGGATAAATGACAGCAAAAAAATGGCAGCAAAAACAAAAAAGAGAAAAATAGTTGTATTTATCATTATTTTTATTTCTATTTCCGATTTTCGGCATTAAATGTAACATCCCAAAATTAGGCCTAGTAGGATTGGGCCCAATGGGCCTTGGGCTTAGGAATGTTTAAAATTTTGAGAACAAGAGAATGGTATTATTGCAAATTGGACTTTTTAGCTAAGTGAATTTGGAAGGTTACAAGGTTTCTATGAAGTCTCGGGTTTAATTGGGCCTTAGGAAAAATTTGGTATTTTAGCACTTTAAGGAGAGATGGTAAGTAGCTTCAATACTTATTGAAATAAATGAATAAATGTTTTGGAAAGCTTGGGTGGCCAACTCTTATCCTAGGGGGGATGAATGTGGACAGTTTGGGGCTAGAGTGATAGCCGTATTTTACCTTGGCATTTGGTAAGGTCTTGGTTTTGTTTTGGCAAAATTTCCCTTTGACAACTTTGTGTCATCTCTCCCATTTTGCAACTCTCCTTGCTGAAACATATTAGCACAATAGTGCATTTTCTCTTCTCTTGAATTGGTCACATATTCATCTTTTGTCTAATCTCCTTGATAGCCGAATATCATTGTTCATTCTCCATAACTGAAACCTTTCCATCGTTCTTTCTTTCTCATTCCTTAAGCAATCAGTAAGTATTCTTTCCACTGTTTTATTTTCTTCTCTTATGACCAAATCCATACTTTGGTTTTTGGATGGTCATTTTGATCGAGACCATCACCTTACTTTCTCTCATACAAGATCGTTTTCTTCTTCGTAGTGATATAGAGGGAGGCCGAATACCACAACATCGCCTAATCATCTCTAGTCATAGGACGATCATGAGAAATGGGATTATAATCGATTAAGGTAAGGAAGATCTTTCATAGTCTATTCGATATCTCTATTTGGTTATTGAGTTAATCGGATTGAAGGTTGGCTAATTGATATTGTTGGTAGGATCGATTCTTGGTGCATCGAGGGAGATCACAGTCGTGGCAAGTGGAGTTAGCCTAATAAAGTGTTTCTAGTTACGATTATCGAAGTTGAGACTAACCTTCTATCAACTATCAATATAGGTGTTGAAATCGTAGAAAGCACAACTCGTAATCAAGGTGTGTAATCCCGTAGCCTTCCGAATATATGTTTGAAATGGTGAGTAAGTCTCACATCTCTTTGAAAGTTTACATGAAATATTCTATGATTCGGTAGAAATATCGAAGAAAACCAATAACCGGCATCCGTGATCACTCGGACGTGCGTATGCTCGTAGTGGTAATCATGTTTTGTAATAAAATAGTTTCGGTCAGAAACAGTGATGTGTATTTGAAAAATCACGAAAAATTGGATAAAACGAATTACAAAGTGAATAAGATATCAAATTAAAGCTTACTGTGTTTACTTTAATATGGAAGAAACGGAGAAGGAAAAGAAACATTATATCCTTAGATATGTTAATTTTAGGGAGACTGGTTCTGAATGACTTCAAGGTATTCTGTTCTATCTTGGAAAAATCGTATAAAATTGTAAAAAGTGAATTATGGGACATAATTTATATGTATGGAATCCTTAGTGAGCCTATTATTAATAGAGACAAGTGGGAGCAGTATATGAAAACTGTATAGTGAGATATTTGGATTTTGGTTAAGAGAGGTCAGAATCGTTGGACAGTGAAACAAGGGAAATTTTAAGGAATAAACTGTACTAAATGGTTAAGGTGAAAATTCTGGAAAAATTATAGTAAGAAGAAATATGAGTTTAGTTTTAAGGAAAATTTACGGATTTAGATTTCAAGATTCGTAACATGAGTTATAGTCAATTTAGTCAGTATGATGCAGATGGACAGTTTCAAAATTTTATGCCCCAAATTAGTAGTTAAGCATAGGTTACGAAATTACCATAATACCCTTATAGGGTAAATTACCGAAATACCCCTGGGTTGCGAGATTACCGAATTACCCTCGACAGGTAAAATTATAAAAATACCCTTATGGGCCGAATTACGAAATTGCCCTTAATGGACTAAATCGATAAAAGTGATATATGGGCCAAATGTGATATTTGCTATATGGGCCAAATGTGATATTTGCTATATGGGCCAAATGTGATATTTAATATATGGGTCAAATGTGATATTTGATATATGGGCCAAATGTGATATTTGTTATATGGGCCAAATGTGATATTTGCTATATGTGCCAAAATGTGATATGGGCCAGATTGTTTAAATTTTTATAATGGGCCGTATGTTTGTAATAATTATATGAATGAATTATTGTAAATGAATATGCATACATGATTTGCATGGGTTGGGATATTTAACGAAGAGAAGTTCTAGTAGCTTTGCTACAAAATTCTTATGGCTATATGCCCAGTTTGACATATGGCTTAATGCCCAGTTTGATATATGGCTTAATGCCCAGTTTTGGTGTGTTGGCGGGGTGGGTGACTAAAGCTCCCCATAGGTGTGTTGGTTGGTACGGGTGGTGTGTAGCGGATGGAAAACTAGGTTTGGTTGGGAAATTGCATTTCATACACATGTTATATTTGATACATTATTGTTATTGTAAATGGGCTTAGGCCCAAAATATTGCTATGTGTGTTCCGACCCAATGGATGATGGTAAGGGATTTTACTTTGAGTTCTTGTAACACACCCTCCTCTTAACCCTTGTAGGTAATGCTCGATGATGAGGACTTGGAGCCATGGATGACTCGGTGGAGGCCATGCTTGAAATAACATTTTGAATATTAGTAAACTACCTTTCCGTTTTATTTAATTACTTTTATTGTTTGGGTTTTAAAGTTGTAATAAGGACTCGGACTATTTTATTTTACTTTATGTTTGGGATGTTTTATTATTCTTCTTAAATTGTTTAAAAGGAATTTTCTAAAATATAAATAATGGTTTTCAAAATTGATTAATAAATGGATTTTATAGCAAACATTTACAAATAATTTAACTCGGATTCTCTTTCAAAATTTCAACGTCATTTTCAAAAGTCCTGATTTTAAAGTCCACCACTTTGATTTTCGACTCATCAATCAACCTCTCAAAAATATTGTATTTTATCTACGTTTCCGTAATGTTTTCAAAATGCTTTGTGCAACTCTACTTCCAAACGTCATATTTTCGTAAATTGTTATTTCAAATATGTTTTCGCAACCAAAAAGGTTTTTAAAGATAATTACGTTTCCAAGTAGATAACAATTGCTTAAGTGTTTTGGGTTTTAACAAAGAGGCTGTAATTCTCAAACAAGTTTTTAATAATTGCAATGATGGTTTAAAAAAAAAACACTTTCATGTGACACGCCAGATTTGGGCCTAACTTCTAGGCCGAGTTTGGGGTGTTACATTAAAAAGGCCGAAACAAACTATTGTAAGGAAGGATTTTTTCGAATACAAATATATCAAAAAACAGAGGTATATTTCAGATTTTAGTAGTCTATTTTGCTTCAAATATACTATACATATAGATAGAAATAGGAGAAGCATAAAAGTTTATTACCTTTTGTGACGATCGGAAGCCGAAACCGAAGCGTTTTTGAGCTGAAACCGAAGCGTTTTTGAGCCAAAATCGAAGCGTTTCATGCTTCTTTCGATTGTTTTTTTGAGTGGTTTTGGCTTTTTGAGGGGTAGATCTGGGCTTAGGGCACTTAAAAGGTTCAAAACTGTCAGTTTTGAGCCTCCGGCCTCCGCGCACGACGGTAGACGGTGGCGGAGCATGACGTCCCGATGACCGAAACTCAGCCGAACTTGGGCCTGTGTTCGAAGGGCAGAAGGTTTTTTGAGAGAGTTTAAATTGTTTTTTAGAAGGGGTGTTTAAAATGAAGCTTTTTGGTTTTTTTTTTTTTTTTTGGTATTTAAAGCAGACCCATGCGACGTCTTTTTGGCGTGGGGATTTTGAACCCAAAACGGCATCGTTTAAGGGCCACAACCCGCCCGTCAACCAGACCCAATTCAAGGATCCACGCGCTTTATCAAAAGGGTTAATTTGTGAGTTTGGTCCCTATCTTTCATATTGTTGTTCGATTAGACCTGCGGTACATTTGTTTTATTTGTTAATCGGTCCCCATGATTTGCGCGCTATTTCAATTTAGTCTAGCCTATACACTGTGTTTGATGGTTTAAATATTTTCTATTTTAAACCCTGATTATTCGAATGCTTTTTTAATTTAGTCTAGAATTTTGCAAATTCTTTATAAAACAGCCTTTGAATTTCATTTCTTTTCAATTAAGTTTTTAATCTTTATTTAAATTCTTGTACTCTTTTGTATTAAATTCATTTATTATTTAAACTATTTTTTATGTGTATATGTTATTAATTTCATATTAATTTATATATATTTTTCTTTTAAATCTATTATGTGTATGGGTATATTTTTAAATTTTTTATTTACTTAATTTATTTCCTTTTATTCCTATGATATATATATATATATATATATATATTGTTTATTTTAACAACCTTGATATATTATTTTCATGTATAAATTATTAAATTTAGTCTTTTATTTTCATGCATATTACTTATGTAGATTAACATATATTATTTTATATATATATATATATATATATATATATATTACTTTGATTTTCTCCTTACTTAATATTTTATTTTAGAATCTCTTAAGTTATTCATTTTATTATATATTTGTGGCATCTGAATTATGCCAATTTGTTTAATATTATTTCAAAAATAGTCTTTAATTTATGGATTTCGACTGTTAATATCCGTGAAGTATATGTGTATTGCCATCGCATGTGTATTAGTTTGGTTTCTTGGTATTTTCATGTGATGTTGTTACTTTATATGCTATTGTTGCCATATTATTAATATACGCTCGATATTATAATTTTGATTTTCATTATCGAATAATGATTTAATAAAATGCATTTTGAGCCAATTTTAAAAGCGCATATTTGAAAATTTCTCAAGATAAGGCAATATTTGTGTGTTTGGAAATCTGAGAGATCGTGCCCTAACGTGCTGGGTTTCAATTTTTCTTTTGACCAAATAACCAAATATCCTTTTAAGATTTCATTCATATTTTTCTCAACTTTAAAACGATGCAATGTTTCGTGTTTGGAAATTCGAGAGATCGTGCCCTAACGTGCTGGGTTTCGGTTTTTCATTTGACCAAATAACCAAATATCCTTTTAAGATTTCATTCATGTTTTTTTGACTTTAAAATGAGGCGATGCTCGTGTTTGGGGGTTTCGAGAAAATCATTCCCTAACTTACTGGGTTTCGATTTTCCTCGTTAAAACCTAGCAACCGAGTACCCTTTTTTTCTCTTAAATCCAAATGCACAATATTTCAAATAAAAAACTTATTCTCGGGAATTTGAGACATTGCGCCCTAACTCATTGGGTGTGATATTTTATAGTCTCGAGATAAGAATTTCAAAAGAATAAAGGCAATATTTCGTATTCAGGAATTTTGAGAAATAGTGCCCTAACTTACTGGGCTTCGATTTTTCATTTGACCCAAATAATTGAATATCCTTCTTAATTTTAAATGTATGAGTATTGAATGTCGAAGGGTAAGCATATTTTCGAGGACACAAAACATTGTATCCTAACTCACTGGGTACGATAGTTTGTTCCTTCGAAATAAGTGGGTCTCGGCATTGGGCTTAATTTCTTCAAGTTTTCCCTAACAAAAAGGATCATGTTTTAAAATCTTTTCAAATTTTCGACGTCAAGACATTAATTAAACAATTTGGTACCAATTTTGGGCGTTGCGAGGGTGCTAATCCTTCCTCGTGCGTAACCTACTCCCGAACCGGTTTTTCTTAGTTTTCGTAGACCAAAATTATTATTTTAATAAAAATGTTTTATTAAAATAATTCATCTCAAGGTGATCCAATCATACCTTGAATAAAGGATCGGTGGCGACTCCAGTTCCATATTTTTAAAGTCGATCCCCATTTTTTTTAAAACCCTCAAAAAAATGGTTTCGACACCCTTAAAATGAAATTGTAAATATTATTATTATATATTTATGAGGTTAGTTTAATAGTGAATTAAATTTTGGATTAGAATTTTTTGTGAAATTAGGAGTTATTAAGGTACAGAGACTAAATCGCGTAAGGGTTAAAAGCTGAATTATAAATTGAAATAAACTAAAGGGACTAAAGTAGCAAAAATGCCATTTATTAAATGATGGGATGGTGACCGGCCATGTTTTAATGATTATGCATGTGTGTATTACATATATTATATTAAGTTATTACTATAATAATATTAGTTATATTGATAAAAGCAAAAGAAAGAGAAAAAATCATTCTCTATTACATGCAAACATTAGAAAAGAAAGAAAAAGAAAAGAAAGAAAGAAAAGAGAGAAAGGGGCGCACGACACTACGGACCTTAGGGTTCAAGCTCAAATTAGTTAGTGCAATTTAGTCTTTTTCCTGTAATTTTTATGTTTTTTGGAATCCCGATATTTAGAACTACTCGACCCATATTGTAAGGTTTAGTATTGTTCAAGATTTTAGATGTTGACATTGTTGAATAGTTTAAGTATTAGTGATTAAATAGATAGATTTTCAAGTTAGAAATGGAAAAGGGCTAAATTGTGGAATAAATTGTTGATTTTGAGCAATAGGGACTAAATTGAGAAAAGTTCAAAATTAAGGGGTCAAATTAGAAAAGAGGAAGCTAAATTTAGTTTAGACTAAAAATACTATAAAAATATAAAGTTAAATGTGAAGGTTAAAAACTAGTCTTGGTTTAGGGACTAAATTGAATAATAAGCAAAATATAGTGTGAAAATTGAAATTTAATGTGAAATTGAAATGTGTAGTATTAATGTGATTTAATTGTTTATTTCTGTAACTAATGTCATATCGAAATCCTCGAGTAAAAAGGGAATGGATAAAATCGACGTCGAATAGTTTGAAATTCACGGCTTGTATTTCTATAATCTGAAATAAATAGTAAATTGTTGCATATTTAATTGGTTGCATATGGTAAGCTTTTGAGGTGAGTACTTTGGTAGATTGAATTGAATTCAAAGTGGATTGGAAATGATTTTATTTTGTATATTATGAAATATGTTGAGTATATTAATACCAAAATGACTATATGTGATACTGTGTATATATGTAAAATTGAGATATTGATTATATTGAAAAGTGAAATGAAACCCTATTAACTATACCAGGCTGAGTCGGATATAAATGACATACCATAGGATAGGAAGAGTTCATAAATTACTTCAACCATGAGTCGATGAGGCACTAGGTGTCAATATGCTTCGGTTTAACCGATGAGACACTAGGTGTCAATTTATATAGCACTGGGCGCTGTTATTACTTCGAATTTATTTGATGAGGCACTGGGTGTCAAACTGGTGTGTTGGTGTGATCTGTGTATCCGTCTGAGTCCAATTCGTGTTAATAAAAGAAATTAAATAATAAGTTTATGTCATTGATATTGAAATGGCAAAGATGAGAAATGAATATGAGATGAGAAAAATATTGAAATGGTAAAGATGAGAAATGACTATGAAATGAGAAATGAAATATGAAATGAAGAAATGAGATGTGAAACTTGAAATGAATTCAAGTAGTGATCAAAGAGATGAATCATGCCATTTCATAAGTTGATATATTCAAATGTTATATGAAATGCCATTTATATGTATATATATATATTTGAATATGTGAAATCTTAGTAGATGTGAATAATGAATGAGAAAAATTATAATATTGAATTGAAACACGTGAACATAGCTTACTTGTTGCATTTTTCATTATAAATACTTATATCAAGTTTATATTATTCGAATTATAGAAATACCACTGAATTTTACTCAACGTGCGGTTTTTTTTTTCCGTACGCAGGCTACGTACTGTTCGATTTATCACTGACTCAGCATCAAATCACAAATATCGAGCTCAAGTGTGGTGATATCTTATTTTGTAATGGCATGTACCTAGGGAGTCTTTTGTTGATATTGTTGATAAGGTGTTTTAATCTTAGTTGCTAGTGAAATGATGGTTAAATGTGTATATGGTTGTGGTTGAGTCTATGTTGGTATGTTAGCCTAATTTATATTTTGGTTTGTGATAGTTTAAAGTTTGGTAGTTTAGCATAATGCTTGGTATGTGCTTAGCTACAAATTTGGTAACTTTAGAAGTTGAAAGTTAGTTCAAATATGGTAAATGTGATATGAATAAAAGTCTTGAATGTCTGAGGTGTTGTTGATATATTTGAACATATAAAATGTGGTACCAATGAGGGTACATTTGTAACACCCCAAACCCGGCCCATGCGTTAAGGCCAGATCTGACATGTCACATGAGAAAAATACTATTAAGTCCTTTTTCATTAATAGATCAATTAAAATGATTCCCATTAAAATATTATTGAATAAAAGATCGATTGATAATTTAATAAATTTGAGATATGAAAATCTTATAAGTCGTAGCTTTAAAAATATCGTTAATGGTTTGAGAAAAATTTGAAAATAATTTCCGAAAAGCATTGATAAAAATTTAAGAGAAATTTTCGAGTTAAAAATATGTTTATTAAAGTTTACCATGAAACACTTTTTATTTAATCATTTTAAGAAAATGTTTATTTAAGATTTTAGAAAAATTTCCATTTGAAATACTTAGAGCAAATTATAAATTCGTCAAATAATAAACAAAACAAAACTAAATCCAGAGGCCTTATTACAACCTTAACTCAAATAGCAAAGTAATTAAAAATACTAAAGAAATCCAAATTTCCAAATTAAACCGTTTTTGTAGTATGGCCTCCACCGAGTCATCTACGGCCCAAGTCTCCATTACTGATTATTACTTGAAAAGGATAAGGAAAAACGGGGGTGAGTTACTAGAACTCAGTGTGTAACCCACTTACCGTTGTCCACTGGGCCAAAATCTCATTAAGCAATATTTGGGCCTAAGCCCATTTACAATAACAATAATATATCAAAATATAACATGTATATGAAATGCAATTCCCAAACCAAGCCTAGTAATCCATCCACTACACACCACCCATACCAACCAACACACATGTGGGGATCTTTAGTCAACCCACCCCGCCAACACACCAATCACAGGCATTAAGCCATTTATAGAAAATTTAGTTGTGGACAAGCCACCAGAATAACAGAATTTACGTGGCATTGCCACTATACAAATTTGTGGCAGGGCCACCAAAATTATGTAGCAGAGCTACCAAAACTTCTCTTCATCATTATCCCATCCCATGCAATTCATGTATATAATGCATAACGAATCAAAATAATTTATTCGTATATTTATTACAAAAATTATGGCCCATTATAACAATTTATCAAGTTGGCCCATTGAGCAGAGAATCATCTTGGCCCATTTTCCAAATTTCAGATTGGCCCATATAGCAATTTTATCAAATGGCCCACATATCAATCGGCCCATTTAGCAATTATAACGATTTGGCCCACATAACAAAATATATCGATTTGGCCCACATAGCAAAATATATCGATTTTATCAATTTTATAAAATAATGAGATCAAAGCCAATCTTTTTTCGATTTCACCAAGAAACGACTTAATCAAGCGATTTACTACCAATATGATAATAGTCTTTAACCCATGGAATACGGTGTTTAATAAATCTACTTTAAAACAAACGATCTAAAATTTTACCCTCGGAATCGTGAACGACTACGATTTGTTGGTTTTCCCCAGTTGACGGCCCACAACCTGGTGGAAACTTCTGAATCGCTGATGCCTCAAAATTACGAACGACCTCGAATAGTCGATTCTCACTGGATGAGGGTCCACAACCCGGTGGAAAGTCCCAAATCGTCGATACCGCCCTTCATTTGAATTTAGGAGTAGGGATCGCTAATCTGCTCCTTTTTCAATCTCCAATCACTATCCCTTTCTATTCGGTATTGCTTGACTCCATTGAAATCAAATATTAGTCACAACTAATATTACATTGATATGAACGACTGATTTAAGGACTAGATCGGCTTACCACAAAAATTCGTATAATCTCAAGATGATAGATCGAGCGATAAAGTCCCTATAATAAATATCGGTTAATCATCACCATTCTGATAACATATTAACGAATAAAGAACGATTATAGAATCCATGAAGAACTCTTACCTTAAAGATTTTAGGACCGATTTCTAGCGATAATACGATGACTTCGGAAGAATCAAGGTTTCGGCCTTCCACTATATCACTACGGAGATGAAAATGATCTTGAATGAGAGAAAGTAAGGTGATGGTCTCGGTCAAAATGACCATCCCAAACCAACATATAGATTCGGCATTACAAGAAAGAAGATTAATAGTTGAAGGAACACTTACCGATTAATCAAGAAATGAGTGCTAAAATGGATGAGAAAAAGGATAAAGAAGAAATAAAGATTCGGTCATAGGGAAATATATAAGTTGATATTCGGCTATGAATAAAAGATAAGGATTTGATTCAAAATGAAGCTTTACTTTTAAGATATGGAAGAAGGGTTGAAAGGATGATTAAAAGAAAAGAAAAAGAGAAGATGGGTGTTCACTAGTTTCGGTTTTCAAAAAGGTGATAAGTGAACAAACTTTGTTCTCGTAGATTTGGGTACATTCGGCCACAAAAGAAAGAAAAGATGAGAAGGTTCACCAATGGTTTGAAGAATCGGCAAGAAGGAAAATTTAGAGTGAAGAAATAACATAGCACCAATGTTGCACAAATGAGTTTTGGCAAAAAAAAAGAACAAAACCAAAACTTTTACTAATTACCAAAGACCAAATACGGCTAGGAGAAAATAATTTTGGAGAAAAAGGCACATTTGATGCTAATGGAATTGACCAAAACTAGCACTAAATCCTTACCAAACACTAACAAAATTCGGCCATCACCCCTTTAGCCCAAAAATCGTCCATATTCATAGCCATAAGGGTCAACAATTTGCCACCCATACTTTCCATAACATCTTCCTTGAAAAATGCCACTTGTCCCCTTTACTTTCCCCTTTTTCATGATTTCTTTCCTCACCTTCATTATTTCCTATTCTCTTTAGCCATCTTGCCATAAAAATAAAAGTCCACCTTGCCATAATTGCACCTTGGCCGACACTTAGGGAAGGATTGCAAAAATAAAAGTCAAAATTGCACGCAATGGGATTTGAACCTCTTCCCTCAAGGCTTTCACTTAATGCCATAATCTTTTTACTAATTGTTCACTTATGCTAACCATTTATTCATTTATTACCATAAGCTTTAAGGTCACTTACTCTATCTCCTTAAAGTGCTGAATACCAAAAATTTTTACTAGATCCAAATAAACCCCAAGCCTTCTCAGGACCTCCCAAACATACAAAATTAATAATTTAACTAACTTAACACCAAAACAATACAACACATAAAATTCCAAATTTTAGGGTGTTACAATTCTACCCCCTTAAAGAAAATTTCGTCCTTGAAATTTACCTGATTAAAAGAGGTGAGGATATTGCCGCGAAACGTGTCCTCAGGCTCCCACGTAGCCTCCTCCGGTCCATGATTACGCCATAGAACTTTGACTAAAGGTACCAACTTCCTTCTCAGCACCTTTACGTCCCAATCTAAAATTTGCACTGGCTCCTCTTCGAAAGACAAGTCAAGTCTTAACTCAACTTCCTCTACCGGTACTATATGAGACGAATCCAATTGATACGGGGGTAACTCAAGCTGATAAGCCACTGGCCCAACACGCTTCAACATACGATACGATCCGATGAACCTAGGGCTCAACTTGCCTTTCCTTCCAAATCTAAAGATCTTCTTTCAAGGTGAGACCTTGATAAAGACCTGATCTCCTACCGTAAACTCAATATCCTTACGCTTCAGATCCGCATAAGATTTTTTCTATCTGAAGCTTCCTTTAACCGTGCCCGAATTACCTTTACTTTTTCCTCAGTTTCTGATATTAGCTCAAGACCCAATAACTGTCGCTCCCCCAATTCAGTCCAACAAGTAGGAGTGCGACACCTACGACCATACAACGCCTCGTAGGGTGCCATCTGGATGCTGGATTGATAGCTATTGTTATAAGCAAACTCTGCCAATGGTAGGAAATCCTCCCAACTACCCATGAAGTCAATCACACAGCCCCTTAACATGTCTTCCAGAATCTGGACCACTCTCTCCGACTGACCATCTAACTGAGGATGAAATGCCGTGCTGAAATTAAGCTTGGTTCCCAAAGCTTCATGTAAGGTTTTCCAAAACCATGATGTAAACCTAGGGTCCCTATCTGAAATAATAGACACTGGTACCCCATGTAACCTCACGATCTCAGCTACGTATAACTTGGCCAACTTCTGCAATGAGTAATCCGTACAAACAGGTAGGAAATGGGCAGTCTTCGTCAATGCGTCTGCCACCACGTTAGCCTTTCCGGGATGATACTCGATTGAGAAGTCATAATCCTTCAACAGTTCTATCCACCTCCGCTATCTTAAGTTCAACTCCTTTTGAGTAAGGAGGTACTTTAGACTCTTATGTTCTGTATAGATGATCGACTTCTCACCGTACAGGTAGTGTCTCCAAATCTTCAAAGCAAACACCACCACAGCCAACTCTAAATCATGAGTGGGATAATTTACCTCGTGCGGCCTTAACTGACGAGATGCATAAGCCACCACCTTTCCACCTTGCATCAACACACATCCCAAGCCTATGTGTGACGCATCACAGTAAATAATAAATTCTTTTCCAGCCTCAGGTTGAATCAGTACTGGTGCTTCTGTCAAAATCTTCTTCAATTTCTCAAAGCTTTCTTACTGCTGATCTGACCACACAAATGGTACTCCCTTGCGCAATAATTTAGTTAGAGGTACAGCAATCAACAAAAACCCTTCAACAAAACGCCTATAATAACCAGCCAATCCTAGGAAACTCTGAATTTCAGCCACTAAATTCGGTGGTTTCCAATTCAACATAGCCTTCACCTTCCAGGGATCGACTCTAATTCCCTCAGCTGACACAACATGTCCCAAGAAAGTCACTTCCTTCAAACAAAATTCACACTTACTAAATTTGGTGTAAAGTTACTTTTCCCACAATATTTGCAATACTACCCGCAAATACGAATCGTGCTCTACCTCATTCATCGAGTATACCAAGATGTCATCTATGAACACCACTACAAACCAATCTAAGTAAGGTTGGAAGACCCGATTCATCATGTCCATAAATACAGCTGGCGCATTGGTCAATCCAAACGGCATCACCAAGAACTCATAATGCCCATAACGAGTTCGAAACACAGTCTTATAAATATCTTCCTCCTTAACCTTAAGTTGATGATAGGCCGATCTCAAATCTATCTTTGAAAAAATCGAAGCTCCTCGCAATTGATCAAATAGATCATCGATTCTCGGCAACGGATACCTATTCTTAATTGTTAACTTATTCAACTTTCTATAACCAATGCACATACGCATCGACCCATCCTTGTTTTTGACGAACAAGACTGGTGCTCCCCAGTGGCACACTCGGTCGAATAAACCCCCGATCCAACAATTCTTGAATTTGAGCTTTAAGCTCCGCTAACTCCTTCGGTGCCATTCTATAAGGAGCAATGGACACTTGAGCTGTTCCTGGCAATAGCTCAATGCCAAACTCAACCTCCCGATCTGGAGGCAATCCAGAAAGTTCCTCGAAAAAGACGTCTGAAAACTCTTTCACTGTTCTAACACCTTTCACTAATAATTCCTTAGCATCCAACGTACTAATGAAGGCTAGGAATGCTCCACACCCTTTTTGCACTAACTTTTCTGCCTTTAGGGCAGATACTACATTTGATAGATAGTTTCTCCTTTTACCTATCATCACCACTTCCTTATCTTTCGGAGTTCTTAGCGTCATCCGCTTTGCAGCACAATCTAAGTTAGCACGGTGTTTCACCAACCAATCCATACCCAAAATAAGGTCGAACTCGCTGAAAGGCAGTTCCATCAAATCCGCCAAAAATGTTTCTCCTTGAATTTCTAAGGGCACATCTCTAAATAATCTATTCACTATCACAGATTGTCCTAAAGGACTAATTACCATCATCTCTCTAGCAGTAATCTCAAATCTAATGTTCAGATTTCCAGATACAGCACTAGGGACATATGAATGGGTGGATCCGATATCTATCAAAGCAATAACAGGTACATTAGATATGAAGAATGTACCGGTTATCACAATAGGTGCATCGCCATCCTCTCGGCGTTTGACCGCATAAACCAACCCTGGCTGCCTCGCCTCCGCATTACCCCTAAAACCAGTACCTCTAGTCGGTGCACCCTGACCTCGTCCTCTGCCATTACCATCTCGACCTGGCCCACGGCCTCTCGGTGGGCTATTGGCGCCTCTGGTGGTGTGCATAATTCTGAGTTTCTGATTGGAGCGATGTCGAGGATAATTTTTAAGCTGATGATCCTTAGAACCACATTTGAAACAACCACCAGTTCTCTTCTAGCATTCACCTGGGTGTCGTCTTTCACAATCCGCACATGGCTGTATCTGATTGGTAGTAGCTGGTACTCTAGCTCGAGCTAGCTCATCATTTCTAGGCCTCTTCTGGAACCTTCTAGAAGGACCTGAATACTTAAAGTCCCTCTTGCTCTTGCATCTATCTTTTTCTTGATTTCGCCACTCCAAGTGCTTAGCCTCTTCAGCTATCTTGGCTTTCTCCACAAGTGTGGCAAAATTCCTTTCTTGTTGTGGGGCAATCAGTACCCGCAACTCATCACTCAACCCGTCCTCAAAACACACGCAGCGTTCGTAATCAGTTGGCGCTATACCCCAGGCATAACAACTCAGACGTAAAAATTTTGCCTCGTAAGCTGCCATGGTCTTACTTCCTTGAACCAGATTTAGGAATTCCTTCCTTCGAACATCCACATAGCTAGCCCCAACATACTTTCCTTGAAATGCAGTTTTGAAGAAATCCCAAGTAACACGATCGGCCTGAGTGCCCTCCCGAACAGTAAGCCACCATTGATACTCCTCGTCTCTTAGCAAGGACACAGCTCCTCTCAGTTTCTGCTCATCGGTGCAATCTAAATCATCCATGATCCACTCTACTGCCTCGAGCCAATACTCCGCTACATTTGGGGCTACACCCGACATACCCCTAAAAACCTCGGCACCATTTGATCTGAGTCGTTACAAAATTGACCCACGAGCTACTGGCCCAGTTCTAGCCCCAACAACTCTTTACAAGACTCGCAGCATTGCTTGGGATAGAGCGATGTCCTCCCTCGTACGATCTTGTGATCCATTTTCAGTCACGGGTGATGTAGGTGCGTCCATTTTCGACATATGTCCTGACGCTTTAGACCCAACTCTAGCACCTCGGCCTCTACCACGGCCACGTCTACCGCGTCCACGTCCTCTAGTGTTCATATTGGGTAATTCGATTTAATCTGATTAGAAGTCTTATGAATCAGTATACTATTTTGGTGTTTATTACACAATGTTTTATGAAACATAAGAAGTAAAGTTGTTTTTGTAATTGCATCCTATAGTCTCAATCTCTATAGTTTCAATACCTAAAACTAGAAGTTCTAAAGTATTCCTACAGTCATATCATAACCATTATAATCATACAATAACATACTTACTTGACTTGGTGTCGGATATCCGTGGTGCCATACTTCCTTTAAAAACATACGTTCTAAATTTTTACATTTCAAAATAGTTTTGAAAATAATTTTGAACCTAAACCACAACCGAGTTTTAAACTGAGCTCTGATACCATAAAATGTAACACCCCAAACCTGGCCCATATGTTAAGGCCAGATCTGACATGTCACATGAGAAAAATACTACTAAGTCCTTTTTCATTAATAGATCAATTAAAACGATTCCCTTTAAAATATTATTGAATAAAAGATCGATTGATAATTTAATAAATTTTAGATATGAAAATCTTATAAGTTGTAGCTTTAAAAATATCGTTAATGGTTTGAGAAAAATTTGAAAATAATTTTGAAAAGCATTGATAAAAATTAAGAGAAATTTTCGAGTTAAAAATATGTTTATAAAAGTTTACTATGAAACCCTTTTATTTAATCATTTTAAGAAAATGTTTATTTAAGATTTTAGAAAATTTTCCATTTGAAATACTTAGAGCAAATTATAAATTTGTCAAACAATAAACAAAACAAAGCTAAATCCAGAGGCCTTATTACAATCTTAACTCAAATAGCAAAGTAATTAAAAATACTAAAGAAATCCAAATTTCCAAATTAAACCATTTTTGTAGTATGGCCTCCACCGAGTCATCCACGGCCCAAGTCTCCATCACTGATTATTACCTGAAAAGGATAAGGAAAAATGGGGGTGAGTTACTAGAACTCAGTGTGTAACCCACTTACCATTGTCCACTGGGCCAAAATCTCATTAAGCAATTATTTGGGCCTAAGCCCATTTACAATAAAAATAATATATCAAAATATAACATGCATATGAAATGCAATTCCCAAACCAAGCCTAGTAATCCATCTGTTACACACCACCCGTACCAGCCAACACACCTATGGGGATCTTTAGTCAACCCACCCCGCCAACATACCAATCGCAGGCATTAAGCCATTTATAGCAAATTTAGTTATGGACAAGCCACCAGAATAACAGAATTTACGTGGCATTGCCACTATACAAATTTGTGGCAGGGCCACCAAAATTATGTAGCAGAGCTACCAAAACTTCTCTTCATCATTATCCCTTCCCATGCAATTCATGTATATAATGCATAACGAATCACAATAATTATTCGTACATTTATTACAAAAATTATGGCCCATTATAACAATTTATCAAGTTGGCCTATTGAGCAGAGAATCATCTTGTCCCATTTTGCAAATTTTCAGATTGGCCCATATAGCAATTTTATCAATCGGCCCACATATCAATCGGCCCATTTAGGAATTATAACGATTTGGCCCACATAACAAAATATATCGATTTGGCCCACATAGCAAAATATATCGATTTGGCCCACATAGCAAAATATATCGAGTTGGCCCACATATCAAAATATATCGATTTTATCAATTTTATAAACTAATGAGATCTAAGCCAATCTTTTTCCGATTTCACCAAGAAACGAATTAATCAAGCGATTTACTACTAATACGATAATAGTCTTTAACCCATGGAATACGGTGTGAGAATACACACCTGATTACGGTAAGCACTACGCTTTCTCGATCGTCGACACCTAAAATTTTATAATGCTTGATTAATCAACATACGCGGTTTAATAAATCTACTTTAAAACAAACGATCTAAAATTTTACCCTTGGAATCATGAACGACTACGATTTGTCGATTTTCCCAGGTTGACGGCCCACAACCCGGTGGAAAATCCTGAATTGCTGATGCCTCAAAATTACGAACGACCTCGAATAGTCGATTCTCACCGGATGAGGGTCCACAACCCAGTGAAAAGTCTCGAATTGCCGATACCGCCCTTCGTTTGAATTTAGGAGTAGGGATCATTAATCTGCTTCTTTTTCGATCTCCAATCACTATCCCTTTCGATTCGGTATTGCTTGACTCCATTGAAATCAAATATTAGTCACAACTAATATTACGTTGATATGAACGATTGATTTAAAGACTAGATCGGCTTACCACAAAAATTCGTATAATCTCAAGATGATAGATCGAGCAATAAAGTCCCTATAATAAATATCGGTTAATCATCACTATTCCGATAACATATTAACGAATAAAGAACGATTATAGAATCCATGAAGAACTCTTACCTTAAAGATTTTAGGACCGATTTCTAGCGATAATACGATGACTTCGGAAGAATCAAGGTTTCGACCTTCCACTATATCACTATGGAGATGAAAATGATCTTGACTAAGAGAAAATAAGGTGATGGTCTCGGTCAAAATGACCATCCCAAACCAACATATAGATTCGGCATTATAAGAAAGAAGATTAATAGTTGAAGGAACACTTACCGATTAATCAAGAAATGAGTGCTAAATTGGATGAGAAAAAGGATAAAGAAGAAATAAAGATTCGGTCATACGGAAAAATATAAGTTGATATTCGGCTATGAATAAAATAGAAGGATTTGATTCAAAATGAAGCTTTACTTTTAAGATATGGAAGAAGGGTTGAAAGGATGATTAAAAGAAAAGATAAAAAGAAGATGGGTGTTCACTAGTTTCGGTTTTCAAAAAGGTGATAAGTGAACAAACTTTGTTCTCATAGATTTGGGTACATTCGACCACAAAAGAAAGAAAAGATGAGAAGGTTCACCAATGGTTTGAAGAATCAGCAAGAAGGAAAATTTAGAGAGAAGAAATAACATAGCACCAATGTTGCACAAATGAGTTTTGGCAAAAAAAAAAAAAAGAACAAAACCAAAACTTTTACCAATTACCAAAGACCAAATTCGGCTAGGAGAAAAGAATTTTGGAGAAAAAGGCACATTTGATGCTAATGGAATTGACCAAAACTAGCACTAAAGCCTTACCAAACACTAACAAAATTCGGCCATCACCCCCTTAGCCCAAAAACCGTCAATATTCATAGCCATAAGGGTCAACAATTTGCCACCCATACTTTCCATAACATCTTCCTTGAAAAATGCCACTTGTCCCCCTTACTTTTCCCCTCTTTCATGATTTCTTTCCTCACTTTCATTCTTTCCTATTCTCTTTAGCCATCTTGCCATAAAAATAAAAGTCCACATTGCCATAATTGCACCTTGGCCTACACTTAGGGAAGGATTGCAAAAATAAAAGTTAAAATTGCACACAATGGGATTTGAACCTCTTCCGTCAAGGCTTTCACTTAATGCCATAACCTCTTTACTAATTGTTCACTTATGCTAGCCATTTATTCATTTATTACCATAAGCTTTAAGGTCACTTACTCTATCTCTTTAAAGTGCTGAATACCAAAAATTTTTACTAGGTCCAGATAAACCCCGAGCCTTCTCAGGACCTCCCAAACATACAAAATTAATAATTTAACTAACTTAGAACCAAAACAATACAACACATAAATTTCCAAATTTTAGGGTGTTACAACATTGGTTAGGTATATTAGGTGATGAATTAGGTGTATTTTGAGCATATTTAATCGTGTTTTAAATAGGTTAAATGATTGGTAAATGAGTTGCTTAGTGTCCAAGTAAGTAGGAAATGGTAAACTTGAGTTTTAAGGTACTTTTAGGTGCACACGGTCGTGTGTCACGGGCAACACACATAGGCATGTGTCTCAAGTCAATGAGTTACACAGGCAAAGAAATAGGCTAGGACACGACCGTGTATCCCAAATTCGAGAGTCACATGGCTTGGGATATTCTACACGGGAGTGTGTCCCCTATTTTTAAGAAATTTTAGAATGACCCTAAACTTTTAGAATTATTCTGAATTAGTCCTTGCCTATTTTTAAACTATTTTTAGGGTCTCGTAGACTTGAAATAGGGGCTGTAAGGGTATCTTTTACTCTGAAATGGAATGGATTAGTAAATTTATACTTACTGCATTCTACTAACATCAATGAAGATGGAGAAAATAAATAGTCAAAGTATTGACCTATACTCTGATGCTAATAATTGGAATAATCTTGTATGCAACCAACTTCTAGCACTTAAGAGGGGATAAATAGTGATAAGAGTGTAGACAGTGGAAGATCAAGTTTAGCATTGCATAGCATAATTAGTTATTCGATTATTTAAGATTCTAGTATGAACGTATTAGATTGATGTGGCCTGCCCCTATATATTATAATGTTATTGATTAGCTTACATGTTGATTATGATTGATTATGTGTATGATTTGTTAGTAATACTTGTGACCTTAATCCGACGATGGAGAGGGGTTAGGGGTGTTACATTTAGTGTTCTAAATGTAACACCCCTAACTATCAGGATGTTACAATTCTCCCCTACTAAATAAATTCCGTCCCCAAAATTTACCTGAAAAGAGGTGGGGATATTGAGATCTCATCATCTCTTCTGGCTCTCAAGTCGCTTCCTATACACTATGACTACGCCATAGGACTTTCACTAGTGGAACACGTTTATGACGCAATTCTTTCACTTTGCGAGCTAAAATTTCGACCGGTTCTTCTTCATAAGACAAGTCAGGTTGAATATCAATTTCTTCCGTTGAAATAACGTGAGACGGATCCGATTGATACCTTCTCAGCATTGACACATGAAAAACGTCGAGCATTTTTTGTAATTCCACAAGCAAAGCAAATTGGTATGCTACTGGTCCCATTCTTTCAATGATTTCATACGGTCCAATAAAATGAAGACTCAACTTCCCTTTTCGGCCAAGTCGCAGGACTTTCTTCCATGGTGAAACCTTTAGAAGTACTTTATCTCCAACCAGAAACTCAATATCTCGATGTTTTATGTAACACCCCAAACCCGACCCATGCGTTTCGACTGGATCTAGCGTGTCACAGCTTGTACATTGAAAACTTTTGCCTTGTTGGTTTTGGAAGTCGTAAGTTAATTAGACATTATTAGAGTAAATATGTGACATTTTAAAAATAAAATCTTATATTAGTATTATTAAGTATAAATAAACATTGACATAAAATTTATAAGTTGCATAACATTGAAAACTTCTTAGTTGAATAAAAACTAGAGGCCTTAAAAAAAATCCCAAATAAAAATAAAATGAACTTAAAGAAATCCCAAAATAATTTGTAGAAATAAAACTTGATGGCCTCTCGAGTCCGCCTCGGCTCCCATGTTCACGATCTACTACTCACTTGAAATGTTGGGAAAAATAAAAGGTTGAGTCACCAAGACTCAGTGTGCAAATCTCGAGGACACATAAAAAGGCTTGAGGCCTACAAACACATTATGAGCATTGGCCCGTATACAAGGGTAACAAAATATGCAACATGGCCCATCCCAAACCTATGAGTCCATCCTCTACACACCCCCGTACCAACCATCACACCGTGGGGATTTCTACAATCAACCCTCCATCTGCTACACACCATATCGACAGCTGTGCTGCCTGTCATAAAGACCGATCACTATGTGACCTATGTGGCGAAGCCACCGATCGCTATGCGACCTTAATAATATATCGACAATTTGTCTTTTGTCATAAAGACCGATCACTATGTGACCTATGTGGCAAAGCCACCGATCACCTCGTGACTTGCTCCCCTTAGTAAATCAATCAATCCCATCCCATGCATACATGCAAGAATCGAACATTAAACTATCTAAACAGATCACATATTTTTACATACTTGATACACATAGAAGTTTCTATGATTACGCACTGCATCCCTTGCCTACCCTTTCGGGTAATACATTGTTCATACTGACCTCATTTTTGGCTTTTAGCCTATAACATACATATAATTGATTAACTAGTGTGATAGAGATCTACACACCTTTTCCGCTTTTAGCCCATAACATACATATAATATAACAAAGCTTATGTGTCAAGAATCTACATACGATTCTTGATAAAGCGAGGCTTTCTATATCGACGCTATCCTTAGTCGACACAAGCGCTATCTGCCTAAGGTGTTGTTGAAAGCGATCCACAACCAATTGGCCAATCTCGAATAGCGAATCGCTCGTTTCTTAAACTTAGGGATTCTTTCTTTGCACGATCCATATTTAATTCCATCATAAATCCTTATCGAGTTACTATAATAATATTTAATCGTTAATCCTCCTTATAAAGTTAAAATCTTGTATATAATGATGAAATCTAATAGAAATCTAGGAAAATCTTCTTACCTTAAAAATCTCAAAATTGGAGACTTATGAATTTTGGCTTTTAGATCTAGTCGACTAGGCTTCCTTCAAATCCCGACTTGTCGCCCATCATAAACCATTAAACTATTAGCTTTCGGCTTTTGCCTTTTCAAAAATTGGGAATAGATTATGAGAACTAATCAAAAATCTACTCTTACCTTAACTTAGGAGATTCGGCTAGTACTAGAGAGAGAATTCGACAATGTCAATAGAGGATTTAAATGCCGGAAGTATAGAATAATTTTTCAAATAGGATGAATAAAATAAAAACTATAGAGATTTTGACTTTTTAGAGAAGGAAGAGAATAATGAAGTTTTCAGCTTTTAGAAGAAAGAAGAGAATAATGGAGTTTTCGGCTTTTAGGAGAAAGAAGAGAATAATGGAGTTTTTGGCTTTTATAAGAAAGAAGAGAATAATGGAGTTTTCGAATTTTAGAGAAATTAATAATGGAGTTTTCGAATTTTAGAGAAATTGGAGAAAGAAATTTAGAGAAAAGAAGCTAAGGAATTTCGACACAAAATGGAGAGGATTTAATGTCAGAAACAAGGAGCTAGCCCCCCTATTTATAGGAAATTCGGCAACCCTTTGCCATGTAGTAGCTGGTTTCTTTACTCCTCTCAGTGATGGATTCTTGGCCATCACTCTCTTTGTAGATAAATTCCTAACTTTTCTCCTTTATCTTAATCTACTAGCTCATCTAAAAGAGACTTAATTATCTCTAACTCCTCCCTCCTTTATCAGCATATTATTCACATATTTTAATCATAAAAATCCCTAGATCTTAACCTTTATATGCTTATTATCCACATAAAATAAATTCCTAAATAATAGCCTTTATCTACTTATTATCCACATATTTTAAACATTAAAACCCCTAAATTTTAGCCTTGTTGCCATCCACTCCACCTAATCCTAATGCCCAAAATTTAGCTAACTTAAATTAAAAGAATTGGGCTCCATGAAACTTAAATTTGGGCCCCTTACTCCTTGTGTGTGGCGTCACCTCCTAAGATTGGGCCACAAGCCCACTTTGGTATTTTAAACATAGATACTACCTTTTAAACCCTATAATGCCCAAACAGATAATTTTAATCAAGGCTCTACCAAAGCCTGAGCCCAATTTGGACCCCTAACACTTAAATTAACTCATTCCACATATTCACCCATTAAACGCATAGGCCCAAAAATTTAGGATGTTACATTTTAAGTCTGCGTACGATTTCTATCTATCGAAAGTTATTTTCAATCTATCTTGAATTATCTTAACAATAACTTCTGTTTCTTGAATATCAATTTCTTCCGTTGAAATAACGTGAGACGGATCCGATTGATACCTTCTAAGCATTGACACATGAAAAACGTCAAGCATTTTTTGTAATTCCACAAGCAAAGAAAATTGGTATGCTACTGGTCCCATTCTTTCAATGATTTCATATGGTCCAATAAAATGAGGACTCAACTTCCTTTTTCGGCCAAGTCGCAGGACTTTCTTCTGTGGTGAAACCTTTAGAAGTACTTTATCTCCAACCAAAAACTCAATATCTTGATGTTTTAAGTCTGCATACGATTTCTATCTATCGAAAGTTGTTTTCAATCTCTCTCAAATTATCTTAACAATATCTTCCGTTTCTTGAATAAATTCAGGCCCAACAGTTTTTCTTTCACACAATGCTATCCAACAGATAGGTGTTGAAACCTACGACCATATAAGGCTTTGTAAGGGGCCATTTGAATACTTGATTGGAAACTATTGTTGTATATGAATTTGGCCAATGGTAAATAACGTTCCCAGCCTGATTTAAAATTGGTTATATAAGTGTGAAGCATATCTTCCAAAATTTGGATAACACATTTAGATTTTCCGTCTGTTTGCGGGTGAAAGGTTGTGCTGAAATTGAGTTTCATACTAAGAGATTCATGCAATTGTTTCTAAAATCTTCAAGTGAAACACGAATCTCGAAAAGATAATCGACATAGGAATGTCGTGCAATCTTACAGTTTCCTGAATGTAAACTTCAGCAAGTTTTTGAAGTGACCAATCAGTCCTGACTTCAATAAAATGAGTCGATTTCGTAAGTCAATCAACAATCACCCACACAACATTTTTCTTGCTCGGAGATAATGGTAACCCCGTTACAAAATCTATCACGATGCATTCCCATTTCCACTCAACAATAGAACTAGGCTGAAGTAATCCTATGGGACCTAATATTCTGCCTTAACTCGTTGACAAATTAAGCATTTAGCTACGTGTTCAACTACATCTCTTTTCATTCCTGGCCACCAATACACTTCTCGCAGGTCGCAATACATTTTCGTTCCTCTAGGATGCAAAGAACAAGGACTATCATGAGCTTCGTGAAGTATCAACTCTTTTAATTCTACAACATTTGGAACACATATTCGATTTGAAAATCTCAAACAACCACAATCTTCAATACTGAAACTTTCTATTGTGCCATTTTAAACCATGTCCCTTTTCTTGGCTAACTTGGCATCACTTAACTGTGCTACTTTGATCTGATCAAACAATACCGGCTTGACCTTCACCTCGGCCAACAAGCTTCCATCATCATTGATACTAAGTTGAGCAAACATAGCTCGCAACTCAACGACTGTCTTCCTGCTTAATGCGTCAGCTGTGATGTTAGCTTTACCAAGATGGTAATCAATAACACAATTGTAATCTTTTAGAAGCTCGACCCAAATTCATTTTCTTAAATTCAACTCCATTTGTGTTAGGAGGTATTTAAGACTTGTGATCGGTATAGATGTCTTACTTTTCACCGTACAGATAGTGCCTCTAAATTTCTAGTGCAAAGACCACAACAGCTAACTCTAAGTCATGCATCGAATAGTTACGTTCATGCGTTTTTAGTTGACGAGACACATACACGATCACTTTTCTGTCTTGCATCAAGACATAACTGAGACCACTTAATGAGGCATCACTATGGACCATAAAACCTTTTCCTGAGTCAGGTAAAGTTAAAATCGGTGCCTTAGTCAACATCTATTTTAATTTCTCAAAACTTTCTTGACATTTCTTGCTACAAACGAACTGAACGTTTTTGTGCAACAGCTTTGTCATCGGCAAAGCTATCTTCAAAAATCTATTTATGAATCTTCTGTAGTAACTAGCCAAACTAAGAAAACTACGAACCTCTGACACATTCCTTGGTGCTTTCCACTGAACAATGGCTTCAATCTTTTTCAAATCAACTCTAGCTCCATCTGCCAAGATAACATGTCCTAAAAACATAACTTTTAATAACAAAAAATTGCAGTTGCTAAGCTTTCCATATAACTATTTCTCTCGTAACACTTGTAAGACAATTCTGAAGTGTTGTTCAAGCTCAGATTTGGATTTCGAATAGATCAAGATGTTGTCAATGAAAACTACTACAAATTGATCCAAATAAGGTTGGAAATTATGGTTCATGAGATCCATGAATGTCGCCGCGACATTAGTCAGCCCAAAAGGCATCACTAAAAATTCATAGTATCCATAACGTGTATGAAATGTCGTCTTAGGTACGTCACTATCTTTCACTTTCAACAGATCAAATCGATCTTAGAAAAGACAGAAGCTCCTTTTAGTTGATCAAAAAAGGTCATTAATACGAGGTAGAGGCTATTGATTCTTAATCAACTTATTCAATTACCGATAGTCTATACAAAGTCGCATCGAGCCATCTTTATTTTTAACAAATAACACTGAAACTTCCTAAGGTGATATACTAGGGCGTATAAAGTCGCAATCCAGTAAATCTTATAATTGCACCTTCAATTCTTTTAGCTCTGTGGGTGCCATATGATAAGGACACATTGACACCGGATCCGTATCAAGAAACAGTTCAATTGCAAACTCAACATCCCGATCTGGTGGTAATCCTAGTAATTCCTTAGGAAACACATCAGGAAATTCATAAACAGTGTGAATCTTACTGCTCTGGCTATCACCTGAATTCGAGTTGATAAGATAGGCTAGAAAAGCTTCACAGCCTTGATTGAGAAGTTTATTAGATAGAATTATTGATATGATACGAGTTGACCCATTTGTTCGAACACCATTCACTTCAATTATGTTACCGTCTTCACCCTGAACCAAAAATTTCTTTTTACGGTAGCCCAGTATCACTCCATGCTCAGTAAGCCAATCTATTTCCAAAATTAAATCAAAGTCACCAAATGGCATTATCAAGAAATCAATAGGGAAGGTTATATTCTGTATTTCTAACAGATAGCGCCTACACACCTGATCTACTATTACAGACTGTCCCAAAGGACCTGACACAACTATCGATACTTTAGACTTCTCAGATTTTAAACTTCCTGATTTAACTGATTTAGCATTAACATATGAGTGTGAAGATCCCAAGTCTATCAAAGCATAAAAAAGTTCTAAATGCAAAAAAAAAAAGATACCTACCACAATGTCGGTAGCATCACCATTCTCACGTGTCCGTACAACATAAGCTCGCACTGACGCTCTGGCCTTTACCTGATGAGTAACAGTATCACTTCCCATTCTAGCACCACTTCTAAGCAAAAGAACCATCACAACTTGTTCCGCGGCCCCTAGATGTAGGCACAGATGTCAGAGAAGAAACAAGAGTAGCATTCTCATTCTTAAGACACTCTCGAGCAAAATGCTCCTTAGATCCACAGTAAAAACAAGCCCGAGTTAACTTCCAACATTCACCTCGGTGCTTTTTCCTACAATGTTCTCAATTCGGGACATCAATATCCCTGAACGAACCTCGCACACTACCTGTGGACACAGTCGGTTGTCGATCACGATTTCTATAAGATCTGTCAAACTTAAAAGTCAATTTTTAGCCACTACGAAATTCCTTAGTTCGTTTTGATTATGAATGTGAGCTAGCAGCTCCAAACCATTTCCCAGAAGTGCGAGTAATCTCAGCCTTTTTATCAAGTCCTAAGGCTTGTTCTACCATCTTTGCTCGTTCAACTAGATCAACAAATTCTGTAATTCGATGCAATACTAGTTGCACCTGTAGTTCATCATGTAGCCCACGTAGAAATCGCTTACAACTTTCGATTTTAGATGGTACAAATTTAGAAGCGTACTTACTGAGTCATACGAACTCTCATTCATAATCAGCCACTGACATCCCATTCTACTTTAACAGTAAAAAATCTTGCCTTTTATCTTCAAGATACAATTCTCTGAGTATTTCTTTTGGAATTCTCTTTGAAAGAATTCCCAATTTGCCTATCCAATAGTTACATTGCATGTCACTAACTGCCACTAGGTATATGATTCTCCTTGCAATAGAGAAATAGCATAAATCACACTTTCGCGCAGGTTGCATTCAAGTTGTTGTAAAACGCGTTTAGTGGATTCAATCCAAACTTCCACTGTTGAGAGATCAACCCCTTTCAACCCCAAAAACTCAGTCGCACCATATCTCCGCAGTTATTTTATAGGAGCCCGTCGAACGGTAGGTGTAGCGCTGTAGCAAACGTAGTTCCCGCAACACACTGAAGTGTATCAGCAATAGCTCTAATTAAATGTGAATCACCTAGTCTATCATTATTATCACACTCAACATTAGGTCATTAAGCACCGGTTGGGTTAACATTCAAAGTTACCGACTCTATTTCCTCACAATTATCAGTATGTTCATCACTAGAGTAGAACTCTTGTTCAACTTCATTATCAAATTCATTTTCCATCTTTTAACTATAAAACAAAAATAATTATAATCAACATCTAATGACTCAACTTTGGCATGTACCTCTAGACCCAATTCTGAGCTCGATTTAGTTCGAGAATCGACTAAACCTATAGCTTTGATACCACTAAATGTAACACCCCTAACTATCGAGTCGTTACATAAATGAATTGATATTGCACAGAGCATTTTTGTGCTAGGGAATTTAATTTCGAATAATATTTTCTTGGCTTATGAAATTCTACATACTCTAAAACATAATAGGGTGGGGAAAAAAGGATTTATGGCGATAAAATTAGACATGAGTAAAGTGTATGATAGGGTCGAATGGAGAAGACTATTCCTAGACAACTCGACTGAATCTCTCTGTTCCCTCTTGTCTAGCACTTAGTTCTTCTTGTTAGGAGCTAGTCTACAACTGGTTTTCAAGTTGGCTCACCAATGAGAGGCTTAAGCTACCATAGCCACAAGCTTCAAGGTAAGATGATGAAGATGATGATGGAGGAGAAAAATATAATAGTCTCATTTTTCTTCTCACGTCCCCCTTTTATGTCCTACTCCAATAGTACATGTGTCATTTCCTCAAAATTATTCTGTCCTTGTACGTACATGTAACATCCCAACATTGGGCTTAGTAGGATTGGGCCCAATGGGCCTTGGACATAAGAATGTTTAAAATTCTAAGAACAAGAGAATGGCATTATTGCAAATTGGACTTGTTAGTTAAGTGAATTTGGAAGGTTACGAGGTTTCTATGAAGTCTCAGGTTTAATTGGGCCTTAGGAAAAATTTGGTATTTTAGCACTTTAAAGAGATAGAGTAAGTGACCTTAAAGCATATGGAAATAATTGATTAAATAGCTAGAATAATTGAGCAGTTAGTAAAGAGGCTATGGCACCACATGTATTACCTTGAAGGAAGGAGTTCGAATCACTTTGTATGCAATTTGACTTTTACTTTTGCTTCCCTTCCTTATTTGTCGATCAAGGAATAAATATGGCAATGGTAGACTTCATTATTTTGGTAAGGTGGCTAAAAGAATAAGGCAAGGTTGAAGTTGGGGAAAGGAATCAAGAGAAATAGGAAAGAAAGGGGGACATGAGGCTAATTCCATGGATGATGTTTTGGAAAGCTTAGGAGGCCAAACTCTAATCCTAAGGGGAGATGCATGTGGACGGTTTTGGAGTAGTTAGGTGGCTGAAATTTTATTTTGGCTTTTGGTAAAATCCTAGCTTTGTTTTGGCCAGAAATCCTTTTGGAAACTTTGTGCCATTTCTCTCAATTTTGCAACCCACCTTGCCGAAACATAGTAGAGCAATAGTGCATTATTTTCCTCTCAAATTCTTTTATTTTTCCTTTGCTTTGTGCCGAAATTACAAGCCTTGGTGACCATATGTTTCTTCTTTCTTTTTACTTTGGCCAAATTCCCCTAGCACATTTGTGCACTTTCTTGCTCTTTTGTTTGATCAAGATTTTCATCTCTTGTCTATCTCCTTTTTTGGATAGCCAAATCTTCCACCCTTCTATTGAATTCTCTTTTCCATTCGAGTGGTCATTTATGTACAATCGGTAAGTGAATTCTTTTCTATGATCATATTCTTTCCTCGTTAGTCGAATAAGTAATTATCACTATTCGGTTGTAAATCGTGATCGCAACCGAAAATGGTGTTATCCTCCACTTCTTCATGTTTTATTCACTCTCTCTTTTCGTAGTGCTTTACGTGGGAGGCCGTGTATTGTTCTAGCCGAAGTCAAACGGTGGTAATTGGATCCAATATCGATAAGGTAAGGGGGTTCATTTTTGGATTTTTGTTATATCCCTATTTGGCTATGTTGCAAATCAGATTGAAGGTTGGCTAATTGATATTGTTGGTAGGATCGATTCTTGGTGCATCGAGGGAGATCACCGTTGTGGTGTTGAAATCGGTAGAAAGCACAACTCGTAATCAAGGTGTGTAATCTCGTACCTTTCCAAATATATGTTTGAAATGGTGAGTAAGTCTCACATCTCTTTGAAAGTTTACATGAAATATTCTGTGATTCGGTAGAAATACCGAATAAAATCGATAACTGGCATTCGTGATCACTCGGGAGTGCGTATATTCGTAGTGGTAATCGTGTTTTGTAATAAAATAGTTTCGATCAGAAACAGTGACGTGTATTTGAAAAATCGCAAAAAATTGGATAAAAGGAATTAAAAAGTGAGAAAGATATTAGATTAAAGCTTACTGTGTCTAATTATGGAAGAAACGGAGAAGGAAAGGGAATACTATATTCTGAGATATGTTAATTTCAGTGAGACTGGTTCTGAATGACTTCAGGGTATTCTATTCTATTTTGGAGTACAAAGTTAATTATGGGACATAATTTATATGTATGGATTCCTTACTGAACCTATTTTCGATGGAAACAAGTGGGAGCAATAGATGAAAAGCGTATAGTAAGATATTTGTGATTAAGGAAAGAGAGGTCAGAATCATTGGACAGTGAAACAAGGAAAACTTTAAGGAATAAACTGTACTAAATGGTTAAGCTAAAAATTCTGGAAAAATTATAGGAGAAAGATATATGTGTCTACTTTCAAGGAAAATTTACGGATTTAGATTTCAAGTTTTCTAACTCGAGTTATGGTCAATTTAGACAGTATGACGCAGATGGACAGTTTCGATTTTATGCTCCAAATTAGTAGTTAAGCCTAGGTTGTGAAATTACCATAATACCCTTAGAGGGTAAATTACCGAAATACCCTTGGGCTGCGAGATTATCGAATTACCCTCAATGAGTAAAATTATGAAAATGCCCTTATGGGCCAAATTACAAAAATGCCCTTATGGGTCGAATTACGGAATTGCTCCTAATGGGCCGAAATACGAAATTGCTTAATGAACTGAATTGACATATTACTTTATGGGCCAATCTGATATATTTTGTTATGAGGGCCAAAAATAGGTTTAATGGGACAAATTTGCTGGATCGTTAAATGGGCCAAAATTTGCTAGATTGTTTAATGGGCCAAATTTGCTAGATCGTTAAATGGACCAAAATTTGCTAGATCGTTAAATGGGCTAAAGTTTGCTAGATCATTAAATGGGCCAAAATTGCTATTTTGACTAATGGGCCAAATTGATAACTTGTAATATGGGCTTTTTGTTGAAATTTACCTTATGAATATATTGTTATGCATTATCTGTATATACATGACTGCATGGGTTGGGATAATTGACTAAGAGAAGAAAGGCCTGTTGCCAAAATCTAGTTCGGTGACTCTGCCACAAATATTTTAAATGGCCTATTGCCCAAATCTAGTTCGGTGGCTCTGCCACAAATATTATAATTGGCTTAATGCCTGCTATTGGTGTGTTGGCGGGGTGGGTTGACTTGATCCCCACAGGTGTGTTGGTTGGTACAGGTGGTGTGTAGCGGATGGAAATTTAGGCTTGGTTGGGAATTGCACATCACATGCATTTTATATTTTTTATATTGCTACATTTGTAAATGGGCTTAGGCCCAAATATTTGCTTTATGGATTTTGGCCCAGTGAACAACGGTGAGTGGGTTACACACTGAGTTCTAAGTAACTCAACCCCTTCTTTCTTAACTCTGTAGGTAATGCTCCGTGAGGTGGACTTGGGCCATGGATGACTCGGTGGAGGCCATACTTCAGAAATAGTGTTATTAAATTTTAAATTTCTATTCCTGTTATTTTATTATTTTGGTTTAAGTTGTAATAAGGCCTCTGAAATATTTTATTATTTGCTTTATGGTTGGTTTACTTATTATTTTGCTTAAATTGTTTTAAACGAGAATTTTTCTAAAAGCTAAAATAAAGGTTTTCCAAAATCGATTAACAAATGGAATTCATAATAAAATTTTTACAAATATTTTTAATATGGAAATCTTCTTCAAATTTTCAATGTCATTTTCAAAAGTCACGTTTTATAAGATTATTAGTTCAAATCTAACGATTTATCAATCAATCTTCGAGGTTAGTAGTATTTTATCAAATGTCTCAAATCAAACTTGTTTTTCTTGATTTTAACCAAACTTATTTTAGTACGAATTTCAAATCCTTTATACGTTTTCTTCATTGTGACACGCCAGATTCGGGCCTAACTTCTGGGCCGGGTTTGGGGTGTTACAGTACAGGTTGGTTATACCAGACTGGATAGCTCACGTAGTTTTGGTCCTAATCGTGTGTCAGAGTCTTCAAAATTTATATAATGAATGATCTAGCCTAAAAACTAACTATGACAATGACTCGAGGCAAGCGCATGTAACAGCCCGATTTTGACCCTAATCAGAACAGTGGTTTCGGGACCACAAATACGAGTCTGAAAAATATTTTAAAAATTATTTTCTGTGTTTATTATGTGTGATTTTGCTTGTGTGAAATTTTCATGTTTTAATTTCGTTGTTTGAGTGTCCGATTAAATAAAAGGATTAAATTGCATAAAATAAAAATTTAGTGGTTAATTTTAGAAGGCCCGAATAGTGGATGTTCTTTTAATATGAAGGTTTTATGTTGCAATTTTTCCAATTAATTGATGATTGGACGGCACTAAGGTTATATTATATAGTTTTTATATTAAATATAAAAGTTAAAATAATAAATAATATATTATAAGTTATTATAATAAGACAAACATAAGAAAAAAAAAGAAGAAGCTATACTCATCGTTTATTTGACCGAAACAAAGAAAAGAAAAAATAATTAAGAAACAAGCTAGGTATTCGGCCCTTGCTTAAGCAAATTGAGGTATGTTTCCGTTTCGATTTTTGATAATTTTTATGTTTTTGAGATCGTTGCTTCAAGTACTACAAGACCCATGCTTTATTTTTTTTTTTTTGAAATTAATGATGATTTTGTGTTTGCCATTGATGATAGCTTGTGATTTTTTTGTTTGATGATGAAATATTAAAGATATGTGAAAGATTAACATGTTTTATCTTCGGATTTTTGATGAAATTGAGCAATTAGGGCTAAATTGTGAAAATAATATTTTAAGGGACTAAAATGTGAAAAAAAATGAAATGTATGGACTTGAATGGAGCTAATGAATATTCGGCCCTAGCATGATATATGTAAATTTTGTGTATTTTGTATTTTATGCAATGGGGGCTAAATTGCAAAAGTGTGAAATGTTAGGGGCAAAATGGTAATTTGCCCATTTATGTATTTTTTGGATTAAATTGAATGAATGTGTGTTTAAATTAGTTAAATTTGAATATGTTTAGATCAAGAACCAAAGAAATCAGATTTGGATCGAGGAAAAACAAAAGTTGTCGACTAGTAGTCCCGTTCTATTTTACATCGTCCGATGTAAGTTTGTAGGCAAATAGACGTGTTTAATTGTAGATAAATGTTAAATATATATGCTGGTATGAAAAATATGAATTTATATGTGCTTATGCCGAATGTGAATAAGCTTGGTAACCATGTTCGAATAGCCGATTTATAACGTCCGTCGATATCCGAGGTAAGTCTTTAAGCAATTAAACATCATTTATTTCGAATATAAAATGGTTTACTATGATGATTTGAATTTTATAGTTGTATAGTAGGGTAGCCGAATGTGATTTAACATTTAATTAATGTGGTTGAGTTTTATTTGACTGAGTTAAAACCTCTGAAAGTTTGTATGGACTGTTTATGGAATGACTTTATAATAGTGATATTCAGGCTTTGAGCTTAGCAAGCCTTGTGCTGGTGAATTTGATCAGGCTTTGTGCCTAGCAGGCTTATTTCCGGTGAATAAATATCAGACCTCAAGTCTAGCAGGCCTAGTGCCGGTGTGTGATTCAGGCTTTTTGCCTAGCAGGTTTTATACCAGTGATTTATTTTCAAGTTTATGTCTATAAGACTTCTCATTTATGTGGAAAGTGAGCAAGTAAGTTGATCTAAATCACCTTGAATATTCGACCACATAGGTATGTGCATATGTGATGATGTATTGAACTTGTATATTTGGCCACATGTGATGTTATATTAAACTTGAATAATTGAGTAGCAAGTACATATGTGAATGTGAAAAAGGTATTCGGCCTTGTAAATAAATAATATGAACATTATTGAAATTATTTTTGAATATATGCAATTGGTGGTATATTCGGCCATGGATATAAATATATTTATAATTGTTATACTTTTGACTTACGAGTGTATGCATATAAGTGTATGTGTATTTAGTATGATAAAGATGTTTTGGCTTGGTCATTGAATGATAGTTTGTTAATGTATCTTTATATATAAAAGTGTTCTTTCGGTCATTACTATGCTTATGTATAAGAAGCTGTACTTTGATTCATGAGTATAAGTATATGTGTTCACATAATGATATTTAGCTTTGAAATTGAAGGATATTTTGCTTATATATTATGTGTGTGTGTGTGTGTGTGTGTGTGTGTGTGTGTGTGTTGTGCGTGCGTGCGTGCGTGCGTGCGTCTTGTAAGCATCTTGTGCATGCGTCTGCATAATGTGGCGTGTGTGTGTGTGTGTTCATTCGGCCATGAATAATATACAAGTGAAAGTACATATAAAATACATGAATTTGTAAGTTTAAAGATTTAAAGTAACTATGATAGAAAAAAAAAATGGTTTAGTTTATATGATTTGATTATGTAGCTAAGTTCTTTATTTGCTTATGACTTACTAAGCTATGTAAGCTTACTCTATGTGTGTTCATGTTTACCTCTGTTTTATAGATTTTGAATTCAAGTTTCGAGCTTGGGAATCATCAGAGAAACTTATCACAATATCGACTATCTTCGGTATTTTATAAGCTGAATTTTTGAACCTATGGCATGTATAGGCTAGATTGAAATTTTAAATGTTGGATTTTGGTTTTGTATAAATTAAGACATGTGAAAATGGCCTAACTTCAATTCTTTATTATGTTTTTGTTTGATTATGGCTTACGTTCATTTGGTCATTATGCTATATGTCTTGAATGAATGGTATTCATGATATCTATTTTGTGCATTGAAAATGGTTAGTAATTTTGGATGTGTGCATTTGGTTGATTTGGTTATGAAATATGGATAGATAAAAGTATGAGTGAATTTGGTTGTTAATTTGGTTAAGATCTTATTCATGAATTGGTATTAAAGGATGATCGGTTATGTTAGAATATAGAAAACGTTTATTTTGATATGTTTGTTACGTAGTAGATAAGATTTGTGTATGGGATATATGTTTATATTTGGTTATTGATTTATTCTTGTTAAGTATAGATTGTATCATGAATTGATTTGGAAGCTTATAAAATGTACTTGTGTACTCAGTTATTCGGTGGAAATATATGGAAGGATTATGGTCAACTTGGTGATTCAGTACCTGTATATATATTTATATATATATATATATTCATATTTCTCGCACAAGATGAAATGGTATGACTCATTTATTAACTCAAAATATATATGTATAAGGGAAAATGGTGTTGTTTCAGGTTATGAAGTAAATGATGTTTGTGTTTGAGTTATAATATGCAATGCATTAATTAGTAAAATGTATGTCAAAAATATGTGATACATTGGAGTATGCTTAAGTTATAAAATAATGATAGGTATGACCATTTGGATTTGATAATTATTTAAAATCAATTAATATGTACTAGTAGATCTTGGTTGTCAAATAGACATGAAATGAATATGTTTATGTATCGCTTTCAAATGACACATTATTTGAACATTTTGGATAATCTATTTGAGTGGTTTAATTAGTTAAGTTGATGATATATTTTAGCATATGCTAAGTGAATTATATGATTATTTATTCATGTTATGCAAATGTAGTAATAAGGCAAACGAATGTTACTATCGAATATTTCGCTTATATGAACAGTAATAATGTATGTTTGATTGTATAAAGTATGCGCATGACATTTATTTGACAATTAAAATATTTTATATTTGAATTATTCAAATGTCATCAAATTTAAAGTATACATAGTTGATAAGTATGTGAAATGAAATGCATATATGAAAAAAAAATTCTAGATGATTAACCTTTAAAGGAAGTCTGTTTTGAATTGTTTTATGATCAGTAACGCCTCGTAACCCTATTCCAGCGATGGATATGGTTAGGGGTGTTACATCGCACCTCTCGAACAGTAGTACAGTTTAGTGGCAAGACCGGATTGTCGAACCCAAAGGAAGCAAAAGTACTAATACTAACTTTCTTTATATTTTTAACCTAAGAATTAAAGGAATTGTTGTTTAATCTAAAATTAACTAACTACTAAGCTAAAGATGCTAAGACAAAGAGAAGGAATTGGGGAAATACTTGTGGGAAAAACCAATTGATTGAGACAATACCCGAGGAAGAATCCACCTAGACTTCACTTGTTATCTAACTCTGAACCAAATGATTTATTCACTTGACTTGATCCGTAGGATTCCCTAATTTATATTAATACCTCTCTCGAGGCTACTAACGTCTAACCCTAGGTTGATTAATTGAAATCTCTTTCTAATTAAAACCCCTAGAATTGCATTAACTCGATCTACGGACTCCCATATTAGGTTTGACCCTAATCCAACAGATTTTTGTCATCATATCTCTAGGGTTGTGATCAACTTCGCTTGACTATGCTAGATCTACTCGTACACAGGGTCTATTCCTCTCTACCTAACAGCATAAATGCTTAAATCAATATCCTAAGATATCAAAATAAGAATTAAGAACACATAGTTAAGAACAAATCAAGTATTTATCATACGACTCAGAAAACAATAACAATATCTGTCTTAGGTTTCATCCCCCTCAGGTATTTGAGGGGTTTAGTTCATAATCATAAAAGAATACATCTTAGAAGAAAATATAAAACAATACATAAAGAAAACCCTAAAACCCCCTTAAGGAATTGAAGGAGAGCTCCTCAGTCTTGAGTTTGACTCTGGCTTCTTGAGATGAATCAACTGGCTTTCTTCGAGTGAATCCCACAATTCGGCCCCTCTAGCTTGGCTCCTTGGCCTAGCTGAACGCCCCCTTGAAGGTTGGCCTCTAGGGTGTTTATATAGGCTTTTGGAATGGCTTTCTTTGCCTCTAAGTACCCTATTTCGAATAGAATTCAAATAGGTCACGTTAGGGACACACTCATGGCATACGCTTGTGTAAGTCAAGGCCAGGCCGTGTTCGGGTCTGTTAATGAGGCACGACCGTGTGGTCTTGGGCCCAGGCCGTGCCAATTTCATAATTTGGCCCATTTACTCCGTTTTCAACCCGTTTCTTGTTCTTTTCATCCTCCGGTGCTCTCCTAAGTATAAAACATGAAAACAAAAGATTAAGAGCACCAAATTCCACAATTAAAGAGATAATTCATCCAAAAGTATGCTAAATGCGGGATTAAAATATATTCATATTACGGTTTATCAAATACCCCCACACTTAAGCTTTTGTTTGTCCTCAAGCAAAATTCTCAACTTACAATTAAAACGAACTTCCTCAATTCATAATATTCATCGATAATGTTTCATCATAATTCATAGATAATTTATACATGGATAATTTAACTCAAAGAGTCCTAAAGATTCAAGCAATCAAAGTCATAAGTTTATAGCATGAAAAATATAGGTGTTTCCCCTTATCTAAATAATTACCTTTAATTCAAAATTGTCAAGAGTTGGCATCCTCACTAAAGATTCACTCAAATCACTCGAAGTGTTTAAGGTTCAAAATAAAGCACTCATCAGACAAACATGAAAAGTTATTACCATAGGCTTGCATGAAAATCAAATCTCCACCACTATAAAATGAGATGATACACAAATCAAAAGTCCTTTAAAGGGTTGTAATGAGGCTTAGGTTAAAGGTGTGGATAAAGGCTGAATTAGAAGGTTAGAATTGAAATTGAAATGACAAATTACCTAACTAGAAAAATGAACTAATCCTGAATAATTACATCAATTAAAAACTTGAAATACTAATAATACGAGCTTCTTCTTCAAGATGTTGAATTTAAACGTATAAGCTCACTTAATCACAGGACTAATAATGAATATACTTCAATTTTTTTAAGAGCAAATCAATAAATACATAATATAAGAAAAAATTCAACTACTGATCAAATCAAGTCTCGATAGGAGGGTTGTCAAAAGGAATGGTGATAACAAATACAAGATGGGTTTTGGGTTAATATTAGTGGGTGAGTCGATAAAAAAGGTTGTTAGGATCAACGGGGTTCACTAGGGGTTAATTGTGAAGGTAGGATTTTAGTGGAGTAAGTGGGTTAAATCTTAGGTTCCTTTATCATCTCAGTATATCAAATCAAAGATGTGGTCTTGACATGTATAATCGAAGCAAGTTCTAGAATAATAAATCAATGTTGACACACTCATAATCAATAAAGTGAGCACAAAAAGAATGTATGCTCTAAAAGGTTCAAAATCTCACAAAAATTATGGGTTTTTGATGACAACCTTGTAAATTTTAAACTTCAAGGTAATAATTAGATTCAGGTAGACAACCTAACAAAATTTTAATTTTTAAAAATAGACTCATCATGCTTGATTCTCTAGTATCTTAAAGTTTCAATCATCACTGTATAATTATCAATGACTTAATCCGAAACATATCAATAAAAATCATAAATCAACAAGAATTTCATTCTAATTATTTATATGAGAAAATTACTTAAGAATAAGACATAATTCATGGATTTTCAAATAATACTATAGTTAACCCCCCACACTTAAGATGTACATTGTCCTCAATGTACAAAGATAGATAATAATCATATAGTAAGAAAATCAAAAGAGAGGGAGAGAAGTGAAACTTTCTGAATTTTGGATGAAATCCTTGGAGGATGATTAATGATGATGACTTAGGTATAGGTGAATGTGGTAGTGAATACTCCGGTGATGTGTTCATTCTTGGAGTGGCACATTGAACCTTTTTAAATTGTTAAGTCATCATTAAATTTTTAGGGAGTACTATTTAATGGATGTTGTTAAAGATACTCGAGAGTTAGACAACCAGTGATAAAAGAAATCAAATTATACTTAATAATGGAAAATAAAAAATAAAAATAAAAGTAATAAAATGACTCAAAGGTCCTCATCATCAGAGTGATCTCGAGGTGGTGGTGGCGGCGATATGTGAAAAAGCTGATAATGTCGACCACGGTCACCTCGAACAGCCGTGTGTATTTATCTCAGCCCGTGTTCTTTAGGCAGTTTCGACCACGGTCGCGTCGCACGGCCGTGGCGTTTAGTCAGAGCCCGTGTTTTGGGGAAAACTTTTGTCCTGTTTCTGCACGATCTCCGCCACGCCCCTGTACTAAAATCCGTAGTGTCCACACGGCCGTGTGTAAGGCCGTGTGGTATGGAAATCTGCACTTTGGTCAGTTTATAGTTAGGTGCTAAAAATTGAAAATATAGACATTAGTGGGGTTAGTGCTCGAGTTGCCTCCCGAGAAATGCTCGTTTAAAGTCTTGAGCTAGACTTACCTGTTAGTCATATGGCCATGGTGGTTCATGGAGTCGAAACTCCTTTTTCTTAATATGGTTTGAGTCAGGTAATATTTACCTCAAAAGTGCTGAAATTAGAATGTGTTACCTCAACCGTTCCATATGGGAAGACCTTACATGTCGTAAAAGGAATCACACAGTTTGTATTAAGCTCTAAAGCGGCTAATTGAGGGTCGGTTGCATCTGACAGTACACTAAATGTGAGCTCACGTGGTAGTTTATTTCGTAGAGTTGCTTGGCACACTACGTTTAGCTCCACATGCAACGTATCTTCTAATTTACGTTTGTTTGTCAAAAACTCTTTTAAAAATTTCCTTGAATCTGGCATCTACGAAAGAGCTTAAAGAAATGGCAAGTTAATATGTAATTTCTTTGGAAGTTTAAGAAATTTACCAAATTGTTCCTCTGTGTGGTTTTTCTTTATCGCATTGGGGAACGAAACACGTGGTTGGTACTTTGTAATTACCGGGTTTGGTTTATCATGGCTTACCTCAACCTTACCTTCCTCTATTACATTCTCTTGCTTCAATTTTGATTTATCTAACCCTTCACTATCGTGAGCAGTTATTTCTTGAGGTTGCTCTCTTGGGTTAGTTTCGGTGTTACTTGGCAAGCTTCCTTGTGGTCGTTCTGAGATGATCTTGGCAAGTTCTCCTAATTGGTTCTCGATCTCTTGAATCGATGCTTGTTAATTTTTAAGTGTTGTCTCGATGTTTTGAAAATGAGTTTCTGACACCGCGATGAATTTTGTCAGCATCTCTTCAAGGTTTGACTTCTTTTCTTACTGGTGATGTGGTTGTTGAAAACCTGAAAGAAGTTGCAGTCTTTGATTACCTTGACCTCCCCACAAGAAATTGGGATGATACCTCCAACCTACATTGTAAGTGTTACTGTAAATATTATTTTGAGGTCTAGAATAGTTACCCATATAGTTGACTTGCTCGTTCTCTGTGCTAGGGTTGTAGGATAGACATTCTGTATTGTTCACCCCACTTCCATCTGTATCGTACTGTATTACCGGATGTACCTACGTAGAACCATACAAACCATCAATTTTTTTATTTAAAAGCTCTACCTGGTTAGATAACATGGTGACCGCGTCAAGGTTGAAAACACTGGCTGCTTTAATAGGCTTTGTCCTCATGACTTGCCACTGATAATTATTCAATGACATCTCTTCAGTTTCTGCGAGCGATATGTTCTATTTCACTGTCATAAAGTAGAGGTCCTGACGGGTTTCTTCTAGTCATAAACTAGAATACCTGCCAGAAGAAAATAACAAAATTTAGAAAAATAAAATTTAATTGCAAAAATAAAATAAAATATAATATGGCTAAAGTAATAAAAATTAAGCGTTCTTAATATTTCAGTTCCTTGGAAACGGCGCCAAAAACTTGATCGTCTATCAGAGTCTTAAAAATTTATATAATGAATGATCAAGCCTAAAAACTAACTGTGACAACGACTTGAGGCAAGTGCACCTCTTGAACAATAGTACAGTTTAGTGGTAAGATCGAATTGTCGAACCCAAAGGAACCAAAAGTACTAATACTTTCTTTTTATTATTTAACTTAAGAATTAAAGGAATTATTGTTTAATCTAAACTTAACTAACTACTAAGCTAAAGATGCTAAAACAAAGAGAAGGAATTGGGGAAATACTTGTGGGAAAAACCAATTGATTGAGACAATACCTGAGGAAGAATCCACCTAGACTTCACTTGTTATCTAACTCTGAACCAGACGATTTATTCCCTAGACTTGATCCGTAGAATTCCCTAATTTATATTAATACCTCTCTCGAGGCTACTAACGTCTAACCCTAGGTTGATTAATTGAAATCTCTTTCTAATTAAAACCCCTAGAATTGCATTAACTCGATCTATGGACTCCCATATTAGGTCTGACCCTAATCTGGCAGATTTTCGTCATCCTATCTCTAGGGTTGCGATAAACTCCGCTTAACTACGATAGATCTACTCTTGGACAGGGTCTATTCCTCCTCTGCCTAAGAGCATAAATGCTTGAATCAATATCCTGAAATATCAAAATAAGAATTAAGAGCACATAGTTAAGAACAAATCAAGTATTTATCATACAGATTAGAAAACAATAACAAGATCCGTCTTAGGTTTCATCCCCCTCAGGTATTTGAGGGGTTTAGTTCATAATCATAAAAGAATACATCTCAAAAGAAAATATAAAACAAAACATAAAGAAAACCTTAAAACCCCCTGAAGGAATTGAAGGAGAGCTCCTCAGTCTTGAGTTTGACTCCGGCTTCTTGAGATGAATCAACTGGCTTTCTTCGAGTGAATCCCACAATTCGGCCCCTCTAGCTTGGCTCCTTGGCCTAGCTGAACGCCCCCTTAAAGGTTGGCCTCTAGGGTGTTTATATAGGCTTTTGGAATAGCTTTATTTGCCTCTAAGTACCCTATTCCGAATAAAATTCAAACAGGTCATGTCAGGGACATGCCCATGGCACATGCCTGTGTAAGTCAAGGCCAGGCCGTGTTCGGGTCTGTTAATGAGGCACGGCCGTGTGGTCTTGGGCCCAGGCCATCCCAATTTCATAATTCAGCCCATTTACTCCATTTTTGGCCCGTTTCTCGTTCTTTTCATCCTTCGGTGCTCTCCTAAGTATAAAACATGAAAACAAAGGATTAAGAGCACCAAATTCCACAATTAAAGAGATAATTCATCCAAAAGTATGCTAAATGCAGGATTAAAATATGTTTATATTACGGTTTATCAGGTCCTTATCCGGACAACTATCGATTCTATGGCGATAATTCTCGACGCCAATTGAATTAACTCATGCAATGACATCGCAGATAATCACAAAAGGCGACAATTCTGGACGCAATCTAGAGTTTACTCATACAGCGATATTAATGCAATAAGATAGCAAAATTAAGGATAAAATAGGCTAGGATTCACTAAGTTATAAAATGTAAATTACTGAACTGAAAATTCTAAAATATATTTTAAAGATAATTAAATGGAGACAAATTAACCAATAAGTAGGGAGAAAACGTATGTTCTTTCTAGTACTACCACAACCCCAAACTTAAGTTTTTACTTGTCCTCAAGTAAAACAAAAAATAGCAAGGCTACACAAGAATTTACTAAGGCAAATGATCATTCTAGCAACTTGAATCACCTAAAATCCCAATGAATGAGTCACATTCAGATGATAGAATATTGCATTAAAAAGACATAAGTATGAATGAACAAGATTGCAACTTCATCAAAACTAGCATCATGCATTAAATGATAAATTCTATCTACCAATACAACATTTATTGTACAATGTATGTTTCTTTTTTTTTTTTTGTGAATAAGGGATATCATTACATTACTGTACCGTTGTTCCTGAGAAGTAACGATGGAGTGCAACAAACCCCCAAGGAGTATGTAATTACACTGACAAACACTCATGCAACGATAGCCTTTGGTCAGATTCATTTCTCTAACGCTTGCATTGGAGTGTTCCCTCTTTAACATTTCACAATACACCCACTTTGGAGTGTCTCTTATTCATAACTATATATATAAGCAGGTGTAAAAGGCAGATTCATTCAAGATTCAAGGAATGCTACTAGTTATCCATTATTAATACAGCCTAAATCATTCATCAAAGAATTGAAGATACTACATTCATTCCAATTTATCCAACTAATTCATTGATAATTCACATGCTTCAAGAATTAAGCATCGAATGTAACAAAAAATTTTAAACACATTTTCATTAACCATAAATAAACCTTGCATGCTTCAAAGAAAAATTATGAAATGTGGGTGTAATTCCAAACCTCATATGCATTCCCCCAAACTTAAAGTTTGCATTGTCCCTAATGCATTAAAATTAATGTGGAATGACAATAGAAATGCAACGACAATATATACTTATTGAAATAAAACCTACAGCTACATGCAATGCATGAATACTACAACTAAAGCTTAAAATAAACTAACTCAGTTATCCACAGCAGTCGATTTGGTTACATGATGTTTCTTTTTCCTCCTTTTCTTCTCCTCCTTCTTTTGTTTTTTATCCTTGGAGCACTTCCTTTTCTTTTCTTTGGGCTTTCTGCGGTCTTCAGATTGCTCCTCAGTTCCTGGCTCAGTCCGGATATCATCGGCTGCTGTTTGTGTAGGAGAGGCCATTTGGAGTGGTCCAGTGTAGACCACTATTTCCCATGAATTGCATTGCTCCTCACTAGTTATCTCAGCAACTTCTATCGATCTTTATCTAGTTCACTCCAACTTCTCAATATTTACACCCACAGATTCGAGTGCGGTGACAACTTTCTTAACAAAATATTCTTCTTCTTTTTCTTTCTCCATTTCAGCAACTTCTTTTTCTGCAGCATCAACTTCCTTCTTAACAATAGTGTCCTCTTGATCAGCAAAAATGTTATCCTTACATAACCTATCAATCTTTTGCAAGCATTCGTCGATGTCCATAGATTCCTCTTCTTTTTTTAGTATCAAAGACCTACACAATGGGTGGGTATGCCACTGGTCTGTCTCGATCTTCTAAGTCATTATCCGAGGAAGATAGGTCATAATTATGAATGATTGGTAGAAACACAGGGAATTCTAGTAGTAGGGATGGGCTCAGTTAGCCTAATGTGGCTACAATAAAACTATTCCAGGCTCTAGTATAAGCATATAATAAATTCTGGGATCACTTCATATCTTCTACTGTAGCAACAAGCTTGATCTACCTGTTGTTGGTGGAATTTACCATTTTTTTAAAATCCTTCAGTTTGTGCTATAATGATGTCTATGCATTCATGCTTATTCCTTTTCTGTTAATTTTGGCTTTGCCCTTTCTTGTCTTGCTAGTCTCCGCCTCCTTCAGTATCGGCGTGTCCTTACCTCGAGCCATTCTTTCAACAAAAGCTTCATTCATTAGGCCCTTTTTTTCCAGTATTTATTCACCAACACGGGGCATGATTCCTCTTTGCTGGCACAATAACATCACTAGGGATGGGAAAACTAAAATCCCAGTCTGCCTTGTAGTGCAGTCAACTATTTCTTGGTGAAGAATTACGCCCAGATCAATTTTTTGGCCCTTGAGTATAGAATGTATCAGGCACATTCTGTTTAGGGTGATTGTCGTGCTGTGAGTGGATGGCTTTAGTCTGCAGTTGACAAAGTGAAACCAAATTTTACTTTGCAGTGCCAGGAAGTGACAGTGCATCGTATAGTTCTTTTTATGGGAACCCGTCCAAACTGCTCCCTTGACACACCAACAGGTCGTATTTTTCATCTGTGATGTCATCCATGAACTCAGAGTGTTCGTCGACATCGACCTTGGTGTTGTACAGCTCGTTGATGGTTATAGTGTCCCATGGTATTAAACCTTCTCGAACGAAAATAAACTCTAACTCAAGATCATAAAGATTGGCATAGAATTCACATACCAGTGAAGGCGAGTAGCTTCCAGGATGGTTGCAAAAAGTTTCCCATTTTAACTTCAAGATGGTTTTGAAGACTTGTTTGCCCAAATCTTGTTGTGGCGAAAGAGAAATGCCCTACTCGAGATGAAAGTTGCGCTTCAATATGTTGTTGTGAAATCATTCCTTTTCCACTTTATTTAAAAAGACTACTAGCTCATTTGCCTGCACTGGCCTGGGGGATTCCGATTCATGGACTATGGTAGCAGAGAATGCATGTTCCTCAACAGATTTGGTGGCTTTCTTGACCAAGCCCCTTATTTTTGCAGTCTTTTTTTTAGGGAAAATGATTTAAAGGTAAAAGGATAGGATTTTTAGAAGAGAAAAGAAATAAAAATGGCTTCTTGAATGCGTTATAGTCGGTACAGTGAGGAAGAATTTATAGTGAGTGAAAGAGGAAGATGGAGAGGCGTGTTGTTTTATGGAGAGGTATAGGGCTAGCGGGAAGAGTTGTGTCCAATAGAAATTATGTCTGCTCAGAAAGATCAAACGGCTGAGTGAGTTTTGATCCAACAGTTGAATCAAAATTTCTGGAACACCTCTAACCCGTATTCGTCGTCAGAACAGGGTTATAGAGCATTACCAAAATTTATAGAACAATTACAGATAATTCATGTCATTTACTATTCATATCTGAAAATAATCATATTGTCCCTTGAATAGACCGTCAAGGCCCAATTTAAGCATTAGAAACAAGTTGGGACTAAATAAGGATCTTAGAGAATTTTTTGCAAAATTTCAAAATTTTTCTTATATAAAGAGGTCACACGTCCGTGTGAGTAGGCCGTACGGCTCACACGGCCAGGTGACATGCCCATGTCTCAGGCCGTGTGAGCATTCAATGTGAGACAAACGGCCGTGTCCCAGCCTGTGTCCTTACCCGTGTAACTAATTCTAAGCATTCTGCTTCTCAATTTTAAGATGCAGGGGACACATGGCCAAACCACAGGCCCATGTGCCAGGCTGTGTGCCATACACGGTCAAGACACACGCCCGTGTGTCTCCCCGTGTGGAAAAAATAAAGCCATTTTCTAGCTTTATTTCTCACCCAAATTTTTACCATTAACCCACAACAACACTTCTACATACCAACCAATTCTAAGCATTAAACCAAGCACACATCATTAACATGCATAATATAACATCACATACATTCATATATGTAAACTTACATTTTTGTAAAAACATATATTTTACCCTAATTCAATCTAACCATACCATACATATATATATATATATATATATATTAAGCATGATATAACCTTATAATAATATACCAAAACATACCATCATTAGCCATTCCAATGGCCACATTACAAACATCCATTTACTTGCCAAACATTGGCAAAGTTAGTCAATACATGCCATTATATCAAAATAAGTTTACTATTTATACCAAAATGAACTGGTGGATAATGTGATGATGCTCCGACCAGTCTCTGACCTTTACGAGTTTTCGAGCACTATAAAATAGAGGAAATAAAACCTAGTAAGCATTTAATGCTTAGTAAGTTCGTTTAACAGAAATTTACTTACCAATCATATTCATTTAAATTAAGCATACAAACATGTATCCAAAACTATATGGCCATTTGCCTAACACATAACTTCAACAAATATGTTAGTCACTTATTTCATGTAAATATCAACAGTAGGGATGAGCTCATCAAATATAAATATCTAGTCTCATGTAATTCATGAATATACAAGTATTGATTCATCTTGATTTCATATGTTCTCATGTCATAATTTCACCTGTTGAATCATTTGAGATCTCAATGGATACTTGGATAATACACTTGAAGTGTACAATTCTATAAATCTGTCAATTCATATCTGGGAGTACTTTTATGAGCACTTAAACAGAAAGATCTCTCACAATCACAATAACGGGAAGCTCAAGTGAGCTATAAAATGGGAAGTTTATCCAGGCTTATTAACAGGAATCTCACAAAAAGCCTATAACTGGTAGCTCCAAAGAGCACTTAATCAGGAAGTACAAGATAGTAATTTAACGGGAAGTTCAAGCGAGCACTAACGGGAAGCTGACAAAGAGCTTTTAATCGGGAAGTTCACAAAGAGCCATATAACGGGACGCTCACAAAGAGCTGCGGTACGCCCACAACACATGTAGGGTCACAACCAATCGGGATGCTCCGAAGAGCATTTAACGGGAAGCTCGCAAGAACCATATACGGGAAGCTTGAGAGGGCTTATAACGGGACACTCTTTCAAGCTACGGTATGTCCGTAACATATGTAGGACTACTACCATTTCGGGAAACAGAACCCTGTATCCAATCGAACTTCATTCATTCATACATAATTTAACATTTATCGAGTATTTTCCAGACATGAAATTAAATTTCATATACATGGCCAATACACAATTCATTTACAAATCATTTAAATCAATTCAAATATATAATTACACAATTAAGTTACACGAACTTACCTCGATACTTGTTCGTATATGAGAATCTACTAATCCAAAACTCTTTGTTTTCCTCGCTCCAACTCAGTATTAGGTCTTTTCGGATCTATGTAAATGAATTTAACATCAATTTAACCCATTTCATTCTCATTTACATTCAATTCACACCTTAGGCAAAATTACCATTTTGCCTCTATACTTTTTCAAAAATGACAATTTTGTCCCTAGGCTCGAAAAATAAAATGCATGTAATTTAATTGTAACATCCTGAATTTGGGCCTAGTAGATTTGGGCCTATTGGGTTGTAACGCCCCAAAAATCCCGAAACTTTTAATTTCTGTGCATGGGAGTTAATATGTATGTGTAGCACTTAGAATAATAATATTAAGGTATTATCGGGATTATTTGAAGCCTTAGAGTTAGGGGAGACCATAGGAAAAATTTATGTTCTTACTTAGTGGACCCTAGTCTCAGGCATGAGGGCTCATAAGCAGATTAAGAAAAGAGGGGACACAAAAATGGGCTCAGGATTGATGAAAGGGGAAGTGTTCTGTTGTAGTGGCTTATGCCATGATCTGTTGTAGTGGCTATTGCCATGATCTGACGATGAGCAGCATGACTGCCATTGATGGTGTGTAGCGGTGTGGGTTGATTGTAGAAATCCCCAATGGTGTGATTGGCAGGTAAGGGTGGCGTGTAGCGGATGGAAACCTAGGATTTGGGTTGGGCTTGCATAATTATTGTTATATATATTAATCAATTATTCTATTCTGTGGGGCTAAGGCCCAAACCTAATGGTGCATGAGGGTTGCACACTGAGTCTCGCGACTCAACCTATTATTTAATATTTTCAGGTAGCACCTAGTGCATCGGACCGAGCTGGAGAGGAGTGCAAGGTGGCCATGCAAGAGAGTATCTGATCCAACAGAATTTTATTTTTAATATTTTTGATTAAGGATTTTAAGTCTCAATGTAATAAGGCCATGGGCCACTAGACTTATATTTATTTTGGGGTTTTATGTTGGGTTTTTTTTATTCTTAGGCATTTAAATTTTATGTTTAAATTAAGCTGAGACATGTGGTAAATTTCGGTTTTACTTTAAAAACACCAAGGCATTTTATAACTTCATATCTTATATAACTTAATAAATTATTAAGTTTTCGGTATAAATGTTTAAACCTGATGATTGGTTTCCAAAGTGCCACAAGTTTTATAAAATCTCCTTAGTGACATACCAGATCCGGTCGTGGTGTTTGGGCCGGGTTTGGGGTGTGACATTAATCCTTTTTCCAAGCCTAATCGATCTTTACATATAATATTTACAGCACATATATTTCATAAAAATCAGAAATTTTCCATGAATTTTACAGTTTACAATTAAGTCCTTAAATCACAATTTCATGAAAATTCACTTTACAAAAGTTGTTTATCTATAAAAAAACCTTTCATTTTCTACCATAAATTTCAATATTTCAGCATATTCATCCATGGAAAAATTTTGATACTTTGATATCTTTTCAAATTAATCCCCAAAATAGATAGATTAAGCCATTCCGATTTCAAAAATATAAAAATTACTAAAAACGGGACAAGAATTCATACCTAATTAAGCTTGATCAGTTTCCTTTCTCTCTCCTAGGGTTTCCATGTAAATTTTGGGGAAGAAGATGATATAAAATGATGTTATTTGATATTTATTTTATTTATGATCTTTAATTTTTCAACTTTCCAATTTCATCCTTTTCTTTTTCAAATTTTCCATGGATGAATCACCAAAAATATCTACTAACTGTTATTTAATGGTCTAATTACCATATAAGGACCTCAAGTTTTGAATTCCATAGCTATTTGATACTTATAGCTACTACAACTCAACTTTTGCATTATATGCAATTTGCTCATTTCCATAATTAAGCACATAATCGATAAAATTTTCTTATTAGAATTTTCATATAACATTCCTATCATAATATGGCCCATGCAATAATATTAAAATAACTTTTCTTTCTAGATCAGATTTCTGATCCCAAAACCACTATTTCGATTTCACTGAAAATGGGCTGTTACAATTTCTCTGAATTCGGACAAGCTATAAATGGTAGTGTAGACGTATAGAATGCACTGACAACAAGATTTCAATGTGTCAACAATGGTATCTAACTATTCTGCAAAAAATAAGGAAAAAAAAAACTTTAACAAAACATAAATAAAATAAAATCACGGAGTGTTAATTGAAAATTAAAACTTTTCGACCAATTTAATGGTCTCTGCCTGCTTTTAATCATTGTTGCCAAAATAATGTTTCAACCTCTGTCCATTCACTTTGAACTGATGTCCATCACACACATCTCGAATTGTGACTACACCATGAGGAAATACGGCGATAACTTCAAAAGGTCCAGAACAACGTGAACGCAATTTACCTAGGTACAATGTGAGTTGAGAATTGAATAATAAAACTTGTTGACCGGCGATAAATTTTTGCTGTAATATAATCTTGTCATGCCATCGTTTGGTCTTTTCCTTGTAAATTGCAGCATTTTCATAAGCATTTCTCCTAATCTCCTCCAATTCAGTGATATCCAATAGTCTTTTCTTTCCAGCTGCTTCAAAGTCCATGTTCACTTGCATAATTGCCCACATTGCTTTACGTTCCATTTCGACTGGCAAGTGACATGCTTTCACAAAAACCAATTGATACGACATCCCTAAAGGAGTTTTGTATGTTGTCCGCAATGCCCATAAAGCCACATCCAATCGGAAAAACCAATCTTTCCGTGAAGGGTTTACAACCTTTTCAAGAATGTTCTTAATTTGTCGATTCAATACTTCAGCTTGTCCATTGGTTTGCGGACAATAAGTAGTAGCCATTCTATGATTAACTCTATATCTCTTCAGTGCGGTCGCCACATGGTTGCAATGAAAGTGTGTACCCTGATCACTAATCAATGCCTTTGGTGTGCAAAGCGGATGAGTATATGCTTGTGAAAAAATTTTAGCACTGTCTTTGCATCATCCTTTGGGACTGCAATAGCTTCCACCCACTTCAAGATGTAGTCAACAGCTACTAATATATAAATATTTTCAAATAAACTCGAAAATGGTCTCATAAAATCCATACCTTAAAAATTAAATAATTTAACTTCCATAATTAGTTGTTACAATATTTCATTGCATCGGGATATAGAACCGATGCGTTGACACCTATCACATTGATTCACAAAATTGTGGGCGTCTTTGAATAATATCAGCTAGTAGAATCCTGATTGGAGAGCTTTAGCAACAGTTCTCATACCACCGAAATGACCTCCATAAGGAACATCATGACAATGCTTCAGGATTGAAAGCATCTCATTTTCCAAAACACAACTCTGAATGATGTTGTCATTGCATACTTTGAATAAATACAACTCGTTCCAATGATACTTCATTACGTCATAAAGAAATCTTTCTTTTTTATGGCCTGTGACACCCAATGGGAGTTTTCTACACACTAGATAATTAACAAAATCAGCATACCAAGGGGTTGTATCTACCGCAAATAACTTGTCATCTGGGAATGTGTCGACAATTTGAAGTATGTTCCCATCTTTACTGCCAACTTCCAGCTGAGACAGATGGTCCACAACTTGATTCTTTGAACCCTTACGATCTTTTATCTCGATGTCAAAATAGTAATATCCAGTGTATCAGTCTTGGTTTGGCATCCTTTTTCACAAAGAGATATCTCAATGCCGAGTGATCAGTGAATACATCAACCTTTATGCCGACAAGATAGGAACGAAACTTTTCAAAAGCAAAGACTACATCCAACAGTTCTTTCTCAGTGGTGGTATAATTGAGTTGAGCCACTGTAAGAGTTTTACTAGCATAATAGATGCCGTGAAATATTTTTCCCTTTCGTTGTCTTAAAACTGCACCCACGACAAAGTTGCTTTCATCACTCATAACTTCAAAAGGTTGAGACCAATCTGGTGCAACGACAATGGGTGCATTCACAAGCTTCTTTTTTAACTGAAGAAAGGCGTCCAAGCATGCATCATTAAAAAGAATTTTTGATTCCGCTCCAGCAATGAGTACAAGGGCTTTGCAATTTTCGAAAAATCTCTAATAAACGGTCGGTAAAAGCCCGCATGTCCCAAGAAACTGCGAATACCTTTCATGTTTGTTGGTGGAGGTAATTTCTCAATGATTTCCACCTTAGCTTTTTCTATTTGAATGCCTTGACTAGAAATACGGTGTCCTAACACAATGCCTTCAGTTGCCATGAAATGACATTTTTCCCAATTCAGGACAAAATGTGTGTCTTCATATTGCTTCAGTACTTTATCCAAATTATCAGCACAATTATCAAAACCATTCCCATAGACCGATAAATCATCCATAAATACCTCTGAAGAGTCTTCGATTATATCTAAGAATATTGCCATCATGCACCTTTGAAAAGTGGCTAGTGCACTGCAAAGACCGAAAGGCATACAGTGAAAAGCAAAAGTACCAAAGGGGCAGGTGAAGGTTGTTTTATCCTGATCCTCTGGTGCAATAGCAATTTCATTGTACCCAAAATAGCTATATAAAAAGCAATAATAAGCTTTTCCAGCAAACCAATCTAGCATTTGGTCGATGAAGGGAAGTGGGAAGTGATCCTTCTTTGTGGCCGTATTCAATTTGTGATAATCTACACAAACTCGCCATCCTGTGGGAATACGTGTAGGAATTAATTCATCCCTATCGTTGCGAACCACAATGATACTACTCTTTTTAGGCACACATTACACTGGACTTACCTAATTACTATTAGAAATCGGTTAAATAATTTTGGCATCAAGCCATTTTATGATTTTCTTCTTGACAACTTCCTTCATCTTCTCATTTAATCTTCTCTGCTATTCAATCAATTTCCTGCCTTCATCTTTCAACTTGATCTTGTGCATGCAAAAAGAAAGACTAATACCTAGAATATTGGAATACTTTAAGCAATAGCTCGTTTATATTGCTCGAGAATATGGACCAATTTCTCTTCTTGAGTTGCGTCCAATGTTGCAAAGACAATAACTGGGAGAGTATTGTGATCATCTAGAAAGACATATTTAAGATGAAGAGGTAGTAGTCTCAATTCTAGAGTAGAATCTTCTTCAATAGATGGTTTAAAAATTGACGTTGTTCTATTAGCTAGGTCTAAGGATTCAATCTGCCATCCATGCTTGAGTTTAAGATTATTAGCTTCAACCATGTTGCCATAATTTTCTAAGCATTCGGCATCAGATGTCACTACAAACTCTTCAGAAAGTGTTGTGCTTTGGTCATTGAATTCTTCCTCAATTAGATCATCTAGCATATCGACAGTATGGCATTCTTCTTTTTCCTTGCATTGAACATATTTAAAAACACTGAAGGTAACTTGCTCAATTAGTTCACTGTTATAAAGATCAATGAGAGTTCGACCGGTGGCTAAAAATGGTCGTCCCAAGATTATGGGAACCTCATTGTCTGCCTCGCAATCAAGTATGATAAAATCAGCCAAAAAATGAATTTATCCACATAAACTAAGACATTTGTTATTTTCCCTTCAAGTTGAGCCAAGGATCGATCGGCTAGTTGTAATGTCACTGCAGTAGATTTCATGTAACCAATTCCTAACTTTTTAAAAGTAGATAGTGGCATTAGTTTGATGCTAGCTCCCAACTCACATAAAGCGTTACCCAAATAATGACTTCCAATTGAACATGGGATGGTAAAGCTCCTAAGATCTTTCAATTTAGGGGGCAAGTTGTTTGTCAAAACAAAGACTACTGACCTTTTGTTACAGCAATTGTAGAAATTTCGATTTTAGGGCTATTCGTAGCGATGGTTTGAGATCGCTAATCTGAGAATGAGGAAAATTATTTTGATGTTATTTTATGTTTTATGGTATAAATATATGGCTATGCGTAAATTTTGGTGCTTTAAATTGAACAATAGCATGCTTAATTGTGAAAAAGGACTAAATCGCATAAAGAGCAAAAGTTCTATTTTACTAGGTGGAGGTACCAAATAACTATAGAATGTTAATTGGAGGCATCTAAAGTGTAATTAGGCCAATAGAAGAGAGTTGGCCGGCCATATAACATAGAGGGACAAGAGCATTTAATTTTTGGTCAAAAATTGGGCGAATCAGGTGAGGAAGGATGAATTAAAAATGGTAAAAAGAAAAACTATCATCTTTCACTTTTCACTCATCTCTTTCAACCAAAAATTTAAGATAAAGTAGAGGTATTTGAGGATCAAAATTTCACCCACTCAATTCTCATTCAAGTAAGTGATTTAGGTGGTTTTAATTGATTATTTTTGTGTTTTTAGAGTCCCGAAAGCTTAAGCTAGCTAATAAGCGGACTAATTTGTGATATGGTTTAAAGTCTAGGGATTGAAATGAGAATTTTTATGTTGTTAGCTGAGTTTTTATGGAAGAAAATGAATGTTAGGGAGATGAGAAACAACTTTTGTGAAAGGTGTTAGCATGAAAACACCTAATTAGGACTTAAATGCAAAGATTGAATTTCAGTCATAAATGCATTAAATAGTTGGATTTGTGTGTAGTTGTAAGAGAAATAAATGTTCAGATAGGCTTGTCTAATGAGAAAGTGAGTTAAAAAATGATTTACAAGCCTAGGGGCAAAATTGTAATTTTGCCATAGTACAAGGGCAAAATGGTCATTTTTGCCTAAGTGTAGATTTTGATGCATTACGATCATAGAATGATCTAAATGAGTGAATTCTATTGTTATAGATCAAGAAGAGTGCAGGATCAATCTTAACCGTGGAAAAGGCAAGGTTATGGATTAAACCACAAATTGAAACGTTTTGCACCGATGTAAGTTTATGTGTAAACGATGCATTTTATATACACATTGTTGTTGTTGATAGGTGCATGGCATGATTGAGAACATGTATGATTCAAGTGGATTGGATTTGATAGTTATTTTATAGTTTCGTATGAATGACGAAATAGCTATGTAAATGTGTAATAATAACACTTAATGATGGGCTAAGTGCGATACCACCTTATTACTTAACTATGATGAGTTGTGTGCGATGCCATCGTTTATTACATTATTTAGTGGGTTGTGTGCGATACCACTATAATTACCCTTTTTGGTGGGCTTTGTGTGATACCACCCTATTAACGATTGATGGTGGGCTAAGTGCAAAACCACTGAGTGATTTGGCATTATGGTTGGATTAGTGAGAAATTATGATGTGTTGTATCATGAGAATTTGTGGTGTTAAGTGCAAGGTTGCAAGTGAATGAATGTAAGCATTAAGCTTGTGACATAGTTGGAATGTGGTAAGGGATAAAATGAGTAAGCATGATTGTGAATGTGGATTGTTTTTGTTTAGTATAATGCTATTTGTTATTTAGCACATACTATGATGTTGTTTGTTTACATGTAAACTTACAAGCTTAAAGCTTACTCCCCTTTTCTTTTTCCTTGTTTTATAGAGTTAAAGAGCCGGGTTGAAATACGCAAGAAACCAGAAGATCGCCCACACTATCAGCTCACCTCGGTATATCAAAACTTAGTACATTTTATGTATGGCATGTATAGGGGCTAGACTAATTAGATTGTTTTGTTATTTTGGCCAAAAGTGTGTTGGCCTCTTTGAAAGATAAACCATTTTGTATATTGCCATGGTTGATGGCTCACCCTGTTATATATGAAAAGATGTAGTTATTCATAGAAGCTTATATTGCAAAATATGAGTTGTTTAGTGATATGATGAATGGATTCATGTTATGTGAGCTAGAGGGACATAAAGAGCTTGGCAAATAGCCTTGTTCCTTCCCACACGAGTAGGCACACGGGTGTGTGTCTAGGCCGTGTGTGACACACGGTTAGTCCCATGGGTGTATGACCAGGCTGTGTGTCCCCTGCATGTTAGTTTTACAAGTTAGTAAGCTTTGTAATAAGCACACAAGTAGAGATACAGTTGTGTGTGTTAGCCGTGTGGAAGGCACGGCCAAGGACATGGGTGTGTGCCTAGGCCGTGTGAAGTCTGCACCTTGAATTTGGAATTTAAATCGCCACATGGTTGAAGCACAAGGGCATGCAACAGGCCGTGTGGATTAAGTCAGAGGCGACCACGGGCCAACCATAAGGACGTGTACCAGGCCATGTGATACAAGTCAGTGTCAACCACGGGTGTCAAACACGGGCGTGTAAGATGACACACGGGTGTGTCATTCCCTCCACACGGGTGTGTGGCCCCTGTTTAGGTAAAATTTTCCTAAGTGCGTAAAAGTTTTCGAATCATCTCCAAAACCTTTCGAAATCATGTTTTGGGCCTTGTAGGTCCATTATAAGGATATTACAGGTGTGTATGGAAAAGTTTTTAATTTGGAACAGAAATTGGATAGCCCAAAGCTGTACGACCATGTGAGTTAAGTACGAAAATGCCTCGTATCCAGTTTCAGCATAAAACACGGGTAAGGGGTGTTACATTTAGTGGTATCAAAGCTATGGTTTAGTCAGTTCTCAGACTACCGTAGCGTGTATAAGAGTCTAGCTATGCATGCCATAAGCGTATAATGATAGTGTGGTGACTTCTGATGATTCTAAACTTTTTTTTATATATATAGTATATGGATCCCGATCAATTGGCTGCTGATGACACAGCTACTAATGCACCGGCTCCCGCGCAAGGGACCGCACCTGTAGAAAGTGGACTCTAGACTAGGGGTCAAGGAGAAAAGGCTCAGGAAGCCTTCCTCCAAATGATGAGTAACTGGTACACGGAGTATGTACTAGCAAACCCTAATGCTCAACCTCTTCCACCCCCTCCTATACCTCATCCAGTTCTTGTGGCTCCTCAAGGTGTAGATGTAGTGAGAATAACCAAGCCCCCGGTAGACAAGATTCAGAAGCAAGGGGCTGAGGAGTTTAGAGCTGATATAGAAGATGACCCTGAGAGGGCGGAGTTATGGCTTGAGAACTCGATAAGGGTGTTTGATGAACTCTCCTGCACACCTGAGGAGAGCTTAAAATGCGCGGTGTCCTTGCTGAGGGACTCAGCATACCATTGGTGGAAAACGTTGACGTCGGTGATCCCAAGGGAGAGAGTGACGTGGGACTTATTATTGAAAGAGTTCCGAAAGAAGTATATAATTCAGAGGTTTGTGGACCAGAAACGGAAGGAATTCCTTGAACTGAAGCAAGGAAAAATAACTGTGGCAGAAAATGAGCACGAGTGTGTTAGGTTCAGCAAGTATGCACAAGAGTACGTATCTATAGAAGCTATCTTGTGCAAGAGGTTTGAAGATGGGCTGAATAAGGATGTTAGGCTTTTGGTTGGGATTTTGGAACAAAAAGAATTTGTGGTATTAGTGGATAGGGCATGTAAGGCCGAAGAATTGAATAAGGAAAAGAGAAAGGCCGTGAGTGAGGCCCAAGATGCAAGAAAAAGGCCGATGAGTAAATCGTATCAAGCTCAATCGAAGAGGTCCAAGAAAACAAACTTTCGGACGACTGCATCAGTTGGATATTCGTATCGAGACTGATGTAACACCTACTCGGGCTCGAGAGTTCAAGCCCCTTCGATGGCAAGTTTGGGCAATTCGAAGCCCAAACTGAAGTGTCCAAATTGTGGTAGGCAACACACGGGAGAGTGTTGGGGGAATAATAGAAACTGTTGTAAGTGTGGTTCTCCTGACCATTTTATCCGAAATTGCCCTGAGAGGGATGACAAGGAAAGGAAGCAAGATGTAAGATCAAGCAATGTATCTTAAAGGGGTAGGCCACAAAAGAACCCGGGAGGTGGGTCTAGTGGTAGGGGTTGCCTCGAGATTCTACTGTGAGACCGGAGGATTGAGCACCTGCAAGGACCTATACCATTCGCGCTCGCGAAAAGGCATCATCTCCAGATGTGATAATGGGTACTTTTTCTCTTCATGGCTCTTGAGGCTTTATAAACACTTTAAAAAAATGATTCAGGACAAAATTGGAAACATATGAAACCTTAAGGAAAAACTTAGAAAATTTTAACTACAGGGGACACACAACCGTGTTGCATGGTCGTATGTCACACGCGACTGAGACACACCCCCGTGTCTTAGGCCGTGTGTATAAGAAATAGGCCAAATTCAATCCATTTCTTTCACCCAATTCAAGTACACACCAACAAGTCATTTGCACACACAATCAAGCATTAAAACATACCTAAAACATGCATAATAAGACCAATTTGAATGACCAAATCTCATTCAACCAATATGTCATATAAGGCACCTAAAAAGTAAGCATTCAACTTAACCAAACATATACATAATTGGTAACTTTGCTACCATTTTATAACATACCATAATTGACTTATACCATGTCAATATAACTTACCATTTGAACCATTATTCTCATGCATCTCAAACACACATATACCTAAACTTATACATATTTTATCATAACTCATCCATATATATAGCTTCATTCCATACCAAGTTATACCATAATCGACCACATTGAACTACACCAATATATAGCTAATTGGTCATTTTTATACAAACACTATTAATTAAATTTCATATTCAAGCATACCTTAATTAATCATATTGCAAATATGTCAAACTTACCTCTTTAGTCATAAAATCATGCATCAAATTAACAATATTAACACCAACCATCAAGATACCATAAGTACATTAACCATAATGATACTTATACATACCAAAACAACCACTAGATTATTTATACACAAATCCATCTATACATGCCATTATAACTTTGATCAAGACATCAAAATCTACCAATATAATCATTGGATAGTGTGATAGATCTCCGATGAGCTTCCAACCCGATCGAGCTTTTGATAATCTGTAAAGTAAGAGAAAGATAACTACGTAAGAAATGAATGCTTAATGAGCTCGTAGAACATGAAACATAACTTATCACTTTAATACTATAATATATAGATTAAAACATGATTCAACACTAATACTTTAAACTTAGTATAAACCTATTGAACACCATTCAACCCACAATTGAGTATATTCAATAAGATCACGATACTTTTCATATATAACATACTGGGATTTATAAGTTGTAATACATAATCATTAATCTTTTCATACTACTATAAACCATTCTATTTACATCCTAATTATAAACTTACCATTTCAATCCTTTTCATAATTTCATGACATAATTCATTTGAAGCACAAACCTTACTTTTCCTTTTTCATTGCCTGTTAAACCAAATAAAACAACATCGGATAGTTGAAACAATATTTACCGTACCAGTTATCTAAATAACACACCAAAACAAAGCCTGCTAGGCTCGAGGCCTTATACAATTACACCAGCACAAAGCCTAAATATCACTGGCACAAAGCCTACTAGGCACAAAGCCTGAATATCATTGGTACAAAGCCTACTAGGCACAAAGCCTGAATATCACTGGCACGAAGCCTGCTAAGCACAAAACTCGAATTAACATTACGTTTCAATTTCTTAAAACATAACTAAATGACTTTTGAGATTTAACAAATAATGAAATAGTATGAAATATTCAATACAATTAAGAATAATCGTATAACGAACTTACCTGGCTAAATTGCAGAAATACCAAAGTTTAAGGCATTTTGGTAATTTTTTATTTTTCACGATTTTTAACCTGATCTTGATCTAAATTAATAATTTCATTCAATTTAACAATTTAGACAGTAAAATTATGTATTTCATGCAATTTTGTTATTTTGACACTTTTACAAAATTACCCTTAAAGTTTTACTTTTATTCAATTTAGTCCCTGAGCACAAAACATGCAAATTAACCATTTTAATGCCAAATTATAATAGAAAAATATTCATGGCACCCATATCAGTCCATATTTGTAATAATTTCACATCAAATCCTTGTACTTTTATTATTTTAACAATTTAGTCCCTAATTGGTAAATTCATCAAAAATCACTTAACAAAATACTTTTAATTATCAATCAACATTCCAAATTCATCATTTAACATCAAAAATCACAAGATTCATCAATGGAAACATTCAAAATCTTTAACAGTTTCCATATCAAAGGTACGGGCTAGCTAGACCTAGTTGAACGATCTCAAAAACAAAAAAAATTATAAGAAACGAGGGCTAAATCGGACTTACTTGCATCCTATGAAGTTTGGCCAAAGCTTGAGCTTTCTTTCATGGAGGTTCAGCCATCCAAGAAGAAGAATGAAGAAAAATGTTGATGAATTCCATTATGTTTTAAGTTACATTTTAACTTATTTACAAATTTGCCATTAAATATATTTTATTTTATCATTTTCATTCAAGTTGCCATCCAACCATATTAATTAAGGCTAAATTACCACATAGGTCCTTTCTTAATTAATAATAAAGCCATTTGGTCACTAAATGCATTAATTCACAAATTTTGCACCTTTTACAATTTAGTACTTTTTATTTAATTAACTATCTAAATGTTAAAATTTCTTAACGAAACTTTAATACCACCTTAATGACACTTCGTAAATATTTATAGAAATATTTACGACTCGGTTTATAGAAATGAGGCCCCGATACCTTATTTTTTAAAACCACTTGACTTTAGGTTCATACTACTCAAACTTAATAAATCGCTTAAATAACATAATTTATCAAATAAAAAACCGTTTTAAAATCACATTTGACTCGTAAATATTAAATAATAATATTTACGAACTTACTCGTTAGATTTGGTGCCTTCAAAACCACTGTTTTCAACACTACTGAAAATCAGGCTGTTACATGAACGGAGCTTCAACAACCAATGGAGCTATGATAGCGAATGTGAAGAAAAAGGGTATTCATACGAACCTCTTTACGAGTCGTATGATCAAGAGAATGATATGCTCAAATATCCAGAAGAGCTCTCTTGTAATTTACAGGAGATATCTTCGTGAAAAGCAATTAATCAATCCATTTTCGAACAATTGGAGGCGATATCCAAATGATTGGAGGTTATGTCGGATCAAATGTCACTCATGATAGAGCTAATCCAATGAAGGTACGAATCAATGACTCCATTGGAAGAGGTCATGCATGATGTTCCCAACCCTAATCATGTGGACCATGATATTGTCATTAATTATTCTAAATTAGATGATAATAATCAGCGAGAGTTTGGAGCCGAAGACCATAAAGACAAACTAAAAAAAGCTAAAAATGTCTTCGATCTAATTAACATAGAGGTAGACGTAGCAGTAGAGGTAGAGGTAGCATTGACAACTAACATTGAGCTGCAACTGATTATGAATGAAAGTGTAGAATAGCCAATACACTTTCTGGCTAAAATTTAGGAGGTGTCAATCGAAGGAGTTGATGGGTTCATAACATTCTCATACAATGTAGAGGTGAAGCTTATGCAGCTAAAGCTTCATGCGACATGGAGGCAAGGAAGCTCGAGTTGATAATACCCCAAAAAATAATTCGGGGTTGGCAAGGATTTGGCACAAAATGGCTTGTAATGTGGATGTCGCATCGGTAGAAAATATGACAACATCAATGGAATTGAGTAAACGTACTGGTTTGCATCTCTAGATGGAAGAACAAAAGACGAATCAAAGTGTCAAGGACCAACTAGAAGTTCTTCTACGGAAGCAATTCGGATTATTCGAACTCTGAAAGAGAACTTCTCGTTTAAATTGGCGTTGATTTTAATTTTCATTGTTCATTTTTATTACTTTAATTTTAATCTTAAATTAGGTAATTTTATGTGTTTTTACACAATGGTTTCTGAGTTCGTAAAGTGGGGGAAGCAAAGAATTGAAAACATTAAAATATTTACAAACGGGGAGGCTCAACACATAGGTGATGTCCTGACAAGGGACAAAACGTCGCCATGACAAGCCAGCCATATCCCAACTTTATTACTAATTTTGTAAATCTTGTAAAGTTTTGTGAGTTTTGAATTTTTAAGTTGTAATTTTTTATTTTTAGTTTTAGTTAGAGTAGAAATAAGGTTTTAGGGAGTGAAAGTGTTCTTAAAGGTTGCCTACGGTGATTGGGCACAAACCAAGTAGTCTGATACTACCTGAAGAGGCAGTTTTTGAGACTTCCAAGCCGTGTCGCAACACAAATACCCTTATGTTGTAACAAAAAATTTCAAAGGTTGAGAATTTAAAATTTTCAGGTTATGTCGCGACATAGACCCCACTGTGTTGCAACACGCAACTTTGAAGAAAAATTATTGAAAATCCAATTTTTGTGTCGCGACACGCATAGCCCATGTTGCAACACACAACTTCAAACTCAAAAACCTAGAAATTAGGGCATCGTGTCGCAACACGCACCCCCTATTTTGTGTCATGCTATCGGGATTTTGTAATTTCTAGCCCGTCCTTGCGCGTGACCTGTCAGATAATACCCTAAATGTCACTCTCAAAACACCCTAAACAGCCACAAAAAGACCCTCTTAGGCCGCCGTACTCCCTCCTTCCATCGCTAGTTGAGATTTCATGATTCCAACCCCAATTCTTTTACCAGTCTTCCATTATCTCTATTAGTTTCCATTCTCTTGTTCTTTCTTTTGGTTGTCGTCTCTTTTGTAGGTACAAAGTATCGCTTGTTAGTTCAGAGAACAACCCAACACGAGAGAACCCATAACCTAACAAAGTTAAATGTTCTGATTTGATTTTCTGTTATAAAACATGTTTGGGTAATTTAATGTTTCATTAGCTTGATTAAATCTATTTCAATGGCACATCAAAAAGGACAACGTACTACAGAGGCACTAAGAAAAATTGATGCCAACCATTTCCACAAATCAAAAGTGGAACGGTATTATTTACAGATGAATGGTCTTACATTTATCTAGGAACTGGGGTTCGATCCCTCATTGACTGAATGTGACACAATATGGGAATTGGTGGATCTCCTATCAGATATGGTGCCCTGAGTATAGTATATTTGTTTGTAAAATTGTAAAGTATTTTCGAATAGATTGAGTAATAAAACAAATTCATTTATTACACTAATATACTTTGTATTATTGTCCTCAAATGGTTTTTGCACACAAAGCAAAATGGGAGCAAATGTTTTTCATTGGTTGTCTAACATTTAAACTAATATTAAACGGTATTACGTGGTCGGATCATAATACGGGAAGATAGGTTGTATTAGTAGACGAACCTAAATATGTCCTTAGTCTAATTAGAAATGAGAAAATTGATTGAAAGACTAATATGTCGTCTATCAAGTCCAATTGGGGAGATGCTTTGTCTTGGGCATCAAAACATATGACTCCTAGAAGATAGAGACATAGATGTGACTAACTAGACTAATAGTACATCAGATTGAACCCAAGAAGAATAGATCCTGAATCTGTTTATGGATTTATTCACTTGTGATGTTCATAGTTTGACATACCTAATTCCTGAATGGATGATGGCTATGTATACGTGACTCTTACACTTTGATGTAACTAAAATCCTGAGTTCGAATAGATAAGGAACTGAAAGCTGGTGTGTTGGGTGTACGACTTCTATAGTATGTAGCGTCATACACAACAATGGAATTTATAGCCTGAGATATGGGTAAATGATATCCTCTTGTTGGCATTACATGGTTGATGAAAAGTAAATATGGTCATGGGTCATTCGTCTTTGTGATGGGTGACTTGATCAATATATTATAGTGATTACCTTTTCATGAAGGAAGATGTAATGGTTACCATTAGATAAAATAAGATCATATTGGGAGAACGAATATTATCGCAAAGAGATTAAATATATCATATGAGGGTAACACACTTGAACGCATGCATAGTGTGTGGAGTCTTGAATTCCCACTTGTCCCAAATGAGAGAACATGACCGCTAGTGTCCAGCATGCCATATGAGTTAGCACTGAACATGAACCTGCGTTGAGTCCCAAAAGGTTACCCGAATTCTACTAGGATACGCGCCAATTTGGATATGTAAGAGAGGGACAACCAATAGAGGCTATGCGGGTATTGTAGAAACCCATGGCGTACGAAGGCAACATGTTTTGTACTGAGGGGTACGTTGGGGCCTCAACCTCGGCAGAATTCATTTTTTTCAATGATATAAAATTTATTACAATGCTTACTTTTTTATTTTAAAAATTTGTTATTTTATTGAAAATTGCATTCCAACTGTATTTGTAGTTGTATTTATCATTTTTAATTTATTAAGGAATTCAACTTTTCAAATTTACATAAAATTTACATCACAATTTAAGAAAGAAAAATATGAGTTGCAAAATAAATATAGCAAAAAAATTATCATTTCTTTATTGATGTCGTTTATATTTACACCATAATAAGTAAATTAAAACTACATCGTCGGCATCATCAGGCCGAATGTGTGCCCCCCGACAGTGGCTGACAGGTGCGTGTAGAATTTCTGCACACAACTAGTGGCGTCGATTCCTCTACGAGATCGTGACCATTGTCCTCGTCTTCTTCATCTTCACCTCTACCTTCGTGTTTATCTTCATCTCCATCGTTATCTTCGTCTTCATCTCCACCCTCGACTTTATCTTTGTCTCCGTTGCCTTCCTCCATGCTCGAGTGCAGTGTCGTCCTAGCCTCCTATTGTGTGTCATCCACTCTATGAGAAGATGGTGTCGTCAACAACCCAACCCGATAAAACAACGTAGCGGTGGGTGTTTGTAACACTACAGATGTGTTACTGTAAGGTGTAACAAAACTCAGATACGTTAGCTTTGACTCGAGCATCGTCACTAGCATTGATAACTGGATCGGTGTCGGCATCGGCGTTGTCATCAGTGACAGGACATGTATCGACATCTGACTCGACATTTGCATTGGCATTGACGTCGGCATGGGGTGTAGAATACATAGGACGTTAGTTCCCCAAAATATGTACATGCGGCGGGGGGTAGAAACGTGGATTTACGGTGGTCTTTAATGTGGTGATTGTGAAAAAAAATACAAGGTTAGTAAAATAAACAAGAATAGGTGGAGTGAATTAATTGGGATGTGGCACAGACATAAGCGGTGCTTCTTTAGTCTGAGCAGATAACAAACCCAACATGCAACTACGTCCAGACCTACACTACTAGGGCGGTCGTCGTTCCCTCTTCTAACGAAGTTGCCTACTTATCGCCTTAACAGATAGCAGATATAGCTTACCCACGAATCTGAACCACGACAAGTACTCCAAACAACTCGTCATGTCCGTTGAGAAAAATGGTTTGCGGATAGGTAAGAATTCCATCATACGATCCCAAGCATCGATTTACTCCTTGTGAATGTCTCGCCAATTCTTGTTGTTTTCGCCCTTTAGGTTCACCTTATGTAGTTCATCTATGTTTCGCGGTGGCGGTGGAATTTGTTGTCTCTACCCGAACTGTCAAATTATTCGATTCAATTCATGCATTTCTACCGTCACATACACTATCAACGGTACCTTCATACCCACATGCTTCGATTGTTTAAAGCATTCTATTATATCTAGCTCGACATACGACATCCATTTAAACTGCAGTGCATAATTGTAAATTCTATTATGTACGAAATGTTATTTAAAATTCATTACATAATTATTATAGGTTGGAAAGAATAAGTAACTAACATCGGATTCCGAACATTGATTTAACATCAACCTGATATCTTCGAACTGGTCGGGTAGTCCCATGTAACTCGGCTCATGGTTCTACCTATACAAGCGATATGTTAATTCAAACTTATAATAAATAAACAACGTTTAATATACAAACTACACATTTATTAAGAAATGATTTTTACCTTGTCACCAATGGGAACATGTATGGGTTGTTCACTCGAGGACGTGGAAATGGTAGTCGCCACAAGGCCCACGACTGCAGCAGGAGCAGGCAACCACCAATTAACATCTTATTTAATTTCGTCGCTCGATAACTCCAGTACAATGTGGCCAACACGGCTGATCCCCAACTGAATCGTCTGTATTCTTTTAAGTCGACTAAGTGTAGTAGCCACCTTATGTGTACCAAATTTTGAGATTTATCAAGCATTAAAATGCCCTCGATTAACCCCAGAATAAATGCTCGGGCGTATTGTTCTTTAACGACGTCGGTCGTATTCAGAGGAAACTCCTTGAAATTGATTTCTAACCACTTCATCACTATTTGACCACCTTGAAACTTGTTCGGGACCTTCCCCAAAAATGCCACGCAAAGGTCCTTTTTACTTGGAACGACCGCTAACCCTGTGATGACTGGCCCATCAATGGGTAAACCAAGATGTAAAGCTATGTCCTCGAGTGTGATTGTACACTCGTCGCATAGAAGATGGAAAGTGTGTGTATCAGGCATCCATATTTCCACCAACGCCTAGTGAGTGTAGGATCAAGTTTGCAGCCCCCGAGTATACGAGACGTATGCAAGAATCCAACGTCTTGTAAGTAACCACGAATTTCGGTGATTAGGCCCTTTGACAAATTGTGTATGAACCCCTTTAAAACACAATCATCTGCCTATTTATATCAGCAAAAAAATTCATTTAATATATTTTAAAAAATAAAAAATTTTAAATTTAACTTAATTGAAAATAACAAAATTTAAAATTTTGTCTTACCATTATCACTTGAGAGAAGGAAATGTGCTTATCCTCGAAACGAATCAGAGAGGTTGTCATTCGTGAAAACTTAATCAAAACGAATAAAATACGAAATAATTAAAAATATATATTTTTAAAGGAGCATATCAACAAATTTAGAATAGAACTTGCAACAGTCCGGTTTAGGCCTTAGTCGAAACAGTGGTTTCGGGACCTCAAATTTGAGGTCAGAAAAATATTTTAATATTATTTTCTGTGTTTGCAGTATGTGATTAAGCATATGTGAAAGTTTCGTGAATTAATTTTATTGTTTGTGTGCTTAATTTGATAAAAGGACTCAATCGCATAAAATGCAAAGGTTGGCTATTAATGTGTAAGTGCCGAATTGTTATTGCTTTTATTATGTGAAGTCCTTAAAATGGAATTATGGCATTAGTATGGTAGATGGACAGTAAAGGTCATTGAAAATACATGTTTTATAGGCTATTTTAAAAGGATATTATGGTAATAATATTATTAAAGATAATATAATAAAACAAATCAAAAAAAATGGTCATTCATGCATCTATATTGCTGAATTCAAAAGAAAAAGAAAGAAAAGAAGCAAAATAGGGTTTGGCCATTACTAAGCTTGATCAAAGTATATAATTTGTTCTGTTTTTGATAATTTTTACGTTTTTGTGATCGTTGCTTCGAGTACTATCAAGCCCATACCTTAATTTTGGAATTTGATGAAGATTTTGAGATGTTCCATTGATGAATGTTTAAGCTTTATGATGTTTGTTGATGAAATATGAAATATAGTGTTAGATTAACATGTTTTGTCATTGGATTTTTGATGAATTTGAGTAATTGTGAAAATAATATTTTGAGGGACTAAAATGTGAAATAAATGAAATGTATGGACTTGCATGAAGCATATGAACATTCGACTAAGCATGGGTATAAATAAATTATGTGTATTTTGTGATTTGGTGAAATAGGGACTTAAATGTCAAAATGTGAAAATGTGAGGGCTAATTTGTAAATTGCCCTAAATGTGTGTTTTTGGATTGAATTGAATTATTTAGTTAATAAAAGAGTTGAATTTGAATATGTATAGATCAAGAACCAAAGAAAACGGATTTAGACCGAGGAAAGTCGAAAGTGATCGAGTAATCAAATCCGTCTGTTTATACACGTAAGAGGTAAGTCTATATACAAATAAATGTATTTAAGTTGATTCATTCATGTTCATATAATATTGAATTGTGATGAATGGCTTTGGAAGATATATATGTAAAATTTGAATAAGTATCGACAATGTGTCAACGTCCGAAAAGTCCCGTACGAACCTTTGGAATAGATAGGATTCATATGTCATGACATAGGGTTCCAATATGTGATATCGTATAAGATCACATCTGGGACGTTGGCGTCGATTTGAGAATTATGTGTAAGACCATGTCTGGGACACCGGCATCGTATATGATTCCGTGTAATACCCTGTCTAGGACAGTGGCATCGATATTTGATTACATGTAAGACCACGTCTGGGACGTTGGCATTGTACGAGTGTTCTGAGTTATCCGAGTATCCTATTTGATTTTGAATGGTTCAACGAGCAATTCCTAGAAATGAAAGACTATGTAAAATGTGTAACTGATTTAGGTATGTTTGAAATGTATACTATGTTTGAGTATGAAAGGTAAGTATATGTGAATTTGCAAAAAACATGAGATATGTGCATAGACTTGTTGACAAAATGTGATATATGTATGAAGCTGCTATAATCTAATGAGATACATAGAGATGTGAATTGATGTCAAGCAAATGGTTAGATACAATTAAGCTAAAGAAGAAATATGAATATGCTATTGAGATATGTTAAAGTTCGTGTAATTGAAATGATTATAAATGTTTTATATGTTGAGTTTATTTGTATATGGCTTACTAAGCTTTTGAAAGCTTACTCTGTGTGTGTTTGCATTGTTTATAGATCGTAAAGCTACAGAAGGCTCGGGGATCGTCGAGGATCATCACCACACTATCAAACTCTATTTTGGTACCTTTTGAATGTGTACATAGTTAAGTATGGCATGTATAGGCCAGTTATTTTGAATTATGTTTGAGATGTATATATAAGCTATGCGATATGGCTTGTAAATGGGATGTGAATATGGTAAATTTTAGCCTATGATTCGTGATGCAAAGTTGGTATATTATTGATGAAAGATTGACATAATGAATTGGTAAGTTTTTTGATGGATTATACTTAGAAATGCTTGTGATTAGAATGAGATAAATGGTACATAATTTGGTATGTTTGTTATGCATTTGAATGGTTAGAAAAGATGGATATTATTGGCATGATTTGGTTGCATTATGAAGGTATGAAATGTGTTTGTTTGTGTTTGTAGGATTGACCCAAAATGGGTGGCAAATTGGCCTTGCAAATGGCCTATTTAGCCCACACGGTTGAGCACACGGGCGTGTGGCTCGATCATGTTCCTAAAATTTGTAATTCGATTCAAGTCAGGCTCGCGCACGAGCTGGACACACGAGCGTGTGACTGGCCGTGTGATGCAAGTCAGTTTCGACTACGGGTGAAGCACACGAACATGTCTTCGGCCGTGTGGACAAGTCAGTATGTATGCTCTGTTTTGACACGGCTTGGACACACGGGTGTGAGGCCGTGTGAGGCACACGGCCTGCCTACACGGGCATGCGACCTCTGTAACTTGGAAAATAGTTAAGTTTTTAAAAAAATTTTGTATGTGCTCGGTTTAGTCCCGACCCTTTTCTAATGCATGTTTAAGGTCTCGTAAACCTCATTAAGGGACTATATGATTATATTTTGTTATGTTTTGACGATGATGTACTTTGTGTTGTGAAATGGTTGTTAAAAGTTCTGATTTGTCCGTTAATGCCTCTTAACCCTAGACCAGCAATGGTTATGGGTTAGGGGTGTTACAGAACTTAAGAAAAATGATAGAACTAAGAGAGTTGAGATATTAGAAAGAATTGAGAGAGTTGGATTTGAGTGAAAAAATAAACTTGCATGGTTATTTATAGAAAAAAAAAATTGTCTGTTGAGGCCATTTTAAATTATTTTTTTATTGTTGCCTGCCAACATTCAAAAAGCCATTAGAATTGAATGTTGGATGAAAGCACGCCCAGTTGATCGCGCTTTCCCTTTCTCTCTCCAAAAACAATCTATTTTCTTAAATTAAAAAAAAAATGACCTAAAAAGCCAAATAATTTTTTTTCGAAATATATGCCTAATTTAACCTATTATAATATATTTTTTAAAATAACATAATAGATATAAAAAATTAATATAATTAATATTAGTAATATTTAATAACAAAAAATAATTTTCTGTTCACTATTTATAATTTTGAAGTTGGTACTTTTAAGATGGATAATCTTCTTTATATGCACCACTACTATATACGTTGTCACCGACTTTAACATCTTATTATGCTTCATGATCAGCCTCAGCATCTTATTATGCTCGGCCATTGACCCCAATATCATATTATGCATCATCTCTAACTTCTGCCATCATTTTATGCACTATCACCGAGAAGAGAGCTACTATATCTAATACTTATAAATTTTCGAATAGATTATAATTAATATCTTGTTTTTAATTATTTTTGTGCGCAAAGTAAAATAAAAATAAATATTAATTTATTAATTATTTAACGTTTAACTAATATTAAGTATAATTATATAGACGGGTTGTATCATGAGAATACACTTATATTAATAGATAATTTAAAGATATTTTTAGTCTAATCGAAATTAAGCAAGATGATTCAAAGACTAATATATATCAAGTTCAAATGTGAATGGTATTATTTTAAATATCAGAGTAGGCGGCTTCGAAAAATTTGAGACATATCAACTAGACTTGGAGCTACTTTTATACTTTTTTTTTTTAAGCTTAACGGTGTAAAAAGTCTTCAAACTTTTTAAAAAAAGCAATTAAATACCTCTTTTTTTTTTTTTGCACTCAATTGAATATTTGAACTTTCAAAATGCATCAAAAAAGCCTTCAAACTTCTTCAAAAAAAGCAATTAAGCCCCTGCTTTTTTTTCACTCAAATGGGTACTTAAACTTTCAAAATGCATCAAAAAGACCCTCAAAATTTTTCAAAAAAAAGTAATTAAGCTCCTACTCTTATTAAAAATTATAAATAATAAAATAATAAATTTTAAGAAAAATTATTAAATTTTAATAAAATATAAAAGTTATAAATTTTTAAAAAATTATAATTTTTTATAAAATCGTAAAAAATTGTAAATTTTATAAAAATCATAAAAATTAACGATCCTAGTTTTTTTAATTAAAGTCATCATGTGTTATAACACAATGTGACATGTAGCGGAAAATGATAAAAATAAAAATTAATAAAAGCTATAGAAAAATTATAAAATGCTTCTTTTGGTACGATAATTTTATAATTTTTTTACTTAAATTTATATTTCTTTACATTTTGTATAATATTCTTATGACTTTATAAAATTTATAATTTTATATTTCTATATATTTTATAACTTTTTATAATTTTTATATATTTTTTATGATTTTTATATGTTTCTTCTAATTTAATAAATTTTAATATTTAAAATTTTTATTAAAATTTAATAATATTTTTAGCTTTTTATTGATTTTAATTTTTATAATTTTTTAATTTTTAATAAATCTATTTTGAAAGTACAAGGTTTGAAGGCTCTTTTTAATATATTTTGAAAAAAGGAGTGAAAAAGAGAACAAGTGCCTGAGTGCTTTTTGCACGTTGATAAACTTCAGCAATTTGGCAACACAAATTTCTCGTTTACATTGCATGCATTAAGAAGGATTGAATTTGTGATATTCATCAGATCTATTTAGTGAACTTCTCCTTGAGCTGGTTGTTGATCGTAGGACATCATTCTCAGGGTAAACATAATAAACACAGATTTTTCTGTGTTATCGGCTAAAATCACATCAATCTGAAATATGGTTTTGGAATCAATGCAGCTTTTACAAAGGACTGGTGACTTGATGAATATAGGAGATGATAAATATTCAGAATCGGATCTGAAATGGAAAAAGATATTAATTATGTATCAGATCATTTATTTGTTGGATTTGCAGCAAAAACCAAAGTTCCCATTTCACATACATAGATGTTGAGAAAATCAAGCCATACAATATCTTCTTCTGTACTTGCCAGTCAAACTAGGTAAGTTTGCGTAAAAGCGTGGTAGTTTTAAAACAATTTCTCATACTTCCTTTTCACCCTAATTAATTTTTCTTCCTTTCTATTCTTGGATGTACATATTTGGAGCTTTTCTTTGCCACTTTGTATGAAATCTATCACTGTTCTTCTGCAAATTTGTCCAATGGTTACCATCACATTCACTTAATAATTTGATGAAAAATTAAATAAAAAAAACCAGAGATGGGAAACAAAACAAAAGCAGCTTTTCTGATTCCATGTTTCAGGATATGACTGCTTCTTTTGTTTTACTTACAGTGACCATTGTGTTTTTTATGTTTATATGGTTCTTACAGAGACAAAAAGAAAGAGATTCCAAATAAAGTTTGTTTGACTTGTAGGAAATGTGCTTTCAACTAAACCATCATTTGGAACTTCAGAACAACATTGTGATTACTGCTGCCACCTCCCGTCCACTCTACTGTCTGTTCCTACACCTGTCTCCATAAATGGAATGCCAACTCTTCACTTTGACCAATATCACTTATAAAACACCCTATGAGTATTTATAATTGAAGAAATCAAATAATAACTTTGTTACCCTTTTACTGGTACCAAACTGTAATCCTTAGGAGACTGTCCCAACACCCTAGTCTACCCATTTGTTAGAGCTTACCAAGTCCAATCACAACGAATATTCCCACGGTGAAACCAATAGATCTGGCTTAAACAGAACCAGATCAGTATCTGAAAATAAAAAAATAATAGAAGAAATTGAATTTCAATGACACAAATCAAAAGAGATACTGGGAGCAATGTCCAATGAATGTAGTTGTGATTTGTGAAGTTGGGTGCTTGGTAGGTGGTGGGTAGGATTCATTTGAGACAACCCCTTTCTTCCAGTTAGGTACATACATAGCCCTTCATTTTTCTTTTTCTTTTATATTCCTATTAAAATTTTCAACGTGATGATCTAACTCACTATTATTTTATATTTGACCTTTTGTCTTTTGTCTAAAATAGATAGACAGATTCATAAATTTGAATACTGTGTATATAAAAAATATGTTATAATTATATACACATACTCCAGGCTACAAGTAAAAGAGGGCTGTTTTATCTCTTGATGGGGGGTGTTTTAGTTTATAAGTTTATTTTGCTTCCCTGTGTTGCCATTGTTGACCTTGATACTCTCTTTTGAAGTTCAGCTGTATCATACGCTTTTTTTTCCATACACATAGTGGGCAAAAAGAAAAGTCCTTGGTATTTGGTGGCTGTGGTCTGAATTTTTTGAGGTTTGTTTATGACTTTTCTTTTAATATATAGTTTGATTTCGGATCAATTGTAATGGATAAACAGCAGCTGAGTTCTTTGTTAGTATTTGAAGTGAAGTCTTGGTTTTTTTAATAAAGAATGTTCTTTTAGTATTCTTGCTGATTTGGGTTGTCTTGTTTTTGAGATTTTAGTAGTGGGTTTTTGGTTTGATTTCCATATCTTACTGCAATACTTTGAAATCGGGTTTTTTTTCTCTTTGTTTGTTGGAAACTTTAGAGTTGAAATCTTGCTCCCCCCTAACCCCCTTTTTTGATTCTTGGTTGGTGGGTCAAGAAAATCAAGGGAAATGAAAGGGAAAACTGGGAATTTCTTTGTGTTGAATACTGGAGCTAAAATTCCAGCCATTGGGCTAGGAACATGGCAGAGTGGAGGAGACCTCTGCGTTGATGCTGTGAAAACAGCATTGTCGGTGGGTTACCGCCATATAGATTGTGCACATCTTTATGGCAATGAGGTTGAAGTTGGGGAAGCTTTGGCTGAAGCCTTCAAAGGTTCTTTGAAAAGAGAAGATGTTTTCTTAACCTCTAAGCTTTATTGTACTATGAATTCATTAAATAAGATCGAGAATTATGTTAAGGTGTCTCTTAAGCACCTTGGGGTCTCCTACTTGGATCTTTATTTGATGCATTGGCCTGAGATCTCAGCTTTTGGAGATGCAACCGATCCTCCTTCAAAGTCGGGGAGCGAGCGTAGGCAGTTTTTGAGTCGGCTGAAGAAGGTGTGGAAGGCAATGGAAGCGTTAGTGGAATCGGGTTTGGTTAGAGCTATTGGTGTAAGCAATTTCAGTGTGCCTCAGATCAAAGAACTGCTTAAATTCACAAAAATTGTACCTGCAGTTAACCAGGTTTGATAGAGATCACCTTTTTTTTTTTTTTCTTAAATTTGAATTCATTCTAATTTTAGTTATTCCTGCATAAAAAAGAATTGTCATTTGCTTTGATTTATTAGTAACTTCACCGTGAAGCAAATTCATTACTAGTTAGAGATCCAGCCATTGAGTTTCTTCTATTTAATTATCTCGCAGTGATTCAGTCTAATGAACATGTATGATGATACGCACCTTGGTTTGCATAAAATTACTCTCAGAATATTTGATATATGGTATGCGAAACTCAAGGCAAACTTTTAGTACTTGATGCACAAGAATCTTTGTTTATTGTAGCTGTTTGGTTATGGTTAGGAATTTCAACGATTGGTACTTACTTGATAATCACTGTAATCAAAAGTGGAAACAGACCACATCCAGCATGGGTTATCTACTATCATGTGAAAGCACATAATTTTGAGCAACCCCTTGCTTGTACCTTGAGGAATGCATTTTGCTTGGAACTTGGTTTTTTGTGCGCAGCATCTTACTATTAGAGTTTATATTTGCTAAACATGTTACCTTCTATTTAAATTATGTAAATTTTCCTTTACATGAGTTTTATTCAACCATGTTATTGCTTTGTGAACCAGAAATATGATTCATTTGATTGACTACGTTAGTGGCTGCTAAAGTCTCTTGTCACCTTGCATACCACTTAAAAGAAACGAAGAAAAAGGCTTTTGTAATTGATTGCATCGAAATTTGACTGAAATTAAATGTTATTCGATTGTTTTAATTAACTTGAGAGGGAAAAAGATTATGTATTGCATGTACATGTGATTCTATATTATGCTTTTCCTTTTTTAGTAGTTTTTCTTTTCTTTTCCATGACTCGATATCATCTACGCAAACTTTCATTCTTGCTATTGTTTTGCTGTTATTGAAATAGTGGTCAAATATTAGGCTCGAATCTTATGCATGCAAAATAGTGCTTGTTCATCTTGTAATACTTTTCCAGTTATGAGACCTTTGTTCTTATAGTTGTCATCTTTTTTCTTTAATTTATTTAAAAGATCAGTTCACAACAAAGTTAGTGGATTACTTTTCCTTTTCTGAAATCTGAATTCTGTATCTGGTGAAAGTCATCAGCAACATGTATGATTGATTTGACATTATTTATAGGTGGAGTTGCATCCTTTTTGGAGACAAGATGAACTGGTGATGTTTTGCCAATCGAAAGGTATCCATGTGTCTGCTCACACACCTTTGGGAGTACCTACTTCAAGTCCCGGAGTGTCTGATAGTGGATCTGGTGGGGAAGATGAACCTGGAACTCCTCGCATTTCATTTAGGAGGTCTCGATCAGTACATGGACCAATGTTGAAATTGTCGGTTGTTGGAGAGATAGCAGATAGGCACAAAAAGACACCCGAACAGGTATGCTAATGAATGACTTTGAAATACGCCACCGATATGTTTTGTGTAGTCAACTGCTTAAAAGTTAGCGTATGAAATATTTCCCACGTGACCAACCTAGGATTAAACTTGAGCTTGCCTCACAAACTTGATAAGTTTTAAGCTTCAAAATGAACTCGTACAGAGATGAAACTTGGTAAACTTTGGTCAAGTGAAGTCTGAATGGAACTTGTTGGAATTACTAAAATTAAGGATAGATTACTAGAAGATCTTCTGTAAATAGAAACTAATCTTAAATTACTGATTCTTAGGCTGTCACTATTTTTTAGGGATTATTTCCTACCTTAGGATAATTTCTCTCTATATATTTGTAAGCTAACTAGCAGAAAGTGATAAGAAATAAAATCTCTAATTTTCTACATGGTATCGGAGCTCTAGGAATCATTCGATCTCTCATTCTTTTCGAAAAATCTCTTCCTAAAATTTCCTCCGTTTTTTATTTCTCCCATGGGTGACCTCAATGACACCATGTCCAAATCGAGATCTCACAAATATCTCGATCACAATCGAGGATCAATCAAAGTGACCTCAATTCCTCATCGATAATGACTAGTCATCGACTAGATGGAAAAAACTTCTTACAATGGTCTCAATCTGTCCTTATGGTGATTCGTGGTCGTGGCAAGTTAGGATACATCAATGGAGACCTCCCACGTTTGAATGTAGCTGATCCGACTTATTCTACTTGGGAACTCAACAACTCCATTGTTATGGCGTGGTTGATTAATTCGATGGAAGGCCATATAAACCGAACCTATCTCCTCTTCAAGACTGCAAAAGACATGTGGGATGCAGTCAAAGAGAACTATTCTGATCTTGGAAACGCTTCTCAAGTTTTTGAGATCAAACTCAAGTTAAAAGATATTCGACAAGGGACACTCGAGGTAACTCACTACTACAACAATCTGAAAATCTTGTGGCAGGAGTTAGACATGTACTATGAGGCAGATTGGGGTGAAGGCTTAGAACACACTAGGTTTATGACTCACCTCAACAACAAATGTCTCTATAAGTTTCTAGCTGGACTGAGGAATAATTAGATGAAGTCCGGGGCAGAATTCTGGGCAGATCACCCCTCCCAACAATTGGTGAAGCTTTTACAGAAGTGAAAAGAGAAGAAAAACGTCGTCCTGTCATGATGGGAGAACCCAAACCGATGATCTCTTCTGGAAACCAGCCTACTGAATCTTCTGCTCTCGTCTCCAAAGGTCCACCAACTCAAAAATCACGTGCTGGAAGTGATACTGGATCAAACAGACCATGGTGTAGCCACTGCAACCGTGTTGGTCACACAAAGGAAAAATGTTTTAAACTCCATGGTTATCCAAATAAAAAACAGAAAGATAAGAAGACTGCCCTGTTATCCTCCAATGCTGCAAGTGATGATGTGCTCGACGTTCGCCTAACCAAAACTCAACTTGAAAATCTCCACAAGATGCTTAATACCTCTACTGGTCATGAGTCTCTTGCCACTCAAGGTACTGTCCTTAATATTGCCTTTGAATCTAATAACCAACCCTCTTAGATACTAGATTCGGGTGCCTCGGATCACATGACAGGTAACTCCACTCTCTTTCAAACCTACACTACTTGTCATAACAAGTCTCGAATCCGCATAGCTGATGGTTCATGCTCACCTGTGGTTGGAGTAGGGAAAGTAAAAATAACAAAAAATTTTTCCCTTGATAATGTTTTACATGTCCCAAACTTGTACTGTAATTTACTTTCAATAAGTAAACTTACAAAAGATGGAAAAATGCTTGCTGAATTTTCTGAAATTGGTTGTTTAATACAGGAACAGAAATCGGGGAGGATGATTGGCACTGCTAAGGTTGATGATGGATTATATGTTTGGAATAAAGACAGCACACAAGGGGGATTGGCTCTATCTACTTCAAAAGAGGACACTATTATGCTATGGCACCGTAGGTTAGGACATCCAAATCTCTTATATCTAAAAATGCATCTTCCGCTGTTATTTCGAAATAAAAGAATAAATTCTTTGAAGTGTGAAATTTGTGAATTATCCAAACATACTCGTGTACCATACCCTTTAAAACCATATACCCAATCCCAACCTTTTTCATTAATCATTAGTGACTTATGGGGAGCTAGCCGAGTGAAAAACATTACTAGTGCTAAGTGGTTTATAACATTTATTGACGATCACACTAGGGTCTGTTGAGTCTATCTATTAAAAGAAAAATCTGAAACACCCAAAGTTTTTCAAAATTTTCACTCAATTGTTCGAACCCAATTCAACTCTACCATACATACCCTCCACACTGACAATGGAAGAGAATACTTTAACTCTGTCCTAAGTCCATATCTTTCTGACCATGGTATTATACACCAAAGCTCTTGCCCAAACACTCCTCAACAAAATGGGATTCCCGAGAGAAAAAATCGACACCTCCTTGCTGTGGCTCGAGCCATAATGTTCACTATGAATGTCCCTAAATACCTTTGGGGAGAGGCTGTTCTCACTGCTTGCTATCTCATAAACAGAATGCCCTCAAAGGTGTTAAACTTTCAAACACCTCTAAATACCCTCCTAAAATCCTTTCCCCTATTCTGTGTTACTAACCTTCCAGCCAGGATATTTGGTTGCAAAGCCTTTGTCCATAACCATCAACCAAATCAGTCCAAACTTGACCCTCGAGCCCACACCTGCATATTCATTGGTTATTCTTCCACTCAAAAGGGCTATAAGTGTTATTCACCTTTTTTACGCTGAATGTTTGTCTCTCGGGATGTGACCTTCTTTGAAAATGAACCATATTTTGGAGCCTCTCATCTTTTGGGGGAGACTTTCAATGAAGATGAAACCCTTAATACCCTTCTTATTATACCCCTTCAAGATCCTACCACTACCCTCAATATAGATACTATTTCTCTCTCTCCTATAAACCAAACAATTAGCACAATCCTACCTGATCTTAATACCGAATCGGGACTGCCTTCTAATCAAGGAAAACAGCAAGAATAGGTGCTCAATCAGAGGTTTACTCCCATTTAAATCGCCATCCGAAACTAATACAAGAAGGTTTATTCCATCTCCACCCGAGGACTGTTCTAAAACTACTGAAACTGAAGTCTCACCTCCATCACCGTCCATCTATCTTCCAATCGCAGTGAGAAAGGGCACAAGGAGCTGCACTTAACACCCTATTTCTTAGTTTGTATCCTATGGTAACTTATCTAAGTCCTATAAAGCATTTGTGACTAATGTTGATTCTGTAAAAACTCCAAAAACTATAGAAGCAGCACTTGAATCAGATGAATGGAGACAAGCTGTAATGGAAGAAATGGAGGCCCTCAAGAATAATGGAACTTGGGAAGTTTCGGATTTGCCTAAAGGGAAGAAAACAGTAGGCTGCAAATAGATTTTTACTACCAAATTCAAACCTGATAGCCATATTGATAGATACAAGGCTCGACTTGTGGCTAAGGGCTTCACCCAAACTTATGGGCTTGATTATGAAAAGACATTTGTACCAGTTGCCAAACTTAACACCATTCGAGTTCTCCTATCTCTTGCTGTCAATCTTAATTGGCACTTGACTTAATTGGATGTTAAAAACGCCTTCCTCAATGGGGAGTTAAATGAAGAAGTATACATGGATTTTCCTCCGGGGTTTGAAGAAAGCAAGGACCAAGTGTGTAAATTGAAAAAGTCATTGTACGGGCTGAAACAATCTCCAATGGCGTGGTTCAGTCGATTTGCAAAGGCTATGATGAGCAGACATTATACTTAAGGACAAGCAGACCACACCATGTTCTACAAGCACTCGGAGCAAGGAAAATGGTGCATTCTCATTGTCTATGTGGACGATATTATCGTGACAGGAGATGATACAAGTGAAATTTAGAGGTTGAAAGAATTTCTTGGAACAGAATTTGAACTTAAAGACTTGGGGAATCTTAAGTACTTTCTTGGAATGGAGGTAGCAAGGTCTAAAAGAGGTATTTCCATCTCCCAAAGGAAACATGTCCTCGATTTGCTATCTGAAGTTGGTTTGATGGGTTGCAAACCAGCTGAAACTCCTATGGAGTTTAATCTCAAGTTGGGTACTGATGAGGATGGAGAAGAAGTTGACAGGGGGAGATATCAACAACTAGTAGGTAGACTTATCCACCTAGCTCACACTCGTCCAGACATTGCCTTTAGTGTGAGTGTTATAAGTCAATATATGCATGCCCCAAGGGAGAAACACCTAAAAGCTGCATATCGAATCCTAAGGTATCTAAAAGGGACTCCTGGCAAAGGTCTATACTTCAAGAAAAATGACAACAGAAATGTGGAGGTCTATACGGATATCGATCAAGGTGTTCTATCAACGATGACGCCTACCAAAGTGGCTATTGTAGCTATGTTTGGGGTAACCTAGTGACATGGAAGAGTAAAAAGCAGTCTGTGGTAGCACGCAGCAGTGCAGAAGCAGAGTATCGAGCACTAGCACATGGTATTTGCGAAGGATTTTGGATACAAAGACTAATGAAGGAACTAAAAGTTCCTTATACTAGGCCTATACAGTTGTTTTGTGACAACCAAGCTGCTGTCAGTATAGCTCACAATCTTGTACATCATGATCGTACCAAACATGTTGAGATAGATCGTCACTTCATAAAAGAGAAAATACACTCAGGAGAAGTGAGTGTTACCTATCTACCTACCAGACAACAGGTTGCTGATGTGTTAACAAAAAGCTTGAACAGAGATATGTTTGAAGAACTTGTTGGCAAGCTGGGTTTGATAAACATCTACACTCCAGCTTGAGGGGAGTGTTGGAATTACTAAAATTAAGGATAGATTACTAGAAGATCTTCTGTAAATAAAAACTAATCCTAAATTACTGATTCTTAGGCTGTCACTATTTTTTAGGGATTATTTCCTACCTTAGGATTATTTCTCTCTATATATTTGTAAGCTAACTAGCAGAAAGTGATAAGAAATAAAATCTCTAATTTTCTACAGAACTTGCCTCGCCTCATTTATTTTCACTTTGCTCAATAAATTTGACCACTCTCCATTTGTACCATGTGTTGATAATGCATTTATCATTTTCAAGCTGTTGTACCATTACTGAGAAAGGAAAGCAGATTGCATGAAGTAATGACTATAATTTGCCCAGACACAGGAAGCTGCATATCTTTCATGGTTATATGTAACCATGAAAAGCAATATCTTTATTATTAAAACCGAGTTCATATAATTGTCGGTAAACCCCTGAATAACAAATAAAGAAGTATATCTTTAGGAAAAGTACTAATATTATGGTGAGTCTCTTTCGGTTTAACTTCTACATATGGCTATACCAGAGAATTTCCAATTGTCAACTACCACCAACCCCATATAGCAGGTTTTCAATCACTTTTTCCTTTTCCGTTTCCACCAAACACCAAATGAAGAGCGGATTCACGGAATAGCTCTTCAATCAGGTCAATAAGCTTTAAAGCAAGCCTACAATTATACGTTATCCTTACATCTAGTGAACTTCTGAGTTTAGTGAGCGGTGGAACAAACCTTATTTTTAGGCACTTTATGCATTCCAACTAAAAACAAAATACAAAAGAAAAGGGCAAAATGTGGATAGAAATAGCTAATAAAGGGCTCTGTGTTAATAACCCAATCAATTGTTAGAAAATATATTATATTACCTTCATTGATGATAGATAAAAACATTGCTCGTATGTTATTGTTTCAATTTCCTGAGTGGTCCAAGGATTTAAAGGATTGTAATCAAGAAATGCATGTTAAATGCACTTACAATGGTGTTCAATCGTGTAGACCTTAAATGTGATAATGTGCATTGTGGATATGCTGAGCAGTAAGCAAGTAGTAGTAAGTTGATTGCCCTTTTAAGTTTTTCTTTAGCATCAAGATGTGATGATTGGAACTGAATAATGCTTTTGATCAGGAACTTCTGATCTTGGATATTTTGTGTACTTAGAGCTTCATGTGTATGATAGTGCATTATTTTATCTTGGCTCAGTTCAAGGTTCTCTTAATAAAATGTAACAATGGCTTGAATACCCTATGAGCATTACTCTGGTTATTTAGCTAAAGCAAGAAATGCTTCATCCTAGAACATCCGTGTTCAGTTGACTTATTGCCCTTAAAAGCCACGATATGCTTTCTTGTCCTAACATGCTATGTTTAACTAATCTAGCAGTTCTAACGATTCTAAATCATGTGGTTGTGCTTTGCTCCTTTTGTAGGTAATCCTACGGTGGGGTTTTCAAAGAGGAACCAGTGTTCTACCATGTAGCTTAAAGCCTGACAGGATAAAGCAAAATATCGACATATTCAATTGGTCACTGTCGGACGATGAATGGAAACGGTTGAATCAGATTGAACCGCAGGTATGTTTATTTGGAGATGGTCCTCTAAACAATCTCTCAGGCAGAGGTCTGATGTTCGGTAGCGGTCCCCTTCAAGCTGTGTACGAGATAGAAGATGATGCAGAATCCAACGCCTAAATCCGTGCAAGCTTGTCAGTTTTTTTAAGATAAAAATGTCCCGTTTACATTCAATCCATGTGGATGGGCGGTTTATTATATAATTGATGCTCCCCCATTGTTTGCAATACTTTTAGAGTTCATGGATGATGAATAGAAAGTCAATGAAAGACATTTTTAGTATAATATGAGCGTAGTTAGTGGCAGGGTTTCCCTTATAAACAAAACAAAAAAGGTGTTTCATATATTTCTGCAAGCGTGTCTTTGTATGTAAACATCATGAAATGTCAATTATCAATGATTTTTTTTTTTTCGAAAAGATGTCACTCTTGTTTTAAGTTATTGTGTGGATTTTGATTGTAGATGGCCCAAACTATACTTGTCAAAGATAATTTTATTTGACTTTTTTTTTTTTTAATTACATGGTCAATGCTTTAATTCCATCACCTTATTCCACCTAATTCTGGTTTTGGTATGAATTGTTAAGTGGTTTTTTTGGATCAATCTCCACCATGAATTTAGTTCTAAAATCCAAAATATCTTAATCAGAAGGTGAAACCTCAATTTGAAAGAGTGATACATGCTCCCTTTTTCCTTAAAGCATCTATATTGGACACATCCAAAAATTGAGATATGAGCTTCTAAAAATTCATCAAATATGTAGACGACACTCACGTTTAAGTATGAGTAAAACAAGTTAATATGGATATTAAAAAGCAAATGAAGGGTATTAGCAATGGTAGTGAAATGTTGGTGGTCTAGCTTCTTCCATAGATAAAAGTATTTTGGAGACCCTTATATTAGGAGTTAGGTTGCATTGTACCCTCTTTACTAAAAAGTGGGTAAATTAGCCCTTGTACATTAGATTAAGGAGAATAATCCTTCTGTTAAAAACTGGTCTCTATAAGTCAGCATGAGGTATACGTGACAAGGCATGTGTAACTCACACTAGTTTTTAATATTAGAAATGGATGAAATTTTTAACAAAATTATCGAGTTTATTCTTTGATGTAATATACGACGATTAATTTACTAAATTTTTTAGTAAAATGAGTAAAATATAATTTGACTTTTAATACAAGAGCCTCCATGATACTTTGGTTGAGATGAGGTGACATGAAGATGAATATTTTGGTGAGTTGATAAATGTAGAGAGTTTAGGCATGTATTTCTGATGGTGGTGAATCGTGCCATCAATTCAATGGGTGTTTGGAATTAATAGTTTAGAGGTGAGTTAGATGTTTCAGAATTCCAAATATCAGATTAGCTGATGAATGCATGCAAAGAATTGTCTTGTTTCAGATCACCAATTGCTGCCAAAACCATTGACTACTTGCCTTGCATACACGTCTATCACATTCACTGGTTTCAATGTCTTTGGTATCTGTCCGATGATGTGTTGAATTCAAGATGAAGAATTTATTAGTGTGGGAACGTTGAATGATTTATTTAAGAAAACATGGCATCTGATTTGTTAAACTACAGGGCAAATGAGCAGTTTAACCAACTTTAACTACACTCCAATCAATCTCCATATTTACTCTTCATCTTTTCAACCAGGTTGTTTCCAGTTTTCTTTTTCTTCTTATTTAAACCTCCTTTTTCCATTTACAAATGCTGCTCCCTTTTGGGTTTTGGGTTAAATATTTCTACTATTTTAGTATTTGCATATAGGTTTGAATATGAAAGTAAAACTTCCTAAATGTTTTTAAAATAAAAAGTCAACCAAGCCTTAGTATTCTTGTGCAGCCTAGACTTTTGAGTTTTATTTGAGTTTTATCATTTATAATTATTATGTATGACTTTTCAATCTTAACATGTATTGCTCGGTTCTTTTCGATTCTTTATATATCGTGCTTAATACTAATTTAATTTTATGCTCTAATTATTTAGACATACCACCAAAGGCTAAACTTTGAATTTTTCTTTTTATGAAAACGATTTAATTATTGGATCAAATGATAATTGAAATGTAGATCGGTCTAACACGAAGAATGAAAAATAAAATATAAATAGTTATTTTTATAAAACATAATTCAATGGTAGTTTTCTAGTTTATTGGTAGGAGCAAAATGCAATTTTATTTAAATACAAATTGTTTTATAAAATTCATCTATACAGTGGTTGTGTTATATAAATACATAAATTTATATAAATGATTTATTTTACTCAAAAATTTATAATAAATTAATATAGTAATGGAAATGTTAGTATTGCTGAATTGTTTGATGAATAAAATGTATATACTAATTTGAAAATCACTAGATAAATAGCTGTTTTTGGTGAGAGAGATTAGATATGCAGTTAATGGAACAGAAAGCACAACTTTTTTTTTTAATAAAAAATAATTAATTACAAATATTTCTGATAAAAAACAAATTAATTATGAAAAAAAAGGTGTTTGTTCCTGTAATTTTGGGTGCAGCGTGATACATTGACAGCACCGATACACTTTAAAAAAAATCTGACAAAAAAATAAAAAAATTTCTTAATTTGTGTCATCAATGTGTCAAGTGACACCCCCTTGATTAAATAAAAAAGTTTAGTTATAGGAATTAAATGTAAGGAAAAGACATTAAGTATTAAATATATGGTGTTGCAATTACAAATTAGCTTTTTAAATTTTTTTATTTTTATCATATTTTTAAAAAATTGATTGGTGCTGCCAATATGTCGTGGCAACACAATTCTATTTTTTTCATGTTTTAGTTTTTTTTGTTAATTTAAAAAAAAATCACTAGTGCTATCAATGTATTAAACGACGTCAAAATTATTATAGCAAATACCTTGTTTTTGTAATTATTTTGTTGTTCATTCTAATTTTATAATTAATTAATTTTTAATATTATTTTTTATAAAAAAACCACTTATTTTTAAGTCTTTGTGTGTTTCATCATTGTTGTTTAAGATATAGATATAAATTTTATGTTAATGTTACCCTAATTCAACAAAGAAAATAATGCTTCTTCTTGCTGTTAACCACCACAAAAGCACTTTTAACATATCCCTAAAAGCTTAGCAATCCCAGGAAAAGAATATTAAAAAATAAAGAATGGAGGAAAACTATAAGTTAAAAATTCATAACAATAAATTATAGTCAGTCATACCTATCTAACATGCAAATATCCCAATTTCTTTCATTCTCAAAATATTGGTAGAATAATATAAAACTAAACTCCCAACTCATATTTTCTATAACTGCGTTGCTAATTAATATAATAATAGGTTTGGTTTTTATTGTAATGTGTTTGATTGAATTAATGTCAATCATTAACCTATAAAATTACTAAAATCTATTTCTTTACAAAATAATAAATATTATTTTAAAAGCATTTATGTATTTTTTATATTTTGATAAATTTAAAAACATAATATAATAAAAATTATGAGATGTGATGTGATAGTTACTCTTCTCATTTCTTAATCATTATGTTAGGAGCATCCCTCTTCATTGGATAACATTAGCGACGAGTGGATAATTTTAACTAAAACATTATAATCATCTCAACTTTTTCATTTTAATTAAAAACACATTTAAATTTATTTATATAAATATTTTTCGTGCGTATCGTGAATGTGTGGCAATCTAACAAATTTTTTTTTTCCTATTTTAGTTTCTGTTGGTTTTCTCTTTTCTTTTTAATTTTGATTCGGCTAAACTATGATTTGTGAAAAGAAACAGATGCAAGAATGAACCAACTTGACCCAAAAGAGAATTCAACAACTTGATGGCAAAAGGCAAGCCCCCTGCCCCAATTGACCCGCCACCCTTTCCTATTTTAATAATTTTGAAACTATTACCTCATACTCTAAACTATTCGCCGGCCCACTTTCATTTGATTTATTAACAATTTAATGTAATTACATTTTTTCGCTTTGGAATTTAATCATTTAATATTTTAAAATTTCCATAATAATTTACTTCGCCCTCAACTTTATAAAAAATTATTTTAAACCTCCATTTAATTTTTCACCTTTTTTAGCCTTTAACTTATGTTTTTTGTTAAATCACCCCAAAATAGATAAAAATTAATATTCTTTTAACTTTCTTGAGGTTGAATCCTCGTAAATGCCACGTTAGTATCTAATTAATTTTAAAACTTTAAAACTAAAATATATATAAATCATTTTAAAAATTTAAAAACATTAAAATTATTTAAAAAGTATAAAATATATTTTTTAATAATTTTTAAATTTTAAAAAATTAATTAAATACTAGCATGGCATCTGTATAGCAATCCACATATATGCCACACTAGCAAAACGTTAACTTTTCAATCCATTTTGGGTTGATTTGATAAAAAGAAATATAAGTTTAAAGGCTAAAAGAGACAAAAAATTAAATAAAGAGTTAAAATGACTTATTTTGTAAAGTTGGAGGGCAAAAAAATTATTATGCCTTAAAAGTTTAATACAAGGGAATTTTAATTAGGTTTGGCCACACAGTCAAACCTGAAAATGACATAAAAATAAGAACAAGTTGGCCCTTAGTCAGCTACAAACATTTTACCAAAATTTGTCTTCACAAGCCTACAGTGGACCCAAAAACTTCTTTATTTCAAGTATTTCCCAACTTTTGACCAAGTAATTGCTGCCTATTAATGTCAAATGGTTGATTGTAATGGATGCAGCCCCACGTCATTTCAACCTTATATTCTAACTTAACCCAACAACCATGTTTTCCTTACCAACAAACCATTACGACAAATACACCAAGTAGGAAAGCATAGGACCAAGCAAAACAGCAAAAGAAGGCATAACATTCAATGGAAAACAAAATCTTCACATTTCATATCACCATTACATACAAAAGAATTATATGTATTTTACATGTTTGGAAACAAACATTTTGTTGTTCTATTGTGAAAACTTACAAAGTGAATCATAAAAATGCTTGTTGCTTTCTGTTAAGAGTTCTCCATGTTGGAGAGCAGCAGAATCTGATACACCATATATCTGGAGTAATATTTACAACAGGATGACGTTACTATGAAAAACTACCAATTTTCTGCTGCTGCTTCTAGCTGTACAACCGGAGTTTCATGTAGTTGTGTTCAAACACTAGATAACGATGTCACTTTGTCAAGCCAATAAACTAGCTGCTGCGTTGTAGGCCTAATTTTAGGGCTTTCGTTTAAACAAAGGCATGCGATTTCAAGAACCCGCAACATTTCCTTATCATGCTGCTTGCCATAGATAAACGGGTCAAAAACCTCACTCTCCTTGTTTTCCATCTTCATGCGAATCACCCAAGAGATCAAATCCCGGGTACCTTTTGGCTTGCACATATCCATGGGCCTTTTCCCGGTCAGAAGCTCCAAAAGCACTACCCCGAAACTGTACACATCACCTTTATAGGTTGCAACTGAAGCTTGTCCGTACTCAGGAGGAATGTAGCCTAATGTCCCTACCAGATCAGTGGTTACGTGGGTATCATAGGGAAGTATGAGCCTTGCGAGACCAAAATCGGCCAAGTGAGCTTTAAATTTCTCATCTAAAAGAATATTACTTGACTTTATATCTCTGTGAAGAATATGAGGCTCACATGACTGGTGCAAATAAGCTAGACCCCTAGCTGCCCCTTGTGCGATTTTCAGCCTTGTTTCCCAACCAAGCAAGGATGGTCCATCAACCTTCTCATGCAGCCAATAGTCCAAGCTACCATTCTCCATGTAAGAATATATTAAGAGCCTGTCATTTTTATGCATGCAATATCCTTGTAGATGGACAAGATTTGGATGCTGAGCTCTTGAAAGTGCTTCAACTTCAGCACGGAATTCTCTATCCATCTGACCACAATCACCAGAAAGCCGTTTAATGGCAACCTTACGACCATCTGGGAGAGTGCCCCTATAAACCAGACCAAAACCACCACAACCGATGATATTTGCTTGGTCAAAATTGTTGGTTGATTCCAAAAGGTCATCAATGCAAAGCTCCTTGTAGGATTCCCAATTTTGGAAGAGCACCACTAGCCTTGAACTGAGTTCTTCTAAATTTTTATGATTGGTGTCAGGCTCCTCTTTCTCGGGATCAACCTCGTTGCGTTTATGTGTACGCAGAACAAACAAATACATAAGGCCAATCAAAAGGGCTGTCCCAAATATGATTCCAACAACCATTCCAATGATGATATCTTTGTTCCTTCTTGATCTTTTTGGAGACACATGTTCACTTGTATTATCTTGACAACTGAACCGATGATCACCACAAAGATTGTTTCCTTCAAAGCTTGAATTCGGGAATGTCTGAAATTGACCTCCAGAAGGAATCTTCCCATAAAGTCGATTGTAGGCAACATTAAAGATAGACAGAAAACTGAGACTTTCCAGTGAAGGTGGTATGGTCCCAGTTAAGTCATTATGTGATAGATCCAGAATCTCCAAGCTGCTCATCTCAGACAAATTTTCCGGAATCGGTCCAGAGAGATTATTGAATTTCAAATCAAAAACAATAAGCTTTTTCAGATTCCCGAACTCAGGCCAAACTGGTCCACTAAGAAAGTTGTGACCAAGTTCAAGTGTTGGTGGAAAACTCCAAATTTGATTATACTGCAATCCCCTCGCACTTTCATTCCTTTTCATGAAGAAAGGGAAATCTGGTGAAGGTTCCTCCAGTGAGATATTTCCATGAATGAGGCTCGGTAATTCAGTTAAACTCTTAGGGATCTCTCCAGTAAACGAATTGTTCGATAAGTCCAAGTAAAACAGATCCCTATAGCTTCCCAACCATGGTGGAAGTGCTCCATTCAGATGGTTCCATGACAAATCCAACAACTGCAATGCAGAAATCTTGCTCAACCATTGGGGAATTGAACCTCTAAGTTGACAGCTTGCAATAACAAGAACCTTCAACTTTTCAAAGTGCAGATTAGGATCATCAGGTAATGTTTCACAAGGGAAATTCAAGGTGAGAACCAAAGCAGTTAGGTTCCTACACTGCTGCAAAATTTGAAGAGCAGAGGAAAGATTATGGAGGCTCGAATTCGAAAGGGAAAGATAAGAGAGGCTATGGAATTGTTTGAAGCTCTCAGGGATTTGGCCACTGAAATTATTGCGGGCAAGGTTGACATCTTGCAATTGTCTGCATAAGGGAAGATTATCAGGCACAGGCCCAGTGAACTTATTCGTAGCCAAATCCAGAGAATTCAAAGTAACCATAGCAGAGCAATTAAGATATATAGAACCCTCCAAAGAATTATTCCTCAAATTCAGCAAACTAACGGTTGGAGAATTGGACAGTGAACTGGGAATTCCACCACTAAAGTTATTTGAATTTGCTATAAGATACTGAAATCTCTTTAGCTCGCTAAACACATCCGGGATCTCTCCAGAAAAATTATTTGAAGAAATATCTAAACGAACAAGATTAGAGAGATTAGCAATACCAGGACTAAGTTTCCCACCCAAGTTGTTATCTTGAAGCCCCAGACGTCTCAAATTTTGAAGCTGAAAGATGTCTTCAGTCACCACACCAGTGAGTTGATTTGTGCCAAGATACAGTTCCTCCAAGGAAGAACATTTTCCAAGCCCTGGTGAAATATTACCAGAGAAATAGTTCACTGCCAAACTAAGGAATCCAATTCCAGTGGAATTAACACATATATGGGAAGGAAGGGAACCCTTCAAGGAATTGGCAGAGATGTTAAGACTTCGAATTGAAGGCAGATTGATGCTTTCTGGGATTAGTCCAGAGAAGTCATTATAGCTCAAGTCAAGTTGCTCTAAATTCGGCATATGAAACAAAGAAAGTGGCAATGAATCTTTAAGGAAATTGTGGGAAAGATTGAGAATTTTAAGCTGATCCAAACCAGACAAAGAATCAGATAATTTGCCTGATAACCTTTTATTGGGCAGTTCCAACTTGATTACTCTACCAGCAGACGGAGGATCACAGGTTATGCCTTCCCAGTCACAACAATCAGCAGAGGAATTTGTCGTCCAACCTTCAAGTGTTTTTGTCAAATTGCCCATGAAATACCGGAGAGCAGTCCAGTCCTTTTGATTGCATGTCAGGTTTTGAGAGCTGAGAAACTGAGGTTGCAACAACAACCCAAGAATAATAACCATAGCCCAGCAGCCTTGAGCCCCCATATCAACAACAAGAGAGCAGCTTTGTATGCTGAGGACGAGAAACAAGCAAACCCCTTTAACCAAAGAAGAAATTTTCCGATGTGGGCTGTGAGATTTGGGGGTGGAGAGAGGGTGAAACCTCAAAACAGAAGCGATGAGATGAAGGGAAAGGGAAAGGGAAAGGGAAAGGAAGAGCAAAATGGTGGCTTTGACTTCAACACGGATTTGGCCATACCACGGATTTCAATTGTCAAATGAGTGAAATTGAGAGGTGCTTTGCCCTTGGTTTTGCTTCTCTATTCTCATATTGGAGGATTTTTTTTATTATTTAGACTTTAGAGGTTGCTTTGCGCCATTAAAACCGTTGGCATATGGAAAGCACACAACTATCCGATGAGTTAACCGGTAAACTGTTGGTATCACTGGCGATAGCCGGTCAGCTCACAGCTGTCCTTTGGACTTTAAATATATATATATATTTTTTCTTAACTTTTGACTACTTATTTTTTTATTACAATTTAGTCTGACTTTGTGAATTTCTAAATTAATCAGCTATATTTTATGATTCAAAATTTAAAAAAAAAAAAACTAAAGGGAAATAATGAAAACTTTTATTTATATGAATTCTCTTTGATGTTTAATGTGGATATATCACTATTATATGTGTGAATATTAATATTTTAATTGTACAATACAAAAAAAAAAAATATTATTGAAAGAATTTCCCTTATACTCTTACAAATTAGGATAAGAACAAAATTAAACCTAAAGCAACCTAATTAAAGGGCAGCAAAGTTTGGTAATCACTAATGACATTTATTAGGGAAATAGCCTAAATGCCTCCCAAGAAAACTATACATAGGATGAGAAAATTTCCATGTAACAAATATGCTTAAATGCAAAATTGTTAAGTTATTTCAGGCCTTTTCCTCATAAATTACATTTAAACTATCAACTTCATCTTATTTTATTCTAAAACATAATATCATTCAATACAAATGTAACACATAATATATTTTTATTAAATGTTATACCCTTTTACGGTAAAATGAGTTAAAATTTATATTTTATGTATCATTTTACTTGAATAAAATTTTAGACTATTTAAATAATTTGGGATATAATTATTAAAATTTATATAATTTGGGAACATTTGTATAGTTAGCCTAAATGAGAAATGTGATATAATTTAGGAACAATTGTATAGTTAGCCTAAAATATAATTATTAAAATTTATATAAAATTAAAGATTAGATTATTTAAATAATTCTTCAAGTTTTTATACAATCTTGTTTTGGTCACAATTTTTTATTGTTAATTTAGTCACTTTAATTAGATCAATTGTAATTTTAGTCTCTCCACCGTTAAAATATTTTCAGCCAACACATGGAATGCTAATGTGGCTAGACATAATAATAAAGTTAGCTTTTAATATTTTCTATCAATTTGTCCTTAATTCTAAAAATTTAATAAAATTAACCACAATGTTTACACATTATATCAATTCAATTCTAATTTTAGAAAATCATAAAATTTTAATTAAAATACATAAAAATTTTCAAAATTAAAAATATTTAAAATACATAGATAAAACAAAAAATTAAAATCAAAATTTTTAATTTTCATTAACTAAAAAGTTACATTAAAATAAAAGCTTTGTTTATTTTCGAGTTTGATTTTGATTGTTGGAGCCTGCCTGCGGCTTCCTTTTAGAAATTGATAGTGGAGTTTGATTTGGCAAAAGGTCCAAGGCGCAGGTGTGAGTTAATTGTTTAATTGTGGCGTCCATGTGCAGTTGAAGTGTTGATAGTTGGGAAAAAGTAAATTAATTGATTAAATTGATTTAATTTAAATAGTCAGATGGTAATTAAATTTAATTTAGCTAGAGATTAATTGATGATTTTTTTGAAGTTTCAGTTATAAGATTAATTTGCTTTGAAATTAGATAATTAACTGAATTAATCGAAATAATCAAAATAAATAATATATAATATATATTTTTGAACTATTAAAAAATAACATTAGCAATATATTTTTATATGTTTTATATTTATTTTAATCAGAAGATAAAATATATAAATTTCGATAATTCGATTAATCGAAATATATCGGTTAAGTTAATGTATTTGAAAAAAATTTAGTTCAGTTAATGATTAAAATTTTTTACATTTTGGATAATTTAGTTAATAGTGATTCGATTTAATTAATAACCGAACCAACTATTTGAACACCCTTAGTGGCCAAGGCTCATAAGATTATCCTATATATGCGCTACAAATATAGTTCCAAATTATTAACTCCAAGCTTAAGTATCTCTACTTTTATTTCTATGAATTTTTAAAATCGGAATCAATTTGACATAATGTGTAAACATAACACGTTATGTGCTAAATTTATTAAATTTTTGAAATTAAGATTAAATTAACAAAATATTTAAAATATTATGAGTTAAATTTGTTATTATATTCAACCATATCAGCATTCTATGTTGTGACCAAAAGTATTTTAATAATAGAGTGAATAAAAGTTACAATTGATCTAATTGAAGTAACTAGATTAACAAAAAAAGTGGTGACCAAAACAGGAGATTGCTACAACTTGGATAGCTATCTGAATAGTTTACCCAAAATTAAAAAAGTATTTTGATTAAAATAATAAAGTTAAATACTTCCTAGATTCAAATCTTATTATACCTTGGCTTTTGTTGATTTTAAATAAAAATATAAAAAAATCCCACATATTAATATAATTTATTTTATAAAAAATAAAATATTTAAATATTTTTAACTAAATTAATATCCCAATCAAAAGTTTAAATATTTAAATATTGTTACAGAAACTCCTTTTGACGGTATAAATTCTAAGCATAATCAATTAAATTAAAACATGTAAACTTTTTATAATATAGAGGAAAATTATACCATTAGTCACTAAGATATGGATAAATTTTTATTTTGGCTACTTAATTAAAAAATTACATTTTAGTCTCTAAATTATTTAAAAGTTTTTATTTAAATCATTAAACTATTCAAAAAATTTTATTTAAGTTACTAAGTTGTTAAGCATCTTTTTCTTTTTTTTAAGTTTCACCAACAAACTCCAAGCAATGATTTGATTATTGGTACAGTGAATCAATACCCATCGATGAGTAAAAGAACATACATTAGATTCAAGTCAATTTGATGGTCAGTGTTATAAATCAGAGAAAAAACTATTTGAATTTTGGTTTTCAGATTTGTAATGTCCAAAGATGTTTCATGAAAGAAAATTAAACTGTAGAAGAGAAGGGGAAAGAGAGCTTTGGACTTGTGCAAGCAGTATAAACAGAGAAAGCCATATAACATCGATTTTAACAACAGAGTAACTTAAATGAAAACTTTTGAATAGTTTAATGACCAAATTATAACTTTTTTTAGTTAAGTGGCCAAAATGAAAACTTGCCCATAGTTTAGTGACTAATAGTGTAATTTACCCTTAAATATAATATGAAAATTATGAATATATATTAATTTGATTGATTAAATTTATAATTTATGTAGTAAAAAGAAGATTTGTTTGCTAAATTTAGGTATATTGTATTTATAGTAGACATTGTAACAAAGTAGAGGAAGATTATCTCATTCATCTTTTTTTTTTATATATATATATGAAGTTTAAAATTATTCATAATCTTTTTTAACCTTTAAATAGAAGGACAAATGTACTTTAATGTGCTCAAAGCCACGTCTTTCTATATTAATAACAATATTGATACTAACCGAGTCAAGGTTCAATGAATGTTGGTAACATTTATGCTTATGGTGTTGATTATATCTATAACTACTCCACAGTGTGTTTACTAGCAATTTTTTTTTGAAAGATAAATTCATTAATTCATTCAACGAATGGAACCATACAATTCAGGGGAAAAAATAACAAACATTCGTCGTAGATGGGGAAGGACAAACTCCATCAACACAGCAAAGGCTTTGGCCTCAGCATCAATAGAACATTTTGACACGTTGACAATTGGCTCTGTCACAACTCAAGCACGACATATTTGGAGCGATTGCAAGCACTAAACATGATAAGAAAATCAACCCCGGATGGTCCAAAGCGGTGAGCAAAAATCGTCAAAAGAATCGAGCATTCACCAATATATAGAGGACAACAACAAAACCATCCCAAAAATCACTTGTAAAACTAAGATTACATGCATAAGTAAGGATAAAAACCATGCTACAAGAGTAGAAAAAACTTTTGAAATTGAAGACTTATTAAATAATAGAAAAACAAATAAAAAAACCATAAAAAACTTAAGACAACACAGTCCAAATCGACTCGTGAAATCATTATTTATTTTGAAATATTCTCAAAATAGAAAGAATTTAAGAAACTGATGAAGAGCCACCTACTTTTCAAAAAAACTATTGGTGGCCGGTGGAGTTTTAGCGAACGACAGACATCATCATCTATCCATCATAACTTGTAAATATAACAAAGATACCCACAAAATAGATCTACAAACTGAAAAAAAGAAAGAAAGAGTTGGTGGAAAGGGAAAAAAAGTAGACAATAGCCAACCCGAAGGTTAGCATCGTCACTGAGCAAAACAAAAGATAAGAAACAAATGGCTTGAAGGTTTACAAGTAATTTTTAGATTTATTATTATAAAAATTTGAAAATAAATTTTGATATATATAACTCTTCGGTGTATATATAATATAAATATATAAAATGTATACCATATAATCACACATTTATAATTTTAGCATACATATATACATACACTAAAGATGTTAGTTTATATATCAAGTATTTAATATTACAAATAAAAATTGTAAATAAAATATTATGAGAGAGAAAATAATAATCTTAAAATCATGCAAATATGTAGAGCAAAACAAACATTTATTATAAGTATCACACGTCTATTTAAAAAAAATACTTAATATAACATCTGATATTTAAACTTGACATTTGTTTTTTTAATTTAATATTTAAATTTTTTAGTTTAATTTGATACCCACTTTTTTCTCAATTTAGTACTTAATTTTTTATTTAATTTAGTACCTAAACTTTTAAAATTAAATAAATCACTTCAATATACTAATATTGTTATTTTTTAGGTAACAAAAATAATCAATATAAGATTAACATGTGACAAATAATATGAATTTTTATTTTAAATATTCATTTACTTTTAATTTAATTTAGGTTTTTTTAAAAGTTCTTGTTTTCTTCTTTAATATACATTCGTTAAGCATAGTTCAAAGCCCAAATTTTGAACACGAAATAACTATGATACTAAAAAAAAAAAAGAATTTTGGAATTGAGGGTTTTGTGAAAACCATATCTTAATTTAAGCATGTCATCCTTGAATCCTTCCCACTAGGGGCAAAGTCAGGATAATTTTTTAGAGGGAGCCGGATGAAATTTTAATTTTTTATAGTTTATATATTTATAATTTGTAAATGATTAAATCAAATTTTTATAATTTTAGGGGGCCAAAGTATAATTTTATCTTTACTAATTTAAAATTTTTTAAAAAAAATTAACGACCTAAACAGAAATATTACATTTTAGGGGGGCAAGGGCCCATGCCAGCCCCCCTGGCTTTGCCTCTGCTTCCCACCTTTAATAATCACGATAACCTTAGCCTTTATGAAAAATAAAATTTGAGATTGAGGAAATTTTAAATAAATATAATTATTATTGTTATTAAATTTCGTATTATCTGTGATAAGTTGATCATACATTAACTATTTCTATTCCTTCATTAAAAAACTAATATGCTAGTGTTTTAAAATAATTTGTTTAATAATTAACAAATTTAGATACCAAATTGTAAAAAAAAACTTAAATACTAAATTAAAAATATTAATGTAGGAAATTTGATATTAAAAACATTTAAAGCGAATAAATATAAAATTGATTGAGACATTTTAGCAGGAAATAGAAGGATTAAGAGCAGTGAAACAAATAGGATTAAAAGTAATAAATAAAAATACTTTATTAAGTTTAAATATATATAAAAAAAACTAAATTCCTTTATGGATTCGATTTGATTGTGTGTTTCTATTAAATGAAAAATAAATAAATGGAGTTGAATTTTTAAAATTGCAACTTGTGTTAGAGCTGAGCTGTTCACACAATTAATACAGCTTTGACTTTGGTATTTTATAGTCAATGGACTTCACCCTCTCCCTTCATTTTTCTTATTTATTAATATTTTTTCATTCATTATTCTGCTGTGGTTTAATAGATTTACAAAAAGCTGACCACCTTTGATTTAGTTTTTTTAGCAATCAATTTTATTCTAAAAAATTGGCTGCATTTTCAAACCATTTTCGTCAGAAAAAAAAGCTTTTAATTGTAAATTACATTTAGTTGTTATATTATAATAATATCCACATATAATCTTTTTATTACTCGATATAAAAATTTAAAATGTGTTCGGACAATAAAATTATAATTATTAGACAGTAATTAAGGTAATTTATCAAAAAAGCCCTTAAATTTCAAAAATTACGAAAATAGGCTAGTTTGTAAAAATTTACGGAAAGGACCATTTCCCCAAAACGCGCTTCACGTCGGTAGCGTTTTGGGGAAAATCGACTAAAGCGCCACAGGGGCGTTTTTGTCCACCTCAAGAAAAAGCGCCCACGAGGAGGCGCTTTTGTCGAGGTGGACAAAACGTCTCGGGGCGCTTTTAGCCAAGAAACAGTCAAATCTTTTTGACCGTTGGGGAATATGATCGAAAAAAAAAGTATAAAAACCCCCCACCCTTTATTTTTTCACATTTCAATCCTTTCTCAATATTCTCTCAATTTTCTCTCAATTTTCTCTCAAGGTCCTTGAAATTTACTCTCAAATTTCAAAAATAGTCCATTACTATTTACGAAAAAGCCCTTTTTATTTTTTTAATATATCTTTTTTAGAAAATTTTAAAATTTTTTATCGGATTACAATGGCCGGGGAATTACGCCGCCTAGACGACAAGCACATTTCCGTCGAGCAAATGAAAATGGTACGTTTTAATTTTAATTTTTCAATATAATTTAATTTTTTTCAATTATGCAATTTTAATTAATTGTTAATTTTATAATTTTTTAAATAGTCTGTAGATCGGGTGTTGGAGTGTTATATTCGCAACATGCATGGTCCCCATCGCCTTGATCGAGAATTACTGCGGAAGCGGGTTTTTGGCACGTGGCCACGATAGGTAGGGGTTCAAGTTGAGTCGCTTTGATCGGTAGCGTTGATTGAGAGGTGGAGACCGAGACCCACACTTTCCATCGCCATGCGAGAGTGTACCATCACTCTAGAAGATGTGCAATTGCAGTTGGGATTACCGGTGGACGGGTTGGTAGTCACCGGGTCCGTAACATCTACCGATTGGATGGCCGTATGCTACGAGCTTCTGGGTGCCATTCCGGATAGAATTCAAGGAGCTTGGATCGATATGGCTTGGTTACGAGACGCATTCCCGGAGCCGAACGAGGGTTCGACCGAAGTAGAAAGAATACAATATGCTCGGGCATACATTCTTCAAATAATCGGAGGCTATCTGATGCCGGACCTCTCTAGAAACCTCATCCACCTGAGATGGCTCCTGAAACTTGTTGATTTCAGAGCAGCCGGTGAATTGAGTTGGGGTCCGCCGTCTTTGTCAAGGTTGTACCGGAGATGTGCGAGATGACGCAATGAAGTAAAGTAAAATTGAGGTTGCCTATCATTACTGCAGTCATGGGCATGGTTCCGATTTCCATTTTTACGCCCTCGACTCGACCACCCATATTCATTCCCACTGATAACGAGGTAAATTTAATATTATATTTTACAATTATTTCGTAGATTTATAGTATAATTGCATGCTAAAAGTTTATTTAATTAGGTGGAACCATTCGGCGAGTCATGTTGGAATACCTAACTCGCTTGAGGATATACGGCTCCTATTGGACCAAAGATCGGAATCACAAGTTTAGAATTTTGTTATTATAATTTAGTATTTCGTATGTAGTGTCTAATATTAGGTATATAACTAATATTTTGGTAATGTTACTATAGTTTCAATGGACACCGTACAAGGATCCGGAAACTCGGGCAGTAATTCCGGAGGAGTTCCTCCAAAATCCGAACGGTTGGCACGTAAAGGTCCCATTGATCACCTACGCAACCGTGGAGATGCACCAGGCAGATCGGGTTCTGCGACAATTTGGATTTCGGCAACCGATCCCCGTGCCATCGGAGGTGCTCAATGATGAGCACACAGTGGACTTACGATAGCCGCACACGAATTGGCCAAGATTTTGGTCGAGTCATATCGAGACGTGAGAGAACCGGTATGACTATATACCTGACCGGGAACCGATAGTCATTCCGGAGTTAGCGTGCGTGCCGGAGTACATGCCATGGTTTAGGATCCATAGCAAGTCGTATCTGTTATCGGAAGAAGAGAGGTGACTGCAACTTCGCGAGCGAAGGGAACGTCGGGCCCCTTTAAATCCAAGGAGAAGGGGTGATGAGGCGGGGCCATCATCAGCACCGACATAGTCACCGGGCCCAGCAACAGCGCCTACACAGTCACCGGGCCCATCAGTTGAGCCGACAACACCGATATCGCAGCATCTACCGTTCATGCCAGGTGCGTACACTTCCCCTTATATGTAGCCTCCTAATCCATATATGTTTCAGTTTCCTAGTCCTAGCCCAGGTTGGAGTGTATGGCCGAGTTCGAGTCTGTTCCCGACTACTTCCGCTGGCTAGCCGATGGTGAGGCCGACGTCGCATGTGGGTTCAGAGGATGGGCCATCGGGGAGCACTTCTTTCTGCCAAGCTCCTTCTCCGTCTCGATCGATCACCCCCGCCGTGGTTTATGCAAACACCTCCGGGGTCATTATTTTATCAGAGTGGGTCACCATCGCAACATCCGAACTGGACCCTCTCACGGCGGAACCCGATTCCCTGCCCGAGGTTCCACGACCCATGGGAAGCCGGAAGAAGGAGGAATCCGGTACAGAATCACGATCGCCCTGTGGCACTTGGTTCCCACCCCAAGATCAAGACTAAACCCTAAACCCCTAAGTTGAGTAATTGTAAATTAATTTATAATTTGAGTTTAATTTTTTGTAATTAAGATTTAATTTTTGTAATTAAGTTGTAATATATTTAATAAAATTTGAGTTTGTTTTTTTATTGTAATTTAATTTTTTAATTTATTCAATTTTAATAACTTTGACAAAATAAAATTGGTTTAATTTTTTTAATTAAGTTGTAATATATTTAATAAAATTTGAGTTTGTTTTTTATTGTAATTTAATTTTTTAATTTATTCAATTTTAATAACTTTGACAATTTTTGTAATTAAGTTGTAATATATTTAATAAAATCTGAGTTTGCTTTTTTATTGTAATTTAATTGTTTTAATTTATTTAAATTTTAATACCTTTGACAAAGTAGAATTGGTTTAATTTTTTTGTAATTAAGTTGTAATATATTTAATAAAATTTGAGTTTGCTTTTTTTATTGTAATTTAATTTTTTAATTTATTTAAATTTTAATACCTTTGACAAAGTAGAATTGGTTTAATTTTTTTTGTAATTAAGTTGTAATATATTTAATAAAATTTGAGTTTGTTTTTTTATTGTAATTTAATTTTTTAATTTATTCAATTTTAATAACTTTGACAAAATAGAATTGGTTTATTTTTTTTGTAATTAAGTTGTAATATATTTAATAAAATCTGAGTTTGCTTTTTTTATTGTAATTTAATTGTTTTAATTTATTTAAATTTTAATACCTTTGACAAAGTAGAATTGGTTTAATTTTTTTGTAATTAAGTTGTAATATATTTAATAAAATTTGAGTTTGCTTTTTTTATTGTAATTTAATTTTTTAATTTATTTAAATTTTAATACCTTTGACAAAGTAGAATTGGTTTAATTTTTTTTGTAATTAAGTTGTAATATATTTAATAAAATTTGAGTTTGTTTTTTTATTGTAATTTAATTTTTTAATTTATTCAATTTTAATAACTTTGACAAAATAGAATTGGTTTTTTTTTGTAATTAAGTTGTAATATATTTAATAAAATTTGAGTTTGCTTTTTTTATTGTAATTTAATTTTTTAATTTATTTAAATTTTAATACCTTTGACAAAGTAGAATTGGTTTAATTTTTTTGTAATTAAGTTGTAATATATTTAATAAAATTTGAGTTTGCTTTTTTTATTTATTGTAATTTAATTTTTTAATTTATTTAAATTTTAATACCTTTGACAAAGTAGAATTGGTTTAATTTTTTTGTAATTAAGTTGTAATATATTTAATAAAATTTGAGTTTGTTTTTTTATTGTAATTTAATTTTTAATTTATTCAATTTTAATAACTTTGACAAAATAGAATTGGTTTTTTCGTAATTAAGTTGTAATATATTTAATAAAATTTGAGTTTGCTTTTTTATTGTAATTTAATTTTTTAATTTATTTAAATTTTAATACCTTTGACAAAATAGAATTGGTTTAATTTTTTTCTTGTAATTAAGTTTTAACATATTTAATTTTAACTTTTTTTCTTTATAATTTAATTTTTTAATTTATTTTAACTTTTTAATAAAATAAAAGTTATTGTACAAAAGTTCACCGCTTTTCCTCCAAAAAAATAGATATTACATAGCCAATATGAGACAAAAGACCTAAGAACACGATCAACTATTCGATTTGGACACGAGCGAGATGTATGGCGGGTTCCTACACCATCCATGACACAATGACTTTGGTTGCTTGTTTCTGATATCCATATTGTTGCGTATTCTAGTCGAGCAAGGTCGACCTTTTGGTTTCTTGCCTCAATTGTCTATCCAAACAACAAACTTATACGGTGCAAGCGATACCGATGGCCACACGTTGTACATGTTTTCTAATTTATACACTTCGTCAACATATCTCATTGGATCAAGACGGAGATTCTGACAAGCAGCAAGTACATGGGCGCATGGGTAACGGCGCATCAAATATCCCATCGCGCAGTCCTATTTGTCAAATGTACACGATAATGGCTGCAAACAATACCTTGGTTCGGTCTGTCAAACTCCGTGACACGAAACCATAAGTTGTCGCGATCGTGACACACTGTGTGCATGGTGTTCGCCCGTGCCTTCCCACGGTTTATTTCTTCCAAGACCTTCGGGCTCCATACATGGCCTCCTTGCATCTGCCCTCTATAACTCCCTGCTCTCTTCGAAAATAGTGCCGTTAACCGAAAATATGTCTCCCACACAACTGATGTAATCGGCAGATGACGGGTTCCTTTCAGAATAGAATTTATGCATTCGGTCAGGTTTGTGGTCATATGCCAATATCGTAGGCCGCCGTCATATGCTTGTGTCCACTGTTCGAAAGGAATATTGCACAGGTACCTTGCGCCTTCGGCGTTATCTGAGCGTAAACTGTCCGGCATATCGTGAAAACGGTCTTTATTGATCTCATACCCTGCCAATATACATTGATAGCGAATATTACATACCACTCTTCAATTGAAAATAAATTGAATATTATAAACGACATTATATCAATAGACATTTCATACCCATATCGGTCACTTGCTGTTTCTGTCTTTTAGATCGATGTTGCCCATAGTAGTTGGATGAAACATGCCTCAGGCAATATCGATGGTGTGTGCGATGCCACATGCTTCCCTAGCGTTCTATTGCCGCAAGTATTCTAGGGCCCCGATCTGATATAACGCATATGTTAGGTTGGGGGCAAACATGCCTCCTTAACCTAGATAGGAAGATGTCCCAGTCATCAGCTGACTCTCCCGGTGTTATTGCGAAAGCAATTGGAAGGATTCTTCCACAGCCGTCTTGTGCCACAGCTAGCAATAATCGATGCGTATATCTACCATACATAAAGGTACCGTCAATTTGTACCAATAGCTTGCAGTATTTAAAGGCATCTCGGTATTGCTTAAATGTTCAGAACAGACGCTTGAACACTGTGCATCCACGGAGCAGACGATCGTTGTAGTACGCAGGTTCCTTTTCAAGGTTTGTCGTGCTGCCTGGGACATATCTCTCCAGCACCTGACACCACTGCCACACTTCATTATATGAAGTGTCCCACCCATCGTGTAACTTTTCTAACGCCTTCTGCTTGGCTATCCAAGCATTTCTGTAAGAGGGAGTGTACCTCAATTGGCTACGAATACTGCCAATTAAGGCCGACACCGTAGTCTTGGGATCTGCCTTCACCGTCGGCATTATTAGTTCAGCCAACATGCCTAAATCCATCTTCGGATGATCTTGTGTTACACCTGTCAACGAAGTACGTTAAACAATGCAACATTACATATTATTACTGTTATTCGAAATCACTGAACACATAGTGGTATTGTACCGGCAAGACATGTATGTGGACATTTGTACTTTTTTATCTCCCACAACCCTGTCCTTTTCCTCAACGACGCCATGATTTTCCATGAACATGTGCCATCTTGCACTGCACACTTCGCCTCAAACTTATCGAGCTTTGATTTAACCACCTTGTAGTTAACCCCGTTCTTAATGCTGAACTATTTCAATGCAGCAAGAAAAGTATTCTTGTTGGAAAAATGGTTACCCACTTCTAATTGGTTGAATCCAACGAAGAATCTGACGGTCACGCGTCCGTGTGGTAGTTCAGAAACTCCAATGCATCATCTTGAGATAGATCGACATTATGCATGTGGGTTGGAGGCGAGCATACGAATAGCGGATCTTCTTCTTCTTTGTCTGAACCGCCCTCAACGTCTTCAAGTACAATTGGAACGGGCTCCGGTTCAGAAAATAATCCAACTTCTGCACCGTCGGGCCCTGCCTCCCGAGGTGGATCCACATCGGATTCATCGTCCGACCTTCCATAACCTGCAACAAACGAAGACCCCTCGCCGGTGGATGTCGTCGGGAGTACATCATCCCTCTTTAAACATCTTTCGTAAAGATTCCAATCGTATGTGGATTGCCAACCACTAGAAGTTGACGACGTCCCCCAATACGTATTTCTATCATCGGACGTCGAATGACGAATATGCATGTCCCATCCACCAACCGAGTGTCATGCAGGGGTTATGTTTTCTATACTACTACCGCACACGGGCACTTCTGTGTTTTGCCTCCCACTTACAGAGTGTCGGCTTGGGGTCGTGTATTCCCCTCGAACGGCAGTAGATGTCGAGGTCGCAAAAAGATCACTTGGAGATGAAAATTCTACATATACCTCGATATAGGGTGATCCACTGGCAAGATGAGTCTCCACCATTGCCTCAAAGCTCCGAGCACCTTTGATGTCGAACGACTCATATCTCACCGGATCAACCGAGGCGCAAAATCTATACTTAATACACGAACTTTCATTGGCGTTGTTCCGAATATTTTACGCCTAATTCTTTTGCGAAGTTCTAGTAAATCGATGTTCCGATTAAAACTCAGTCGCGCTGTGTTTTCTGATAAGAAAACAACGCCATTTTCGGTGTCACGAACTTCACCGTCGTAGTAAATAACAGCATTAATACGTTCACTCATTTTCAATTTTTTTTCCTTTTGCCTCAATTTCCTTTATACAACTTCAGAATGAAATTTGACTGATTTATAGCCTAATTTTGCCGGAGACTACTGTAGCAAAAGCGCGTCCACGTGGGAGCGCTTTTCAAGACGCATGTCGACAAGACACCTCGCTGGAAGCGTTTTTGGCCATTGTTTGTTCAGAAACGTCTCCTCAAAATTATTTTGCCGGAGACATCATCAGCAAAAGCGCGCCCACGTGGGGCGCGCAAAAGACGATCTTGACGAGCGCCTCGCTAGAAGCGTTTTGGCCACTATTTGTTCAGAAACGTCCCATCAAAATTATCTTGCCAGAGACTATTGCGCCAAAAACTTCAAAAATAATTTCAAAGGGCCATTACACCCAAAAACGCGTCCATATCGGTAGCGTTTTGGGGAAATCGACCTAAAGCGCCCCTAGGGACGCGTTTTAGGTCGATTTCCAAAACGCTACCGACGTGGGACGCTTTTTGGGGAAATGGTCCTTTCCGTAAATTTTTTCAAACTGGCCCATTTCCGTAATTTTTGAAATTTTAGGGCTTTTTTTGATAAATTGCCCCAGTAATTACGCTGTTTTATAATTACAAAAATTTTAAGTCCTGTACATGTTTCATTGATGGGGTGTATTTACTATTTTAATTTTTTCATGTCGTAATATATTTTGTAACTATATAATTGCATAATTTAAAATTTTAAAAATTTATTAATTATTATAAAAGTTATTAGTAACACTTTAAAAAATTTCTCTAATCAATTAAAGAATTTAAAATCAAATCATCATATATTATGTTAGTCCAAAAAAGTATTTGATATCACGATTATTAATAAAATTAACAAAATTTTTTTTATATACGTGCGATATTATCTAATTACTCTAACGCTCCATATTTATTAGATTATTGTCTTTCAAATATAAAGCATATGCACTTTATTGTTTCAATTGATTATTGACCAAGTATAAATAATCAATAATAAAATATATGTAACTTAATTAAATTTATAATAAACACTAAGTAATTTAATTAATTATTTAGGAGGAAAGTATGTTTATAAATGAAATTTCTAGGTTATTTAAATAAAATTAATGAAATAATATATAATTATATTTTAGAAATAAAATATATGTACTAAAAATATTGAAATCTATTAGATTATTATATAAAAATAATTGGTTGAACTCAAATCTTGTTAAGCATATTTGAAAAGCTTGAATATATTACAGAAATATAATTGTATTTAAATCTAATTATAAAGTGATTTTTTTTTTATATAGCAAAAAGTCACTTTTCATAAATGCTTTTTGGTTTATGGATGAACTAATGGGATCAGCATTACCGTTGTCTACTTTTATTACTAAAAAATCTTTATTTCAGGAGAAGCTAAATGCTTTTAGTCCAAGTTTATTCATGAATTAATGGGGTCAGCTAACATTTCCTTATTCTTATTACTTCCTCACCCTCCAACTTGTGAAGAAACAAAGTTATGGCTGCAAGTGAAATTAAAAAGAAATTAAGAATCTGGTTTTTATTTATTTATTATTTTAATATGTTATAACAATACAAGTCAGTGTTTTAATAATATTTTTAGGAAAATTTTGATGATTAATAGAAATCATGAATAATAAAAATAAACATAGTACAAAGGACAAATTGATGCATAAATGTAATGTTTGTAGAGTAATCCAAAAAAAAAAAAAAAAAAAAGAAAGAAAGGCTAATTGGTGGTAACAACAACATTAGAATAATTTAAAAATAAATTAGAGATGTATCACTATGATTGACCGCTGAAAATTGTATTTTATCCTCGTCATCATCGAACTAGTCTGGCGATGATAATGAACTCCAGTCAATTAAGAAACCATTATCAAGAGTCCACCGCATTAATGATGTACAAAATGACAAATCTCAAATGTTTTATCTTGGAGTCCAATTTTACAAATGTCATCATTGTGCTCTATCATGATAAAGACTTTCAAGAATAGTTTTCAATAGAGTTGACAACATGCTTATCTTGATAAATCTTATATATACTAAAACACAATTAAAAATTAAAATTAAGAGAAAACGGAGTGGGTTGAAATTAAAAACAAAAGAAAAATCAAATAATATTGTTGAAAAATCACAACCGTAGGCCATAAAAAAATAATAAGATTTGTTTTGAGAAAGGTTTTTTTTTAAAGAATTAAATGAACAAAGTATTTAGCTTATATAAAAATAGTAATAGTAAATTAAGGAAAATATAAATACGTAAATGCACAATGGATTGGTGAGTGAGTCAAATATATATCCTACAAAAACCAAAGAAAGAAATTCAAACTCCTTGAATGATATATAAATATATTAGAGATAGATGTTGAAAGGCATTTCCCCCGCTGAGGATATGAATAGAAGAATGTTGCAAGTGCAGATTTTGTTGAAAAAAAAAAATGGATGACTTTGGATTTATTAGTCTGAAAAGAATGGGGTGAGATGAAAATGAAAGAAACGTCCGGGTTGATTAATAGTTTAAGAAGAAGTCAGATGTATGGTTTAATTCAAGAGAAATGGATTGCTGATCAAGATCAACTAACCCCAAAAACTATATATTAATATTAGTGCAGCGCCAATCTCTTCTTGATGGCAAATGATGGAGCATTAGGTTCTAAAAGAAGCCAGGCTTATTTTAATGAATGAGCCATTTCATCCCTACTATATCTTAATCCTTTCTTCTAAAAGATCCAATTAGTTTTGGTTGAAAAGTAAAGATTGTCCATTCATTTAATTAATTAATAAGTAAAATGAATGCCAACTTTTCTTTTTCTTCTGCGGAACACACCATCCACTATAAATAAATAAATAAATAAATAAGTAAATAAAAGGCTGAAAATTTTGATTACATCCACTAGAGAAATTCATCATCATTTGTCTGCAAATATATAAAATGATTTATTTCAACTTTTTTTCTTATGGAGCTAATATTATTTTAAAAAGCAGAGGGAAAGTTTGAAGTTCAACAATCCACAGTAGTGAAGAAGATATTCGTTGGTGTTATTTGTAATTTGCCTCCACCCCATTAATCACAACGTAACATTTACATTTGAGCATTAGCAAGTAGTTTTATTTATTTATATATAATGAGACTTATGGTGCACATTAAGTTTAAATTATGGCAAACTATTATTTCATTTCAATATAACCTAATTGTGAGGTGGCTTTTGAATCTACATTGAATGGGGTAGACAAGTATATGGGAGGATGAGAATTGTGGTGAAGGGAAACTATTGATGCTACCCCAACTTTTACTGTCTCCTAATACAAATATGTTCCATTCAACATCTCGACTTTACTGCTATTTTCTACCCAAACTGTTTTAGTTCTTATTATTATTTGGTTTGAGAAGGAATTCAAAGTCGGATTCTCAAGTATTTTACTCTGGTAAATAATTGAATTTTATTTTATTTTTCTCTCCAAATATAAAAAAGGAAATACAAAGGCTAATAATGGATAGCCATTTTTTTGTGTTTTTATTTCCAAAGTTAAGGTGTCCACCCTTAGAAATCAAAGAAACATGCCTTAATTATTTATTATTACCATTAAGTTTTAGTTTAGTGGAGAATGTATGTGTTTAAAGTCAATTTTAGAGTTTTAAGGATGAGTAGTAGTAAAAAGTTATATAAAGAAAATCTGATTGTGGAGAGGAGAGAAGACTTCAAATTATCTCACAATCAAATTGTCCGATCATTGTTGAAGATACCCTATTTCTGCTTATTTTTCTCTTCATTATTATTATTATTATTTATTATTCTTATATCATACCCTTATTTAACACAAATTCGAATTATATTATTCTCTTTTTTTTTTTCAGTCTTATCCTTATCATTGTATAAAAATATGTACCAAGTTATTGAAAGGTGGATCATAAATATAACAATGGTCGACCAAGAGAGCCTTGGCCTCTCAATTTTTTGAGAAATTTTTACTTCTCTCTTGAAATTTTTAAACAAATTTAATTAAGGGTTTCTCTTAAAATTTTTAAAAATTGTAATTGACTCCTCAAAACTTTTGAAAATTTCATTATATCTTTTAATTTTTGAAAATTATAAGTAAGCTTTTTTAAATTTTTTTGAAATTTTCGTTTATCTCACAAAACTTTTAAAAATTTTAATTAGTCCCTGAATTTTTTTAAAATCTCATTAAACTCATATATATTTTTTAATTTACTAGGTTCTCCAACACTAAGATCCATTAGTGTAGATATTGGTAAAAGAACACATGAGAAAAAAAAAAAAAAAAACAAAGGAGCGTTTATTTTATAATTTTAAAAAGTTCAATTTAAAAATATAAAAATTATTTATTACCCTTTTGTTTTATTTTGTTATTGTGCACTACACCAAAACAGACTTTTAGCGGCGTTTTAATAAAAAAAACGCCGCAAATATTATACATTAGCGGCGTTTGAAAGAAAACGCCGCAAAAAGTTGAGCAATAGCGGCGTTTTTGGCCCAAACGCCGCTATAGATCTGAACATTAACAGCTCTTTTGTAAAAACGCCGCTAAAGATCTGAGCATTAGCGGCGCTTTTGTAAAAACGCCGTTATAATCTGAGCATTAGCGGCGCTTTGTAACATCCTCAAAGTGGGCCTACTCATTTATATGATAGTCTAATATGATAAGTTGGGATTGTAAAGGTTGGGCTGACTTTTTGATTAAATATATAGATTAGAGTTTAAATTAAGTGATATTTTGGGCTTTTAAAAAAAAAAATTGGGTTAGGTGGCTAATAAATGGTGTTAGCTTATAATTTAAGAAGATTGTTAATTAAGTGACAAGCTGGACTTGTGGCTCAAAGAATTAAAGTGCATTAAGTGGGCATAAGTTGGCGCCATAAGGAGGGAGGAATTTGGGCCCTTGTGTGGCCGTTTGGGCCCTAAAAGATGGGTCAAATTTGGCACTTAAATGGGAAGGGGTGGACGGCAATTAGGCTACCTTTTAGGAATTATTTTTTTTTTATTTTAACTGTTAAAAAGCGATAATTAATAAGGAGGAGTTGGATTTAAGGTGGGCTCTCTTAAAGGTAAGATAAGGATTGAGTTATCGATGAGATGAAGGCTATCGGAGAGGGAGAGTTGGTCAAATTTCAACTCTGTGTGTGGGTATGCCAAATTTCTCTATAAATAGGAGTAGTATTCTTCAATTTCGGTATTCTAAAACCCTATTTTTCTCTCATTCTCTACCAAATTTCTAAGCCTTCTCTACGTTTCTCTTTTCTTTTCTAAAAGTCAATTCCTTTATTCATACCTCATCTCCCACAATAGAATCTACAAGTGAGATCTCTGCTTTTCCGAAGGTGCACCATAAGCCACATACTCCTTAGTAATTTGGTAAGTTTCGGGATTTTATTCTATGCGATTTCACTCTTTCTTTTCATTCAAATCTAACCCGAAACACTTATTTAAGGCCTGTCGATTTTCCCTCTCTGCTTTTAGTAGCCGAATCTGTCTCATTAAAAGTCTCCTGTGCCGATTTGGTGGAAAAGCCGAAGGTAGGAAGGTGACGTTTTCTTAGGGATTTTCGGGATTCGACAAATAAGGATCTACATTAGGGATAATAGATTTTCACGGTAACCAGGTGTGTAATACCTCCCCACCATTTAGATCTGCATAATATTGTATGTTCATGTGTTTTATATGTTTTGATAAATGCCGAAATCTCGGTTTATTGATGCAACCCCAAGGAGGGTAAAAGCGGATCCCCAGGTTAGTAAATAATCTGTTTAAATGTTATAAGTAAAATGCTTGTATGTGATTGCATGGGTTGGGTTGGTGAAAGGAGGAAGTTATATGTTATATGTGTAGCGGCTAATGCCGTGAACTATTATACGGGCTTCGGCCATTAAATGTTATACGGGCTTCGGCCATTATATGTTATAAGGGCTTCGACCATCATATGTGGATGAGCAGCATGACTGCCATCATGGTGTGTAGCGGTGTGGGTCTATTGTAGAAATCCCCAATAGTGTGAACGGTTGGTACGGGGGTGTGTAGCAGATGGAAACCTAGGCAAACGGGTTGAGCCTTGCATATTAATTGCTATTAATTTTTATTATGATTATTACACTGTTTATTTTGTTTAATGGGTTTAAGGCCCAAACTCTAGTGGTGCATGAGGGTTGCACAATGAGTCTCGCGACTTACCCTTTAATTAACATTTCAGGTGATACCTAGTGATTGGACCGGTGGAGAGGAACACAAGGTGGCCATCTGTAAGAATATGTAGATTTGGCAAAAGAGACTCAAGTTTTATTTTATCTTTTAATTAATGGACTTCAAATCTCGTTGTAATAAGGCCATGGGCTATTATGTTTTATTATGGGCTTCTATTACTTTAAGTCGTTTAAGTTTTTATTTTAATTAAAAATGCATGTATTTAAGTTTGGATTTTTACTCTACTTAAGCATATTTTATATAAAACATATTTGGGCTTTTCTGAAAATACATGTTTCGATAGAATTTTTCTAGGTGACATACCAGATCCGGTTGTAGTGCATGGGCCAGGTTTGGGGTGTTACAAATTGGTATCAGAGCCCGATTCAAAACTCAGCTTTGGGTTTTGGGCTCAAAACGTTTTCTAAAAATGATTTTTTTTGAAATATGCATGTTTAAAAATGGTACAGGGTTTGTTTTCTCGGCATGGCACCTACATCTCTGGCCCAAGTCTGCCAGGTAAGTATTCAGAACTCCTTGTGTGATATATATATGAATATGGGCTTGATGGGTTTTATGGGACGTAGGTTAGATTAGTTAGACTTTGATGGACTATAGGCTTAGGTTAAACAACTTCTTAAATTACATAAGACTTAAATTATCCAAACAAATCCTGTGAACTGATCACTGACTTAAGGTGTGGCAACAGGCACACGCATGTCTAGGAATGGATACGGTGAGAGCTTGGTATTTAAGTAGTCCTAGTGACTCACCTCCTTTTCACTGGAATCCTACCTGGTGCGTGGTGACTGTTCACCTTAAGCCATGTTAGGGTGTGGTAATGGCTATACGCATGTCTAGGAGTGGATACAAGGAGAGCTTGGTATTTAAGCAGTCCTCGTGACTCACCTCCTCTTCACTGAAATCCTACCTGGTGCGTAGTGACTGTTCACCCTAACCATGAGGACGTGTTGATAGGCCAAAACCTATAACTAAAACCCGAAAGGGACCAGCCACCTTGTTTTGTACAACCTTAAAGTAAACCTTGGTTTTGAAATCACTAAAGTACCCCTAATTCGTAAAAATTTCTCCATTTGAAAAATGACCAAAATACCCTTGATTTGCAAATTGGCCAAATTACCCGACTTGTAAAATTACCGAAATACCTTCGGTATGAAAAATTACCGAAATACCCTCAGTATGAAAAATTACCGAAATACCCCCGAATTAAAAATTTACCAAAATACCCTTATTTCGTAAAATCACCTGGAACCATATTTTGGAAAATTACAAAAATACCCCTATAGGTTAAAATTACGAAAATACCCCTAGGTAGTGAAATGATGAAAATACCCTTAAGTGATAGATGCTATTTGTATATTGGTGTGTATGGATGTTGAATGTGCATGGTTCCTAGAATTAATAAGACTGAAACCTGTAGATAGGTTTGAATTCGAAAGAATTACTTTTAAAACTATTATTCATAAGACTGTTCGTGGTTAATCAGTGGAAGAAAACTAATAATTCATAAAATTCTTAATCAGATAAACGCGAATCGGTAGTATTAGTACAAGGGGACGAAGACGCTCCAGAAGCGAATAATGGTGCATATTCTACCATAGTATACTAAGTGTTTATTTGGCTTTGGAATTAGAGTGCGCAGCGAAAGCATAGTGATGAGACTTGGGTAGTACGATTACTAGTTAGTCAGAAATTTCGAGGACGAAATTTCTTTAAGGGGGTAGAACTGTAACATCCTCAAAGTGGGCCTACTCATTTATATGATAGTCTAATATGATAAGTTGGGATTGTAAAGGTTGGGCTGACTTTTTGATTAAATATATGGATTAGAGTTTAAATTAAGTGATATTTTGGGCTTTTAAAAAAAAATTGGGTTAGGTGGCTAATAAATGGTGTTAGCTTATAATTTAAGAAGATGGTTAATTAAGTGACAAGCTAGGCTTGTGGCTCAAAGAATTAAAGTGCATTAAGTGGGCATAAGGTGGCGCCATAAGGGAGGAGGAATTTGGGCCCTTGTGTGGCCGTTTGGGCCCTAAAAGATAGGTCAAATTCGGCACTTAAATGGGAAGGGGGTGGACGATAATTAGGCTACCTTTTAGGAGTTATTTCTTTTATTTTAACTGTTAAAAAGCTGATAATTAATAAGGAGGAGTTGGATTTAAGGTGGGCTCTCTTAAAGGTAAGATAAGGATTGAGTTATCAGATGAGATGAAGGCTATCAGGAGAGGGGAGAGTTGGCTGAAAATCCAACTCTGTGTGTGTGGGTATACCGAAATTTCTCTATATATAGGGAGTAGTATTCTTCAATTTCGGTATTCTAAAACCCTATTCTTCTCTCATTCTTTACCGAAATTTCCAAGCCTTCTCTACAGTTTCTCTTTTTCTTTTTCTAAAAGCTGAATTCCTTTGTTTATACCTGTAAAATCCTAGATTAGGGGTTATGCGTTTGTCCATAATTCATGAGTAGTAGGTTTTGGCAGTGTTTGGAAGTGAATTAAGGGTTTTTAAAATCCTAGGATGGAAGAGAAAGCTTTGGACAATTATTGGTTTTAAGTTAAAACAAGAAGTGATGTGGAAAAGTGGCAAGGGACGCCACCTAAGGTGCAAGGGTTATGGCAACAAGTGAAGTACTTTGAGGGAAGAGGTTCGAATCCCATTGTGTGCATTTTTGCTTAATAGCATGTTTACTGTGATATGTGGTGTGCATTTTTAGAACCATGGAAATGTAAGGAAATGTATGGAAATGTAAGAAAATGTATGGAAATGTATGGAAATGTATGGAAATGTAAGGAAATGTATGGAAATGTAAGGAAATGCAGGGAAATGTAAGGAAATGTAGGGAAATGTCTTGGAAATGTAAGAAATGATTTTGAAATGTTAAGTTGAAAATAGGAAAATGACCATTTTTGGAAACCTAAGCAAATTAGGAAAGTGAACATTTTGGAAACCTAAGTAAATTAGGAAAGTGAACATTTTGGAAACTAAGCCAAAAGAGGAAAGTAAACATTTTGAAAACTAAGCCAAAAGAGGAAAGTAAACATTTTGGAAACTATGCTAAAAGAGGAAACTAAACATTTTGGAAACCTAGGAAATGTCAAGTTTACAGAGCCGCGCGAAAATTTTTGGAAACTTAAAAATGACCCCGAAATGTCGAATTTTAAAGTTCAAAGGGGAACTTTGAAGAGATCTTTCGGGATTTACTAAGTGTAGGCTACAAGGAAGGAGAAGTTCTTTTCCCTAAGGTACACCATAGGCCGCGTGTTCCTTAGTTATTCGGTGAGTTTCGGGATTTAAAATCCACAAGGTAAGTGTCTATAGCTTTCGGCTAAGGCCTATTTTGATAATTAGATCTAATTCTTGTTTGTTTAAAAGCGAAACTAACCCCTGATGAGATTTAGTGCTTGGCGAATACAAGGAGGAGCATAGCATAGATTTCGGATTTGATTAGTATTGAAATTGGCAACAAGGTAAGTTTTAAGAATACTAATCCTACTAGGATTTGGATTTATAGTCAAATGGTTTTTTTTATTAAAGTAGTAAGTGATTAATCAAATGTAGGAATTGAGATCTAAAGCAATAGATCGGGTTTTCGGATTTCAAGGAATTGATAAGCAAATCGGTGTGTACCCTACACTAAATCTTAATAGATTTATGGCTTAAACTTGATATATGTGTTAATATGAAAGTGTAAGAATATGGCTAAGGTACCGTGTGTACACCACACTAATCCTAATAGATTTATGGCTTAAATATGATATATATGTTAATATGAAAGTGTAAGAATGTGGCTAAAGTACCATATTATGGTACAAAGTACTGTGCACGTTTTCCTACTCCTACTAGGATTTCAAAATATGTTATATTTAACATGTGAAAAGTGATGTGAAAGTGAAATTAAATATGATATGCATGATATGTATAATTTGGGGCATTGGGTTAATTGAGAAAGGGAAGTGAATGTGATGACTTGGTCTCACTAAGTGAATGTGATGACTTGGTCTCACTAAGTGAAATGTGATGACTTGGTCTCACTAAGTGAAACGTGATGACTTGATCTCACTAAGTGAATGTGGTGACTTGGTCACATTAAGTGAATGTGGTAACTTCGGTTACATTATTCGAAAGTGGTGGCTATGCCACAATATTATAAGTGGGCGATGAGCGCGTCGACTGCAGCGACTGCCTTCGATGGTGTGTAGCGGATGGAGGGTTGACTTAGTAGTCCCCACGGTGCAAAGTGGATGGTACGGTGGTGTGTAGCGGATGGCTATATAGGTTTGGGTTCGAGTTTGCATCATTATCTTGAATTTTTATATGAATATGATATGTATGGTGTGCCTATTTCTATTATGTTTTGGTGTTGGTTACACATTGAGTCTATCGACTCACCCCGCTAGGGAACATGTTTGGTGATGAGCAATAATGGACCGGGACGGCAGAACTTGTGGTGGCCATGTTCAGCTTGAAGTTTAATTTTATTTGAATCTTTATTTTATTTTAAGTACTGTACAATTTTATTTTGGGTTTCATTTTATGTAATAAGGCCATCGTGACATATTATTTCTGCTTTAATTACTATGTTATGAATTTAGGGCTTTACAAAGAATAAGCCCATTTAATTTAAAATAAGTTTAAATATTTTGTCACCTGAAACAAATGGGTTCTTGTTATAAGATAAATTTGTTTTCAACTCGAGCCCAACCCACAACAAACTATCCTTCAAAACACACAGTTTTTAAAGTATTCGAATGAATTTTGAACCGGGTTACTTCGAGGAACATACCAGATCCGGTCCATTCTCGTGGGCCGGGTGTGGGGTGTTTCAGTTTGGTATCAGAGCCCAGTTTTAAACTCTCGGCCTGTGGCTTAAGGCCCAAAACGTTTTCAAAATAAGCCCAAATGAGTTTTATGAAAATATTTCTGAAAGTAGACAGGTTTGATGGCATGGCACCTAAGTCTCCGACCCGTAGTCCACCAGGTAAGTACCCCTATCTATCTATGTGATTATGTGAATTATAGAAGGGTAGAAGAGGAATGGAACGTATAATAGCATGATAGGAACTTAAACCCTAAGATTAGTCTACTCAAACACAGATACATAAGACTTAATACACTAAACAAACCTATGGCTAAGTCAATCAAGTTAGGGTGTGGCAACCATGGTACGCATGTGTAGGAGTGGATCCTGAAGAGCTTGGTATTTAAGCAGTCCTAGTGACTCACCTCCTCTTCACAGGAATCCTACCTCGTGCGTAGCTTCGGTTCACCCTAACCCCGAGGACTTAGTGGGTGTGGCAACCCCTGTACGCATGTCTAGGAATGGTTTCAGTGGGAGCTTGGTACTTAAGCAGTCCGCGTGACTCACCTCCTCTCCACTCGAATCTCGCCAGTGCGTAGCTTTGGTTCACCCCGACCAAGAAGGCTCGGTCTTAGCTAAACCCAATAACTAAAACCCGAAAGGGAACTAGCCATTTTTTGGAACCTTAATATTAAAATTCTTAAATCATTTTTTCCTTAATTCACGAAAACTATTTCTTATACACAATTTTCTCTGAAAATTTCTGACTTATAAAATTACAAAAATACCCCTAGTGGTAAAATTACAAAAATACCCTTGGTTTATAAAATGCCCAACTACTCAACGGTTTTGCCAAAATTTCATTATTTCATAAATGTTCAAAAACCCTAAATTGCAAACTATCAGAAAAATACCTTGATATTTTCAAAAATTACAAAATTGCCCTTAACTTACTAAAATTACCAAAATGACCCTAATTCCAAAATTTTTGCAACTTCATCGATTTGGAAAAAAAATTTCTCAAAAGAACCCTCAAAATTTTACAACTTCTGAAATATCGTCGATTTATTAAATTTTACAATTTACCCCGATTTGTGGGAAAATTACCAAAATACCCCCAAGGTCTAAAAATTTTTGAAATACCCTCGGATTTCAAAAATTTTCCAAAATACCCCTGGAACTTAAAAATACCAAAAATACTTTGTGACAAAATCACCAAAGAACCTTATTTTGACAAATTACGAAAATACCCCTGTAGGACAAATTACGAAAATACCCCCGGGTAGTGGAAAAACAGCAACAAATGAAAACTACAACGTTTCTCTGAATGAACTAAGGTTCATAATTGTTTGATGGATGTATGAATGAATGAAAAGACTGTGTGCATGTATGAATACGAAAGAACCACTCCTAAATTCCTTTTCATAAAATTTCTTCGCAGTGATCAAGTGAAACAAAAGTACTAATTCATAAAAACTTCTTAATCAGATTAAATCGCGACGTTAGAAATGAGTTCTAAGGGACGTGAACTTAGAGATTGTGCCTGGAAAGTATGATGGTTCTATTAAGATCAGAGTGCGCAGCGTAAGCATAGTGCGGTGAGAAGGATTGTACGACTGTTAGTAAGTAATTTCGAGGACGAAATTATTTTAAGGAGGGTAGAACTGTAACATCTTAGATTAGGGGTTATGCGTTTGTGCATAATTCATGAGTAGTAGGTTTTGGCAGTGTTTGGAAGTGAATTAAGGGTTTTTAAAATCCTAGGATGGAAGAGAAAGCTTTGGACAATTATTGGTTTTTAAGTTAAAAACAAGAAGTGATGTGGAAAAGTGGCAAGGGACGCCACCTAAGGTGCAAGGGTTATGGCAACAAGTGAAGTACTTTGAGGGAAGAGGTTCGAATCCCATTGTGTGCATTTTTGCTTAATAGCATGTTTACTATAATATGTGGTGTGCATTTTTAGAACCATGGAAATGTAAGGAAATGTATGGAAATGTAAGAAAATGTATGGAAATGTATGGAAATGTATGGAAATGTAAGGAAATGTATGGAAATGTAAGGAAATGCAGGGAAATGTAAGGAAATGTAGGGAAATGTCTTGGAAATGTAAGAAATGATTTTGAAATGTTAAGTTGAAAATAGGAAAATGACCATTTTTGGAAACCTAAGCAAATTAGGAAAGTGAACATTTTGGAAACCTAAGTAAATTAGGAAAGTGAACATTTTGGAAACTAAGCCAAAAGAGGAAAGTAAACATTTTGAAAACTAAGCCAAAAGAGGAAAGTAAGCATTTTGGAAACTATGCTAAAAGAGGAAACTAAACATTTTGGAAACCTAGGAAATGTCAAGTTTACAGAGCCACGCGAAAATTTTTAGAAACTTAAAAATGACCTCGAAATGTCGAATTTTAAAGTTCAAAGGGGAACTTAGGGCCAGGTGACCCTAAAATATACAGTATGTGAAATTTAACCCATTAACGGACTTGGAAAAGTGGCCTGAAGATGCCACTTAAGGCCTCAGGAAATGGCCCACATGCAAGGGTGTTGGGCTTGAGTTCGAGTCACATAAGAAGCAAATAAAATAAGTTTTATTTTGCTTCTAGAAGCCCAAGAGGTGGACGGCACAAGGCTTGCAAAAGAGGAGTTTCACTCTCTTTAAAATTCGGCTAAATAGGTGGATAAATGAAGAATTATTCTTTAATTAGAAAAATAAGGAAGAGTGGTGGCCAAGTTAAGGATTCTTGGCCTAGCAATTTCGGCTATAAAAGGATGAGACTAGGGCAATTCATTATTGATTCTCCCTCTCTCTTTTCCTCTGCCGAATATTCTTCTTGAGCCTCCATTCTTTTTCTTCTTTTCTTTTAGCCTCCTAGCTGATTTCTTCTAAGCCTATTATTCCTCTCTTCTTTCATCTTTGAAACCGAATACATAAGGGAATCATAGCCGATTGTTCATCAAGTTTCTAAAGAATCTCAAGGTTGAAGTGAAGGTGCAATCGATTCCTTCAAATAAGGGTATGATCCAAGTTTGATTTCCATTCTTTTATATTTTAGACTTATCAAACTCTAGGGCTAATCCCATTAATGTTCATGGTTGCCGAAACTTTGAAGAGATCTTTCGGGATTTACTAAGTGTAGGCTACAAGGAAGGAGAAGTTCTTTTCCCGAAGGTACACCATAGGCGTGTTCCTTAGTTATTCGGTGAGTTTTGGATTTAAAATCCACAAGGTAAGTGTCTATAGCTTTCGGCTAAGGCCTATTTTGATAATTAGATCTAATTCTTGTTTGTTTAAAAAGCCAAACTAACCCCGATGAGATTTAGTGCTTGGCGAATACAAGGAGGAGCATAGCATAGATTTCGGATTTGATTAGTATTGAAATTGGCAACAAGGTAAGTTTTAAGAATACTAATCCTACTAGGATTTGGATTTATAGTCAAATGGTTTTTTATTAAAGTAGTAAGTGATTAATCAAATGTAGGAATTGAGATCTAAAGCAATAGATCGGGTTTTGGATTTCAAGGAATTGATAAGCAAATCGTGTGTGTACCTACACTAAATCTTAATAGATTTATGGCTTAAACTTGATATATGTGTTAATATGAAAGTGTAAGAATATGGCTAAGGTACCGTGTGTACACCACACTAATCCTAATAGATTTATGGCTTAAATATGATATATATGTTAATATGAAAGTGTAAGAATGTGGCTAAAGTACCATATTATGGTACAAAGTACTCAGGTACGTTTTCCTACTCCTACTAGGATTTCAAAATATGTTATATTTAACATGTGAAAAGTGATGTGAAAGTGAAATTAAATATGATATGCATGATATGTATAATTTGGGGCATTCGGGTTAATTGAGAAAGGGGAAGTGAATGTGATGACTTCGGTCTCACTAAGTGAATGTGATGACTTCGGTCTCACTAAGTGAAATGTGATGACTTCGGTCTCACTAAGTGAAACGTGATGACTTCGATCTCACTAAGTGAATGTGGTGACTTCGGTCACATTAAGTGAATGTGGTAACTTCGGTTACATTATCTGAAAGTGGTGGCTATGCCACAATATTATAAGTGGGCGATGAGCGCGTCGACTGCAGCGACTGCCTTCGATGGTGTGTAGCGGATGGAGGGTTGACTTAGTAGTCCCCACGGTGTGCAGGATGGTACGAGTGGTGTGTAGCGGATGGCTATATAGGTTTGGGTTCGAGTTTGCATCATTATCTTGAATTTTTATATGAATATGATATGTATGGTGTGCCTATTTCTATTATGTTTTGGTGTTGGTTACACATTGAGTCTATCGACTCACCCCGTTGTGGGAACATGTTTCAGGTGATGAGCAATAATGGACCGGGACGGCAGAACTTGTGGTGGCCATGTTCAAACTTTGAAGTTTAATTTTATTTGAATCTTTATTTTATTTTAAGTATTGTATAATTTTATTTTGGGTTTCATTTTATGTAATAAGGCCATCGTGACATATTATTTCGCTTTAATTACTATGTTATGAATTTAGGGCTTTACAAAGAATAAGCCCATTTAATTTAAAATAAGTTTAAATATTTTGTCACCTGAAACAAATGGGTTCTTGTTATAAGATAAATTTGTTTTCAACTCGAGCCCAACCCACAACAAACTATCCTTCAAAACACACAGTTTTTAAAGTATTCGAATGAATTTTGAACAAGGTTACTTGAGGAACATACCAGATCCGATCCATTCTCGTGGTAGGGTGTGGGTGTTTCGATTTAGTATCGAGCCCGATTTTAAACTCTCTACTGTGGCTTAAGGCCCAAAACGCTTTCAAAATAAGCCCAAATGAGTTTTATGAAAATATTTCTGAAAGTAGACAGGTTTGATGGCATGGCACCTAAGTCTCCAACCATGATCCACCTGTAAGTACCCCTATCTATCTGTGTGATTATGTGAATTATAGAAGGGTAGAAGAGGAATGGAACGTATAATAGCATGATAGGAACTTAAACCCTAAGATTAGTCTACTCAAACACAGATACATAAGACTTAATACACTAAACAAACCTATGGCTAAGTCAATCAAGTTAGGGTGTGGCAACCATGGTACGCATGTCTAGGAGTGGATCCTGAAGAGCTTGGTATTTAAGCAGTCCTAGTGACTCACCTCCTCTTCACAGGAATCCTACCTCGTGCGTAGCTTCGGTTCACCCTAACCCCGAGGACTTAGTGGGTGTGGCAACCCCTGTACGCATGTCTAGGAATGGTTTCAGTGGGAGCTTGGTACTTAAGCAGTCCGCGTGACTCACCTCCTCTCCACTCGAATCCTGCCTGGTGCGTAGCTTTGGTTCACCCTGACCAAGAAGGCTCGGTCATAGGCTAAACCCAATAACTAAAACCCGAAAGGGAACTAGCCATTTTTCGGAACCTTAATATTAAAATTCTTAAATCATTTTTTCCTTAATTCACTTAAAACTATTTCTTATACACAATTTTCTCGAAAATTTCGACTTATAAAATTACAAAAATACCCTAGTGGTAAAATTACAAAATACCCTTGGTTTATAAAATGCCCAACTACTCAACGGTTTTGCCAAAATTTCATTATTTCATAAATGTTCAAAACCCTAAATTGCAAACTATCGAAAAATACCTTGATATTTTCAAAATTACAAAATTGCCCTTAACTTACTAAAATTACCAAAATGACCCTAATTCCAAAATTTTGCAACTTCATCGATTTGGAAAAAATTTCTCAAAAGAACCCTCAAAATTTTACAACTTCTGAAATATTGTCGATTTATTAAATTTTACAATTTACCCCGATTTGTGGGAAAATTACCAAAATACCCCAAGGTCAAAAATTTTGAAATACCCTGATTTCAAAAATTTTCCAAAATACCTCGAACTTAAAAATACCAAAAATACTTTGTGACAAAATCACCAAAGAACCTTATTTTGACAAATTACGAAAATACCTCAGAGGACAAATTACGAAAATACCCCGGTAGTGGAAAACAAAGAACAAATGAAAACTACAACGTTTCTCCTGAATGAACTAAGGTTCATAATTGTTTGATGGATGTATGAATGAATGAAAAGACTGTGCATGTATGAATCTGAAAGAACCACTCCTAAATTCCTTTTCATAAAATTTCTTCGCAGGTAATCAAGTGAAACAAAAGTACTAATTCATAAAAACTTCTTAATCAGATTAAATCGCGACGTTAGAAATGAGTTCTAAGGGACGTGAACTTAGAGATTGTGCCTGGAAAGTATGATGGTTCTATTAAGATCGAGTCTTGGACGTAAGCATAGTGCGGTGAGAAGGATTGTACGTTGTTAGTAAGTAATTTCGAGGACGAAATTATTTTAAGGAGGGTAGAATCTGTAACATCTTAGATTAGGGGTTATGCGTTTGTGCATAATTCATGAGTAGTAGGTTTTGGCGGTGTTTGGAAGTGAATTAAGGGTTTTAAAATCCTAGGATGGAAGAGAAAGCTTTGGACAATTATTGGTTTTAAGTTAAAACAAGAAGTGATGTGGAAAAGTGGCAAGGACGCCACCTAAGGTGCAAGGTTATGGCAACAAGTGAAGTACTTTGAGGAAGAGGTTGAATCCCATTGTGTGCATTTTGCTTAATAGCATGTTTACTATAATATGTGGTGTGCATTTTAGAACCATGGAAATGTAAGGAAATGTATGAAAATGTAAGAAAATGTATGGAAATGTATGGAAATGTATGGAAATGTAAGGAAATGTATGGAAATGTAAGGAAATGCAGGAAATGTAAGGAAATGTAGGAAATGTCTTGGAAATGTAAGAAATGATTTTGAAATGTTAAGTTGAAAATAGGAAAATGACCATTTTTGGAAACCTAAGCAAATTAGGAAAGTGAACATTTTGGAAACCTAAGTAAATTAGGAAAGTGAACATTTTGGAAACTAAGCCAAAAGAGGAAAGTAAACATTTTGAAAACTAAGCCAAAAGAGGAAAGTAAGCATTTTGGAAACTATGCTAAAAGAGGAAACTAAACATTTTGGAAACCTAGGAAATGTCAAGTTTACTGAGCCGCGAAAATTTTAGAAACTTAAAATGACCTCGAAATGTCGAATTTTAAAGTTCAAAGGGAACTTAGGGCGGTGACCCTAAAATATACAAGATGTGAAATTTAACCCATTAACGGACTTGGAAAAGTGGCTCAAGATGCCACTTAAGGCCTCGTGAAATGGCCCACATGCAAGGGTGTTGGGCTTGAGTTCGAGTCACATAAGAAGCAAATAAAATAAGTTTTATTTTGCTTCAGAAGCCCAAGAGGTGGACGGCACAAGGCTTGCAAAAGAGGAGTTTCACTCTCTTTAAAATTCGGCTAAATAGGTGGATAAATGAAGAATTATTCTTTAATTAGAAAAATAAGGAAGAGTGGTGGCCAAGTTAAGGATTCTTGGCCTAGCAATTTCGGCTATAAAAGGATGAGACTAGGGCAATTCATTATTGATTCTCCCTCTCTCTTTTCCTCTGCCGAATATTCTTCTTGAGCCTCCATTCTTTTTCTTCTTTTCTTTTAGCCTCCTAGCCGATTTCTTCTAAGCCTATTATTCCTCTCTTCTTTCATCTTTGAAACTGAATACATAAGGGAATCATAGCCGATTGTTCATCAAGTTTCTAAGCCGAATCTCTGAAGGTTGAAGTGAAGGTGCAATCGATTCCTTCAAATAAGGGTATGATCCAAGTTTGATTTCCATTCTTTTATATTTTAGACTTATCAAACTCTAGGGCTAATCCCATTAATGTTCATGGTTGCCGAAACTTTGAAGAGATCTTTCGGGATTTACTAAGTGTAGGCTACAAGGAAGGAGAAGTTCTTTTCCCGAAGGTACACCATAGGCAGCGTGTTCCTTAGTTATTCGGTGAGTTTCGGATTTAAAATCCACAAGGTAAGTGTCTATAGCTTTCGGCTAAGGCCTATTTTGATAATTAGATCTAATTCTTGTTTGTTTAAAAAGTCAAACTAACCCCGATGAGATTTAGTGCTTGGCGAATACAAGGAGGAGCATAGCATAGATTTTGGGATTTGATTAGTATTGAAATTGGCAACAAGGTAAGTTTTAAGAATACTAATCCTACTAGGATTTGGATTTATAGTCAAATGGTTTTTTTTATTAAAGTAGTAAGTGATTAATCAAATGTAGGAATTGAGATCTAAAGCAATAGATCGGGTTTTCGGGATTTCAAGGAATTGATAAGCAAATCAGGTGTGTACCCTACACTAAATCTTAATAGATTTATGGCTTAAACTTGATATATGTGTTAATATGAAAGTGTAAGAATATGGCTAAGGTACCGTGTGTACACCACACTAATCCTAATAGATTTATGGCTTAAATATGATATATATGTTAATATGAAAGTGTAAGAATGTGGCTAAAGTACCATATTATGGTACAAAGTACTCAGGTACGTTTTCCTACTCCTACTAGGATTTCAAAATATGTTATATTTAACATGTGAAAAGTGATGTGAAAGTGAAATTAAATATGATATGCATGATATGTATAATTTGGGGCATTCGGGTTAATTGAGAAAGGGAAGTGAATGTGATGACTTGGTCTCACTAAGTGAATGTGATGACTTGGTCTCACTAAGTGAAATGTGATGACTTGGTCTCACTAAGTGAAACGTGATGACTTCGATCTCACTAAGTGAATGTGGTGACTTGGTCACATTAAGTGAATGTGGTAACCGGTTACATTATTCGAAAGTGGTGGCTATGCCACAATATTATAAGTGGGCGATGAGCACGTCGATTGCAATGACGCCTTCGATGGTGTGTAGCGGATGGAGGGTTGACTTAGTAGTCCCCACGGTTATGCGTGATGATGGTACGGTGGTGTGTAGCGGATGGCTATATAGGTTTGGGTTCGAGTTTGCATCATTATCTTGAATTTTATATGAATATGATATGTATGGTGTGCCTATTTCTATTATGTTTTGGTGTTGGTTACACATTGAGTCTATCGACTCACCCGTTGCTAGGGAACATGTTTGGTGATGAGCAATAATGGATCGGGACGGCGAGAACTTGTGGTGGCCATGTTAAACTTGAAGTTTAATTTTATTTGAATCTTTATTTTATTTTAAATCTTGTACAATTTTATTTTGGGTTTCATTTTATGTAATAAGGCCATCGTGACATATTATTTCTGCTTTAATTACTATGTTATGAATTTAGGGCTTTACAAAGAATAAGCCCATTTAATTTAAAATAAGTTTAAATATTTTGTCACCTGAAACAAATGGGTTCTTGTTATAAGATAAATTTGTTTTCAACTCGAGCCCAACCCACAACAAACTATCCTTCAAAACACACAGTTTTTAAAGTATTCGAATGAATTTTGAACCGGGTTACTTCGAGGAACATACCAGATCCGGTCCATTCTCGTGGGCCGGGTGTGGGGTGTTTCAGTTTGGTATCAGAGCCCAGTTTTAAACTCTCGGCCTGTGGCTTAAGGCCCAAAACGTTTTCAAAATAAGCCCAAATGAGTTTTATGAAAATATTTACGAAAGTAGACAGTTTGATGGCATGGCACCTAAGTCTCCGACCATGATCCACTGTAAGTACCCTATCTATCTGTGATTATGTGAATTATAGAAGGGTAGAAGAGGAATGGAACGATAATAGCATGATAGGAACTTAAACCCTAAGATTAGTCTACTCAAACACAGATACATAAGACTTAATACACTAAACAAACCTATGGCTAAGTCAATCAAGTTAGGGTGTGGCAACCATGGTACGCATGTCAGGAGTGGATCCTGAAGAGCTTGGTATTTAAGCAGTCCTAGTGACTCACCTCCTCTTCACAGGAATCCTACCTCGTGCGTAGCTTCGGTTCACCCTAACCCCGAGGACTTAGTGGGTGTGGCAACCCCAGACGCATGTCAGGAATGGTTTCATGGGAGCTTGGTACTTAGCAATCGCGTGACTCACCTCCTCTCCACTCGAATCTCGCCTGGTGCGTAGCTTTGGTTCACCCGACCAAGAAGGCTCGGTCATAAAGCTAAACCCAATAACTAAAACCCGAAAGGGAACTAGCCATTTTTTGGAACCTTAATATTAAAATTCTTAAATCATTTTTTTCCTTAATTCACGAAAACTATTTCTTATACACAATTTTCTCTGAAAATTTCTGACTTATAAAATTACAAAAATACCCCTAGTGGTAAAATTACAAAAATACCCTTGGTTTATAAAATGCCCAACTACTCAACGGTTTTGCCAAAATTTCATTATTTCATAAATGTTCAAAAACCCTAAATTGCAAACTATCAGAAAAATACCTTGATATTTTCAAAAATTACAAAATTGCCCTTAACTTACTAAAATTACCAAAATGACCCTAATTCCAAAATTTTTGCAACTTCATCGATTTGGAAAAAAAATTTCTCAAAAGAACCCTCAAAATTTTACAACTTCTGAAATATCGTCGATTTATTAAATTTTACAATTTACCCCGATTTGTGGGAAAATTACCAAAATACCCCCAAGGTCCAAAAATTTTCGAAATACCCTCGGATTTCAAAAATTTTCCAAAATACCCCTGGAACTTAAAAATACCAAAAATACTTTGTGACAAAATCACCAAAGAACCTTATTTTGACAAATTACGAAAATACCCCTGTAGGACAAATTACGAAAATACCCCCGGGTAGTGGAAAAACAGCAACAAATGAAAACTACAACGTTTCTCTGAATGAACTAAGGTTCATAATTGTTTGATGGATGTATGAATGAATGAAAAGACTGTGTGCATGTATGAATACGAAAGAACCACTCCTAAATTCCTTTTCATAAAATTTCTTCGCAGGTGATCAAGTGAAACAAAAGTACTAATTCATAAAAACTTCTTAATCAGATTAAATCGCGACGTTAGAAATGAGTTCTAAGGGACGTGAACTTAGAGATTGTGCCTGGAAAGTATGATGGTTCTATTAAGATCGAGTCTTGTGCAGTAAGCATAGTCTTGGTGAGAAGGATTGTACGTTGTTAGTAAGTAATTTCGAGGACGAAATTATTTTAAGGAGGGTAGAACTGTAACATCTTAGATTAGGGGTTATGCGTTTGTGCATAATTCATGAGTAGTAGGTTTTGGCAGTGTTTGGAAGTGAATTAAGGGTTTTTAAAATCCTAGGATGGAAGAGAAAGCTTTGGACAATTATTGGTTTTTAAGTTAAAAACAAGAAGTGATGTGGAAAAGTGGCAAGGGACGCCACCTAAGGTGCAAGGGTTATGGCAACAAGTGAAGTACTTTGAGGGAAGAGGTTCGAATCCCATTGTGTGCATTTTTGCTTAATAGCATGTTTACTATAATATGTGGTGTGCATTTTTAGAACCATGGAAATGTAAGGAAATGTATGGAAATGTAAGAAAATGTATGGAAATGTATGGAAATGTATGGAAATGTAAGGAAATGTATGGAAATGTAAGGAAATGCAGGGAAATGTAAGGAAATGTAGGGAAATGTCTTGGAAATGTAAGAAATGATTTTGAAATGTTAAGTTGAAAATAGGAAAATGACCATTTTTGGAAACCTAAGCAAATTAGGAAAGTGAACATTTTGGAAACCTAAGTAAATTAGGAAAGTGAACATTTTGGAAACTAAGCCAAAGAGGAAAGTAAACATTTTGAAAACTAAGCCAAAAGAGGAAAGTAAGCATTTTGGAAACTATGCTAAAAGAGGAAACTAAACATTTTGGAAACCTAGGAAATGTCAAGTTTACAGAGCCACGCGAAAATTTTTAGAAACTTAAAATGACCTCGAAATGTCAATTTTAAAGTTCAAAGGGAACTTAGGGCAGTGACCCTAAAATATACAAGATGTGAAATTTAACCCATTAACGGACTTGGAAAAGTGGCTCAAGATGCCACTTAAGGCCTCGTGAAATGGCCCACATGCAAGGGTGTTGGGCTTGAGTTCGAGTCACATAAGAAGCAAATAAAATAAGTTTTATTTTGCTTCTAGAAGCCCAAGAGGTGGACGGCACAAGGCTTGCAAAAGAGGAGTTTCACTCTCTTTAAAATTCGGCTAAATAGGTGGATAAATGAAGAATTATTCTTTAATTAGAAAAATAAGGAAGAGTGGTGGCCAAGTTAAGGATTCTTGGCCTAGCAATTTCGGCTATAAAAGGATGAGACTAGGGCAATTCATTATTGATTCTCCTCTCTCTTTCCTCCGCGAATATTTTTCTTGAGCCTCCATTCTTTTCTTCTTTTCTTTTAGCCTCCTAGCCGATTTCTTCTAAGCCTATTATTCCTCTCTTCTTTCATCTTTGAAACCGAATACATAAGGGAATCATAGCCGATTGTTCATCAAGTTTCTAAGCCAATCTCTGAAGGTTGAAGTGAAGGTGCAATCGATTCCTTCAAATAAGGGTATGATCCAAGTTTGATTTCCATTCTTTTATATTTTAGACTTATCAAACTCTGGGCTAATCCCATTAATGTTCATGGTTGCCAAACTTTGAAGAGATCTTTCGGGATTTACTAAGTGTAGGCTACAAGGAAGGAGAAGTTCTTTTCAGAAGGTACACCATAGCGCGTGTTCCTTAGTTATTCGGTGAGTTTCGGATTTAAAATCCACAAGGTAAGTGTCTATAGCTTTCGGCTAAGGCCTATTTTGATAATTAGATCTAATTCTTGTTTGTTTAAAAAGCCGAAACTAACCCCTGATGAGATTTAGTGCTTGGCCGAATACAAGGAGGAGCATAGCATAGATTTTGGGATTTGATTAGTATTGAAATTGGCAACAAGGTAAGTTTTAAGAATACTAATCCTACTAGGATTTGGATTTATAGTCAAATGGTTTTTTTTATTAAAGTAGTAAGTGATTAATCAAATGTAGGAATTGAGATCTAAAGCAATAGATCGGGTTTTGGATTTCAAGGAATTGATAAGCAAATCGGTGTGTACCTACACTAATTCTTAATAGATTTATGGCTTAAACTTGATATATGTGTTAATATGAAAGTGTAAGAATATGGCTAAGGTACCGTGTGTACACCACACTAATCCTAATAGATTTATGGCTTAAATATGATATATATGTTAATATGAAAGTGTAAGAATGTGGCTAAAGTACCATATTATGGTACAAAGTACTGTGCACGTTTTCCTACTCCTACTAGGATTTCAAAATATGTTATATTTAACATGTGAAAAGTGATGTGAAAGTGAAATTAAATATGATATGCATGATATGTATAATTTGGGGCATTCGGGTTAATTGAGAAAGGGGAAGTGAATGTGATGACTTGGTCTCACTAAGTGAAACGTGATGACTTGGTCTCACTAAGTAAATGTGGTGACTTGGTCACATTAAGTGAATGTGGTAACCGGTTACATTATCGAAAGTGGTGGCTATGCCACAATATTATAAGTGGGCGATGAGCACGTCATTGCAATGACGCCTTCGATGGTGTGTAGCAGATGGAGGTTGACTTAGTAGTCCCCATGGTGTGCGAGGATGAATACGGTGGTGTGTAGCGGATGGCTATATAGGTTTGGGTTCGGGTTTGCATCATTATCTTGAATTTTTATATGAGTATGATATGTATGGTGTGCCTATTTCTATTATGTTTTGGTGTTGGTTACACATTGAGTCTATCGACTCACCGGTGTGGGAACATGTTTGGTGATGAGCAATAATGGACGGGACGGCAGAACTTGTGGTGGCCATGTTCATTTTGAAGTTTAATTTTATTTGAATCTTTATTTTATTTTAAGTCTTGTACAATTTTATTTTGGGTTTCATTTTATGTAATAAGGCCATCGTGACATTTTATTTCTGCTTTAATTACTATGTTATGAATTTAGGGCTTTACAAAGAATAAGCCCATTTAATTTAAAATAAGTTTAAATATTTTGTCAACTGAAACAAATGGGTTCTTGTTATAAGATAAATTTGTTTTCAACTCGAGCCCAACCCACAACAAACTATCCTTCAAAACACACAGTTTTTAAAGTATTCGAATGAATTTTGAACCGGGTTACTTCGAGGAACATACCAGATCCGGTCCATTCTCGTGGGCCGGGTGTGGGGTGTTTCAATACCCTCATCTCCCATAGCTGACTCTACAAGTGAGATCTCTGTTTTCCCGAAGGTGCACCATAAGCCACATACTCCTTAGTAATTTGGTAAGTTTGGGGATTTTATTCTATGCGATTTCACTCTTTCTTTTCATTCAAATCTAACCTGAAACACTTATTTAAGGCCTGTCGATTTTCCCTCTCTACTTTTAGTAGCCGAATCTGTCTCATTAAAAGTCTCCTGTGCCGATTTGGTGGAAAAGCCGAAGGTAGGAAGGTGACGTTTTATTAGGGATTTTAGGGATTCGACAAATAAGGCTCTACATTAGGGATAATATATTTTCGCGGTAACCAGGTGTGTAATACCTCCCCACCATCTAGATCTGCCTAATATTGTATGTTCATGTGTTTTATATGTTTTGATAAATGCCAAAATCTCGGTTTATTGATGCAACCCCAAGGAGGGTAAAAGCGGATCCCCAGGTTAGTAAATAATCTGTTTAAATGTTATAAGTAAAATGCTTGTATGTGATTGCATTGGTTGGGTTGGTGAAAGGAGGAAGTTATACGTTATATGTGTAGCGGCTAATGCCGTGAATCTGTTATCTGAGCTTGACCATTAAATGTTATCTGAGCTTCGCCATTATATGTTATAAGGGCTTGACCATCATATGTGGATGAGCAAAGCATGACCGCCATCATGGTGTGTGTGGTGTGGGTCGATTGTAGAAATCCCCAATGGTGTGAACGGTTGGTACGGGGTGTGTAGCGGATGAAAACTTAGGCAAGCAGGTTGGGCCTTGCATATTAATTGCTATTAATTTTATTATGATTATTACTTTGTTTATTTTGTTTAATGGGCTTAAGGCCCAAACTCTAGTGGTGCATGAGGGTTGCACACTGAGTCTCGCGACTCACCCTTTAATTAGCATTTCAGGTGATACCTAGTGATTCGGACCGGGCTGGAGAGGAACGCAAGGTGGCCATACAGAAGAATATGTAGATTTGGCAAAAAGAGACTCAAGTTTTATTTTATCTTTTTAATTAATGGACTTCAAATCTCGTTGTAATAAGGCCATGGGCTATTATGTTTTATTATGGGCTTCTATTACTTTAAGTCGTTTAAGTTTTTATTTTAATTAAAAATGCATGTATTTAAGTTTGGATTTTACTCTACTTAAGCATATTCTATATAAAACATATTTGGGCTTTTCTGAAAATACGACATGTTTCGATAGAATTTTTCTTGGTGACATACCAGATCCGGTTGTAGTGTATGGGCCGGGTTTGGGGTGTTACACGCTTCCTTAAAAACGCCGCTAAAAACGCCACAAGAGGTAAGCTTTATATTTTTTAGGTTTAGTGGCGTTTTTAGGAAAACGTCGCTAAAAAATATATTTTATTTTAGGGTTTAGGGTTTGGAATTTAAGGTTTAATGTCTATGGTTTAGAGTTTTAGGGTTTATGATATAATATTTATTATTTGGGGTTAAAGGTTTATGTTTTATAGTTTAGAGTTTAGAATTTAAGGTTTAGGGATACTATTTGAAAATTGAAAAATCATTTGGAATTTATTGAGGTTCATGCCATTTTGTACTACACCCATATTATTTAATATAAGAATATAAATTGTTTTGTACTACACTAACATTGGCCACATGAATTCCCAAAAATTTGGTCTCGGATTATGGTTTAAGGTTTGCGATTTAGAGTTTAGGGTTCGAGTTTTATGGTGTAGGATTTATGGTTTGAGGTTTGGGATTTGTTGTTCGTGATTTAGGGTATAATATTTAGGGTTTAGGGTTTATGATTTAGGGATTAATCTTGGATTTTTAGAATATAAATATAAATAAGATAAATGTAAATTATTATTTAAAAAATATATATCAAAATGGATTAAATCCCAAAAGCATACATGAACAATGGTTTAGTGTGCAATTGTATACATGAACTTTAATTTGATCCAGATCTTGTAAAATATTAACACAATTATTGATATAATTAACATCATTTTTATTTATATATTGCATACATAAAATTTATATTTATTCAATATAAAAATATATTGATGTATTTATATTTTAAAATAATGTGTATGATTAAATCAAAATTAAAGTTTCAACTATACATTTAAACTACAATTAGAATTTCACATCTAGAATTACACATTAAACCAAAATTCATATATAATTACGAGATGTATCTATATCAAAATTTAGGTGTATACATATAATTAAATGCCATTTATATAAAAATCTAAACAACTAATGCGGACCATACTTAAAAGAACAATGTTGATGTAAAAAGAAAGAAAAAGAAAATCTTAAAAGAGTTGATAATGGTAATTAAATTTTTAAAATTTAATAATAAAAATTAAAAATTTAAAAGTTAAAAAGTTAAAAATTAATATTTAATATTTTAGTTAAAAAAGTTCAAATACTCAAAATATAATAAAAATAAAAATTAAAAAAAATGATAATCTTAGTACAAAAATTTTGAAAGAAAAAATAAAAAAATATAGGTTAGAAATGAAAAAAAAATTAAAATTGTGTAATAATGGCGTTTTTGTAAAAAAAACCCATAAAAATAGAGTTATAGTGGCCTTAGTAAAAACGCCACAAAAAATAGAGTTATAGTGGCGTTTTTAAACAAAAAATAAGCTATCCTGGCTTTTTGCTAAAAAACGCCGCAAAATTTGTATCGTTTTTTCCCTTCTAAAAAACAAAGTTCACTATTCTTGTAAACCAGATTTTTATTTCTCAAACCCTAAATTTACTAAGTCCCTAAAATTTGTATCGTTGCTTCTCATCAGTAGCATTTTTTTTTCTTTCTTTTGAATCACAAACCCAACTAACCATGTGGAAATTTCTACAAGTGAACCAAATTTGATATTTTCTTGCAATAAGCAACGAAGTATAAAGTGAGAGATTCTATATATATGATTCTTGTAAGGATTTATACAAGTATCTGTTTCAAAGTGAGAAGAAGATTTGACAAGGTTTGGGTTTGGGTTTGTCAGAGGAGGAGACTTTCGACGATTCTCTCTCACTTTCGGACTCTTTTTAACGTTTTCCTGTCATTCTTTTTTAGCTTTGGGTATCCACAGCCATAAAACACACGCTAGAGTAGGAAGAGAGTTTTCGAAAGAGAAACCTAAGTTTTCTCTGGCGTTTCTAGTTTTTGTTATTTTGAAATTACCGCTCAACGGAGACTCATTTCGGTATCAATCTCTTTTTAATTTCACTCCATGCTTTTTACTTGTATTTGATGGGTTTTTCTTAGGGTTTTGGTTTTCAACTTTAGAAATACTGTTTGTTCGCCTTTCGAGATCTATAGATGTCGGTCTTTGCTGATTACGGAGACGTTGAAGAGTAAGTAAGTTCTCTCTCCTTTTTTATTTTTTCCTTTCCATTTTTAATTATTTGAAGAAAACTTTTGATGATGCTTATGCTGACATTTTGTTTTGCCTTTCAGATGTAATGGATGTAGAAGATTGTGAGCAATTTACTAATGTTTATTGGATCAAATTTCGACTCATTAGCAATACCGGATCATTGAACTTGACCCTTTTCTAACATTTTCCTCTAATAACTGTCACACTATTTCATGTACTTATTCAATAATATACCTCTGTTCGAAAGCTAATTTGAATATGCAACCATGGAAATTGGTGAAAAATTGAATATATATTTTGTTAACCATTTAACCCATTAGGTTTGTGAAGAGAAAATTGGACGAGTTTGTGTTCTTGGGGAATCGTTTGCAAGTTTCATATGCTCCTCAATTTGAAAGCCTTGATGACACCAAAGATAAGTTAGAAGGCAGAAGGAAAGAAATCCTTGCAAGATTGAATTGTATGCTTATACATTACTCTAAAAATTTAGCTTTTTGACGTGCCTATCTTTTACATATAATTGGAAAAAAGAATATCCATGTTTCAAATAGGAACTACTTTCTAGTTGTGATTATATATTCTCATGCATGTTATGTTGTTATGCTGTGATATCAGCTCAAAGATCTAAAGGGCATCCAGTTCATCGCATGCTCTCTTCCAATGAGGCTCCATCACTTCTTGCTTCATCTCATCATATTCCTAACCAGATTTAGTGAAGTGGAGTTGATTGGAAGAGGATCTTTTGGTGATGTCTATAAAGCGTAAGTCTATGTCAATTTCTTTTGTTACCATTCTGCCATTTTGCTCCAGTATTTTTGGATTTTTATTTACATTTTGTTATAAGAAAAGAACTTCAGACGAATGTAATAGTGTTACTCTTGATTGATGTATTATGTTGCATGCATTTTAACTTTATTGCTGGTGTTTAATTTAGGAGTTGCTTGGTCTTTTCTAGGAGTAAATTAGTTGTTTGATGGTAAATATTACCAATGGTACCGTTGAAATTAAATCTTTTAGAGTCTAACTAAGTTGAAAATACATTGTGTTCCTTTATCTTTTGCGATGTTCCCTTTGCAGCATCCCAAGCTCCTTGTGCCGTTTGCTTTGCCTTCACATAATTCTCCAGTTTATTCATGTTTATTATCGTCACCGACAACTTTGGTTTCTGTTATCCCCACTTTTCAATTGGGGCACTAAAGATCTTCCTCTCATTACCCATACTAAATGATCATTTTACAATCTTCTACTTTTAGTTTTAGCTACCCTCTTCTTCCTCTATTCTGCTATTGTATGATGTCAAGTTTGATACTTAATTTGCTATGATTTGGGGATTATTTATGGAGGTTCCATTTTGCAAATTTGAAAGTGCATTTTGATTAACTTCTATCGTAACCATTTTTTGATAAAACAGGAAACGACGCGGTTGACTCGGGTTTTGAAAACGAAAAAGAAGGGAGTCGCCACCAATCTTTTTTGATGAGGTGTGATCGGGTCACCTCGTAAACCAGTTGTTTTTAATAAGCAGTTTGATTTATCAAAACAACGATTTTGGTCTACGAAATTCAGAAAACAAGTTCGGGAGTCGATTACGCATAAGGAAGGGTTAGCACCCTCGATACGCCCAAAATTGGTACCAAATTGATTGATCGATGTCCTAATGTTGAAAACTTTGAAATGATTCAAAAATAGATACTTTTGATTTTCAAAACTTGAAGGGATCGGAAGGGACGTTAAGACTCTTATTTTCAAAGAGATAAAGCATCATGTCCAGTAAGTTAGGGCGCAATACTTTAGACTTCTGAAACTAAGCTCGCCTTTTAAAACTTAGTTTTATATTTGAAAAGGATCTCCCGTCATTTGTCCAACGAGAAAACAGAACCCAGTAAGTTAGGGCTCGTTTTCCCGAAGGTCCAAATTAGGAATATTGCCCCTATTTTTAAAAAACCTTATCCAAGTATCTAGATGTCGAGTCCAAGAAGTTAGGCGCAACATTTCAATTTACGGGATTAAGTATTTTATTGAACTTGATTGCGATTTAAAAAGGTATTCGTTATTAAGATTGAACAAGAAAAATCGAACCCAGTAAGTTAGGACACGATTTTCTCAAACCCTTAATACGAAATATCAATTATTTGAAAACTTGATGCATTGGGAAACCGATATGACAAATAATAAAGGGGAAATTCGATGTTATGCGAGAAAAGAAATAACAGTAATATTGACGAATTAATGACAATAAAGAGACATAATAAAATAGATAATAATAGTATTATCACACTAGTAATAACAATAATAATAATAATAATAATAATAATAATAATAATAATACTAATAATAATAGTAAGTATACACAAGTAATAATACAATAATAAGAGTAATAGAAATAATAATAAAATAGCAATAATAGTAATAATGATGGTAAAAAAGTAAAAATAATAATAATAATAATAATAATAATAATAATAATAAAATAATAATGATACGAATATATACCACATAATAATATAAATATAGTAAATATAATGATAATAGTGATAGTGAATATAATAAGAATGATAATAATAATAATATTAATATTAACATAAAAATAGAAGTAAAAATATATAAAATGTGATAATTATGTAAGTGAGAATTAAAATATATATAAAATAACATAAATATAAATAAATCAAATAGATGATAATAGTATCAAACTAAGAAAATATATCTTATAATAATGATAATAATAATAATGATAAAATAAAATATTAAATAATAGTAATAATAATAAAAATTGCAAAATAATTAAAAAAGGGCTAAATTGCATTAAAAATGGAAGTTTTGGGACAAATTATATGAAATAAATATATGGGGACTGAACTGAAACGCGTGCGAAATGGTGAGGGACGAGGGGCGCAATTTTACCCAGTGAATTAAATGCAGCGTTTGAAAGAGGGCCCGAATCGCAAACCACGTGGAATCTCCGGGCCAATGTTGCAATAATTAAAAATTTAATTTTAAATACTAAAAATACGGAAGGACCAAAAGGGCAATTTGCCCAATAAACGAAAAAACATGCGGATCCTGAGGCGGGTCGGGTCAACGCGCGGATCCTGAGGGCGAAACGACGTCGTTTTGGGCGTTGGGCCAGCCTCAAAACGACGTTGTTTTGAGGGGCTATTTAAGGCCCTAAAGTAAAAAAAAAATCATTTTGGTTGTCTGTTTTTTAAAAAAAAATCTTCCTTCTCTCTTTTTTTTCTCTGCAGAGGGGGGAAGTCCGGCCAGCTTTGGTCCATCCTCTGTCATGCCTGTTGTCTCGGCCACCGTACAGTGGTAGATAATTCTAACAGTGTGTTTTTTTCTTTTTTTTTATTTTACGTTTTTACAAGTTTATATATATTTCGTATATTTGCGCGAATAAAAGGGACTTGTAGTCAGAAACAAAAATTTAAGAGTTAAAAAAAATCACCTTTTTGGTCTCTATTTCGGTGTTCCAATCTCTTTCTTTTAGTGTCCGGATCTCGTTGTTCTTGTGTTTGCCAATATTTTGCTTAATATCCTCTTTCTATTTTTTATTGATCAAAAAAGAAGAAGAAAAAAAAATCCCCATTACACTGGTTTAAATCGGCTTATATAGCCCTTTTTACAAACTTTCTGTCATTTCTCTTTTAATGTTTGCAGGTGCTCTTGGGTAGGGGAGACGCGACGTGGGCGGTGTTGGGCGGTTGACATGACCGCGGTGGCAGAGGGGCGGCGTCAGAAAGTCAGGGCGAGTAGCCCTAGGTTGCGGTGCCACTTGCATTAGGGTTAGGTTTTGTTTTTCTTTTCTGTTTTTTTATTTGGGTTTGGGCCGGTTGGGCTTTAATGTATTGGGTTTGGGGTTTTAATTTTTGGGTTTGGGCCGGGTAGATTTGGGCTTCTACAGCTGCCCCTCTTTGCTCGTTGTCGTGTAACGAGAACAGAGCAAAGACATAAAGAAGGCTAGAATTTGCCCGGTCTTACTGAGTCTTGACTCCTTTAGTGCCCATCTTCTTCAGGTAGCCTTGTTTTAGTCCACCATATCTTGTTGCTTTGATCCACTCCACTACTATTTCAACGAGATGAGACCTGTGGCTTCAATTTGCTCCTGCTGCGACTTCAATGGGATGAGACTTGTTTATTTCAACCCGCTCCACTGTAACTTCAGGGAGATAAGGTTTGTTTTGAATTTTCTCTTGTAACTTCAAGGAGACAAGATCTGCCATCTTCAATCTGCTTCCTGCAACATCAGGAATGCCAAATTTGTTATTTTCAATCTGCTCCCTGCAACATTAGGAATGCCAGACTTTCTATCTTCGATCTGCTCCACCGCAAATTTAGGGAGACAAGATCTATGTCTTCGATCTGCTTCCTGCAACTTCAGGAATGTCAATTTTGCTACCTTCAATCTGATCCCTGCAAACTCAAGGACCGCCACATTGATATCTTCGATCTGCTTCCTGCAACTTCAGGAAGGTCAAATCTGCTATCTTTAATCTGATCCCTGCAAACTCAAGGACCACCAGACTGATATCTTCGATCTGCTTCTTGCAACTTCAGGAAGGTCAAATCTGCTATCTTCAATCTGATCCCTGCAAACTCAAGGACCACTAGACTGATATCTTCGATCTGCTTCCTGCAACTTCAGGACGGTCAAATCTGCTATCTTCAATCTGATCCCTGCAAACTTAGGGATCACCAGACTGATATCTTTGATCTGCTTCCTGCAACTTCAGGAAGGTCAAATCTGCCATTCCCTCATCTGTTCCTATAGTGTCCTTTTAAGGACATAACCTGCAGAATGAGTACATGCTCATGCCTAATGATTAGGATGCCATGATTGGAATGAGTTAAAATGTTATGAGTATGATTCCTATTCAAGGTGTTATCACTCATTTATCTGTCAAGGTTTTATCTTCGTTTCCCTTGCAGTAACAATTTTCGCATGAATGACTTGCCCCTGTGGAAATTTCAAAGCCCATTTTAGGCCTCGAAATACGGGCCTGCATTGACTTCTAGCTGTCTTCCTCGGGAGTCACAACTACTTGAAGAATACCCGACTTGGTTCATTTTGGATTTGTTCCTCAGCAATTTAGGGTTTTTGAATCTTTCCTTATCAAAAATTGGCCTGTCATACCTTTTCTAAATGACCAAGTAACATTATTCACCCTGCCACAATTACTGAATCAGGCGAGGAACTTTGAAAAAATGGTCTCTATTAAGACCCCCTTCCTCCAATGTATTTATCCTGTGTTTGTGGAAATTCTAAACAATTGTCCTGTCCCGGTTTCCTATTTTATCTAGAGATTTCCAAAGTAATACATGGAACTTTCCTTTGTGAAATTGTTAGTTCATCAATTACTGTAGCATGTTAATGATGGGTAACAGTAGGTCGATTTCAAAGAGAGTTAAAATGAATTATCTATGAAACAAAGAAAAATTGACTGGGGACATATCCCCTTTTTTACGGAGAAAAAGAACTCAAAAATAGTAAAATAAACAACATGGATCAGATGCCCTAAACATCGCCAATTGGGCTTCTATATACAAACTTCAAGAAGACTGCTTTGAGCCTGTCATGTGTTTAGAAGACTCAAAGTATTTTGTCGATGCCCCAATATGCAACGTACTTCCTCTTCTGTTGATTCTAGCACTGCAAGATCGTGACGTGTCCATTCAAAATTTGAGTTTTCCTTTTCGGGTTTTCAACTCAAAAAGCCCTTTGGTCTCAAGGTGCCCTTTTGCAGGTTTTCACCTTGGCCTCTCCCTTTTTTTTTTGAAGTCTCAAAGTGCCCTTTGCGGGTTTTCACCTTGCCCTCTTCCATTTCAAGCAAAGTAGTTTTTAACTGAATCTGAGTTCACGGGATTAGGCAAACTTTTCCCGTCCATCTCAGTCAGAATCAGTGCACCTCCCGAGAAAGCTTTCTTTACCACATACGGTCCTTCCTAGTTCGGCATCCATTTTCTTTTGTAATCCTTTTGTATGGGAAAGATTTTTTTTAGCACGAGGTCCTCCTCATGGAATTCCCTTGGGCGAACGTTTTTGTCGTAAGCTCGCATCATTCGCTTTTGGTACATCTGACCGTGACGGATAGCCCTCAATCTCTTTTCTTCAATTAAGTTCAACTGATCATATCGAGCACGGATCCATTCAAACCTCATCCACTTCACCGACAATACCGAAAAGAAGATATTTCCACTTCAATAGGTAGAACTGCCTCCATCCCATAGACCAATGAGAAAGGCGTTGCCCCAGTAGAGGTTCGGATAGACGTTCGATAAGCATAGAGTGCGAACAGTAATTTTTTATGACAATCCTTGTAAGTCTCGGTCATCTTCCCCATTATCTTTTTGATGTTTTTGTTGGCCGCTTCCACTGCCCCATTCATTTTTGGACGATACGGAGACGAATTGTGGTGTTTAATGTTGAATTAGCTGCAAACTCCCACCATCGTACTGTTGTTTAGGTTCAATGCATTTTCTGATATGATCCTCTCAGGCATTCCATATCGACAAATGATTTCTTTCTTCAAGAACCGGCTGACCGCTGACTTAGTGACGTTAGCATATGAGGTGGCCTCTACCCAATTGGTGAAGTAGTCGATGACCACGAAGATGAACCGATGCCCATTTGAAGCTTTCGGTGAGATTGGTCCAATGACATCCATGCCCCACATGGAAAATGACCATGGGGAAGTCATAACGTGTAAAGGTGATGGAGGCACATGAATCTTGTCTCCATAAATCTGGCATTTATGACTTTTTTGGCATAGTCGATGCAGTCTCCTTCCATGGTGGACCAATAATATCCAAACCTCATTATTTGTCTAGCCATTATGAAACCATTGGCGTGAGTTCCGCAGACGCCTTCATGGACTTCTTCCAGGATTAACTTAGCTTCAGCGGCATCCACACATATCAGCAGCACTTGATCTTTCCTTTTCTTGTATAGGACCTCTCCATCTAGGACGTATTCATAAGCTAGTCTTCTCAACGTCCTTTTATCGTTTTCAGTTGCTTGGTCCGGGTACTCATAATTTTTCACGTACCGCAGTATATCATGGTACCATGGCAGGCCAGTTTTCTCTTCTTCCTCAATATTGTAGCAATGAGCTGGGTCCTGATGAATGCTCATTCGTATAGGCTTCATATTCTCATTCTCATTTATTCGGGCCATAGAGGCTAAGGTGGCCAAAGCATCAGCCATCTGGTTTTCGTCTCTGGGTAAATAACGGAAAGTGACATCGTCAAACTCTCTGATCAAATCTTGGGCCAATCTTTTGTAGATGGCCAGCTTTGGATCCTCGGTTTCCCATTCCCCTTTAAGTTGATAGATTACGAGGGCAAAATCTCCATATACTTCCAATACTCTGATTTTGCGTTCGATAGCGGCGCGGAGACCCATGATGCAAGTTTCATATTCAACCATGTTATTAGTGCAATCGAAATCCAGTTTGTAAGCAAATGGGTAATGGTCTCCTTTTGGGGATATTAGAATTGCCCCAATTCCATTGCCTACGGCATTTGATGCTCTGTCAAAATTCAGCTTCCAAGGATGATCTTCTGAGGCACCCTCTCCAGTGTTTGCCACATACATCAAATCTTCGTTAGGAAAATCGAAGTCTAAAGGCTCGTAATCTTCAAGGGCTTTACTGGTTAAAAAGTCTACTATTGCACTCCCTTTTACTGCCTTTTGGTTCACGTAGACTATGTCGAATTCAAAACAGAATCTGCTATCTGGCCATCCTTTTGTTCAAAGCGGTAGACTCCATCATATATTTTAGAGGATCTAGCTTCGAGATGAGCCATGTCGTATGATACAACATATACTACCTCAATCTTCGAGTTGTTCAAATCAAGGCACAACATAGTTTCTCGATTGGCGAGTACCTTGTTTCACACTCAGTGAATTTTTAACTAAGGTAGTATATTGCCTTCTATCTTTTTCCTGAATCGTCACGCTGACCAAGCACACATCCCATTGAATTATCGAGCATTGTCAAATAAAGGATTAATGGCCTACCTGGATGAGACGGTGTCAATACTGGGGCATTGGATAGGTATTGCTTTACTATGTCGAAGGTCTTCTGGCATTCTTCATCCCACGTGCCCGGATTGCGTTTCTTAAGGAGGCGGAATATGGGGTCACATTTCTCGATCGGGCCAGAAATGAACCGAAGCGATGTAATTTAGCCTTCCTAAGAAACCTCTAACTTCTCTTTGGGTACGTGGTAGAGGCAACTCTTGTATGGCCTTGACTTTGTCTGGGTCAACCTCAATCCCCTTTTCACTGACCACGAATCTGAGCAACTTCCCAGACCAAGCTCCGAAGGTACACTTTACTGGATTAAGTTTTAGCTGGAATTTCCTCAACCTCAAGAATAGTTTTCTTAAGACCTGCACATGTTCCTTTTTAGTTCGGGACTTGGCGATCATATCGTCAAAGTAAACCTCAATTTCTCTGTGTATCATGTCGTGAAATAGGGTTACCATGGCTCTCTGATATGTCGCTCCCGTATTTTTTAGCCCAAACGGCATCACCTTGTAGCAAAACGTCCCCCACATGGTCACAAATGTTGTCTTATCCATATCTTTAGAATGTATCTTTATTTGGTTGTATCCTGAGAAACCATCCATGAAGGAGAACAACGAATAGCCTGTCGTATTGTCTACTAAGGTGTCGATGTGAGGCAACGGGAAATTGTCTTTCGGGCTAGCCTTGTTTAGATCCCTGTAGTCTACGTATATTCGCACTTTCCCATCTTTCTTAGGGACAGGGACGATATTAGCCACCCAATTCGAATACTTAACCATTTGCAAGAATCTGGCGTTAAATTGTTTCTCGACTTCTTCTTTTATTTTTAACAAAACATCCAGTCTCATTCTCCGAAGCTTCTGTTGGATGGGCTTGTATTCTTCTTTTATGGGCAACCGGTGTACTGCGATATCAGTGCTTAATCTGGGCATATCTTGATATGACCACGCGAATACATCCTTGAATTCTAAGAGTAACCCGATGAGGTCTCGCTTGGTCTCTGCCATGATACAAGCTCCGATCTTCACTTCTTGTCCTTCTCCTAGGTTCACCACTTCTACTGACTCTTTATGCGGTAGGATATGTTTTTCTTCTTGCTCTACCATTCTCAACAAATCTGGAGGCAAGTCCCATTCTCTGTCACTTTCAAAATCTTGAGATTCCTCTAAACACATGTCTTGCTCAAAACGGACCTCTGAATCTGTAGTATCGTTGCTCATATCATTGATGGCTAGGGACCTGTGATGGGTATCAAGGGATGTACAAAGAATAAATGAATTGAAAGATAACTATTCACATGATATGAATGGGAACAAGAAATGAAAAAAAGTTTGTTAGAATTAAAGATGCATTTCATTGGAACAAAATATCCGAACATGAGCCTGTTTCACAAAAGAAATTACATTGTTTCTAGGCTTAAAACAATGAGTACGTTTTGAATATTACTCTGTATAATCTCTAAAAACTACAGGAAATTCCTCTACAGTCCAATTGTTCATAATGCTTCCAGGTTTGTACGGACGAATGCCCAACAGGTTTCTTTGATCAGTTTCCTCGTCGTGTATGGCATTGATGTGAGGAAGATTCTCTGGGTAGATCATTCCTTCTGATACAAAGGTACGGGATATATGGGGGAATGTCATTGATTCCCACTTGACGTCCTCTCCGTTCAACCTTGCCGTTCTCCTTTTTTGTTTCTTCTCTATTTCCTTCCTCATTTGTTTTGCATCTGGTTTGAAACCCAAGCCAAAACGGTCTCTCTTCTATTTCAACATCGGGATCTGAACTTTCCCTTAGAGATGTTTGCTCAATCTTTTTCCTGGTAGAGCCCCTTTTCCTATCATCATTCGTAGGCCCATCCTTGCGGTCTTGGATAGCTTAGGCACAGGGACTTCATTCCCCTCCGAGATGAAAGTAGCATTTACGAACTCTAAGGATCAAAAGGAACATTCAACGGCCTCCTCACTTGTTTCTAGATATGGCGCTTCGTTGGTAATAGTTGCTATGATGTTTTTTTCAGCGTTTATAGTTACCAGTCAGTTTTCTGTTACTAGTTTCAATTTTTGGTGCAGTGACGAGGGCACAGCACCTGTCGAATGAATCTAGGGCCTTCCCAACAAGCAGTTGTAAGAGGGCTTGATGTCCATGACTAGGAAATCTACTTCATATGTGTTAGGCCTGATCAATAATGCTACGTCTATTCTTCCCATCACTCTTCTTTCGGTGCCATCAAATGCTCTCACTATGTTCTGGCGTGCTTTCATGTGAGAGCTGTCTATAGGCAACCTCCTCAGTGTAGCCAAAGGTAAGACATTTAAAAATGATCCATTATCTATTAACACACTCGGCAGAGTGTATCCCTTGCAACGAGTAGTTATGTGCAAGACTTTTGTTAATCCCATGCCTCCTGGTGGGATTTCATCATCACTGAAGTAAATAAAATTGTCAGCACTTATGTTACTAACCAGACGGTCCAATTTATTAACGGATATATCCTTAGTAACATAAGTTTCATTCAGTACTTTCATCAGTGCTTCACGGTGCACTTCTGAGCTTAACAGTAGGGCTAGCACGGATATGCGAGTTGGTTGTTTGCGTGAATTGTTCTACCACCATTCAGTACTCATTGTGTTTCAAAAATTTCAAGAATTTTTGGCCTTCTCCTCTTTACGGGTTCATTGGCGGGGCTTGGTTCCTTTTTCTCGCCTAATCAGACAGATTTTTGGTTTCACCGGTTCTGCTCCTTTGTTTTTAGGTCGTACCGCTTCCCACTACGCGTATAGGACCCTTCATTCTTGACTTCCTCAGAAATGCTAGTGGAGCTTTCCGCCCCTGGTATCATCACATTACAATTGTAGTCCCAGGGTACCTTTTTACTGTCTTTATAGGGAAAAGAAGCAGGTCTCTGAATTATAATCTTTGACCTTCCCCGCACCCCACCTTTCGTATTTCGCGAGATGATGATTCTTCGGTAATTGACTCCAAGCTTCATCAATTCTTTCTCGGCCACACATACATTCCTTTCCTCTACTCCTTCTTCATAAAACTCCAGTTCCTTGTTGTCCATAAGGTTTTGCACCAAGATTCTAAACTGGGCACATTCTTGAATCTCGTGCCCTTTTGTTTGATGGAGTTCGTAGTAGTTCTTTATATACCTCAAGTTTTCCGCAGGATCTGAATCTGTCAATCCTCTCTTTGCCATTTCCTCTCAGACTACTCTCAACGGGGTTTTCACCTCCGTGACGTCTTTCTTGATCTTTTTCACCACCTCCTCACCAATCGTGTTTACCCCTCTACCCTCGTGATTGGGTAGTGGGTTCCCTTTTTTTATCAAATCGTCGAGTGTTATGACCTCCATCTTTATTAGCCTCTCGACTACCTTTTTAAAGGCGAGGCAATTCTCTATCGAATGCCTCGCTACCCCTGCATGGTAATCGCATTGAGTGTTAGGGTCGTACCACTTAGGGTATGGAGGTTGTAATGGTTGCAAATAGAACGGGGACACGATATGCTCGTTGAACAAGGTCTGGTATAGTTCTTTGTACGTTATTGGAATTGGCGTGAATTGAATTTTTTCGGTATTCGGTCTGGTTCCCGATTCCTGTCTTGCCAGACCTTGTTGTCCAGAGGTGACTGCCTTTGGCCGATTAACCGTGATTGCCTTGTGTGTGCTCACATTATTTACTTTACCGTCATTCTTTTTAGGAGCGGCCCTCCTAGCGCTTTCTCCTGCCTCAATCTTGCCGCCCCTTATGGCATGTTCAATCATCTCTCCCACCATTACTATGTCGGCAAAGCTTTTAGTCGTACTCCTTATCATATGAGTTATGAAAGGGGACTTTAGGGTGTTAATGAAGAGCATGGTAGTCTCTTTTTCTAAGAGGGTTGGTTGGACCTACATGGCGACCTCCTTCTACCTTTGCGCGTATTGTCTGAAACTTTCATTTTGTCTTTTTTCCATGCTTTGCAAAGTAATTCTATCCGGTGCCATGTCCATGATGTGGCTGTAATGCTTTAGAAATGCTTGAGCCAGATTTCTCCAGGAACTAATGTTGGCCTAACTAAGCTGGTTATACCATCTAGCAGCTGCGCCCACTAAACTTTCTTGAAAACAGTGGATTAAGAGTTGATCATTGTTCACGTAGCCAGCCATTCACTGCGAAACATGGTGATGTGGGCCTCCGGGTAGCTAGTCCCACTGTATTTTTCAAATTCAGGAATTTTAAACTTATGAGGCAGTACTAAATCCGGAACCAGACTTAAATTTTTTGTGTCAATCCCATGGTGATGATCGATACTTTCTAGTGCCTTGAATTTTTCTTCCAGCCATTTGCAACGATCCTCTAACTGCCTTGAAGATTCTTATCTCGACCCCATTTTCTCTTTCATATCTAAATCGGGTACAAAAGATTGGCTGAGTTATCTCTTGGTTGGGATCCAGAGCCTGCGTGGAAGCTTATGGGAGGTCTAGCGTCGTCCTGCCCTTGTTGGGGCCTGATCGCAACTGGTGGCCTTAGGACATACTCCTCAGGCCTTGTTCTTGCATGTGGAGGGGTAAAACTCGGAGGGATGCCTTTACTACTTTCCTCGACCTGAGGCATAGGGCCTTTCTCCTTATCTATTACCCCGTTCATCATTTGGGCCATTTGGGCCACCGTATTCCTCTGGGCCTCCAACATTTGGTCCCTCATTTCCTGCTGGAGTTTTAACATTTGCTCTTGCATTTGTTCTGCATTTCTTTCTGGAATTGTTCAAACCTTTGATCCATTTTCTGGTTTTAGCGGCGCCCGTAGTGATGTTCCGCTTGCATTTTCCCTTTCACTTTTTTTTTCTCTCTCTCTTTTCGATAATTTTAGCTAATTAGGCCCATTTTTATAAACTTAAATGCATGTAATATGATGCAATGCAAATGCATGAATGCAAGAAGAAGACATCGATTCTGATCAACTTCATTTTAGAAAACTTTATTAGAAGGCAAAACCCTTTACAGAAAGCAAATTACAAATATGCTCTCGCCCTAAGGCCTAAGGTTTTGATTTTCCCATGTAAAGAAATTAGCTCATGATCATAACCCGGCGTTAGCTCATATCTCACGCTCAATATGTCAGCTTTCGCAGCCAAAGTCTGTAGATGATCAGCTACCTCTCGAATCTGGATTATCGCTTCACCCATGAGGTAGTTCCGGCTTCTAACTTGCTCGCAAGAATGGCGAAGCTCCTCCTTCCAACTCCTTTCTCTTGTTTCCAGAAGCTCAATCCAGAGCTCACTACTGTGTAATACCGATTCTAGCTCTTCAACCTTACCCTTCATTTTCTCGATTCTGTTCAGACTTGATTTCAGTTTGCTTTCTGAGTCTTGACTTTGATAGTGGTGTAGAGACCACCCAAGCTCAGCTATTCTAGCTTTTAGTCCCTTTTTCTCCTTTTGGTTTTCTGTCATGCCCTTCTCTAAGGCCTCTTTTTGCGTTTGTATTTCTTGAAACTTTTTTTCCCAATTGCTAACTCTGGCTTTTTCCTCTCGGATCTCTTGTCGCCACTGCTCCGAAGTTTTCCCTAATCCAACATTTTTTATCGTCAGACGCATCTTCTTGTATTTCGTCTTCAAGTTATCTCGGTCTTCCTCTACCTTCTATTTTTCTTTTCTGAGTTTCTCAGCCCCCGATTTTTGACCGTCCACCTCTAATTGGAGGATCATCTTTTCTTCTTCTAGCTTTTCTATTTCAAAATCTTGTTTCACAATCTCTAATTCTGACGGGACCACTCGCAAGCATTCTTCTCTCGATCGGGCGCCTTCTAGATTTGGCTCGAAAATGTTATCATTGATTCTCCTAGCCCTCCATTCATTGTATTCCAGGGTCGTCCTCGGGCCTACGGATAATATTCTCACTCTATGAATCTGATTCTAAGCACTAGAGATCTCTTTAACCTTTTTCTTATAGCTCCCCCCTTCGTATGAGAACTCGCATTGAGCTAGCCCGTATGTCATTGGTACAAACTGTCTTGAACTATACTGTCTT